>VDFB02193867.1:458872690-458912341 GCA_007258455.2 Sequoia sempervirens
TTCATTATTTACTTGTATTCATCTTATTGTTTTTCCCTTTCACTAACTATTTTTTATCTATTGATTTTTATTTATTCTTTTTCACTTTCATTTTTCATTATTTCATTTTTGTTTACTTTATGTCACATGTTTGCTTTATTATTTCTTTCTACTTTCTTTCTTTTTCTGTCTTTACTTTTTGTGTTACATTTTTTCATTCGTATATTTTATATTAAATTAATTTCTTATTTTGTATGTATTTCTTTTTTCCTTAAATCTTTGGTTATTTTCTCTTTTTTTGTATATTTTTTTTAAATATTTTATTTTGTAGTTTTTCTCATGTCACATTAACACTCAATATCTATCGTTTTGATTTTTTACATTTTATTAGTTTGTCTCTATTTCTCTATTTGAATTTATTCTTTGCATATCTATTTTAAAGATTCTTTGTTTCTTCACCAATATTTCTCTGTTTTTGTTCTTTGTTTTTATTTACCATTTCTCTGAACATTTTTTGTAATCTTTATCTCTATGTTTGGAATTCTTTATCTTTTCACTTTATTTGTCTTTTATGTCTTTTCTAAATTTGTTTATTATTTATTCAAATTGCTTACATGAATATATCTTTGTTGCCTCTCTATCTTCTTTCTTTGTCTCTATGTTTTTTGGTTATTTATTATTTATTTATTTATCTCTATGTTTTTTATTAGAGGTAAAACATGTTTTGAAGGGGCCTTGAAACCCTTTACAAAAAGGAACAGTTGAATTAAAAGATAACTACAATAAACCCACAACAACCAAAAATAGTACACAATCAACACAACATCAACCAAAAAGGAGGAACAAAAAAACATCAATACTACATATTCTTCAGGATATTAGTAGCCCCCATGTCGCTCATCCCAGTCTTTTGAAGATCATCCATCACTTAAGACAATTCCTTAGCAGGAGCTCCACCTTGCATCTTGGTCTTATTACGTGGATGTGCCCCAGGACCACCCACATTCACCTCACTAATCAAAACATTCTGCCCACCACCATCCTTATCAACAAAAACATCTTCCTCCACAGGCCTACCACCAACATTAGCAACCCCACCAAGAACCATATCCTTGCTTTTCTTGGACATTACCACCGAGAGTGTGTTGTACCCAAACCAATTTTTTTGCTTCATCAAGGCATTTTGCATAAACTAGTCTTAACTTTGCTAAAATGATGTAAAACGCAGTTTTGGGCAATATCAAGCATGGAGTTTTTGTCAATAGTTTGTCAGTCAAAGTCAGTTATATTGAACAAAACCTGAAGCAGAGACTCAGAATGGAGCTTTTCTCGATGGAGGAACATCTCACGATGGCATTTCATGTTGTACACGGTCATTTCAGTGATCGAAACAGAGTTTTCAATGGTCAATTTATGAAGATTTTTCAAAGGAAAAGTACAAAATCGCAAGTATAGCCCAGGGGCGCCCAGCTTGTTGGAGGTCAAGATTCTGGTTAAAATGCTCAAGCATCTAGTCAATCTCTTCAGAATCAATCTGGCTATCCGTCGAGCTATCCAGCGAAGCATTCCGAGACTCACAGTTCCGGTTATCAACGACAGAAGTTAAAATCCCTAAATTTTAGGAGATGAGAATTTTGCTCTTTTCAGGCAAAAGCGCGCCTCTAGCCTGAGGGCGCCCATCTTGAAGCAGGGGTAAATCTCGATAGTTTCGTTGTCGAATGCAGTCAATCCATTCACAACTAGTCTGCTTATCCGACGAGATATCAAGTGCAGTCATCCGACTCTCAGAGTTCAGGCGGCAGTCATCCAAAGATCAGCTTAAAATGGAGTTTTCACATTTCTGAGCTTCTCCGTTTATGCCCAGTGCAAGTACAGGCCAGGGGCGCTGGCTTAAAGGACCCTCCAGATGTCAGAATTCGTAGACAAAGTTTTCACAACATCAGTAGTATTCTAACCTAGCTCCGCGATGCATCATTCAGCTTGTCGATCTGACGTTCCTAGTGGTCGTGGCAGAGATTTTACCGAGCACGTAATTTTACGGGCGAACCAACAAATGGTTTTCAGTATATTTTCATAGTCTTAAGGCACCTAGCCTTTAGGCTGGTCAGACGAGCCTGTTCACGTTCGAAGTCTTCACGACTATTGAGCGTAATCAATTTATCTATCCAACGAGCCTAGCCGTCAGCCTTCAGCATTTGGCAGTCGCTCGTGCATGCGAGGTCTTTAGTGTAATACTATAAAAGAGAAGAAATTCGAAAAATGGCCAAGTCTGGGAGCAGTAATTTTATTTAAAATACGCACTGGAGTTTTTGAGGTCTTAGAAGCAGTTTTCTTGCCTCGTCACCTCCAGTGACTTCTCTTAAGGGCCCTTCTGGCTGTCCGTTAAAACAGATAGTGCCTGAATCGGGTCATCCTAGTTCCAGATGTCAGGCATCAAAGTAGGGTATTTGGATGGAAGTTTGACTTTCGTAAAATGACAAAAGTGCAACCATGAGCCAGGGGCGCTTTTACTTTTGAGTCCCTTAACACAGCTTTCAGCTGTCGTGCATACAGTCGTTGGATGCAAAATATCTCCAGTCATGCAGTGAGCTTCGTCTCATGTCAGCAAGGTTCACCGTTCACCGTCAGCAGCCGTTTGAAGTGTCAGATGGCAGTTTAGGGAAATGGCTAAGTCTGGAACCCGTAAAGCAATTTAATCAGGTGCGCCTAATTTTTCAAGGGGTTAAATGATGGATTTTGCAGTTGTGTCTCCCAGCAGACATTTCTTCCTTGTTCAGTAGGTTTTCCGATGGATTCTTCAGAACAGTCTCAGCATCACCCGGTCATTCGAAAATTAGTGTCGAAGTTGGCCAGTCGTGACAGTGTTGTCAGCTATAAAATAAGGATTTAATAAAAAGTGAATATCTTGAGCAAATGGACGCCTATGAGCTTAAATGATGACTTTTCGGAATCGGTGAAGTCCAACGGTGAAGCCTAAAGCGTCATTCAATTGTCAACTGGAGTTTCAAATATCTTGCATATTTTAGCATTGAGTGGCGATTTCTATTTTTGGCGCCTTTGCTATTGCATAATAAATATTTTATTATTATTTATTTTTGAACTTGCAGTCAGTGGCAGTTCAACTAAAATGGTCCAATTGAAAGGCTTCTATTTTCAGCTGAGGTTTTAAGTCTTGCAGTTGTCAGATTGATGCGAATTTCATCTTCTTTAAGCATGGCGCCTTCTTCATTTATCATTCATATTTTCAAGAGAATTCGTATTTTTCAAGGAGATTCATATTTTCTTCAAAGGGAAAATCGTAATTCTCAAAGGCAAATTTTGTCAAAGGAAATTCATAATTTTGAAGCAAAATTCGTTTTTCTTCAAGGCAAAGGCGTATTTTCAAGCAAAATTCGTTTTTCTTCATTCACAAGGCGTATTTTCAAGGGAGATTCGTATTTCTCAAACAAAGGCAGATTTCTCATCTATTTGCAAAGGCGATTTCTCCAATCACATTCTTTTGCAGGTTAAAGTTCACAGTTCTCAGCAATTTGAAGAATTCAAGGGCGATTTTCACAGAAAAAGAGCATCATAAAAACGTCTTTTTCATCCTTCAATCTTAGATTTCTCTCAGATTTCAATTCGCATGTTCCTGAAATTGGCAAAATTCGACAAGTCTCAGCATCTGGATCATTTCTATATAGCTTCCTCGAATTAAAATCGTGCGTTTGATTTTTCAGGAATTTTTAACTCCAGAGCATTCGTTCTCGAGTTTCTAATTTTCTCAACTGAAAAGTCTTTGCATGGTCGAGTGGAAGTCAGATTTTCGCATTTCTAACGTTCTGGGTTGTCTTAGAATCCCTTTCTGGACAAAACCCATATCTCAGATTTTTTCACCAAAAATAACTCTTCGAAAGGCTATTTTTAGCCTCAACATGCTATTTTTAGTTTTCCAGAAAAGTTGTCAGAATATAGCTGTGTTCACAGTCAACAGGCGAGTTTTTCAGAGTACATTACACACAGACTGAATTCAAGGCCAAATCGGTCTTAATTCATGATATCGTTAGAAAAGCTGAGTCCGATTTGTATCAAGCTGCAGAAGAGATGTTGGCTATCACTTCAGTTACGGAGCCGCCAAAATTGCTAGTCAGTGAAATGATAGTTCGAGTGTGCAAAGATTGCTAAGATTGCTCAAGTTGCTAACATTCAAATATTGACGCAGTTAACAATCTCGTTGAGGGATTGGTTGCTAGAGATCGCGACCAGTAGACTTCAGTTTCCACCTCTCAGGATAGACATTACACACAGGAGTTAACTTGATGTTACCCTTTCAAGTTAACTGGCTGTCTCACCTCATGCATATCTATTCTGAGATTCGCCTTTCACACTTGGAGTTTTCTTTTTAGGTTTTTCGTTAACTGATGGTAGTCTTCCAGTTAACTTGCTTTCAATAAGGACGTGCATGCTCTTACAATTGTCCATTTTTAGATTAGATGTTTCAGTCAAACTGAGGGTAGTTTCAATTGACTATATAGTTTACTTAATTAGGGTTTGGCGCATTGCTTGCATGCATTGCAGGAACTATAGATGACACAAGGTGATTTTAGGGTTCCCTACACCTTGATGTATATAAATAAGAGCTTTGCTCATTTGTAAATAACTTTTGCTTGAGAGAGAAATATATGCTGCGCCTACCTTGCCCTCAATATTGCTCTTTTGGTATTTGTTCATGTGTCTTCGCTATTATGATTAAGTGTTATGCCACATAGGGTTTCATGCAATTGTAATGGTGGATTCTTTATGTCTTGTGAATCTTTTATCATTTCAATCAAGTGTTATGCCACATAGGGTTCCATAAGATTGGCGTGGTAAATTCCTCCCATAGTTAGATCTGTTTGAACATATTTACCATTGAGGTCAATTGTTATGCCACATAGGGTTTCAAGAGATTGAGGTGATAAATCTGTTTTGTGTATCTTTATCATTATAATCAAGGGTTATGCCACATAGGGTTTCGTGAGATTGTGGTGATAAAGCTGTTTGTGAAGTCTTTACTATTTTGATCAAGTGTTATGCCACATAGGGTTTCATAAGATTATCTTGGTAAATTCTTAAATCTGTTTTGTGCCCAATAAACTTGTCTAGATTGAGCTGATAGATGCGCCACCTTGCCTTCAAGTAGAGAATCTAAACACGTTTATCGTCTATAATCATCCCTGCTCCATTTCCTCATGCTCTGTTTTCTTGAGGAAACTGGATAGATTTAAAGTAGTTAGCTTAGTTGTAGTTAATGATCTGCGAAACCAGAAAATCCTTAGCTGCAACGTTCTTGGTTTTCTTAACCTTGTGCCTCTTCCAGCTGAGACAAAAAGACAGGAGATAGTTTAGATTACTTTTCCCTTTTCAAGCATTTTTGTTAAGCACAACGAGGGAGCTTCCCCTCCTAATTTGAAGAGCACTCATTGCGTAGTGTACATAGCTGTCCGTACAAACCTGCACTCCAGAGGTGTTAGATTTTACGCCAACAGAGTGAAATGCCAATAGATTTACACTTCACAAAATAATTATTCCCTTCCCCACCCTTCTCCAGACTAGCAGTAATCCTTTCCATTTGGTCCTCAAAGGTCAAAATCCTTAGATCTAACATCTGCTTCATGTTCAAAGTTTGTTTAGCTATTGTTTTCAAAGAATCAAACAACTCATCAATTTGATTCTGAACCGATGACTCTCCCACTTTACTCACCACCCCACGAACCAGAACATTGGTCATGTTGAGTTTATGAAACACCCATTTAACCAATTTAAACAAAGAAATAGAGCTCTCCTTAGCCATCCCTAGAACATCAGAGATATCCTCACGGTCAAAGTTAAAAACATCCTTACCCACAATAGTATCCTCCTTAGAAGAGCTAACTTTATCATGACTAACAAAAATCTGCTTACCTTTACCACCAGCAATCTGTTGAAAATTGAGGTGTTTATGTAGCTTAATACTTTGTAAAACTATAAATATTGCTAATCTAAATAAGTTTTTTCTTTGTTACATATTCTTTGTGGGTGATTATTTTGATTAATCCATTTTACTTTTTGTAGAATGTAGACATAAGTTGATAGAAGAAGTAGACATGATATTAGAAGATACACAACATATATCGTGGAGAAACCCTTTCAGGAAAAAACTCCACTAAGAATCAATGTATTATTTAATCTCTGAAGTAGATTACAATAATTCCAATTCTTTCTTGAGAATGCTTCTTCTGCCTTCACCAAATCTTCTTCACAACCTGCAATAAAATTGATACAGACTCTCTTCAACTTGTTTGAGATATATAGGCAATAAACAACTTTGTAAACTCCAAAAGAGTTACAATTACAAAGTTGAATCCATATCTCCTAAAAGGTACGCCTATCTCTTCCAAGTAGAGTTTAACCATGAAGAACAATGCCAAATCATCATCTTCATCCATTTGGGCATCCCAAACTGAAGTAGTAACTCAACCTTTATTTCGTAAATATCTTCAAGGCTTTATCCTCAAAGTAGGTGCCCAAGAGTGGGCCCACTTAACTTAGCTTTTTTTTGAAATATCTTAACATGCAAAGGAGTTAATTCCAAGAAGCCAACTTGGGCGCCCAAAGTTGGGTCCAAGTCATTTCTTGTTAACTGAAACATTTCTCTCCACCATTCATGCAAGAATGGCCATCCCCTGTTAACTGAAGGTAGTCCCTATTATTTGTCATGCAACTCAAGTCATTAGTCATGCATTCCAAATTAATTGAAGTCAACTAGCATTCAACTAAAACTAACTGAACTAAACTAAACTGAACTAAACTGAACTAAATTGAATTGAACTAAACTAAACTAAACTGAACTGAACTTCATGCATGTAAACATCAATCTCTAACTCCTAGGATCTTTACATACATTACAAAAGTGTTATCTCTTATTCCAAATAGTTAACTGAACTCAAGGTGAGTGCCACTTTCCATGTGGGTGCCCCATATGCTCCTATTACTTAGGAACTCATCTTGGACGCCCTCACATGCTCCTATCATTTAGAATTAATTACAAATGTCAATTAACATGATTATTTCATCCAAAATTAATCTCTCTCTAATCTTAGTGTTTGAGAACACTTTCCAAGGACTTAGGAGACACATGAAATAAATAATGTTTAGGATTGCAATTAAATATCATCCTATTTCCAATAGAATTGACATTTGAAGCTTGTGAACTAAATCAATGATCTCATCAGCAACAAACCTTCTTTTATTTAGCGTAACCAAGTCCACATTTGAGGAATCCGCAACATCCTGCCTGCCAACATCCTTCAAGGGAGAAGCCGCTTGCATTTCCAACAACTGGCTAGCAGACCTAATAGCCAATTTCTTGTTATTGCCCGCCTTCAGGTCCTTTCTCTTAGTTTTTAAAACAGGGGATGACAAGGACACTTCTTCAACCCTTTCCTTCTGAGTAGTAGCAGGGGCTCCTACATTAAGCGACTTGTCATCAGCTTTTTGCTCACTACTAGTTTCATATCCCTTCAAATTAGGACTCACCTCCCACATTTGGAGGCTGTGAGACTACATCCAAGGAAGCTTGGGAGTCTGAGACATAATTAGTGTTATCCTTAGTTTTAGACTCCTCAAGAACAATTTTCCTCTTTTTCCCTTTCTTGCCAACCAACTCTTCTTTAGAGACAGTATCATAATCCACAACCAGCTTCAATTGCTTACCCTTAGGAGTGGCAAGCGGTTTGGAAACCTCAAAGGCTTTAGCATAATCTATAATTAATAGAATAATCCCTACAGTATCGGGTTCTTGGGATTGTTAAACAAGCGCAGGACAATTGAGAGGGGGGTGAATTAGTTGTCACACAAATTCAAACTTAAAACTTTATCACTTATCAAATCTTCAACCACACTATTTTGTTATTAAATATGAGCATGAAACACAGATAACAAAAAGTATATCAACACAATGAAAACCATATTTTTACATGGAAAACCCAATAAGGGAAAAACCACGGTGAGGGTTAACTCACAATATAAAGATTATAAACTGAATACAAAGGTTCATTGCCCAAAAGAGGACTCACTGTCTAAGTACAAAGGCTCACTGCCTACAAAGGACTCATTGCCCAACATAGAGACTCACTTCCTACAGATACAAAAGAGAACAAAAGATCTACCACAACAATTAAAGCACATTCACAAGATTACAGAAACCTTCAGTTCACTGCCTTCATCACACTGAAAATCTGCTATCACAACTCACACACACTTTTGCTCTTATGATTTGTGGCACACTTTCATCACTTTGCATCACATTTTCATACAATTCTTCACAACTCGCCTTGCTTTTATACCGTTCTCAACTTTAGAAACATTTACCAAGGTCAGCCATAATACACCATTTCATAAATTCAAATTAGGTCGGTGACTCTAAATTCCCGTAGTGGAAAGGAATAAGAGTGGGCCAATTAAAAATAATAATATTCTTGAATCTTCTACATGCATCCTCAATTAAATTTTATTCTTCGAATGAAGTGTAAACATTAGGTCGACCAAACTTATTGAAAACACAAATTATCAATGATGCACATGCTTCCCAACAAGAAGATGACACACGGATGACACAACACACTTCATTATGCACAAGAATACATCTCAGAATCTTCCAGATATATCCGCACCAAAAACAACAGGCTTCAAACACTGAACATCTTTCACCAATCAATCCAAGCTGTGCAGACACACCCAAAAACATTGAAACATGATTTATGGATTACAAAACTCCAAACCTCTTCACCAGAGCGTAGGAAAGACCTTCACAAGAAATCTACCAGATCCACACAATCTGAAACAAAACAATGGAGAAATGTGGAGCAAACATATTTCTTCCAGACCATAGAACACTAACACTGTTGGTAGAACACATATATTGGTGAACACCACTTCCACGTACCATCTCACCAGAAACTGAAACTCAGACTGTATCATCATCATATCACCATCAACACGCTTTTAGAACCACACAAGCATAGGGTCACCATAGGAGAAATGCAGAGCACGTACCAGAGCACACACTAAACACACTCACTACTCTAACTTCTCTTTATTAATTTTCTCAAAAGCACTTGGAAACACATCAAACCAACATATCTACAACACCATATAGGTAGCTCCATGTACTCACAACATATCACCAGGATCTCAGCCATACATGCACAATCTGCAACATATTGAACAGTGTTGACATTAATGACAACATTAATAACAACACCACCAAACTAGCTCATATCTGCAACAGGGCTTTCTTTTGTGATCCTTTAACCCAGATTCCAAAGACGCCAGAAGATAAAAAGGAAATGAAAATTTCTTTTTATGGTGAAAGTGATTAAGGAGGACAAAGTGATAAGCATTTATCATAGAGAATCAACCCTCGAGGGTTATATATCTCATAAGTTCCTCAACGACGTCCCCCCAAAGCACTTTGAGCGAGCTCCTCTGGTGCCCACCACTCTTAGCCAACTTAAGGTCTTGAGCTTCATTTCCCTTGAAAAAAACCTGCATGGTAGCCTTTGATTCCTTCTTGTCCCTTTATTAAACCTTCCTACTTTCAGTCGAGAGCTTAGTAAAATTAGCTATGAAATCTTCATTTACATCAAACTCTGTACCCCCAGTTTCAAAACCCTTTTATTTCAAGCTTTAGCAAACATAGTCGTCACTTGCAGGTTGTTTCCATGCAACCTTTCCAGATAAGGTGTTAGTCCGACTTTCTCCAAAATATGCCACACCTCCTTTTTCTTAACAGAGTCACAAGAAAAAGGCTCCACACGATTCTTGTCACCTCCCATGGCCCCAAAATTTGTAGAAGACAAAAGCTTGAGAACCTTGCAAGCAATAAGGAGAAACCTCGAGGAGGAGAGAAAAATGCCCACAATCCATGTGGCAACGATATTATGGTAGAGGTGAGTAATGATTTTCGGACGCCTCCCCATACATAGATCAAGTAAGGTACCATCAGCTCAATTATAATCTATCTTGCCATCACTCCAAATAATTACCTGCTGCATGAACATTGCCATGCGAGCCCAAAGCATTAAAATATCATCAACCAAGTTGGCAATTTTGAACATCATTATTTATGCATACAGTTTCCTGAATGGGGAGAGGGTTGTTCATCTCCCATTCCCTAGGACCCCTAACACCAAGATTAGCAAAAATATCAGCTAATCCATTTCCTTCTCAAAAAATATGAGATATATAGTATTCATCAAAGGAGTTGAGGATTTCAATAGCATCCAAGATGATGGCTTCAATACTCCATGAGGGGGTAGGGCATTTCTTCAAATTATTAATAATATTGAGAGAGTCCCCCTCGAGCCATAACTTCTTATAACCTTTCAATTAGGCCATTTTCAAGCCATGATAGGCTACAACTACCTCTACAAAGTGGTTCGTTTGGGTTCCCAAAGGGAGCACCATAGCGGAGACAAACCTACCATTAGAATTTCTTAACACTTTCCCACAACCAGCAGGACTTGAATTACCTTTAGCAGCTCCATCAAAGTTAACCTTCACCCAACCAATAGGAGGAGCTTTCCAAACAACATTTCTGAAGGCTTTCCCTTTAGTGAGAGGAAGGGATATATCATAGGGCAACTGCCAATTATGTGCTATAGAAATGTCATCTAGAATGAGCCTTATCCTCAGGCCATTCTGGAAGGAAATCCCCGAGACAAAGTTTTCTTTGATAGCAACATAGATTTTAAAAGCCATAGAGATAGCAGGAAGAGACGAAATTTTAAAAGCCAAATACCCCAAGTAATATGGGGAAGACAAAGAGACCAGAGAAAAAACAGAGCAGGATTGGAGAAAGGGCCAACCCACTAAGCCCACACTTCCCCAATCGAAGAAGGGAACACCCAACTGAGATTCCAAAGAGACAAAACATGAGCCCATACCTCTCTAACAAATCTGCATCCAATCAAAAGGTGACAGGAGTTCTCGACATCCTCTTCATAGAGAAAGCATCTATTAGGCATCACAAGACCTCTCTTGACCAAATTGTCAGTAGTTAAAACCTTATTTTGGAAAAATAGACAAAAAAAATATTAACCTTGGGAATCAATTTAGAGAACCACAGGTAAGACTAGAAAGGAATAGTCCAACAAAGGAAAATTGAAGATGAAAGGCTGAAGAATAGAAAATTTACCATTGGAAGAAGGCCTCCACACAACTTTATCAGCACTAGCAATAGTAGGAATATGAACCAAGGACAAAAGATTAAAAAGATCCTCCAACCCCAGTTCCACCTCATCCAACCTTTTCCAGTGACCCCCATCAATATAATCAGCAACAAATCTGCCAACCCTTCGCACACATATGTCCATGAAAGGTTGAGCCCATGGTTCATCTTTAAGTGTCATGTTACCATACCAACAATCCTCCCAGAACATAATTCTCCTGCCATTACCCAGCTGCCAAAAGAGACCTTTAGAAACAAGGCTACGAGCCTTAACCATACCATTCCAAAAAGGGGACCCGAATGGGGGGGAAAAGTCAGGAGACAAGAAATCCCTTATCCGGTCAACCCCACGAAGATATTTGTTCCGAGCAATTTTAGCCTATTCACTCTTAGCCAAAATAAGGTTCCACAGTTGTTTGCCTAGAAGGGCCATATTAAATTCTCCGATTTTATGAATTCCAAGACCTCCCACTTTCTTAGGCCTGCAGATATTATTCATCTCTATGTTATTCTTTCTTTATTTTTATTTTTTAAGTTTAATGATTCCTTTTTGATATATTTATTGTTTATGTCTACTTTTTATCTTTTGACTTTTTTTCACAACTTTCTTTTGTTGTCTTGTCATGTTCGTACCTCTTTCTCTCTATTATTTTTTTCTCATTCTATCTATTTTAATTCTAGATCTATTTTCCTATTATATTTTTTTTATCTAATTTATCAAGCCCATTCTTTCCCTTCATGTTTTCTCTCTATGTTTTTCTTTCTCCTCAATTTTTAATATATAACATGTTTTCAATAATTTTTAATTGGGATATCTATGCTAAAATTGAATTAAAAAACTGATCTCCATACATCCCCATGGGACTAGTTTCGCCCTAGCATGACACCTCCTCCTAACCCCAAATTGGTATAATGCAAGACCAAGGTAAGGCAGATTGAGTGTTGGGCTTGGTCATAGGGATACCCCTAAGTCAGTAATAAAAAAGAAGAAGAGAAATTCATCCATTTTTATTGTCTTTGAAAGGTTTTAGATTGGACTATTTTGATTAATTAGAGGCCAATTTACAAAAAAATCATTATTTGATTTTAGTGTACTTGTTGATTGATACACCAACAATCTATTCGTATTAAATTACATAACATTCTTCTCCTCTGCCCTTTGAATCAAATGTGTTTTAAAAGAATTTATATCCCCATGACCTAACTCACCCCTTTCCGACCCCAACTTGGCAGAATGTAAGACTAAAGTAAGGCAAGTTGGGCATTGGGATGGATCGCAAGAACACCCCTGAGTTAACAAAAAAGAAAAAGAAAAAAAAGTTTATATCTTTTTATTATCTTTGAAATGGGTTTGGATTGGAATATTTTGATCAATTGGAAGCTGATTTACAAAAAATTCATAATATGATTTTAATGTATCTATTGATTAATACACCAACAATCCATTTGTATTAAGTAACATAACGTCCTTATCTTTTTCCCTTTGGATCAAAGGTCCCTTAGATCTAAGTACCATGTCATCACCAATCGAAATTATTTCTTTATTTTCTCTCTCCATATGCCTTCTTATTTTTTATTTGTTATCAATTTTTTTCATCCTCTCAATTATCTCTCTTTGTATATCTATCTTCTTTTCCCATTTTTATATTTTCACATTTTTTCTTTTTATTTGTTTTATTGTCTCCATCTATCTTTTGTTTTTCTCTTGTTTCATTTTTTTGTCATTGTTTTCTTTTTTATCTTTGTATGTAGATTTGTCATTCTCTCTCCCTCTCCCTCTATTGATCGTATTTTTTCTCTTTTTGTCAATCTCTTTTTTTTTTTTTTATAACATTTTGTTTGTTGAATAAGGTTGATTGAACATCTCTTGTAGGTCACATAATTTTAAATTAATTTTAGTATTGTATTTATTTATCTTATTTTATTACTTTATTTTTATTTGTTTTGATTTTTAATATTACCTTTCTTTTTCCCTATGTTACTTTTTTCATTCGTATATTTTATATCTCATTTACTTTTTTTATTAATTATTTTCCCTATTGATTTCTATTTGTTCTTTTTCACTTTCATTTTTTCTTCTTTTTGTCACATGCTTGCTTTATTATTCCTCCCTCCTTTCTTTCTTTTTGTCTCTACTTTCTATTGGTAATTTTTCTATAAATTTATCTCATTCCTTATCCATATACTTTTTTTTCTTGCATTTTTAATATTACCTATTTTTTTCTCTTTGTTACATTTTTTCATTTGTGTATTTTATATTAAATTAATTTTTTATTTTGTATGTATTTCCTTTTTCCTTAAATCTTTGGTTATTTTCTCTTTTTTTTATGTTTGTCTTTTTTTAATTTTTTCTTTTATTTTGTAGTTTTTCTCATTCTGTCACATTAACACTCTCTCAATATCTATCTTTTTAATTTCTTACATTTCCTTAGTTTTTTTTTTTTTAAAGAAGAAAAGCTTACATATATTCTGAAGGGTTGCACAAGGAGAAAAAATTGTGCGAAACTCAGAAGTAGCAAATGACCAGGAACCAAAGGATACAAAAATTTATAAGATTTTCACCCACAAAAGCAAGACAAAAATTGTTCGAGTGACTAAACAAGAATGAACTGGCAAACAGGCATGAGACACAAAACTCTAGTTGTATAACAGATGAGAGAAATATGCAAGAATGAAGCCAAAAAGAGAGCTTAGCAAATAGGGTCAAAACCGCCAATAAGAGGAGCAAGATAGACGATAAGGTGTTGGCAAACATCCAATGAGAAGACCTACACATTGTTTCCAAGAAACAAAGCTCTTCCAAAGCTAAAGATGAAGCAACTTTGATAATATAAAATTGAGAAATGTCCAAGCTTAAACTAGTCCTGAGAAGCAAAAAATCGAAAGATGAAGAAAGAAAGAGTTTTCAAGAAGAGCTTCCCTCTGAAGAAGCTATGTCTGCAGGCAGAGGAAAATGAGGTTCATCATGGGGCGCGATGAGAGCATGTTGAATAAGAAGTCGGACTGCCTTGTATAGCATGTAGATGGGATCACTTACTAAGCTTCCATATTGTTGCTTAAGAAGCTTGCAACAAAATTTGAATTCACTAGGGCAATCATTTAGAAGTCCATGAGCCATAACACAAAGCAATTTGGAGAGGCAGTTGTCAACAAGAAGGTGTTGCTTGCTAATAACACCCCCAACTAGGTTTGACCCTTGGAAGATGTCATATTTTTCTAGGGCCAGTTGTAAAGATGAAAGAGGGCACACATGTGGTAGTAAATAAGTGCCTGTAAGAAATTTAACCATTTCTATGCATCCCGGAACATCCATTAAGTTTGGAACAAATTGAGATGCCAATTCATAAGGTAATGCCATAGTATGCATGTCCATCCAGTCAAAACCCAAAACAATTTGAATCGAATCCATTACCTCCTTACATTCGGAAGAAAATGCTCTTCACAATTTTTCTTAGTGAATGACGAGTCCACTCTGATTTCATGAACTCGTGGAGGAACTGTTGCCCAATTTTCACCTATGGGCTCAATTGGGCAGGATTAATTGTGTTTCAGATGTTCATAAGGGCCAAATGGGACATTTGCATCGAGGGTTAGGTCATGCATTTGATGGCATTTCACAAGGATCTCAGTTGAAAGGTCGGCCTCAGTCAAGTTTGACATAATTTTCTTTTAAAGAGAAAGTTGGCAAAACCTTCCAGATGTCTTGCTGATTAGCAGGGGTTCCATCAAGTCTGAATGCTTCACATTAGGGATCCTATCGGCATGAGACTCTCTGGGTCTCCCCGACCCATAATGCATTTGGTTAAATATGCTTATGTGTTTCCTATCGGCAAGATCCCAGGAATGTCGCAGAGAGTGGAATTCACCTATAGGTTCCTATCAGCAAGACGTCGATCATCGTCCCGGTGATTATGGGTTTCCCATCAGCGTGAAGGTATCCTTCAGAGAAAGGTCTCGGCGAGATCTTTATGTCTCACCGACCGGCGACAAAAGGATATATGTATCGGTGGGAGATTTTTTTCCTTTGGGGTGAAGTCTCTGCGACTTCTTAAAGTCTCACCGACTAATCGCATCGAGTAAACACTTCGGTAGGAGTTGTCTTCTTTGGTGTGTGGTCTTGCCGATCCAGAGAGGTCTCCTCGACAAGAGGATGTTACAGCGATGAATATGAAACGTAGGAATACATATCGGTGTGACTACATGAGGTCTCCCTGAAATGAAAAGATCGGCAAAAGGTTATGCCATCAGCATCAAATCTGGTCGATGTGCTAGAGTCTCGGCGACACAGAAGAGATATCGCCATAGGTCTGCCTAAAAGAAGGCCCCACCAAAGTTTCAGTTCGGCGATAATTTTTTCCTTCAGCATGAGGTCTGGCCGATAGGCTGATGTCTCACCGATAGAAAGGGAAACCCACAGAAGGAAATGGAGTTTGGCATAAGGTCTTGCCGAAAGGTTGCACTCAACAAAAGAAAGTAGATTAGCCATAAGGTCTCGGTGAACAAAGCTTGCCTCCCTGAAATGTTTTGTGCTCGCTCAAGGATAAAGGGATCGGCATAAGGTCTTGCCGACCCAAGTGTCTCGCCGACGAAGTAATAGCGGTATGAGATGGTGATCTCGACATGAGGTCTCACTGACCTAGCGATGTCTCCCCAACTAAAGAGAAAGTGAAGCTCATTGCCGAAAGGTAAGGAGCTCGGTGAGAGGTCTGGCCGATAGGCCAATGTCTCGCCGACAACAAAGGGGCTCACCAGGAGTTGAAGCCATCACCATGAGGTCATGGCGACCAAGTAATGTCCTGCTGAAAGCCAGAGGTCTCGCCCAAGGAAGGTTAAGTCATTGTGATCTATCGCCGATGGCTTAGTGTCTCACCGAAAGATAAAGGAGGCGGAGCATAACGAAAGAATGAAGACCTCGGTATGAGGTCTCACCAACACATGGGTGTCCCACTGAAGGAGTTTTACTTGTTGGCAAGGGGCTCGGTCGGCGTAATGTCTCACCGACCGACAGGGAGTCTCATTGAATGGAATGAACAGAGATCAAGGAGAGCGGAATGTGCTCAGTAAAAGGTCTTGCCGAAGGGTCAAGGTCTCAGTGATGAAAGAGATATCTGTATGACTTCTAATGGCTCGCCATGAAATCTTCCCGAAAGCGATAAGTCTTACCGATGGTTCCAAGGGTGTCGATATGACTTTTTCTGCTCGACATAAGGTCTCACCGATAGAGGGATGCTATGCCAATAACAGATGAAGAGCCAAATCGCATCGGGGAGACATGATTAGTGTCTCACTGACATGCGATTCTATAGGAGGAGTTTTTGACCACCCTAAGAATCTACATGGAGTATGCTCAACCAATTAGAGAAAGCTACGAGGGAATCGTTGGCAACTGAACTAGATGAAGAAGAGCAACAAGATGAAAAGAAATGTGTATATGTTCTGAGCTTAGGAGCATTCAAAGAACTCGACAGGGAGATTTAAAGGTGGACACGAGGATCAGAAATGAATGCGGTAGCTGCGAAAGATTTGAAGGCTTCTCCCAGAATGTTTCTTCACCGACATAGGCAACATGGACATGGGGATGTAGCATTAATTTCATCAAAAAGATCTGAGGGAGATTTATCCCGAAGGGAGATATTTTTGTAAGCCCTAAGGGGCTGACACACTTTTGTATATAAGGCATTTTTGCCTTCTTGTAAAGGAGTTCTCCGGACGCTTTTCTAAAGTCTGTGACTTCTACAGTCCTCTCTCGAATTAGCAGAATTCTGTAACTCGTTTTGAGACATGTTATATTAAATTTACCTTGATTACCATTGATGATTCATTTTTTGCCTTCTGGTTTTTGTGAAGTATTGTGCATTTTTAAGTGATTCATCAAGCTACTTAGTGAAATCTTTCTTTTCCTTGTAGCTTTGTTTCATGTTAGCATGCCTTTCTTTGCAAAAGTGGTATCATGTAGGTTATAAACTGTGTTTACTCAATTGCACATGAGCTTTTAATTTGTGAAAGTTTGTTTTTCCTTCTTGAGAGTATGTGCATGTTGAACCTATTTGTATGCATAATCCACAAAATCTTGTTGTGCAGTCTCATATCCATCATTAGTACCCAAATGTAATTTGAGTATCTCATTGTTCTTATCAATTTGGTGTATCACCTTAGGATTTAGCTTTATTTTATGCATTCATTCTCCCTTTTCCTTAGAAGATCAGTAGTTTTAGGTGACACCAAAGGAAGTCGGCCTTCTACAGAGGTTGACCTCTGTCTACAAGTGACCCACAGCTTTGGAGGTCTTCCCATGTTACACTGAGGTGTTGAACATCAGGTTCAACAAGGGTGCAACTTCAGGTGATAACAGGAACCAACACTCTAAAGTAATTATCCATTGCAAGATACTAGGAATGCAAACCCTAACATCCAACAAAGAAATCAAATGAGTAGTACATAATAAATTGGTAGGAAACAAGTATTAGTAAAGAAGTGACCACCATAGCACCAGGAATAATACTTTCAGCATGCCCAAAGTTGTGAACAATAAATGTTTAGGCATGTTGAGTGTTTAGCGTTTAGCGTTGGGAATGAAGAATTTTAGCGAAGTACCCAAGCAAAAACATTTTCCATAAAAGAAGCAAAATAAGGCTTATTTCTAATATCCAATCATGAGAGAAAGCTCTCATGATCAAACATCAAAAAAAGCAGAGAGTCCTATTTCCAAATTTAGCATGAATTATGAATAGCCGCCAAAATGAATTGAAGCTGGCTCACATGAATTTGAATTTAATGGAGATCCACGGATGCAACATTCCCTCAAAAATGTCCAAAAAAGATGGCAAGCTCACTTTTAAGACATCAGCGAAGGAGTTTCGTAACCTTTTTGGAATTAGCTAAAGTATTCCATGTGATAGGTTGAAAACAATACATTCGAGAGTGAGATACAACTATATCCTGTCAGAGCATTTAATATCATTCGGCACCATATGAAAGCATCCCAGGCAAGAAAAGAATTAAGGTGACATGAACAAGAATTTTGGTGACAGGGAGAAATCCTTGTCAACAAGGATAAAATCATCATTTGTGGGGTGCCGACAATTTTTCTTTACTGTTACCATATTCAAACTCAGAATTGAGATGATGATCAAAGATATTAATTACATCCATATCAATAAAAACCTTGTGACATACGTTCACACATTGTCAAGTAATGAAAATAGGGGCACTCTTAAAACAGTGGTGACATGAATAGCCTGAATGAATAATATGTTTTGAGATTAAAAAGCCTTCTCCAGCTATGCAAACTCAAAATAATTTAAGAGATCTTTTCTTGGAAGAGAAGGTTGCATTCCTCAGTAGAAAATTCTCATGAAACTATATTCACATCAATGGCTTTATTAGCTAAAATATTTGCAACAACATTAGATTCCCTATAGCAATGAGCAATAATATAACTTGGAAAACCATCAAGTTGTAATAAAATATGTGTTAGGATGTAATTCAAGTGCCAATAAGATGTGCCTCGATTCTTTAATGCTGAAATTGTTAACATTGAGTCCCCTTCAATGAAAAGATGAGAAATTGATAAGTTTTTGGCAAGATAAGGCCCAAGCTTAAAGCTCTAAATTTCACCACATTATTAATGCCTTCAGGGATTTGTTCACACACTACTGCAATGAAGGTACCATTCCAATCTCTTAACACTACAACAATACTTGATTTTCCCCGGTTGCCCCTAGAGGCTCCATCAAAATTTAGTTTGGTGAAGCCTTGGGGTGGAGGATACCATGTAATATTATTTCTTTTAGGAGAAAAGGATTTGGAAGAAACTGAACCAACCATGGGGATTCTCAATAAATGCCAATTTTTCAAAATAAAATCATCCCAAGAAGTAGAGTGCCTACTTGTATGAGATTTTTTGTGAAGAGTTGAATAAGTTACCTCAAATATTGATATTTCAATTCTTTGAAGGACCTGAGAAACGATGGAAGGCTTTTTTCTGAAAATTCTATTGTTTCTTTCCAACCAAATGTTCCAAATTAGGATGGAAGGGAAAATCTCCCAAAGGGGTGAAAATATGGAAGATGAACAAAGAGAAGGCTGGGAAAGAAAGTGGAGGTAAAGGGAATTATGCAAAGGACTATACCATCCAAGATTATTTAAAAGCCAACACCAACAGGCTTGAGAAAATTCACAGTTCAAAAGAAGGTGATCAGTGGACTCAAAAGCCTTCCCACAAATAACACATGGGAAAAGATTAGTTATACCCAGTCTATCCAACCTCAAGCTTGTTAAATTCTATCTTTAATTGCTAGCCAAGCAAATGCCCCAACCTTGGGGAGAATGTGAGGGCCCCAACAAAGCCTAATTGGAACAGAAGTGCCATGTTTGATCTTAACAAGAGAGTTATAACCATCTTTAACATTGTATTTCCCTAATTTGGATTTTAACCAAATGATTTCGTCCTATTTATTGGAAAGATAAACTTGTCTCTTATCAAGTTCGACCTTTAACAAATTTTTTAAATGAGATGGAACTTCCAAGAAACCAAAATCCTTCCATTTTCACATACCAAGATTTGAGGTGTCAATGTCAAAATTATCTTGAACTTTATCACCCCATCTGAATTTTAATTCTAATTCTAATTGATTCCAATCCCCTAGTTGACGAAGCAGCTTATGCCCATTCCAGACATCATCCCAAAAAAGGGCTTTTTCCCCATTATTAATCACCCAAGAAAGGTGAGGAAGAAGGACTGATCTGTAGGAAGAGATGAAGTTCCAGATCTTGGACCCCCGAGGGAGTTGCTTTTGCGTAAATATTCTTTCTTTATCGAGGGAGTCCAAGTATTTGTGTCTCATTAATTTGCATAATTTAATATCAGGTTTAGTGTAGATTATCCACACCAATTTTGCACCTAGTGCCTTGTTTTGGAGGAAGGTGTTTCTCAAGCCAACCCCACCATAAATTTTGGGTTCACAGATGGTGTCCCATGCAACAAGAGTTAGTTTCTTTTTGGAAATCACATTTTCTGACCAAAGGAAACCTCTAAGAAATTTTTGCAAAATTTTCCCTTTCCCTTTAGGCAAGCTTAAAACTGACATCAAATAAAATGGAAGGGAGCATAATACATATTTAAGCATAACTAATTTACCCGCAAAAGAGAACCATTTTGATTTTCAAAGAGAAATTCTATTAGAAATTGAAGAAATTAGTCTGTCCCAAAAAGATGTGTTTTTCCTTACTAGAGAAGAAAGGAATACCCAAGTATTTACAAGGAAGGGAATCACTCTGAAAGCCCCAAAATTTGAGTAATTGCCTTTTGATGAAAGGTTCAACATTCGAAAAGAATATATCTTTGATTTTGTAGGATTACAAACCTATCCCGAATGTAAACAATAATTTGTTATAATCTTTTTCATAACCTTTGCCTCTTCCATAGTAGCTTGACCCAAAAGGAGAGTTTCATCTGCAAAAAGAGAATGGGAGATTGGAGATGGGAAGGACCGAATAGATATACCTTTCCAAAATCTTGCATTTCGAGTTGAAATTATCTATCTACTCAAACCTTCCGCCAATAGAATAAACAAAGGAGATAAGGGGTCTCCTTGCCTCACCCCTTGAGGGGGGCAAAAAAACCTTGAGGTGATCCGTTAATGATTATAGAAAATCTAGTCCCCGAGATACAAGAATGAATCCATTTACACCAAGCTTATGAAAAGCCAATTTTTTTTAAAACAACCAATAAAAATCCCAATTGACTTTATCAAAAGCTTTCAACATATCTAACTTGAGAACCATAGCAGGGGATTTTTCTGGCATAGCTGAATGAAGGACCTCATGCACCAAGATAGCGCCCTTTGGAGTGTCCTTCCCTAGAACAAAACCCCCCTGTTCTTCTAAAATAATCAAGGGGAGCACTTTGGCAAGTCTAGAAGCAATTGCTTTGGTGAAAATCTTGTAAATCGAGTTACAAAGAGTTATAGGACTGAAATCATTAAAAGAGGATGCAACAAGTTTTTTAGGAATGAGGGCAAGAAAAGTTGCATTAAAATCCTTTAGAACATTCATGTATCTTTTGGATTCTTCTAATGCAAAAAGAACATCAAAACCTACTATGTCCTAGCATTTTTGGAAAAAAAGAATTGTGAATCCATCTGATCTTGGAGCTTTTTCTATAACGCCTTGTCGAGTACCCTAGAGGACAAAACCTAAACAACTGAAAATGGATAATTTTTTTTTTTTTAAGTGTAATGTCATGTAATAAGATTGAACATAACTTAAATTATTATCCTATGTCCCCTAGGGTGCATTACTGCATTACTTAATTTCCATTATCCAAATTACAAAACCAAATAACTTGTTAACAAGTAAACACAAATCATCATTAAGCATGCCATTTACTCATTACATATGAACATATGAACCGTGTGAAACATTAATCATTATATAACATAAAAGAATAATTGATTACTCTCATTTTTATTAAAAAGTATAATGTCACTGATTACAAAATTCCTTACATACATGGGATACATCAATTCAATTTACAAGTACATTTTATTCAATGATACTTCCTCGAATCTAGTGAGGAGTGCTCTACAAAAGATACATGAAACATGATAAAGCTACAATGCATTTACAAGTACAATGGTCAAACCCCCAAGGGTAGATGTTGTGCAAGAGTCAATGAATCAAATGAAGTAGCCACATCATGAACGAAAGGGGAACCCAATGGAGAACGTAATACGTTCCACCCTACCATGTGAATCCAAGGATTCACCCCCCATGCTAGGAGGTTACAAAGGGCCCCACCAACTGATAGACAAGGACTAGATATCCCAAGGTTGTCAAAAATCACAACACAAGACGAGCACATCAATAAGAACAACAACATCAATGACCATACTTCCAGAGGCACATAAAGACTCAAGGAAAAACAATAAGTAAAAAATACTCATGGTTGTTGTAGGGAAAGTGTCATCACATAATTGGACATAGGTTATCCAGGTAGTTCTTCCTAGGCCCCAACCCCCATCCTAGGTTATTTTGGTAGCCTCTACCAAACTCCGGCCCCTCATGCCAACTTATGCCAAATCGACCTACTTCTCGTGGAGAGGAAGTAGTTGATTATGCCATTCCATGCCTTCTCGTCTCACCTCAAGCCTAAACGAGCACTTGAGGCTGAGCGAGTTACAACTTATCTTGATTAATGTTTGAGCTACCCATTCCCCCTAGTTTATTTTAATGTTATCACTTTTTACAAAACTTCCTCATGGGTTATCCAGGTGCCCCTTTGTGCACCGACCCCCATTGGAAGCCACTCCACTAGCTACTTCCAACCTTAAACCACATAAAATGAAAAAAAAATCACTTGCATGTCACACATACACAAACAAATCACAAAGCGGGGAATCAATCCATCCCGCTTACAAGTCTTTTGATCACATGACAATATTACATGCAAGGTGAATGGCCATCTAATTCATAAATCATGACCCAATTTTCCCAATTCAAACTACATAAACAAAGCCATCAAAACATAACTCAATCTAGCCTTTGGAAGACTTGAACATTAACCATTGAACAAGCTTTCACCACTACCAACTTATACACATCACTTGATAAAACAAGACTGCTCAAGTGACACATGATTAAGAAGTCTAAATGGATAGCATGACAAGCCTTATGAGCTCACAATAAAATATTCCCAAGCAATTATATATTTCTTACAATTACACTATTTCTTATATATTTCCTTTAATACCAACTATTTCATGACTTCTCATTGACTTACCCATAAGTAATTTGAGCTATTTCATGACTTAATTTTATCCTAAAAGAACACTACAAGTATATATATCTATATTTTGTAATTATAACCTTCAACACTTAACGGATAAAAAGGTCATTCTATCTATTTCCTAAGATATGATCATATTTCATAATTCCTCTACAATCAGATTCTTATGAATAATGTATTTAACAAAAGATAATTAGTAAATATAAATATATTACCCATAACTTACCATCAAATATACAATTATATAAATATAAATATAGATACATATATGTATAATTATATATTCAAATAACCAAAATCATGGTAATTTTATTACCAACCGATATTATATATCATCAATTAAACTCGTGGTATTATTGTTTCTAAACAAAATATTTGTACTATCGATGGAGGGAAAGCACGAGGAATAATAAGAAGCTACTTTTCAAATTTTACCAAAGGGAATCATAGTAAACATTTAAATTAAAATCACAAACCCTGTAGAAAGCATTTCACCTAGCAGGATACCTGCAGATGGAGTGACAACAAGGAGAGAGGAGGGTGTGTGCTACCTCATGGGCACCACTGTATATGGCTCTTGTTCAGCTGACCACCCTATAATTATATCTCATTCAAATTGATAAGAGGGTAAATAATGCACTCACTAAGCACATAGTTAAAACCATTGAAACATTAAGATAAAAATCTAAATCAGAATTTGAATCCTTTGAAGAGATATGATTTCATTGGGATAATTTTCTTTGTGTTGCCAATCCATCAAACCTAGAAGAGAATTTGTTGAATTAAAAGATTCTAGAAGGAATGAAAGAAAATAAATACATTTAGTCAGGGTCACACATTCACTATCTTTAACTGGCAGTAACAATGCAAGCACAATATAACCAACACCAGTTTACATGTAAATGACAATGGAAAATTTTAACATAATTTCGTTGGGATAAGAGAAGGTTGCATGTGGATTGTTGTTAACTAGAGATAGTTCGATCCAGATGCAGATTTACATGATTTAAACTAAGCTTCAGACCCATTCCTAATCGATGCCTACAATGGAACCGATCCAAACTATAGATGAGGAACAAAAGATCACATACATTGCCCTCTGCATTGCGCCCATGAATAAAGTGACAGTGGATTTGATTTACAGAGATTGCATGATGTACACCGTTTTAATCTAATCATATGACATTATCAATGGGGAAATACTTGTAACCACCGAACATGCACAAAATCAAAATACAGGCGGCAATTAAGAAAGTTCGATAAATCTCTATATTTGCTAGTAATGGAGAATGATATTAGAGCGTGTCAAGATATACTAGAACATTGTGCATTTGCTATTCATGGGTCTGAGACAAAGAGAAAGGTCGAGTTCTTTGGTGATAAGTTATGGTCGACATTTTCTAGTCCAGTTAAAACTCAAGTGAGAGTACGAGATAAGTGGCCAGCTAGTATAAACGTGGAAGAAATGACTTCTACAGCCAATTCCCTAAAGAAAATAGCGATATAAATAAATTTTACATTGATGAGACAACTAGATAATAGAATAACTGAAGTGAATGGTGCATGCAAACAGAAACGACGGCCTCATTGGAGAATTTACAGATTCAAGAATTGAATTTAAAACCAACTTAAGAAGGTTGAACTTATTATGGAATAGCGGCAGTTACTATTATGCTTAACTTATTTCTCAGTGTTGGAATACAAAACTGACTTACATCAATAATACCTTCTTTTACCTTTGCATGGAAGCAGCAAACAAGTATTACTTAGGGCGGACCCTTAGCAAGCTAGGAAGAAGGACATAGCGACCTCTTACACAATGAAGGCTTCTACAAGTTAAAGAGTTTACAAGCTGAGAAAGCTAGGGCCGCGACTTAAGGTTTATTATCCAAGATAAAATATAGGAAAGTGTGTAACAGGAATATCTCCCTTAAAAGATTCTGAACCGAAACAAGATCAATCAAACGCCTACCTCAATAAAACTTCATGTGCAAGTTTAAAAGTCGAAGAATTCGATTTTAACACAATAAAAGAAAAAAAATTGAATATAAATCAGCTACGGTCCAATGATTGTTTTACGTCTGAAATGACAGAGTTCTGGTAAGTTAAACAAAAAACTTAGAGTGTTGCAGCAAGGAAACAATTGACAGAACAAACATCTTTATGAAGATTGAAGACAACAACGAAGAATGAAGAAACTTTTGGAAATCAAAATTAATTATCTATTTCAAAAGATAACAGAGGAAGAAATCTTTCCAGAAAAGAACCTGGATTATTCAGAAGGCTGGGTTGAAGTGATGCTGGGTTTTCAACTCCAAACTGCAGCTTCTACTTTTCCAAGAATCTCCTCTGCAAACCAAGCAACTCCAAAACAACCTCAAAGCTTCCAAATCTCCAGAAGAAGAATTTCAAATAAAACCCCATAAAGCTTTTCAAGCAACCCTCTATGAGGACATTCACGGCAAAACAAAAAAACCAAAATTAGTTTCTTTTCTTCTGAGAGCAATAAAAAACCAATTGCCCCTATGGAGTTAACTCCACTCTTTTAAATTAATTTTCCCGTAATTGTTTGATTCATCCACTAAACTTAATTTGTTTCCCCTTTTCAACTTTTAATTCAATTTTTCCTTCCCATTTTGCTTGCACACATATTGCCATTATTGCATTAATTTATTATATTAAATTCCTTATAAAATATATTTATACAAACATTTTAGTATATATATATATGTATATATGTGTATGCACACACACACATATATATATATATATATTTTGTTTAAATATTCTATTTTAAGAATTAACTCTTAACTTAATAAAATTTAATTTCATAACAGATTTAATTTAATCCTTTAATTTAATTAGACCTTTATTTTTTATTAGCCAAGCCTTGCAACAGGACACACAAAATAAAATGAAATAATAAACCAAGCACAAGACTCCAAATTCAGTCAACAAATAACAATCGGGAACATGATGAAGATTAGATGACCACAAGGAAACGAAACGATACTAAAAGACCATATTGACGGGGTGCACCAACAACGATTCATCCTTGAAAAGGACAATGGCTCAAAGTGGGGGACCCAGTGTAACCTCTGAAACAACAGCTCCATTGGGCTCTGGCATGCTCAAACCTAATAAATAGGTGAAGTTGATGCCTTGTACCTGCAGCTTGCAACAAAATGAAAGATCGAGCATGTACATAATGAAATAACCAGTCACACCGTGATGGGGAAATCACAAAGTCATAGGGCGCTTGCAAGCGAGTGATGCGACACTGTCCCCATCACCGACACATAACAACTAGTATCAACACATGAATGCATACATCTAAAATAACATCATATTCATCATATTTAAATAAACAATTAACTAATCTGCAAAACATTGCATAAGTAAAAGATATCAAATATCACAATGCCATTAACATCGTTAAACCAAACATTATAATGTTATCAAACAATCTCAACATCTACACATCAAAATAACACCATATCTAAATAATAGCCAACATAGTCATAATGTCTATCAAGCAGTAACTTAAAGTCAAACAAAACAACATCATATAATCTAGGTGCACTCCAAGAAGCTATCCAAATATAAGCAAACTGAGGGGGCATCACATCTTGATCCCCTCTAGGACTAGGCTTACTCTTGGAAGCCTATAAATAGATACAGATAAAGCTCCCTCATCCTGGAAGCATCCTCCCAATTAGTCGAAGCCTCATTGTTCAGATCCCATTGGACCCTAACCTGCTCTCTATCCCATCCTCTGAGTGTGAGTCTCTGGGGTTGAATTACGCCTACAGGCTCCAAAGCTAGTTGCCCATCCTCTACCTATAATGCATTCCAATCAAGGACATGAGATATATCAAGATAATATGGTCTAAGTACTAAAACATGAAATACATCATGTATGTGCCAGAGACTGGGCGACAAAGCAAGACAGTATGCTACAGGTCCAATCCTCTCCAAGATCTCAAAAGGTCCAACGAAACATGGTGCGAGCTTAGACCCTTTTTCCATAACGGATCAGACTCTTTCATGGGCACACAGGCAGAAACACCCTATCACCTACTGAGAATTGACGATCCACCCTGTGAGCATCGGCATATTTCTTTTGTCTATCCTAAGCTACTACCAAATGCTCCCTGATCTGAACCACTTGCTACTCTCTTTCCTGGAGCATCTCTGGACCCAACAAAACTCTATCCTCCAAACGGTCCCAACTCAATGGTGTCCAGCACAGACAACCATACAATACTTGGAAGGGAGGCATGCCTATGGAATTGTGATAACTGTTATTGTATGCAAATTCTACTAGATATAGGTGGTCCTCCCATCATGTCTATTGATCCATGACGTACATCCTGTTGGTGAGTGTTTTATCATCCACCGAACACACAGAATAAAATGTCCAAAGACACTTTATCCTCTCTTGAAAAACCACCGCGTATGCTAAGATTGCGAGAAGATCATAAGGCGATTCCAAGGTTTCTTTAGTCGGGTCTCGACGTGTGGATAAGCTCAATGGTCGTTGTGATAATGCTGGTAATAAACAAGGGGACTTACGTAGAAAGTCTGCACAAGTTCGGGGCTTAGGAAATTTATCTTTAAAGGTTCTCAATTAGGACTATCAATTGTGGATCTCAAAAAAAATGGCAAAAAGAATAGGGTTCAGGGAATCTAGTCTAAGCCTAAGAACTCAAGAGACAGTAAGGACTCGGTGAAGAGAAATAAACCACACTTTGTTTCGCCTCCTGCAGGACAACATACGCAAAGTGGGTGCAATCTTCAAGGGGTTTGTGAGAATAATTTTCAAACCTCGAATGAGGTTGAAGTTAAGCTTCCACGTTTAAGAGCTCAGGCTAACTTTACAAATCGAATGCAAATCATCCATTCGAAAAAAGTATGAGCTACACTTCACCGTTGAATCAATACGATCAATCTCTCATTCAATTAACAACTTTTCAAAGCAAATTCTACCTAATCTAACTTTAACTCTAATCTATAGCGGAAGGCAATATGTAACCTTGCTTACTATTCAACAATAAGAAGTGATTCAAGGAAAATCATGCTCAAGAGCTTTTATCATTCAAAATAGTCTCAATGTGACAATATACATAATCTGTCTCCACACAATGAAAATGAGAGAGCACTAGTTTATATAGAGCTCCAAAAATGAAATGAAGGGCCGAGATTAAAAACAAGATCAACGGCCGAGATTATTACAACCAAACCCTAATTAGGGTTTCCCAAAATAACAAGAGTTAATCATCAGAAAACTATCAGAAAAGTGGCAGTTCTAGCTATAATCTAGGAGAGGTGTCCTTATCCATCTGAGTAGCATTGTGCTTGGCGAATCTGGAAACTACAGCAATGACCTCATCCATCATGACAGGAGGCAACATGCTGATCCGGAATTCAAGTCCGTCCAACTTCTCAGCACATCTAGCAAAAGTACCTTCCCAATCTGCCTCCTGCTTCTCAAAATCCTTTCGAATGAATGAGAGCCTTGCCACTCTCGCAAAGTCTTGTTTCAAGAAAGGTCCAGTGGTCGAGAAGAAAGTTTCTTGAACCTTATGCTTCAATCTCTCTAACTGCATGTCGTTCTCCTGGATGACTTCACGGTCGAACACATCTGTAGTTATCATGCAAATCTTCTCCTAGATTTTCCTGACCTGTTCTTCAATTCCAAGTCCATCGACTCTTGCCTTCTCCAAGACTTCTTCTCGTATTGTCACTGCCCAAAACCAGTGATGAAAATCATATGCTGCCCCTGCAGCAATCACCTTTTTATCAACTAACTCCTCTCTCGGAGTGCTCTTCAAAACTCTAAGGCT
Organism: Sequoia sempervirens; assembly: GCA_007258455.2. NCBI lineage: Eukaryota > Viridiplantae > Streptophyta > Pinopsida > Cupressales > Cupressaceae > Sequoia > Sequoia sempervirens. The sequence continues at coordinate 458,901,534 of VDFB02193867.1, forward strand.
TGGAATAAGCCTTTCCTGCATATCCGGGATACCTTCCCACGTTTCTGCCATATCCATCAATCTGGAAAGAAATGAAGAGGTTCGTCCATAAGCCAGCGCCAACTTTTCCATGAACAAGGCCGCTTCCGTGCCCTCACTTGCCATCCAGCCTTGAGCTTCCCTGGCCGTTACCATTCCATGCTCAACTTCCCTAGTCACCTCCTGTGATGAATTGAGGAGAGGAGGAACGGTCGCATTGCCCTGATCAAGTGGCTGGGTCAAATGCTGTATATATTCTTTGAGACGTTTGACCTCCTTTTTATACTCCTTCTTCTTGGTCACTTCCTTTTCCAGTCTCGCTTTAATGGTCGAGACGGAATTATCTAGCTCTTCTACTTCCTGACCTTTCGAGGTCGGACCAAGGTCAACAGTGGTTATAGCATACTCCTGTGGAGTGATTTCGTCCTGTGGCTTGTCCACTGTAGGCACTGCAATGTGCACGGAACGGTTGCCTGTCTCGTTCCTTTGAATGGTGGAGAACTTCTTGGCGGGCTTCTTGACTGCAACCTGCTCTAATCTTGCCAAGAAATCGGCAGTATCATCTTCTTCTTCTTGTTGAGCCTCAGCAGGCACCTGGATTTTCATCCTTTCCAACAGCCAGTCTGGAATGGTTGATTGTTCAATGCCATCCTCTACTTGAACCTCGTCCTCGTTTGGAACATCCACTATCCCTCTGAGGGCGGAAATCATTCCTTCCTCTAAGTCATTATCCCGGACTTCCATGTCATTGTCTGAACCTAAAATTTCTGTGCCTGTTGGTGACACAGGCTCTTCATCATCTAGTTGAATAGGCTCATCATTTACTTCCTGAGCTGCAAGAGGTTCAAGCATTTCCACCAAGGAGTCGTCTATATTGGCCACAAACTGGTCAATGTTCCTGGATGCTGCTGACCGAGAAGGCTCTCCTTTATGCCTTTTGGAAACAGGTTCAGCACTTGGCATTATTTCTTTTCTTTTCTCTCCAATCCCGACCAAGTCCTGATGGGATGCACCAGCATTAGAGGAATATGACTCTGATTCGCTCAACAGATCATATGTGAGCGTGACTCCTTTCTGTCTCAATTCCTGAACATGATAATCAACCCACCACTGAGAATATTTTGTCACTGGCCTCATTAGGGTGGCTAGGTCTGCGTGCTCTGGCTCTGACCATTTCACTGGAGGGAGAGGTCGGCTTTCCTCAAAGCGAGGCTGGACGTGGTTTCCATCATCTTGGAGCTGATCAGGCACTCGACAGAACTCAATTGTTCTCATGAAATCCAAGGACATCCTGGACCACATCTTCCGTCTGACCTCATATTCATCCGCAGCATTTGCCCAGAAATCCTCCAATTCCATCCTGTGCTTATATCTTCTCCCTTCCACTGTCCGGATATTATGATGTGGGTCATAATTGACCCTGGACTTGTATGCCGTGAAAGGATACCATTGGATCTCTAGCCTTGCACTTTCAGCTGCCTGTGCGGATGGACAATACTCTAGCATGTTCCCGATGAAGAATGGGAATGTGACGGACGCCTTCTTGGTCGGCCTCTGAATATTCTGGTACTCTTCTAATTGTCTTAAAACCTCGAGCAATATCATCCGATTAGTCGGATAGATAGGCAATTTATAGGGATTTCCAGTAAATCCCTGGATCCTGATATATGTGAATTTAGGGAACTGGATGAACCAAGACCCATATTTGCTGATAAGACTTTTTGCTTCATGGCTCAGCCTTTGGTGCACTCCTCCTTGAAGCTTTCTGGTGATATGCATTAGGAATGCATCATGCACCCTCCTGAAGTGAGTCTTCTCCTTCAATTGGAGCTGAGGATAGCAGTCGTAAGGCTTGAGCTCGTTCTCCCCGTTGCCAATTTTGCCTTTGTAGATCAATCCTGGATACTTGTATGATCTGGCCAACAGGTATATCACATATGAACTCATGTGAAAAGACTTGGTCTCTTCAAGGTTGATCAGTTGCTCATGAAGGTTGTCACTTATCATCCGTGACCAGTTGAACATTTTGACTCCAGAGGTGATCTTGTCGATGAAATAGTACATCCAGCTCTCAAAGAAGGCGCCTTGTGGGTTGCCAGCTATTCTGTTAAGCATCAGTACAATATCTCCAAAATCTTCCTTGAAATCTGTGCGGCGAGGTCTCTTAGGCAACTTCTTGATTGACGGCTTTGGCTTGTCCATCCAAACCTTGTTGACTGTTGTGGCACATAGATCTGACTTGCTGTCATATAGCATTTTGGCTTCTTCTTTGGTCTTATAGACTGTTCTTGAATGCTCTGGAATGCCGAAGGTCTCCTGAATTGACACTTCGTTCAAGTGTGCTAAGATCCTTCCGTCAGGGGCGATGATCTGTCTTTTCTGGGCATCATAATGGCGAGCACATTCTACCATTAACTCTGCACAATCCATTGCCGGAGGGAATCCAGCTGCTTGGAATATCCCGTTTCTGACCATTCTTCTGGCTATTGCTGTGGGAAGTCCCTTCTGACCGTATACTCTTTTCTTAAATTCGTCAAAATCCACATGTCCGAGGTCAGTATCCACGACATTCTTCCACTTTGAGATGACCTTGGTCTCCTTCTGAGCACCCTTGTTGGCGAACTTCATTTTCAGCTTCCTGGATAATCCTCCTGCCGTGTCCGTCAACCTGCAGTCATAATATTAACATTAATAAAAAGACTTTTAAAATTATTTAAACCTCGTGCCTTGGATTCGAAAATTAACTTTCAGCTGTTCAAATAATTAATTTGCTGCGAAAAAGCAAGCTGAAAGTGACTTGAATGGAATTGAAAATTTTGCCAGAGCTTCGTCAAGATGACAGTACATGAAAAGATAGCAAATTTAAATTGACCAATCACCAAACCTCAGTGAAAGACCGTTAAATGCAAATCAGATTTAAAAATCTGATTTTTTGAAAAGTGCGCCCCTCTTCAAGAAGAATTCAGCTTTGAAATAAATCTCTTTTTCTCTTCCCGCGAAAAATTCCTCAACATAACACTGCTTCTCTCTCTGGGAAAATTCGACTTTGCTTATGGACGAATTAATTGCCTGACAATTTCGAGAAAGATTAAATTTCTCTTCAGCTGTGTGTGAAAAATGAGTTGCTGAAACTCATTATAATGCTGAAGGATTGAATTCGATTTAGCAACTGCCATATTCTTTCTCGATCTCGATTTGTTTTCATTTTCCAAACAGGCAACTTTCCTTTTATCTTCCGACAAGGATCAGTCTCGAACTTATCCGGACAAATCTCACTGATCTTCAAAAATTCGAATTTAATGTTTATTTTTTTGATTTTTCAACTTTTAAATAAAACATTAAATAATTTAATTAAATTCATGGTGAATTTAATTTTCTTTTTTTTGTCGGATTTCATCTCCGCCTGGCGTGCTTTATTTTCGTCCGATTCGTGTCTGGCAATTTTGATTTCGTCCAAGGCATTTCAAATTTCCAAATAGTTGAAAATTAATATTAAAATATTAAAAATATTTTAATTAAATCCAACCCGTTCGTCTTGGACCCATGGCTATCTCGATTTTCCTTCATTTTTTCTTGGCTGAGAGTTTATTTTCCAATTTCGTCCTTGATTTCGTCTAGCCAAACCAAATCTTAAGCCATTCCGTCGAAAATTTAATTGCCAGATCCCTATTTTTCTTTGCCGAGGCGAGATTTTAAGCTTATTTCACTCTGCCAAAGTCAAATATTTCCTTGCTCAGTCGAATTTTCTAGGCAATATCTTTGTCCGAATGTCTTCGTTGGGCGAATTTCCTTGATGTCTGACATATTCTTCCTCCCTTTGGCCAAGGACGACCTTACCTTTCTCCCTGCATTGCGCATTTTTCTTGGGTCAAAGTTGACAATTTCTCGACGTTTTCTCCATACTTAGGCAAATCTCACTTCTTTTCCTCATCGTGTTAGGCACATTCCTTTTATTCTTTGCCAAATCCTGATCTTCTTTAGCACATGTCCTTTCAATCTTGGCATTTGTCCTCTCGAAAGTGTCACAATACTTGGCCAACGTCTTCATTTCTCATTCCCTAGCCTCTTCACTTAGGCAAATATTCAAACCTCTTCTTAGACTTGGCATTAACACTTAGCCAAAAATATTATCTTATCATCTTGGGCGGACTTCCTTAGCTTCTTGGACAAGCATCATGAACTTCTTTAGCACCTTGCTAACTCCTTCCAAGTGTATGGCGGACTTCATAGATCTTTTGGACGTCCTTTAGAGTAAATGGCGGACTTTAGAGCATGCAAGGACATGGGTGGCAGACTTCGAAGGGGTCAAGGATGTGCTTCATGATGCAAGGGCGGACTTTGGAGGCTTATAGGATATCCCCCTTGGCAGATGGCGGACTTTGAAGGCTTGTAGGATGTACATGGGTGGACTTCTTGACCCTTTGGCACTTCCCTCAAGCACATGGCAGACTTCATGAGATGCAAGGATGGTCTTGGGCGGACTTTGGAGCATGCAGGGATGTTGCCTCAATATGCAGGGATATGCTTCATGATGCAAGGGCGGACCTTAAGACCTTTTTGGACATCCTCCTTAGCTGCTGGGCGAATTCCACGACCTTCCAGACCTTCATACACCTTCCTTCATCCTTCTTTCATGGCGAATTTTCTAGACTTGAGCAGATTTTTCACAAATTTCACCATCTAAGAACTGATTTTCATGATTTCATCTTCAGATCTGATTGATCTTGAACTGGTTTTGACTGGTTTTTCCAGATTTTTGAACGTTTTTGGTCTGATTTTCATGCTTTTTGAACTTGTTTTTGCAAATTTTCAAAAAAATTCAAATTTTTTCATTTTGATTTTCTGAGAGTTCTATTGAGTTTTTCGAACTTCTGAGTGCGTTTTCAGAACTCGGGACCCTTCTAAAAATAGAAACTTTCCAAAAATAGAAACTTTCCAAAAATAGAAACTTTCTAAAAATAGAAAAAGCAACCCTAAAAAATAGGGAACCTCGTTTGGTCCAAAAATGCCAAAAATGAAAAATCAAAAAAGCAACTTTTCCTAAAAAATAGGAAGTCTCAGAATTGGCCGAATTTACAGTCGATCTTCATCTCTTGGGCCTTCTGAGCGCTTCCATGATGTCTACGCACTGATTCAAGCATGAATTACTGACTCGGCTCAGGTGACTCTCAGCAAACTGACTTGAAACTCTTGGCAAAGTGATCTCTTGTAACCGTTGCAAGGAGACAGAACCCTAAAAACTAGCAGGCAACTGGGGGTCCCCATCAGCGATGGGGCGATGTGTGAAAAGGTCACAACACATCAGAAGCATGTCTTTGAGAATCTGATTGATCCTCTTGGTCTGCCCATTCGTCTCTGGGTGATAAGCTGAACTAAAGTTCAATTGTGTCCCTAATGCATGTTGTAGAGACGTCCAAAGTGCTGAGGTAAACACATTATCTATATCTGATATAATCTAGCGAGGAATATTGTGTAATCTGACAATGTCCTCTATATAGACTTTGGCCACTAATGAAGCATTATAAGAGGAACGAACAGGAAAGAAGTGTGCCACCTTTGTCAACTTGTCCACAGTGACCATAATGGCATCATGTCGTCGTGAAGAAACAGGAAAACCAACTATAAAATCAATTAAGATAATGTCCCATTTCCATTCTGAAACCAAGTGAGGTTGCAAAAGTCCTGCAGGGTGCTAGTGTTATGCCTTCACTCTTTGACACTCCAGACACATCGACACAAAATCAGCAATATCTCTCCTCATCTCGGCCCAAAAGTATAGTTGTTGAAGATCAACATGCATCTTTTTGACACCAGGATGAGTTGAATACGGTGCCCTATGTGCCATTAACATGATCAAAGAGCAAAGATCACCAGTGGATGGTACATAAATTTGACCCAAATGCCTCAAGAGACCATCTGACTCAAGGGAGTATCCTGCAAATCTGCCCTCTAAGGCTCTACCTGACTCCACCTCAACCCTCACCTCCTAATACCAACCATCTAAAGGAAGTGTAGAAAGTATCTGATTCCTCAAATCCACACCGAGAGTCACTATCGATATCTCATGTCTCCATCTACTAAGTGCATCTGTAACTACATTCTCCTTCCCCTTAATGAACTTCACCTCAAAATCATATTCGCATAGGAATTCCATTCATTGTCTATGTCTAGCATTTAGATTAGGCTGCATGAAGATATACTACAAACTATGATGATCAGTGTGCAGTTCAAACCTATGCCCCAAAACTAAGTGCCTCCACCTCATCAAAGCATGTACTACTATAGCTAACTCAACATCGTGTGTAGGGTAATTCAATTTGTGATCCTTGAGTTTGTGAGACTCATAGGCAATCATGCGACCCTCCTACATTAACACAACTCCTATACCCTCCAAGGACATATCTGTACACACAAAAAAATCCCCAGAAGGATCAGGAACAACTAAAATTGGAGCATTGGTCAATCTCTCCTTAAGAGTCTGAAATGTTGCCTCACACTGCTCTGACCAAACACATTTCTTCCCTTTCTTCTGAAGGGATGTAATAGGTTGTGCTATCCTTGAAAACCCCTATAAGAACCGTCGATAGTAACCTACCAACCCTATAAAACTGCGAACATCAGACACATTAGTAGGTGTAGGCCAATTAATGATCACTTGGATCTTGGAAGGATCCACTGCAATTCCCTCACCAGATATAGCATGTCCTAAATATTTCACCTCTATCTTGAAGAACTCACACTTGGACAAGTTAGCGTACAATTGATTCTCTCTCAAGCATCAAGCACTATAACACCTATCTCAAGTGATCCTCATGCTCCTCCATGGTCTTGGAATAGATCAATATATCATCTAGAAACACCAAAACAAGTCGGTCAAGGTAGGAGCAAAACACACCATTCATCAAACTCATAAACATTGAGGGTGCATTCATTAACCTAAACGACACCACTATGAACTTGTAGTGTCTGTATCGAGTACGAAATACAGTCTTATGTATATCTGCCTTGAATATGCAGAACTAGTGATAACCTAATTTGAGATCAATCTTTGAGAATACCCCAACACCCTTAATCTGATCAAATAAGTTGCCTATCCTTGACAATGGGTATTTATTCCTTATGGTCACCTTGTTCAACTACCAGTAATATATGCACAATTGAAAGGACCTATCCTCCACAAAAATCATTGGTGCTCCCCAAGGGGAGACACTAGGATGAATGAATCCCTTCTCCAATAACTCCTCAAGCTGTAATCGGAGCTCCTTAAGCTCCTGAGTGGTCATCCAGTAAGGAGCTTGTGAAATGGGCTCAGCTCCAAGCACAAGATCAATGTTAAAGTCGATGTCACACTTAGGGTGGCATCCCTGGAATCTCGCTAGTAAACACCTTGAGATACTATCTAAGAATGGGATGATTATCAAGCGACACCTCCTCCTGACTCTCTCCTTGCGCCAAATCATTTACTGTCACTGCAAATAACTGACAGCCCTGCTGCATACACCTTCTCAACTGCATAGCTGAGATCATCCTCAATGAAATAGGTCTTTGAATCCCAAATACCTCAACCTCTCTACCAGAATCATCAACACACTTCACCGACTTGCGGCGACAATCTATGACTGCTATGTGGGCCTCTAACCAATCCATGCCTAATATAATATCGTACGACCCAAGAGGAAAGATTCAAAGGTCAACCGTGGTGTCAAGAGTTCCAATCCTCAAACTACAACCACAGACAAGAGACTCTGCTGCAACCTTAGCACTAGAAGCTAACTCAACCTGCCACCTATCATCCTACTTTACTGCCACCAGTCTGCATCATGATACAACAAAAGGAGAAATAAAGGAGTCTGAAGCACCTGAATCAAAAAGTATAGAAACTCTACCATCCTGTAACACACCCGATGTCTCAATCACTGTCCCTTAGTGCTCAGCCTGGCGGTAATCAACTATAGTGAAAACCCTATGAGATCTACTAACATCCCCAACTATCGACTCTGAAGCCACTAGTCTCTGAGAAAATCTGGCAGTGCCCTTCTAAGGACACTGACGTGTAATATGACCCTATTGTCCACATAAGAAGCACCCTATACCTCTGCCAAAGCCTCTACTACCAGGTGGTGCACTAGACTGTTGAACATTTCCCTTGTTAACTATAGACTATGAACTCTGGGTTGGCTAATCAGAGCGGTAACATTTCATTCACCTCCAATTCTTGTCTCTCCTGGGTTGAGATCTATCATCCTAATGAGATTGATATTTCTTATGTTTAGACTATGAGGGCTACTGCTACTACTGTTGGCCACCCTTAGAGGGTGTCTACTGACTCCTAGATGGACCAACTAACTGTGATTGACCACCATGAGAACTAAACCCTGTCGGAGGTGCACTACCAATCTAAACCCCCATCTATCCACCTAAGGCCATAGCTAGATTCTCATCAACAATCCAAGCCTTTTCCACGACTACCTTCATGGTCTTTGGCTTGAGCACCCCTACTCCACCACTGATACAAGAATTTAAGCCCCTGATGAAATGTTGTACTAGCATGCCCTCGTCATCACCAATACCAACGTACTACTTAAGTTCATAGATTTTTTGCTCTAATTGATCCACTGACATTGCCAACTATCTCAACTCATGAAACTCATCTGCTCATCGATGTCGCCAATGGTCAGACAAGAATTGGGCTCTAAATCGCTCAAGGAACATCTCCCATGACACTGAGTCAATATCCAAATGGAGCTTTTGCTCCTCAAGATGCCACCACGTGGCAGCAAACCCATGGAGATGCATAATGATGCATCTGACCTTGGTATTACTACCATAAGGGTGCATAGTAAAACATTGGTTCAGATCGATAAGCTAGGTCTTTTCCTCTACTCCATTGCCTGACCCATCAAATGTCAGAGGATGTGTTCAAAGTAGATCCCTCATGTGACCAGCTAAAACGACATCTTGCGCAACAACTATGATGAGGGCACAACCTGAGACACAAAAAATAACCCACAAAAGAGAATAATATTATTATTAAGAAAATGGAGCTTCTTACATGCAGTGGATCTCAAATCCCCAAGTTCTACAACACATGCAAGTTACAAAAGGCTACAGAATCACCCTTTCGCAATATGCGAGCTTGTCCCTAAAAAGTTACCCAAAAATGCTAGAAACCCGCCCATAAATAGAGCTCCTCTTTAGTTTGGAGCCAAAACAACATTAAAATTTGAGTTTAGGTGGTTTGGCGCCAAAAATTACAATTTGAAGTTCAAATTTCAAAAGAACATTTGCAATTGTATCTTCTAGAAAGTGCGCCAACTTCCCGGGGCCATAACTTTTGATCCGGGGCTCCGATTCACAAACCGTTTGAACCGTTGGAAAGGTTTCGAAGTCAAGAACGTGCTAAAAATTTGCTTCACCAATTTTGGCAAGTTTTAGGGCTATTCCGGAAGCTCTAAGTGCCTCAAATCCAACTCAGAAGATTTTCAGGTGCAAATTTGGGAAACTAAAACTGCAATATCTTTCAACACAGGAATAGAAAATAAAAACTGTAAATTGGGAATTTTATTATGATGAAAAGGGTATCCAAAAATGTAAAAAAATTTGAAAAATGATAAACTTGAAATTTAACTATTTTTGGGTGATGCAAGATTGCCCTGACACCACCGGATGCCTCGGTGATCGCATACACTGGTAATTTGAGAAGTGACCCTCGCTACATCCCCCGGGGATGGTTGAGGAAAACCCAACCGGCCAACCACGCCTTTAGATTGCCGTGGATGAATCTTCCATGTGCTCTCCTTCCATTTCACTGTGATATTTTCATAATCGCCTGCTTTCAATTCTTCCACACGACTATCCAAGATTTCAATCTCTATCCCCTTTTCTCGGTAGATGCCGGAATCCCCACATCGCTCCATTGTTGGTACTTCTCTCCATACCACCTTCATGGTAATTGGCCAAATTTGGAAATGTTGAACACAGTGGGGAAATGCGTTGAATCCATCCGCAACTCTACCTCCATATGCATTCCCCTATGTTTCTTTAAAATTTTACAGTGGACCCCAACTTCTTCATCTTCAATTTGTTATATGTTCCCACTGGAAACCTTTCTTTCCTCAAGTGGACTATCACTTCATCACCAATCTGAAACTCCTTATACCTCCTCTTCTGATCTGCCTTAGCCTTATACTGCATATTCATCTTGTTAATATGTTCTCTTACCTTCTCATGTATGTCCTTGATGTGTTCTGCAAAATATTTGGCTTCAACACTTATTTTATTCTCTTGGTCCATCTTCCTCAATTCTGGAGCTATTTTGGGACTACCTCCATACACAAATCTGGAATGGTGATTTACCAGTGCTTCTGTTGACAGAATTGTTGTAAGAAAATTCTGCCTGGGGTAAGATCAAGTCCCATCCTTTAGGTTTATCTCCTACCAAACATCTCAGTAGGTTACCTAGACTCCTGTTAACAACCTCTATCTGCCCATCTGTTTGTGGATGGTGTGCAGAACTGAACTTCAACTCTATCTTCAGCTTCTTCCACAAAGTCCTCCAAAAGTACCCCACAAATGTGGTGTCACGATCTGAAACAATACTCTTTGGCAGACCATGTAGCCTCACCACCTCTTTGAAGAACAAGTCAGCAATGTGGACTGCATCATGGGTCTTCTGACATGGAATGAAATGTGCCATCTTCAAAACCTATCAACCACCACAAAGACTGAAGCATTCTCTCGTTGTGTCCTTGGCAAACCAAGAACAAAGTCCATACTTATATCCCTCCCAT
>VDFB02193867.1:458912441-458979605 GCA_007258455.2 Sequoia sempervirens
TCGAAGTCAAGAACGCGCTCAAAATTTGCTCTGCCGATTTCAGCAAGTTTCGGGGCCATTCCGGAAGCTCTAAGTGCCTCAAATCCAACTCGAAAGATTTTCAGGTGCAAATCTGAGAAACTAAAACTACAATATCTTTCAACCCAAGAATAGAAAATAAAAACCGTAAATTGAGAATTTCATTATGATGAAAAGGGTATCCAAAAATGTAAAAACATCTGAAAAATGATAAACTTGAAATTTAACTATTTTTGGGTGATGCAAGATTGCCCTTACACCACTAGATGCTCCTGCATCAAACTAACTCCCTCCTCCTGGGAGATCTCTCTCTCTCCCAAATCACTAACTGCTCTCCTTCTTACCTCAGACCAAGCTGGGCAAGAACCTCCTCTAATAATTGGTGTAACTGTGCGCCCTCCATGCCAAGCTAACCTTGATTCTATCCTACACCACCCTGGTTGTCTTGTGAACTCTAATGCTCCTCACAATATGACTCATGAGAACTCTATGGAGGTGAATCTTGGTGATTGGCCACACGGCTACCACCACGACCTCTGCCTCACCCTCGACCTCTACCCCGTCTCATAGGCATGATCCTACACCGACAAGTTCAGGGTATTAGACGAGATCAACTAAGGAAAACTTCAACTTCAACTATACATCTAAGACAAATTATTGGGCTAATTGATATACCCAGAGCACCTAATGTTTAAACCTGGCTCTAATACTGTGTAATGCCCTGCCGAGAACCCTAGAGGACAAAACCTAAACAACTGAAAATGGATAATTTTTTTTTAAGTGTAATGTTGTGTAATAAGATTGAACATAACTTAAATTATTATCCTACATCCCCTAGGGTGCACGACTGCATTACTTAATTTCCATTATCCAAATTACAAAACCAAATAACTTATTAAAAATTAAACATAAATCATCATTAAGCATGTCATTTACTCATTACATATGAACATATGAACCATGTGAAACATTCATTATATAACATAAAAGAATAACTAATTACTCTCATTTTTATTAACAAGTACAATGTCACTAATTATAAAATTCCTTACATACATGGGATACATTAATTCAGTTTACAAGTACATTTTGTTCAATGATACTTCCTCAAACCTAGTGAGGAGTGCTCTACAAAAGATAGATGAAACATGATAAAGTTACAATGCATTTACAAGTACAATGGTCAAACCCCCAAGGGTAGATGTTGTGCAGGAGTCAATGAATCAAATGAAGTAGCCACATCACGAATGAAAGGGGAACCCAATGGAGAAGGTAACACGTTCCACCCTACCATGTGAATCCAAGGATTCACCCCCCATGCTAGGAGGTTACAAAGGGCCCCACCAACTAATAGACAAGGACTAGATATCCCAAGGTTGACAAAACTCACAACACAAGATGAACAAATCAACAAGAGCAACAACATCAATGACCATACTTGCAAAGGCACATAAAGACTCAAGGAAAAAGAACAAGTAAAAATACTCATGGTTGTCATAGGGAAAGTGTCATTGCATAATTGGACATAGGTTATCCAAGTAGTTCTTCCTAGGCCTCGACCCCCATCTTGGGTTATCCTGGTAGCCTCTATCGAACTCCGGCCCCTCATGCTAACTTATGCAGAATTGACCTACTTCTCGTGGAGACGAAGTAGTTGATTATGCCATTCCAGGCCTTCCCGTCTCACCTCAAGCCTAAATGAGTACTTCAGGTTGAGCGAGGTACAACTTATCTTGATTAATTTTTGAGCTACCCATTCCCCCTATTTTATTTTAATGTTATCACTTTTTACAAAACTTCCTCATGGGTTATCTAGGCGCCCCTTTGTGCACCGGCCCCCATTGGAAGCCATTCCCCTACTTCCAACCTTAAACCACATAAAACGAAAACAAAATCACTTGCACGCCACACATACACAAAAAAATCACAAAGTAGGGCATCAATCCATCCCGCTTACAAGTCTTTTGATCACATTAAAATATTACGTGCAAGGTGAATGACCATATAATTCATAAATCATGATCCAGTTTTCCCAATTCAAACTACATAAACAAATCCATCAAAACATAACTCATTCTAGCCTTTGGAAGACTTCAACGTTAACCATTGAACAAGCTTTCACCACTGCCAACTTATAAACATCACTTGATAAAACTAGACTACTCAAGTGACACATGATTAAGAATTCTAAATGGATAGTATGACAAGCCTTATGAGCTCGCAACAAAATATTCCAAAGCAATTATATATTTCTTACAATTACACTATTTCTTATATATTTCTTTTAATCCCAACTATTACATGACTTCTCATTGACTTACCCATAAGTAATTTGAGCTATTTCATGACTTAATTTTAGCCTAAAAGAACACTGCAAGTATATATATATATATCTATATTTTGTAATTATAACCCTCAACACTTAATGGATGAAAAGGTCATTCTATCTATTTCCTAAGATATGATCATATTTCATAATTCCTCTACAATCAGATTCTTATGAATAATGTATTTAACAAAATATAATTAGTAAATATAAATATATTACCCATAACTTGCCATCAAATATACAATTATATAAATATAAATATAGATACATATATGTATAATTATATATTCAAATAACCAAAATCATGGTAATTTTATTACCTACCGATATTATATACCATCAATTAAACTCATGGTATTATTGATTTCATGATATTATTGTTTCTAAAAAAAAATATTTGGACTGTCGATGGAGGGAAACCACAAGAACTAATAAAAAGCTAGTTTTGAAATATTACCAAAGGGAATCATAGTAAACATTTAAATTAAAATCACAGACCCTGTAGAAAGCATTTCACCTAGCAGGATAGCTGCAGATGCAACAACAATAAGGAGAGAGGAGGGCATGTGCTACCTCATGGGCACCATTGTATATGGCTCATGTTCAATCTCATTCAAATTGATAAGAAGGTAAATAACGCACTCACTAAGCACATAGTTAAAATCATTGAAACATTAAGATAAAAATCTAAATCAGAATTTCAATTCTTTGAAGAGATATGATTTCATTGGGATAATTTTCGTTGTGTTGCCAATCCATCAGTCCTAGAAGAGAATTTGTTGAATTAAAAGATTATAGAAGGAATGAAAGAAAATAAATACATTTAGTCGGGGTCACACATTCACTATCTTTAACTGGTAGTAACAACGCATGCACAGTATAACCAACACCAGTTTACGTGTAAATGACAATGGAAAAGTCTAACATGATTTCGCTGGGATAAGAGAAGGTTGCATGTGGATTGTTGATAACATGAGATAGTTCGATCTAGATGCAGATTTACATGATTTAAACTAAGCTTCAAACCCATACCTAATCGACGCCTACAATGGAACCGATCCAAACTATAGATGAGGAACAAAAGATCACATACATTTCCTCTACATTGTGCGCCCATGAATAAAGTGATAGTGGACTCAATTTACAGAGATTGCATGTTGTACACCGTTTGAATCTAATCATGTGACATTATAAATGGGGAAATACTTGTAACCACTAAACATGCACAAAATCAAACTACAGGCGGCAATTAAGAAAGTTCGATAAATCTCTATATTTGCTAGTAATGGAGAATGATATTAGAGTGTGTCAAGATATACTAGAACATTGTGCATTTGTTGTTCATGGGTCTGAGATATGACGGCAAAGAGAAAGGTTGAGTGCTTTGGTGATAAGTTATGGTCGACATTTTCCAGTTCGGTTAAATTTCAAGTGAAAGAAAGAGATAAGCGGCCAACTAGTATAAACGTGGAAGAAACAACTTCTACAATCGATTCCCTAAAGAAAATAATGATATAAAGAAATTTTACATTGATGAGATAGCTAGATAATAGAATAACTGGAGTGAATGGCGCATGCAAACAAAAATGACGACCTCATCGGAGAATTTACAGGTTCAAGAATTGAATTTAAAACTAACTTAAGAAGGTTGAACTTGTTATGGAATAGCGGTAGTTACTATTATGCTTAACTTATTTCTCAATGGTGGAATACAAAACTTACTTACATCAATAATACCTTCTTTTACCTTTGCATAGAAGTAGCGAACAAGTATTACTCAGGGTGGACCCTTAGCAAGCTGGGAAGAAGGGCAGACCGACCTCTTACACAATGAAGGCTTCTACAAGTTAAAGAGTTTACAAGCCAAGAAAGCCAGGGCCGCGACTTAAGGTTTATTATCCAAGATAAAACATAGGAAAGTGTGTAACAAGAATATCTCCCTTAAAAGATTCTGAACCGAAACAAGATCAATCAAACGCCTACCTCAATAAAACTCCATTTGCAAGTTTAAAAGTCCAGGAATTCGATCTTAACACAATAAAAGAAAAAAATTTGAATATAAATTAGCTACGGTCCAATGATTGTTTTAAGTCTGAAATGACAGAGTTTTGGTAAGTTAAAGAAAAAACTTAGAGTGTTGCAGCAGAGAAACAATCGACAGAACAAACATCTTTATGAAGATTGAAGACACCAACAAAGAATGAAGAAACTTTTGGAAATCAAAATTAATTATCTATTTCAAAAGATAACAGAGGAAGAAACCTTTCCAGAAAAGAACCTGGATTATTCAGAAGGCTGGGCTAAAGTGATGTTGGGTTGTCAACTCCAAACTGCAGCTTCTACTTTTCCAAGAATCTCCTCTACAAACCAAGCAACTCCAAAACAACCTCAAAGCTTCCAAATCTCAAGAAGAAGAATTTCAGATAAAACCCCAAAAAGTTTTTCAAGCAACCCTCTAAGGACATTCACGACAAAACAAAAAAACCAAAATTAGTTTCTTTTCTTCCAGGAGCAATAAAAAGCCAATTGCCCCTGTGGAGTTAACTCCACTCTTTTAAATTAATTTTCCCATAACTGTTTGATTGCTCCACTAAACTTAATTTTTTCCCTTCTTTTCAACTTTTAACTCAATTTTTCCACCCCATTTTGCTTGCACACATATTGCCATTATTGCATTAATTTATTATATTAAATTCCTTATAAAATATATTTATACAAAAAATTTAGTATATTTATATGTATATATATGTGTGCGTGTGTCTGTGTGTGTATGCACACACACACACACACACACATATATATAGTTTAAATATTCTATTTTAAGAATTAACTCTTAATAAAATTTAATTTCATAACATATTTAATTTAATCCTTTAATTTAATTAGACCTTTTTTTTTTATTAACCAAGCCTTCCAACAGGACACATGAAATAAAATGAAATAATCAACCAAGCACAAGACTCCAAATTCTATCAACAAATAGCAATCGGGAACATGATGAAGATTATACGACCACAAGGAAATGGAATGATACCAAAAGACCATACTGACGGGGTGCAACAAGAACAATTCATCCTTGAAAAGGACAATGGCTCGAAGTGGGGTACCCAATGTAACCTTCAAAACAACGGCTCCATTGGGCTCTGGCATGCTCAAACCTGATAAATAGGTGGAGTCGATGCCATGTACCTGCAGCATGTAGCAAAATGAAAGGTCGAGCATGTACATAATGAAATAAGCAGTCACACCATGATGGGGAAATGAAAAAGTCATAGGGCGCTTGCAAGCGAGTGATGTGACACTGTCCCCATCACCGACACATAACAACTAGTAGCAACACATGAATGCATGCATCTAAAATAACATCATATTCATCATATTTAAATAAACAATTAACTAATCTGCAAAACATTGCATAAGTAAAAGATATCAAATATCACAATGCCATTAACATCGTTAAACCAAACATCATAATGTTATCAAACAATCTCAACATCTACACATCAAAATAACACCATATCTGAATAATAACCAATAGAGTCATAATGTCTATCAAGCAGTAACTTAAAGTCAAACAAAACATCATATGGTCTAGGTGCACTCCAAGAAGCTGTCCAAATATAAGCAAACTGAGGGGGCATCACATCTTCAACTTCCATGGATAAAAGGACTTTTTTGAGCTCTTCAAGGGAAAATTTGGACATCAACATTTTATTGTGGTCATCATTTAGTAGTTCAGGAATATTATTGATTATATCATTATCTTTAGAAGGATTATAAGCATCTCCTGAGGATAACAGATTTTTGAAATAGTTAACCGCCTCTAGACCAATGTCCTTTTCATTAGTAAGAATGGAGCCCGAAGAGGAAAAAATTGAAAGAATTTTATTTGATTGATGTCATAATTTTGCCAAGGCATGAGAAAATTTGGTATTCTTGTCCCCCTCGGCTAGTCAAGTCTCTCTAGATTTATGTCTCCAATAATATTCCTCTCGAGAAAGGATCTCTTCTAAGTATGCTTTGAGCTTTTTCTCTTGATTATAAAGGGAGCTATCCATTCCCTTCTTAATAATCTCTTCATATATTTCAGATAGTTCCAATTCAATTCAAAGTTTTTCAAAAAGGATGTTTTTAAAGTGCCTAATTGGAACATTCTTGTCCCATAAAAAAAGGGTTTTTGAGCCACTAGTCTGTTATGAGATTAACAAAATTAGAATCTCTGAACTACATAGCCTCCAATTTGAAAGGAATTTTGATATTACTCCTAACTTCAAAGAAAGAAAGAGAAATTGGGAAGTGATCAGAGCTTGGTAAAGCATGAATGATTGAGACAAAATTCCATGGGGCAACAAGCCAGTTTTCTGAAAGCAAGAAATAGTTAGGTTTTTCAGCTATCTAATAGAAATCCTTTCGTTTGTTTGTCCAAGTATATGTTTTATTTTTAATAGGGAAGTCATATAATTTGTTGGACGAAATAAAATTATTGAAATCATCCATCATTGCAGCTAGGGGGTTATTCCTCCAATTTTTTTAGAAAAAATTCTGATAGCATTAAAATCTCTTGCAACAATTTTAAAAGCAAAAGAATTAGCTCATAGCTTGAAGAAATTTATTTCTAGATCTATCTTTTTCCAGCTAGAGTGCATGGACCATAAACATTGTAAATAAAAAACCATGTGTTTTTTTCAACACCAAGCTGAAACGTTTATCCAATTTGCTTTGATTTCAAAATGATCAATTTTAACAAAGATTTTGTTCTAAAGGGTGACTAGAGCCCCCAAGGCTCCAAGAGCAAGTGAGACAATCAAGTCCCAATCATTCCAAGAACTGAAAGGTTCTCTAGTTGTTTGACAAGAGAGTTTAGTTTCCTGAAGCAGTATGATCTCTAAAAATGTACCAAGAAGATGATGCTTTATCAAGCATTTTTTGTTAGGGGCGTTTAAGCCCCTAACGTTCCAAGAGAGAGCCCTGATTTCCCTCGAGGAGAGAGACCCTTTCTTCTATTCCTTTCAATTCTTTCTGAAGACTTAATCCCCATAGTAGAATCACACTGCCAGCATTGAGGGGAGGTTCTCAACCCAACAGATTTCTTAAAGGCTGAGCAAAGGTTCATTTCCAGAGTAGATTGAAGCCCAACTGTAATTTCCAAATTTGTCGTCTTATTAGATTTATGTCCCCATTTAATTCTTGGAGAAGTTGATACCTTGAAGTTAGTATCGGATTGGGAAATGGGAGGAGAAGAAAAGGAATCTAAGGCTACAAAATCAGAAGGAGGGGAGGGGGCAACTTTAGTGAAGTTTAACTTTCTTTTAGATGAAAATTGGGTAATGGGAGGTATGGGGGACTTCATTACTGGGTCATTTCCCCCCAAAACTTCATTTGCAATTTCTTCAATCAGATCTTCAGCTATCGTAGTCATAGCCTCATTAACAAATTTTAGCAAATCATCCTTTGAACCATTAAGGATATTTTCAAAGTGTTTGATGTCGCACTTCGAAATAACTGAATCCCTATTAAGGGTCTAAGAGGAGCAAACCTAAGCATCAAGAAGGGGCTTATCATTGTTCAGAGGCAAATTCGAAGAAGAGGGTTTTGATTTAGAGTTTGTAACAAGATGGGGACATTCAGGCTGACCACATTCAGATTCATGATTTGAATCCCATTTATCTTTGGCAGGGTCCTACTGAGTTTCAATGTGATTTGAGGTAGGACAGGGATGACAAAAGTAAGAGTTAGATCAAGACTTGAGCCCCCAAAAGTGTAGATAGATCCAAATTTTCTGCTCTAGAGAAGATATCCACATCCACAATTAAATTAGCCTCCTTCCAAGTTGAATTCTCCCATTTGATTTGTTGAATCCACTCCCCTTTATTAGTGGATAGGAGGATCTTATAAGGGAGGGATGAGGTTTTACTGACCAGGGCCCAAACCTTTATGGAGGGTTTTCCATTAACAATCATAAATTCGCTTTTAAGAAAATCCTCGAAATGATTAACAATTTGTTTGATAGAAGAAGTCTCAAAAAATTCGATCAGAAGAAAGGGTAAAGAAAAACAGATCTATAGGAAGAGGGCACATTCTTAGGGTTTCCAAGGACATGTTTTCTTTCTAGTCAAGAATCCCTAAAAATTATTACCATACCAGTATGGACCTTTGTGCATTACTTTTCCCTTTATCATGGGATTTTTGAATAATAAGGACAAAGTAGAAACCACAAATAAGTCAAAAAATTCATACAAGTGCTCTCGTATCCAAGCCTGGAGTTCGAAGAGTGACTTATCCTTGCCCCATAGTTGTACAAAAAAGTCATTTTGCGTGCAATCTTCATATTGGATTTCTAAATATAAGGGTATTGTTGGAACTGACCTCCATTCCTGCTCCCTATGAGCCATTGCATTAGTGCCATGAAGTCTAGAGGATTTCCCTTGTTGAGAGAAACCTTGATTGTTTGGTTGGTTCCATGAGTTTTTAGACTTTTTCTGATCCATAAATTCGAGGAATTATTTTCCTTGGCTTTTTGGAAACTATTCTGGTTCCCATGTTGATTCGAGTGTCGACTCAAGTTTTATTTATTTCTCTAATGTTGGAAGCCCTTTAATTTTTGGTTAAAATTTCCTTTTGGAGGATGACGAAAATTAGCACGATCATTTGAAGAGGGTCGATGGTGTTTCTGTTGTTCATGATTCCATGTTGAGTTTGGACCTCCATAATTGTTGCAAAGTGAAGCGTTCTTGCTCGAAGATCTGGAGGAAACACTAGTAGAACCGGAATGAGAAAACCCTTGTTGTAAGGAGGTTCTCAATGGGCCATTAGATCTCCAATAACTTGGAGGAAGGTCATTTTGAGAAAACCCTAGTTTTGGGGTTTCCAAAATACCCTTATCCCTTGGGTTAATTTGAGGATTCCCTTT
Organism: Sequoia sempervirens; assembly: GCA_007258455.2. Lineage (NCBI taxonomy): Eukaryota > Viridiplantae > Streptophyta > Pinopsida > Cupressales > Cupressaceae > Sequoia > Sequoia sempervirens. The sequence continues at coordinate 458,921,699 of VDFB02193867.1, forward strand.
AACGTAGAGATGATAATCTACCCGTAGAGTGAAATGTTTTGAGGATGATGTCGGTTCCTAGAAAAATGATCATGTTCATGTGGGAGAGACCAAGATAAGTCAAATTTGTTTGCTCACTAACCCTTTTGTCATGTGCCTGTGAAGAGCTCACCATTTTTACCACCTTTGAATATTTATTTGCTAAAGAAATTTGGTTGTTATTTCTCACAGATCTTGAAGGATGGAGGCAATGTAACTCCATCAACCTACATTTCCTTAGTTTATATATCTTTGTCTCTATTTGTATTTATTCTTTGCATATCTATTTTAAAGATTCTTTGTTTCTTCACCAATATTTCTCTATTTTTGTTTCCCTCTTATTTGTCATTTCTTTAGACACTTTTTGTAATCTTTATCTCTATGTTTGGAATTCTCTCTATCTCCCTCTCTCTCTCTCCACTTTATTTATGTTTTTTATGTCTTTTTTAAATTATTCAACCTATTTTCATGAGTATATTTTTGTTGTTTCTCTATCTTCATTCTGTCTATTTATGTTGTTTAGTCATTCATTATTTATTTATTTATCTCTATGTTATTCTTTCTTTATTTTTATTTTTTAAATTTTAATGAATCTTTTTTAATATTTTTATTGTTTTTGTCTTTTAACATTTTATCATAACTTTTCCTTTGTTGTCTCAACATGTACCTACTTTTTTCTTTTCATTTATTTCTTTTCATTCTATCTATTTTTCTATTATCTTTTTCTTGCATCTAATTTATCAAGCCCATTCATTCCCTTTGTGTTTTCTCTCTTTCTCTTTCTCCTACAATTTTTAATACATAATATGTTTTCAATCATTTAACGATGCTAGAGACAAAGATAGTAATTAGATTATCTATGCTAAAATTGAATTAAAAATTTGATTTACATACATCCCCAAGGGACTAATCTCGCCCCAGCTAACACCCCTTCCTGACCCCAACTTGGAAGAATGTAAGACCAAGGTAAGGTGGGTTGGGTGTTGGGATTGGTCATAGGGATACCCCTAAGTCAATAATAAAAACAAGAAAGAGAAGTTCATCCATTGTTATTGTCTTTGAAAGGGTTTTAGATTGGAATATTTTGTTTAATTGGAGGCCAATTTACAAAAAAACCATTATGTGATTTTAGTGTACTTGTTGATTGATACACCAAGAATCTTTTCATATTAAATAACATAACATTCTTCTCCTCTGCCCTTTGGACCAAAGGTGCCTTAAAGGACCCCATCTTGGCAAAATGTAAGACCAAGGTAAGGTGGGTTAGGCATTGGGATGGGTCGCAAATATACCTCTTTCTCTATACTAATGTCTTTTTTGTTTTTCTAAATTTGTTTCTTATTTATTCAAATTGCTTAGATGAGTTTATCTTTGTTACCTCTCTATTTTCATTCTCTCTCTATGTTTTTTGGTTATTCATTATTTATTTATTCATCTCTATGTTATTCTTTCTTTATTTTTATATTTTAATTTTAATGATTCATTTTTGATATTTTTATTATTTTTGTCTACTTTTTATCTTTTGACTTTTTTTCAAAACTTTTCCTTTGTTGTCTAGCCATGTCCCTACCTTTTTCTCTCTTTTTATTTCTTTTCATTTTATCTATTTTATATCTAGATCTATTTTCCTATTATCTTTTCTTATATCTAATTTATCAAGCTCATTCCTTCCCTTCATGTTTTCTCTCTTTCTCTTTCTCTTGCAAATTTTAATACATAATATGTTTTCAATAATTTAACGATGCTAGAGACATAGATAGTAATTAGATTATCTATGTTAAAATTAAATTAAAAAATTGATCTTCATACATCCCCAAGGGACTAATTTCACCCCAACATGAAACCCCTTCCTGACCCCAACTTGGAAAAATGTAAGACAAAGGTAAGATGGGTTGGGTGTTGGGTTTGGTCGTAGGGATACCCCTAAGTCAATAATAAAAAGAAGAAAGAGAATTTCATCCATTTTTATCATCTTTGAAAGGGTTTTAGATTGGAATATGTTGATTAATTGGAGGCCAATTTACAAAAAAAATCAGTATGTGATTTTAGTGTACCAATTGATTGATACACCAACAATCTATTGGTATTAACACATCATACTTCTCCTTTGCCTTTTGGATCAAAGGTACCTTAGAAAAAAATTTATATTTGCAACCTAGCTCACCCTTTTTCGACCCCAACTTAGCAGAATGTAAGACCAAAGTGATGGCACAACAAACAAGCAACAACTATAAACAACAAATGCAGCTCAATAACCCCTTTCCTATCACATAATCTAAAGGAAACAAGTTTCAATGAAACAAACCAACATTCAGAATGCTTCCCAACCAAACCTTAGACAATGATGACAAGAAAAGCAACTTCATTCTTTATTCAAATAACTGAATTCAAAAGTTCTCAAACATGAGCAATAGAAACTAGGTTATAATGCATTACAAATAGTACAAAAATTTGAGAACAAAGATGGCCGATCTTTACCCAACCAATTGAATACTTTGACTACCATCCCAATCGAATCTCTCTGTCCAATTGAACTCTATTACTCCTTCACTAATCTTGTTTTCATTTCCTCTATTAGCACCTTCCTTCGTCCTGCCTCTTTTCCCCACATTTGCCCTCTTCTCTTCATGTCTCAGCCCACAATTATGTGGTTGATGCTCAAAGGAATCAAATTCCTTTTATTTGCTTAAATTTCTTTTTATTATTGCTGCAAATATTCTTTGCATAGTTTCAGCCTTCTCATCGCTTCTCTTTTCTTCATTCCTTCGTTCCTTCAAACCATCAATCTCCTCTTCTGATCTTCACCAATTAGTCTCTATTCCTAGCAATCTCTCTGCTTTCCCAAACATGATTACAATTTCTATGGTTTTTATCATTCTCCCCTTTAACCAATCAACCCCCTTATACAACCAACTCAACTCTCTAATGGATAGGTTCCTTGTCTCTTGGGGGACAGTACGTCCTCACCCTCTCGGTTTCATGCCAGTAAAAAAATAATCATCGGGATCTCTTTGCATAGGCCAAAATATTCTCCTCCAAAATAGTTATATGTTGATTTCCTTCATTTTTTCCACCACCAAATGATTATTGTTGTTTCCTTCTCTCTTGCCTGATCCAAGTAACTCCTCTTCTTTTTGTGCAACAATAATAGAAAAATACAATGCTTTCTTTCTCCTGCATAGAAATTATCCACCTATTAAGGATAGAAGGAAAGAGGAATGCACTACCAAATGAAAAATAAGATTACCAAAACAAAAAAAAACAACTGAAATGAAAGCCAAAATTTTGGGTGATGCCCTTGCATCAGACTCCCCAGGGAACAAAAATTGCATGGGCTCCTACACATGATATCATAAATCCAAAATCAACTCCTCTTTTCTTTCACTTTTTCCAACATCTTACTGGCACTGTTGCCATGTTCCTCTAATACTATGGTCCATTATTCAATTCTTCACTCACGAAAACATAACCCCCATTCACCATCTTCCTTCCATTTTTTCACATCCAGTCATCAACAAAAAAAATAAAGATTTCCATGTCTTCTCATTTATTCATTCCATACATTTGTGTATCAACCCCTATCTTAGCTACACATACTATCTTATTTCCACTTTCAACCACCTCACCTAACACCTTTTTCCAACCATACTTCATGGCCAACTACTACAACAAGGTATCATTATTATTTACACCCCAACTCACAATATTTTTTCTAAAATCTACCTCAATTTCTACAACAATTTCTTTATCTTCAACTACAACCTCCATCTGCACATTGTTTTTGTATGCTTTCAAGCTTTTCATTCCACTCCTCTTTGATTGTTGCAAATTATTCCCATAAATCTTCCTCTTTGTAGTCAGTTGTTGCTCCTTTTTCCATGTTCATCTCTGCAATGTCTTCTTCATACACTTGTTTGTCTTCTCCCTTTTTTACCACTGCTGCTTCAATATAATCAACATTACTTCTTGATGCATTCTTATTCACTTCCATATTTATGCCCACTTCTTCATGAATTTCTTTGTCTTCTACCATTGTCCCAATACCTCTTTCCAATTCTTCATCTGCATTATCTTCTTCTTTCTTCATGCCTGTTGCACATTCTTGAATTTCATATTTCTCCTCATTCACATCCTTCTTGCTTTTTTTCCTTTTATCCTATTTAATCTGCTTGTGTTTACTTTCTTTTGTTTTCTGATGTTTACTTCTCCTCTATTTCTCATCTACCATCTTCCACACATCTATCTCATATCCAGAAATTTCATTCAAAGCCTCAAAAGCATCATCATCAAACTCAAATTGCTTACTTTTTACCTTGCATGGACTATGCTTCTCAAATTCTGCCACATGCTCTTGGCCTTTATCCTCTTTCTCATCCTCTACCATGTTTCCATGTTCATTGGCTTGGATCTCTTCCTCACGTATCCAACTCTCAAACATTATTTCCTTGTCTTTATTCCTTGCAACACTACAATCCTCTGTTGCTACACACTTCATAATCCACATTCTATTTTCCTTATTGGACCGTTGTCCCTTCAAAGCTGCACTTATTCTTTTTAATCCATGCTCTATTTTTAGACTCAAATCATCCTCTCTAGGCCTCCTTGCTTGCCAACTTACCCTCAAATCTGGGCACCACTTGTTCCTTTGGATATCTTGCATCCTTTGCATATGTATGTTAACACAAACACTATCAACATCATCTCCTTTATATTTTAATGTTGTCCCTCATCAATGTTTTTCCTTTGCCAACATGGAACTATATACCCATGATCCATAATTTTCCCTCTCCCTTTATAAATATTTTTATCCACACTCCTATTTATATGATCAAAAGTAACATTTTTCTTTCTACTTTCATAATCAAAATCAACATTGTGAATTCATTTTACCTATTGTCCCAAATTGCTTCCACCATTGGCTCCTTTGTTTTCCAACTTTTCCCCTTTGTAGACATCTTGTCCTACTTTTGCAACATCTTCCAATGCATCATGAAACTCTAGGGTTTCTTCCTCATCTTCTTTATCATATTGCAAAACTTCAGCATCAACCTTATCTTCATTCTTAGGTACTTTGCAATGTACCTCTACTACCTCTTCTTGGCATATGGCTACAACTAGTCTCCTCTTGTTCTCACCTCTAACTCCTTCGGGTGCTATTCTTGCCCCATCACTCATCATCTTCAAGGTCTCATCCTTGACCTTCCTTATCACATTCTTCATACTTGCATACATATCTGAAAACAAAACATTAGCAAATAAAATAAGAGACCACAATGTCTCAATAAGTTCCTCTATCATGGACACTTCCTCTTCCCTTTACTCTCTTCTTCGAATGCTTCTCCTTGCACTGCTTTTGTGCTCCCCTTCTTGACTTTTCCCATGTTATCTTCAATGAGAACCTCTTTGACCATTTTCAGTCCATGTTGCTCAATAGGCAACTTCTTGTTGTCCCAACCTCTCCGGGATCCTCTCATACTCTTATCTTCTATACTTAAGGCATCCATGATTTTCCTTCTTCTTTCCTTCATAACCATCTTCACTGGCCAATTTAATTTCTTTGTCATTGGCCAAACCCAAACATAATCTTGCTTTCTTTCCTCAAACCACTACTTCACCAATTCCAAATCTCTTTGCAACTCTGCCATTTCTCTCTCAAATTCGACATCTTGCTTGTTCCTAATTTCTTTCCTCTTGTCTCTCTTCGTGGGACTTTATTTCCCAGTTTGCTTCTACATCTTCTAATCTTCTGACACCTCACCTAGGGCTTCTTTCTTTGCCACTCTACCCAGTCTTCCACCCCTTTTCTATTACCTCATCAATCTGCAACATACAACAAACTACAATCTCATCTTTCAACAAGAATCAATAGTACCCTTTATATTCTTTGCCTAGATCTTGTGGCATCTGTCAATTTGCAATGCACACACTTCTCAAACATTAATGAATCCCCAAACAACAATACCCAACAAAAATCAAGAACACACTTAGTGTCCCCTACCTAGATCTTTTGGGATCTGATACCAAATGATGATACAACAAACTACGAGCAACATTTATAAACAAAAAATGCAGCTCGAGAACCCCTTTCCTGTCACATAATCTAAAGGAAACAAGTTAAATTAATGAAATAAACTAGCATTCAAAATCCTTCCCATCCGAACCTTAGACAATGACAACAGGAAGATAAACTTCATTCTTTATTCAATTAACTAAATTCAAAATTTCTCAAAAATGAGCAATAGAAACTGGGTTGTAATGCATTACAAAAATACAAAAAATTGAGAACAAAGATGGTCAATCTTCAGCCCACTGATTGAATACTCTAACAACCAACCTAATTGACTCTCTCTATCCAATCGAACTCTGTTACTCCTTCATTGATCTTTTCTTCATTTCCTCTACTAGCACCTTCCTTCATCCTGCCTCTTTTCCCCACATTCGCCCTCTTCTCTTCACATCCCAACCCACAATGATGTGGTTGATGCTCAAAGGAATCAAATTCCTTTTCTTTTCAAATTTCTTTTTATTATCGTTGCCAATCTTCTTTGTATAGTTTGAGCCTTCTCATTGCTTCTCTTTTCTTCATTCCTTCAAACCATCAATCTTTTTTTCTGATCTTCACTAATTAGTCTCTCTTCCTAGCAATCTCTCTACTTTCCTAAATGTTCTTACAATGTCTCTAGTTTTTATCATTCTCCCCTTTAACCAATCGGCCTCCTTATACAACCAGCTCAACTCTCCAATGGATAGATGCCTTGTCTCTTGAGGACAATGCATCCTCACCCTCTCAGTTTCATGCTAGGAAAAACAATAGTTGTCGGGATCTCTTTGCACAGGCCAAAATATTCTCCTCCCAAACAACTATCTATTGCTTTCCTTCATTTTTTCCACCACCAAACGGTTATTGTTGTTTCCTTCTCTCTTGCTTCATCCAAGTAACTCCTCTTCTTTTTTTGCAACAATAACAAAAAAATACAATGCTTTCTTTCTCCTGCATAGAAATTAGCCACCTATCAAGGATAGAAGGAAAGAGAAATACACTACCAAATGAAAACTAAGATTGCCAAAACCAAAACAAAACAATTGAAATTAAAGCCAAAATTTTGGGCAATGCCCTTGCATCACAAGGTAAGACGAATTGGGTGTTGGGTTGGGTTGCGAAGATACCCCTGAGTAAATAAAAAAGAAGAAGAGAAGTCCATACCTTTTTATTATTTTTGAAATGGGTTTGGATTGAAATATTTTGATTAATTAGAGGTCAATTTACATAATAATCATAATGTGATTTTAGTGTGCATATTGATTAATACACCGACAATCCATTTGTATTAAGTAACATAGCATTCTTCTCTTTTGCCATTTGGATCAAAGGTGCCTTAGATCTAGAAATCATGGATTCACTAATCAAAATTATTACTTTATTTTCTCTCCCTATATGTCTTTCTATATTTTATTTGTTATATATTTTTGTCATCCTCTCAATTATTTCTCTTTGTGTATTTCTATATTTTCACATTTTTATATTTTATTTTATTTTAGTTTTTTTTCTCTTTATTCTTTCACTTGTTTACTCATTCACTCCCTATTTGTTTTATTATATCCATCTATTTTTTAATTTTTCTCTTGTTTCATTTCTTTGTCATTCTCTCACTCCCTCTATTTATCATAATTTTTTTTTGTCAGTCTCCTTTTTTAAAACTTTTTGCTTGTTGGCTAATTGGCTAAGGTTGATTGATCATCTCTTGTAGGTCACATAATTTTCAATTAATTTTGGTATTGTATTTATTTATCTCAATCTATTACTTTATTTTTCTTTGTTTTGATTTTTAATATTAACTCATTTTTCCGTATGTTACTTTTTTCATTCATATATTTTATATTTCATTTGTTTATTTTTTAATTATTTTTTCTATTTTCAATTAGTCTCTTCTTTTGTGTATGTATCTCTTACTTTACCCATGCACATCTCACTTTATTTCTTATTACTTTTATTTATGTTTTCTTTCAATCTATATTTTTCTTGATTTACCTTTATTTTTGTCTCTTTTATTTCTCTTTAAAATTGTCTTTTTTTTACCACATTTTTATTTCACTTCAACTCTTTTTTAATTACCTTCTCCATGTAATTCTTTGAGTCTTTACATGACTTTTTCTCTCTCTTTCATATTTGACATTCAATGTTTCTCCTTCACCATGTAATTCTTTGTTTTTACATGATTCTCTTTCTCTCTCTTTGTTTCTTTCTCTCTCTCTCTCTCTCTTTTTCTTAAATTTGACATTCAATGTTTTTTTGTTCTTTTTTTTTTTTCTCTTTATGATTGTTCCTATTTCTGACCCATTTATGTTTTCTATTAATTTATATTTTCAATTCCTTTTTTAGTTACCTTCATTATTTATTTCTCTTTTCTCAAATTTTCATTTTTGTTTTTGTTTATTTTTATTTCTCTCCCACTCTCTTCTTTTTATTCCTTTTTTCTTTTCTATGATGTATTGTCTCTCTCACTTAATACTTTCATTTATCTTATTGCTTTTCCCTTTCACTAACTATTTTTTATCTATTGATTTTTTATTTGTTCTCTCACTTTCATTTACGCATTCTTTCATTTTTTTCTTTTTTTGTCACATGCTTGCTTTATTCTCTCTCTTCCTTTTTTTCATGTCTCTATTTTCTTTTATTATTTTTTCTATAAATTTATCTCATTACTTATCTATATACCATTCTTTTATGCCTACACTTTTAATATTACCTATCTTTTTCTCTATGTTGCATTTTTTCATTTGTGTATTTTATATTAAATTAATATTTTATTTTATAGCTATTTCTTCTTTTCTTAAATCCTTGGGGGTTTTTTTCATCTGTCTTTGTTTAATCTTTTATTTTTTAGTTTTTTCATTCTATCATATTAAAACTCTCAATATTTATTGATTTGATTTTTTAAATTTCGTTAGTTTGTGTCTCTTTCTATATATTTGTATTTATTCTTTACTTATCTATTTTAAAAATTCTTTGTTTCTTCACCAATATTTCTCTATTTTTGTCTCCCTCTTTTTATTTGTCATTTTTTCTGACACTTTTTGTAATCTTTATCTCTATATTTGAAATTCTCTCTTTCCACTTTATTTATGTTTTTTACTTCTTTCTAAATTTATTTATTATTTATTCAATTGCTTACATGAATATATCTTTGTTGTCTCTTTAACTTCATTTTGTCTCTTTCTCTCTCTCTCTATGTTTTTTAGTCATTCATTATTTATTTATTTATCTCTATGTTATCCTTTCTCTAACTCCCCGCCAGGGAATCCAATAAAGCAAAGCATAAAGTACGAATTAACTGAATAATTTTTTTTATTTTTTAAAAAGTCATTTGATTACACAAATTTCTTAAGGATTCCAAGAGACGTTACTTAAACATTACAAAAAGAACATCACATCATAATATTAAAGTCATAAAACATAAGTACATATTATCAATGTCGATCTAATAAGTTTCCAGCACTGTAAAATACTAGACAAAAGTTTAAAATAAGATACATAAGGAATGTATGGCACCCACAATAATACAAGGTATTCATGGTGAGAGTAGAAATAAATTAGGGAACGTCTAATTTGAATTTTTACTAGATAAAGTGATACTCTATAGGTAATTCAACGGTTTGTACAACGTTTGCATAGTACATTAATAATTCAAAATAAATAGAGAGCTTCAAACTTAAATAAACATGATAAAAATATAACTAAGAGGTAGTTTGAGGTCGATAGCTAGGAAAGAGTCAATATTTGTAGTAATTGAATATCCCACCAAAGGTGTTATTTATAATAGAGAATTGGGATTTGAAAGAAATTCACAAGTTGCAGACAATAAATTCTTTTGTAATTATTCATCTATCCTCTATATTTAATTTAGAAGGCGTTAATTTGCTAGCAATACATGATCTCAATTTCAAATCATTATAAAACATAAAAAAAAAATGATTCAAGACAATTGAGAGATCTTCCTAATTTTTTTTTTACTATTGTATGTGCAGATTTGATAAAGACTTTCTTTTCTACAAAATTTATTCAAGAAAGCCAAAAGAAGAAAACCTGGTAAAGCTTGATAGCAGAGCTGAAACAAAATCTGTGGCTTCTATTAATCCTGATCAAATCACTAGATCTTGATGAAGAAATCTGAAACAATCCATCCCAATATTATGCTTGCAAACAAAATTTGAGATAAAAGTTTTTCCAGAACAATTGCCATGCAAAAAATTCCCAAAAGCTACTTCGTAAACATTCTTCCAAAACATTACTATGAATGAAAATTGCAAACCCAAAAGATTTTTAATGCATTTAAGTAGCTCCAATTCCTAAAGCTTAACTGATTGTCAATCATGCATTCAAAATTGATCAATCAATTCTAACTTAACCATTTAACTCCATATCGCATTTTCAACTCCAAATCCAAATTCTATAACATGCTGAAAACAACTTCTTTGAAAATATCTATTTTCACATAAATCCTATTTGCACAAGTAATTTCAACAATTACATTAATTAAATACTTTTTACAAAATTAACTTTCACTTTCAAAGTAAATAACTTGTTAATTTAATTTAATAAATTAAACCATAGCATAAACATTTCAATCTAATATTTAAACAAATTTACATTTAATCAAATATATTAACAAATAAGCCATTTAACCAAATTAATAAATAATTAATTCCCAAACAAAATAATGCAAACGAGATCGAAACGACAAGACTAGACAACCAACAAGAACGATAAGATGTAAAAAGACAACACAAAAATGGTGACAAAAAGATACTCATTCAATGAAGAACGATGGCTTAAAATGAGGACCTGACACTACCTCCGAGTCAACATAATTCCATTGGGTTAGGGTACGCTCAAACCCGACAAGCAGGTGGAGTCGATACCTGGTACCTATAACTACACAAAAAATCACTATTAAACATATCATCATATATTAACAAACACACCGTGAAGAAGAGTCGCAGCGTAGTAGGGTACTCACAAATGAGTTATACTACAGTGTCTTCTTCACCAAAACTAATGAGCATCAATATATCATAAACATCAAATACATCAAGATAACCTCATAAACAACATAAACCATATCTCACACATGTCTATCACAATATCATCACACAAACACAACCAGAAGATTAGGATATCAAATGTATCATCCATGGAATAAAAAAAAAAGTAATGTTAGAGTCAAAACTAAAAATAAACAACATAGTATCATAAGCAACTAAAGCATCTATCTATCTAACTGAATCAAAACAAACTAAATCCAAGTGTTACAACTAGAAGGACACTACATCCTCCCCCCTAGGATAAGGCTTACTCCTGGAAGCCTACAAACAAAAAATGGATAACACACACATCTAGAATATGTCCTCGAAAGAGACAAAAGTCTCGTCACTAGGATCCCATTGGACCCGTACCTAGTCAAAATTTTGACCCCTGAGGATCAACTCTCGACGCTAAAGGACGTGCATGGTTCCCAAAGAACGATACCTGTCCTCCATCAAAAACCTCTCCAACTACACCCTAGTGCTCGATCTAGTGGTTATCCACCATGGTAAACACCCTATGCGATCTGCTTGCATCTCCTACTATCAGCTCTGAAGCTGCCAGTCTCTAATTGAATCTAGATGTACCCTTCTGAGGACATTGTCAAGCAATGTGACCCTGCTGACCACAAGTGAAACATTCTATACCCCTACTGAATCCTCTGTCACTTGGAGGTACACTAGAGCTTGGAAAACTACCTCCACTAATCGCAAATTGAGAACTCTATGCTGGTTGATTGAAACAATCATGTTGAACTCGTTGCCAACTCTGATCTCTCTCTTTCTGAATCCAACCACCACCATGTTGGGACCGAGAACTATTACCCTGCTGAGATTGAGTATTCTTATTCTTTAGTGGGTAACGTTGCTGCTGTTGTCCACCCTTAGCGAGTGCTTGTTGGTTTTGAGAGGAATCTCCTAACTAAATCTAACCACCTCGTGGACCAAAACTTGGAGTAGGTGCACTACCTATCTGAACTCTTGTATGTCCACCCAATGCCATAGAGAGATTCTCCTCTACAAATCACACCTTCTCCACAACAACCTCCATAGTCTTCGGCTCGAAGACTCTAACTCCTTCACTGATACGGGCATTTAATCCCATGATGAAATGTTGTACCAACATAGCTTCATCATCCACAATCTCAACATATTGTTTGAGCTCATAGAACCTACACTCAAATTGGTCCACAGACATAGCCATCTGACATAGATCATGGAATTCATTTGCACGTCACTATCTCCAATGCTTTGATAGGAATCGTGCTCAGAATCTCTAAAAACATATCCCATGAAACTGAGCCAATCTCCAGATGAAGCTTTTGCTCCTCCAATCACCACCATGTAGAGGAAATTCCTCTAACATGCATAATGGTGCATCTAGCTCGGGTGTTGCTACCATATGGGTGCATAGCAAAACATCGTCCCAAGTCTATCAACCAAGTTTTAGCTTGTAGACCACCACTAGTGCCATCAAATGTGGGAGGGAATTCTCTCAAAAAATACCTCATATGCCCTGCAACAATAGCATCCTGCTCCACAGTATTAACAATTCTCCTAGGATATTTATCACGTTTCCTAGCCACTTCCTATTCAACTTCCTATCTAGGTCCAAGTCAGGTAAGGACTTCTTCTAGTAAAGGTCGCAACTGTGCTCCCTCTACCTTTGGCTGGATCAGAATGTGTCCCTCACTTGCCTGATCCAACTAAGGACCCAACTGTTTCGTATGTTCACTCTCATGAGAGCTCTGAGGGGGAGTATCTTGGTGATTAGCCCCACGACCACCACCTCGGCCTCGACCACGACCTCTACCACGACGTCTAGGCATGGTCCTACACAAATCAAGGACAAGTCTCAGCTATAAAACAAACAAAACAAATAAGAAAACACTACAGAGTCTAACACCTAGGACAACGTAATGGGCTTAAAAATTTCCAGAGTACCTAGTGTTAGAACCTTGGCTCTGATACCATCTGTAATGCCCTGCCAGGGAATCCAATAAAACAAAGCATAAAGTATGAATTAACTGAATAATTTTTTTAATTTTTTCTTAAAAGTCATTTGATTACAAAAATGTCTTAAGGATTCCAAGATGACATTACTTAAACATTACAAAAAGAACATCACATCATAATATTAAAGTCATAAAACATAAGTACATATTATCAATGTCGATCTAATAAGTTTCCAGCACTTTACTAGACAAAAGTTTAAAATAAGATACACAAGGAATGTATGGTGCCCATGATAATACAAGGTATTCATGGTGAGAGCATAAATAAATTAGGGAACGACTGATTTGAATTTTTACTAGATAAAAGTGATACTCTATAGGCAACTCAACGGTCTGTACAACTTTTGCATAGTACATTAATAATTCAAAATAAATAGAGAGCTTCAAAATTAAATGAACATGATAAAAATATAACTAAGAGGTAGTTTGAGGTCGATAGCTAGGAAAGAGTCAATATTTATAGTAATCGAATATCCCACCAAAGGTGTTATTTATAATAGAGAATTGGGATTTGAAAGAAATTCACAGGTTGCAGACAATAAATTCTTTTGTAATTATTCATCTATCCTTTGTATTTAATTTAGAAGGCATTAATTTGCTAGCAATACATGATCTCAATTTCAAATCATTATAAAACATAAAAATAATAATGATTCAAGACAGTTGAGAGATCTTCCTAATTTATTTTTTTACTATTGTATGTGAAGATTTGATAAAGACATTCTTTTCTACAAAATTTATTCAAGAAAGACAAAAGAAGAAAACCTGGTAAAGCTTGATAGTTGAGCTGAAACAAAATATGTGGCTTCTATTAATCCCGATTAAATCACCAGATCTTGATGAAGAAATCTAAAACAATCTAGCCCAATATTATGCTTGCAAATAAAATCTGAGATAAAAGTTTTTCCAAAACAACTGTCATGCAAAAATTTCCTAAAAGCTACTGCCATAAAAATTCTTCCAAAACATTGTCGTGAATGAAAATTGCAACCCCAAAAGCTTTTTAATGCATTTAATTAACTCCAATTCCTAAAGCTTAACTGATTGTCAATCATGCATTCAAAATTGATCAATTAGTTCTAACTTAACCATTTAACTCCATATCACATTTTCAACTCCAAATCCAGATTCTATAACATGCTGAAAACAACTTCTTTGAAAATATCTATTTTCACATAAATCCTATTTGCACAAGTAATTTCAACAATTACATTTAATTAAATACTTTTTACAAAATTAACTTTCACTTTCAAAGTAAATAACTTGTTAATTTAATTTAATAAATTAAACCATAACATAAACATTTCAATCTAATATTTAAACAAATTTACATTTAATCAAATATATTAACAAATAAGCCATTTAACCAAATTAATAAATAATTAATTCCCAAACAAAATAACACAAATGAGATTGACATGACAAGACCAGACAACCAACAAGAATGATAAGACGAAAACATATGACACAACAACAATGGTGACAAATGGATACTCATTCAATGAAGAACGATGGCTTAAAATGAGGACCTGACACTATCTCTGAGTCAACATAATTCCATTGGGTTAGGGTACGCTCAGACCTAACAAGTAGGTCGAGCTGATACCTGGTACCTATAACTGCATAAAACATCACTGTTAAACATATCATCATATATTAACAAACACACCATGAAGAAGAGTCACAGTGTAGTAGGGTACTCACAAATGAGTTATGCTACATTGTCTTCTTCACCAAAACTGACGAGCATCAATATATCATAAACATCAAATACATCAAGATAACCTCATAAAAACTCATAAACAACATAAATTGTATCTCACATGTGTCTATCATAATATCATCACACAAACACAACTAGATGATCAGGATGTCAAATGTATCATCCATGGAATATAAAAACAACATAATGTCGAAGTCAAAACTGAAAAGAAACAACATAGTATCATAAGCAACTAAAGCATCTATATATCTAACTGAATCAAAACAAACTATATCTAGGTGTTGCAACTAGAGGGATGCTACACTTTCTTTATTTTTATTTCTTTAACTTTAATGATTTCTTCTTGATATTTTTATCATTTTTTTGTCTACTTTTGATTTCTTGACTTTCTCTCACAACCTTTCCTTTGTTGTCTCACCATGTCCCTATGATGCAGGAGCATTTGGGGCATACGAGCAATCTTGCATCAATTTGTGTCATTTTCTTTCAATAAGGGCTAATCAACTTAAGTTTTCCAAGTATGAACAATCGAGAATTGAGCTACAACATTAAGGTTTACACCTTGACTTCATCTGGTGTTCTATGTTTAGTAGATTGGCTTATTGGTATAACCTAAAGATCTCAAAGAGACCTTACTTCATGTCTCTCTAACAACTCAATGGTGAAAGCAATAGTAGTAAACGATCATGGATAATTCACATCAGAGGGAGGATTATAATTTGGTAGGATGACATTCAAAGTCCCTTCAACATTCTGATAAGTTGCTTCAAGGAGACTCTAGGTTATTGAAAGGAGTCATTTGGGAGTCCCTTCGATGGAGTGATGAAACCGCACCGAGGTGACAATGAGATTTCATAATGACAAGATTGCAAGTCCCTTTGATATTCCAAAATCGGGGAGACAAAAATGTTTCGACAGGAGGTCATGAGGAGTCCATTTGACATCCTGATGGGAGATTCATCGATGAGACCTTTTCATATTGGGGTGAGAGGATTTGAAGTCCCCATGACACTCCAATGGCGGGAAGGTGGACGAAAATGTGAGTAGATCAATGGCGATAGATGAAGGAGTAAGGTGGCGACACATGGCATGATGTTATTTGTTGATTGCACATCATTGTTGTGAATCAACGTGATCATTGGCCAAACAATTTCAAACCTGAATCGAATGGTTGGATCACTGTTAACTAGGTAACTCCCTATGGAATCTCATGTGGCTTATTGGACAACAATGGTGGTGCTAAGGCAACGTAGGGGAAGAGCGATGAAGATATAATTTGATCTGAGAGGGGAAGTAGAGCAATAAGAAAAGAGCCCAAAGCTAGTGAGAAAGGGAATTAAGGCTGAGAAGGAATGTTGGTTACTTGTTGGTAAAGGTAGAGCTGAGAGTGAATGCTCTGATCTGCAATTTTGGTAGATGACTATAATAAGATAGCCCATGTAATTAGGAAAAATGTTGTAATTTTTGTTTCATTCTAGAGATAATAAAATAGCTCATTTTCTTCCTACATTTTAATTGTGTTGTTTTGTGTTGTGGCTGTAAGATTAAGTCTGTAAGGGGAGTACCCCCTATCAAGTGGTATCAAAGTAGGTTGTC
Organism: Sequoia sempervirens; assembly: GCA_007258455.2. NCBI lineage: Eukaryota > Viridiplantae > Streptophyta > Pinopsida > Cupressales > Cupressaceae > Sequoia > Sequoia sempervirens. Next base: position 458,938,133 of record VDFB02193867.1, read on the forward strand.
TTGAGTCTGTAAACAGAGAGCGCTAAGCATGAGGCAATTTGCAACAGGACCTGTGAGTGTGGGTTGAGATCAAAATGCCTCTTAGACTTGCCCAACATGGTAGAGGTAGAGGCAAAGGTGGTGGAGGAAGAGATCCACTTAGAGATGAAATCAGAGCCCTTAGAAGACAATTAGAAACCTTGCAGGAAGAGGTTCATAGGAGAAAAGAGCATCGAGAAAAAAATGACAGTGAAGATGAAATTGAAGAGGAAATGGAAAAGGAATAATAGGATCAAATGGTTCCTAAAGAAATGATATTGTTGAGAGTAATATACAGCCTTGGAAAGCAACCTAAAATGGAGGTTTCAACTTTCAGTGGAAGTCTAAATCTTGAAGAGTTGATAGATTGGATAAACAACATGGATGAATTTTTTGAGTTTGAGGAAGGAAAGGGAAGGATAAAGTTAAAAGGTCATGCAAGTATATGGTGGAAAGAGATCCAACTTGAAAGAGGAAGGCAAGGGAAGGATAAAATTTCTAAATGGGACAAAATGGTGGAAAAACTAAAGAAGCAATTTATTCCAATTGATTATGAGTTGGAGTTGATCAAGAAGATGTAGAGCTTGAAGCAAGGAACAAGGACAATGAAAGAATATACATAAGAATTTCACAAGGTTCTAATTTGAATAGGACATTCCAAGGAAAATAAGGAGAAAATTGTTCGTTATATTAATGGGTTGAAGCCTAGCATACATGAAGAATTGACATTGGTAAGAATGACCACCATTGAGGATGCCTATCATTTTTCCTTAAAAGTTGATGAATGACTAAAGAAAATATTTGAAAGCAAACAATGAGGTGGAGGCCACGGTGGAAGGACTGGTAGATGGCCACATGGAGGCTAAAGTGGAGATCAAAGGAAGGGAGAAGGACCCAGTACCAGTCAAGATCAGAAAAGAGGTGACTCATATCAGCCTCATGATCATAATAGTGGAGATCGAAGAGGAAGAGGAAGATCTGGACGAGGACCAAGAAGAGGAGGCTTCCGTGGAACCTGTTTTCAATGCGGAGAAAGACATAGAGCCTTTGAGTGTCCTCAACATCAAGGAAGGTCAAGCAGAAGACCAGAAGGTAATGCTTGGGTTACCCATGTAGATGAAGGTGCTCAGTCTTCACATTTTGAAGATGCTGGAAGGGGAAAGTCCCTTGTTGTTAGAAGAGCCTTACTGAATGAGAAGGAACCAGAACAAAGAAAGAACCTCTTTCACACTCGATGTAAGTTTGAAGGTAAAGTTTGTAATGTTATCATTGATGGAGGAAGTACATACAATCTTGTGTAAGAGGAAATGGTCACTAAGTTATAGTTGGAAAGGAGAAGGCATCCAAATCCATATCGGATTGCATGATTGCAGAAGGGCCAAAGGGCTTTGGTCAATGAGAAATGTTTGATAAAGTTTAAGATTGGTAACTATAAAGATGGGGTTTTGTGTGATATCATACCTATGGATGTTTGTCACATGTTGTTAGATAGACCATGACAGTTTGATTGGCGAGCAGTGCATAATAGATATGCTAACACTTATTCATTGACAAATGATGGTGTTCAACATAAGTTAAAACCCCTGAAGGAGGTAGAAGAAAAGGTATGCAATAGTGCAATAATTTGCTTAGTTGATGGAAGAAAGTTCTTAGAAGGTATGAGACATGAGCATACATGTTTTGCATTAATCCCTAGAGCTAAAGAAGAAGACAATAGTGGGGTACCTATAGAGGTTCAAGATTTTTTAAATGAGTTTTAGGGTATTGTTTCTGATAATGCACCTGAAGGTTTTCCTCTAGTAAGGAAGATCAACCATTAGATGGACCTAATTCTTGGAGCTAGTTTCCCAAATAAGGCAACCCATCGAATGAGTCCAACATAAAAATGAAGAGTTGAACAGGCAAGTGCAAGAGTTGTTGCGAAAAGGATTGATCAGGGATATTTTGATTCCATGTGCAATACCTGCAGTATTAGCACCTAAGAAGGATGGGGAATGGCGGATGTGTACAAATTCCATAGCCATCAACAATATCACTATCAAGTATAGGTTTCCCTCGCCAAGGATGGATGACATCATGGATTGTTAGAGTGGAGCTGAGTACTTTACAAAGATAGATCTAAAGAGTGGTCACCGCCATCTAAATTAGAGGAGATGAATGGAAGACAACCTTCAAAACCAAAGAAGGTTTGTACGAGTGGTTAGTTGTTCCTTTCAGGCTAACCAATGCATCGAGTACATTCATGTGGCTTATGTACAAGGTATTGAAATAATTTTTGGGTAAATTTGTTATTATTTATTTGGATGACATTTTGATTTTTAGTAAGACATTGAATGAGCATCTAATGCATATCAAAAAAAATTTTGAGAAGTTGGGGGAAGAAAAGTTAATCAACTTGAAGAAGTGAAATTTTGTGAAATGCAAGTTGGTATACCTGGGATTTGTGATCTCAGCAGAGGGTCTTAAGATGGATTTAGAGAAGGTGAGAGCTATTGTTGAACGACCTACACCAAGGAGTTCTACAAAGGTAAGATCTTTTCATGGTCTAGAAAGTTTTTATAGGAAGTTCATCAAGGGTTTCAATAGTATTTGTGCATCCCTAATGAAAACAATGAGAGGGGATAGAAAAGAGTTTAAGTGGAGTACAGGAGCAGTAAAATTTTTTAATTTTCTAAAGAAGAAAGTTATAGAGCAACCTGTTTTGGCACTTCTAGATTTCAATAAGGTATTTTAGGTAGACTGTGATGCTAGTGGTAGTGCCATTGAAGCTGTTTTAAGTCAAGAAGGTAAACCTATTGCCTACTTTAGTGGAAATTTGAATGATGTAAAGAAGAAATATTTTGTTTACGATCAGGATTTCTATGCTATAGTTCAAGATTTGAAGAAATGAAGACACTATTTGTTGCCAAAGGAGTTTGTTTTATTTACTGATCAAGCTTTTCAATATTTAAACAGACAAGGAAAGTTGAATCAAAGGCGTTTGAAATGGGTTGAATTAATGCAAAGTCACACATTTTTTTTGAAGCATAAGAGTGGAAGATTGAACCGAGTTGTTGACACCTTGAGCAGGAGGCATAATTTGTTAATAGAAATACAAATTGAAGTTGTTGGATTCCATGAACTTAAGAACCTGTATCCTGAAGATTCTGATTTTGCAGAGGCTTGGAGAGCTTACACAGACTATTACTCTGGATAGGATGAGATGGTTGGATTTTACAATCCAAGACGGTATGTTGTTTTGAAGGAATCAGTTGTGCATTCTAAGAAGTTTCATGAGAGAGAACTTGATCAAGGAGAAACACAATAGAAGATTAGCTAGACACTTCGGTTGGGATATGACCATTGGTATTGTTGGTGAAATTGGTAAACATTACTATTGGCAGCAATTACAGTAGGACGTGAAGAAGTTTGTGTAAGGTTGTAGAGTATGTCAAATGGAAAAAGGAACAAGTCAGAATACGGGGTTATATCAACCATTACCTGTACCAGAGGAGCAATGGGAGGACATCAAGATAGATTTTGTTCTTGGTTTGTCAAGGACACAGCAAGGTCATGACTCCATATTTTTGGTGGTACATAGATTTTTGAAGATGGGACAATTCATCCCATGTCATAAGACCAATGATGATGTTCATATTGTAGAGTTATTTTTCAAAGAGGTGGTAAGACTACATGGTCTACCCAAGAGCATAGTTTCAGATCGAGATACCAAGTTCGTTGGGTATTTCTGGAGGATGTTGTGGAAGAAGTTGAAGATTGATTTGAAGTTTAGTTTAGCATACCATCCACAGACAGATGGACAAATGTAGGTGGTGAGTAGGAGTTTGGGTAACTTGTTGAGATGCTTAGTAGGTGACAAGCCCAAAGGATGGGATCTGATTTTATTACAGGTAGAATTTGCTTACAACAATTCTGTCAACTAGAGCACTGATAAATCACCATTGTAGATTGTGTATGGGAGTAGTCCTAGCATTTCTTTTGAATTACGGAAGATGGATAAGGGATAGAAGAGTAGTGTCGAGGTTGAAGATTTTGCCAAACACCTAAAGAATTTGCATGAAGAGATTAAGAAACATATTAATAAGATGAATTCATGGTATAAGGCTAAGGTAGAAATGAAAAGAAGGTATAAGGAGTTCTAGGTAGGTGATGAAGTCATGTTTCATTTGTGAAAGGAGAGGTTTCCAGTTGGCACATACAACAAGTTAAAGACAAAGAAGTTTGGACCATGCAAGATCCTGAAGAAGTATGATTCAGGAAATATGTATGAGGTGGAGTTGTCAAGTGAGATTCATGTTTCACCTGTGTTTTACATTTCTAATTTGACAGAGTATCGTAAAGGAGATACAGAGCATGACTTGATAGAGGCACAGTGGATGATTCCAACACCTACTTTAGAAAAAGAAGAGATTGAAGAAATTTTGGATAGTCGTGTGGAAGATGGACAAGGAATAGGAAATATGTAGAATATTTGGTAAAATGGAGAGGAAGGCCTGCTGAAGATTCAACATGGTTGTATGAGTTAGAGGTTAGCCATCTTAGTTTTCCTCTAACTCGTGAGGAGTGACAAGGTCATTTTTCAAATCACCTCGGGTGTCTGATGTAGGAGAATCCAAGGCGTACGAGAAATCTTGCATCAATTTGTGTTATTATTTTTCAATAAGGGCTAATGAGCTTAAGTTTTCCAAGTATGAATAGTTAGGCATTGAGCTACAAGATTAAGGTTCACACCTTGACTTCATTTGGCATTATATGTTCAATAGATTGGCTTGTCGATGTGCCTTGAAGATCTCAAAGAGACCTTACTTCATGTCTCTCCGACAACTCGATGGAAAAAGCAACAACAATAAATGGTCGTGGAGAATTCACATTGGAGGGAGGATTATATTTCGATGGGATGACCTTCGAAGTCTCTTCGACATTCTGACAAGTTGCATTGAAGAAACTATGGGTTATCAAAAGGAGTCATTTAGGAGTCCCTTTGATGGAGCGATGAAACCGCATTGAGGTGATGATGGGATTTTAGAATGACAAGGTTGCAAGTTCCTTCAATATTCTGATATCGAGGAGACAAAATGTTTTGGTGGGAGGTTATGAGGAGTTTTTTCGACATCCTGATGGGAGCTTCATTGGCAAGACCTTGTCATATTGATGTGAGAGTATTTGAAGTCCCCACGACACTTTGATGGTGGGAAGGTGGATGGAAATGTGAGTAGATCAATGGCAATAGATAGATGAGTAAGGTGGCGACATGTGGCACAATGTTATTTGTTGATTTCACATCATTGTTATGAATCAATGCGATCATTGGCCAAATGATTTCAAACCTAAAGTTGATGGTTGGATCACTGATAACTAGGTAACTTCCTATAGAATCTTTTGGCTTATTGGACAACAATGGTGGTACTAAGGCAATGTAGGGGAAGAGTGATTAAGATATAATCTTATCTGAGAGAGGAAGTAGAGCAGCGAGAAAAGAGCCAGAAGCTAGTGAGAAAGGGAAGTAAGGCTGAGAAGGAATGTTGATTACTTGTTGGTAAAGGTAGAGCCGAGAGTGAATGCTCTAATCTGCAATTTTGGAAGATGACTGTAATAAGATGACCCATGTAATCAGGCAACATGTTATAATTTTTGTTTCATTCTAGAGATAATAAAATAACTCATTTTCTTCTTGCATTTTAGTTGAGTTGTTATATGTTTTGGCTGTGAGATTGAGTCTGTAAGGGGAGTACCCCCCATCACCCTACCTCTTTTTCTCTATTTCTTTTATTTTCCTTTTTTACTCTATCTTTCACTTCTTATTCTATCTATTTTATATTTAGATCTATTTTCCTATTATCTTTCCTTGTATCTAATTTATCAAGCCCACTCCTTCCCTTCATGTTTTCTATTTATTTTTCTCTTTATCTTTCAATTTTTAATACATAACATGTTTTCAATCATTTAACGATGCTAGAGACATAGATAGTAATTGGATTATCTATGCTAAAATTGAATTAAAAAATCGATCTCCATACTCTCATTCTCTCTCCTAAAAAAGAATAAAAGGCAGGTTCATCCTAGAGCCCGCATGAATAGCAAAGGAGGCTTAAGTTGTGGGTATTTTCTCCATGGTCTTGGATTTGATTTCGAGGTTCAGGTTTATTCGATGCATGTGGCTTGCAAGTTGTTGCATACATCTCTAGGGGACTAGTCTTTCCCTAGCGTGACACCCCTTCTGGACCCCAACTTGGAAAAATGTAAGACCAAGGTAAGGCAGGTTGGGTGTTGGGATTGATCGTAGGGATACCCTTGAGTTAATAAAAAAGAAAGAAAGATAATTTCATACATTTTTATCATCTTTGAAAGGGGTTTAGATTAAAATATTTTGATTAATTGGAGGCCAATTTACAAAAAAAATCATAATGTGATTTTAGTGTACCTATTGATTGATACACCAATAATCCATTTGCATTAATTAATATACCATACTTCTCCTTTTCCCTTTGGTTGAAAGGTGTCTTAACAGAATTTATATCCATGTGACCCAATTCACTGCTTTCCAACCCCAACTTGGCTAAATGTAAGACCAAGGTAAGGCGGGATAGGCATTGGGTTGGGTTGCGGGGATACCCCTGAGTCAACAAAAAAAAAAAGAGAGAATTCCATACCTTTTTATTGTCTTTGAAAGGGGTTTGGATTGAATTTTTTTGATTAATTGACGACCGATTTATAAAAAAACCATAATGTGATTTTAGTGTATTTATTGATTAATACACCAACAATCAATTTGTATTAAGTAACATAGCATGTTTCTCTTTTTCCCTTTGGATCAAAGGTGCTTTAGATCTAAAAACTATGGCTTCACCATTGAAAATTATTTCTTTATTTTCTCTCCCTATATGTCTTTCTATATTTTATTTGTTATCTATTTTTTTCATCCTTTCAATTATCTCTATTTGTGTACTTATCTTCCTTACCCATTTTTATATTTTTTCTCAATTTTTTTTTGTCTTTATTGTCTCTCACTTGTTTTCTCTCTCACTCTCTATTTGTTTTATTCTCTCCATCTATTTTTTATCTTTCTCTTGTTTCATTTCTTTGTTATTTTTTTCTTTTTTATCTTTGTATGTAGATTTATCATTCTCTCCCTCCCTCTATTTATCGTATTTTTTTTTCTTTTTGTCGGTTTTTTTTTTATAACATTTTGTTTGTTGGCTAAGGTTGATTGGGAATCTTTTGTAGGTCACATAATTTTCAATTATTTTTTATATTGTATTTATTTATCTCATTCTATTACTTTTTTTTTTGTCTTGATTTTTAATATTACCTCTATTTTTTCCTATGTTAACTTTTTTCATTCATATATTTTATATTTCATTTGTTTCTTTCTTAGTTATTTTCCCTTTTTTCTATTTGTCTCTTATTTTGTGTGTCTCTCTCTTACCTTACCCATGCACATCTCAATTTATTTCTTATTTCTTACATTTATGTTTTCTTTCAATTTATATTTTTCTCAATTTACCTTTCTTTCTGTCTCTATTTTCTTTCTCTTTAAAATTGTTTTTTTTTACCACATTTTTATTTATCTTCAACTCCTTTTTTAATTACCTTCACTATGTAATTCTTCATTTTTACACGATTCTTTCTCTCTCTTTCTCTCTTTCTTATTTGATATTCAATGTTTTTCTTTTATCATGTAATTAGTCATCTTTACATGATTCTCTCTCTCTCTCTCATTTGACATTCAATATTTTTTTTATTCTCTTTTTTTTCCTTTTAATGGTTGTTCCTATTTCTACCCCATTTTTGTTTTCTATTTATTTCTATTTTCAATTCTTTTTTTGGTGTAGGGGCACCATGTCAATTTTTGTAAATATGGTTAAATATGGTCATATGATAGGTTTTAGGTGATTTGAGCCTGACTTGGTGTAATAAGGTCATAATAGACCATTTTCCATGTAATTAAAGTCATTTGGGGTTCATTTTGTAAATATTGTCAATTCTTGCAAAAGTTGTCATATGCAAAATTGCAAAAAGTGGAAGCCCAATGGTCAAATAGTTCAAAAGGCTATTAGTGTCGGTTTTGTTAGTTAATTTTTGGTGTATGAGGTTTAAATACAATGTGTATGGGTCGAAGACAAGTTCTAATGTTCATTTTTGTTGAAAGCAATAAGAAAACCTTCAAATTTCTGTGTTTTTCTGGTAAATTTGCTACTACATGCTACAGAACGGTTCCGTAGTGATTGTTTTTTATTAGAGGCGCATTGGATTTGATGGATATATGAGTTAACTTAATTTTAGTTTTTTTTTGGAGTGAATTCATCAAGGTAGAAGAATTTTAGAGGCAAAATACTAAAGGTAGGTTGAAAACCCTATTTAGAGGGTTTGAGGGTGAATAAAATGCATTGATGACCCATTCCACTGGTAGAATTTCTTGAAACTTGGTGGAATGGGTACATTTAGGTAGGGCTTAATGGTAGTGTAGGTTTTAGGACTAGGGAGTAGGGTGTGAAGGCTTTTTGATGCTGCCGTAGTTGTAATTTCATGAGTTTTGGCTTAAAATTGATGGCTAAGAGTGGCAGTTGGTTAAAATGCATTGATAAAGGATGGGAGATGGTTTGGAAAGCATGGGCAGACCCTTCAAGATGTTTTTGAGGTATTGTTAAGGTGAAATAGGGATTGGAGTTGGTAGTTTCTATAAAACCTCTCATGTGCAAGCCTAACTAGGCCTAAAATAAGGGTTTTATGATTGGGTGAGTTTATAGGTGTTCCTTTTGTCAAAATTTGTTGAATGAGTCTATTTGTAAACTGTGTTGATCATTGCAATTGAGTTTGGTGGATTGGGTGAAGGGATTCACAAAGTTGTTTTGTAAAAGTGAACTAATTAGCTTAAGGGGCAACGTAGCAATCCATTTTTGGAGGGTATGTTTCAAAACAAGTGTTTGCACAAATTGGATATGTTTAAGAGGACCTTAAAGGGTATCTAAAATTTTAATCCTTTTGTGGGTTGGAGGTTTCTTCTGAAGATATGCACAATTGTCACTATTTGCAATGCTGCAAGAAGAATATGAAGGAATTGAGAAATAAGGTCAAGTTAGGGTTTTGAAGGTTGAAGAATTGTTTGAGACAGTTTGAATTGTGATTGTAGAGTAAAATCCTCCTTTCTCTGCATCATTTTTTAGTTATCTTCATTATTTATTTTTATATCCCTTTGACAATTTTCTTAGTTTAGTTTTTTTTTAATTTCACTTTCCCACTCTCTCCTTTTTATTCCTCTTTTCTTTTCTATGATTTATTGTTTCTCACTTAATACTCTTATTCATCCTATTGTTTTTCCCTTTTACTAACTATTCTTTATCTATTTATTTTTTATTTGTTCACTTTCACTTCCATTTACTTATTCTTTCATTTTTTCTTCGTTTTATCTCATTCTTGCTTTATTCTTTCTCTCTTCTTTCTTTTTATGTCTTTAAGTTTTCTATTGTTAATTTTTCTATAAATTTATCTCATTTCTTATCTATATACCATTCTTTTTTTCTTACACTTTAATATTACCTATCTTTTTTTCTATGTTACATTTTTTCATTCGTGTATTTTATATTAAATTAATTTCTTATTCTGTATCTATTTCTTTTTTTTTAAATCTTTGGTTATTTTCTCTTTTTTTGGTCTTTGTCTTTTTTTTTCATCTTTTATTTTGTACTTTTCTCATTCTATCACATTAACATTCTCTCAATATCTATCGCTTTGATTTCTTACATTTTCTTAGTTTGTGTGTGTATCTCTATTTGTAATTATTCTTTGCATATCTATTTTAAATATTCTTTGTTTTTTCACCAATATTTCTCTGTTTTTGTTTCCCTCTTTTTATTTGTCATTTCTCCAGACACTTTGTAATCTTTATCTCTATATTTGGAATTCTCTCTCTCTCTCCACTTATTTATGTCTTTTACGTCTTTCTAAACTTGTTTATTATTTATTCAAATTGCTTGCGCGAGTATATCTTTGCTCTCTCTCTCTCTATATATATATATTGGCCATTCATTATTTATTTATTTATCTCTATGTTATTCTTTCTTTATTTTTATTTCTTTAACTTTAATGATTCTTTCTTGATATTTTTATCATTTTTGTGTATTTTTTGTCTTTTGAATTTCTCTCACAACCTTTCTTTTGTTGTCTCACCATATTCCAAACTTTTTCTCTCTATTTATTCTTTTTATTTTCTTTTTTACTCTTTATCTTTCACTTTTCATTCTATATATTTTATATCTAGATATATTTTCCTATTATCTTTCCTTATATCTAATTTATCAAGCCCACTCCTTCCCTTCATGTTTTCTATCTATTTTTCTCTTTCTCTTTCAATTTTTAATACATAACATGTTTTCAATCATTTAACAATGCTAGAGACATATAGTAATTGGATTATCTATGCTAAAATTAAATTAAGAAATTAATCTTCATACCCTCATTCTCTCTCCTAATAAGGAATAGAAGTCGAGTTCATCTCGAGCCCACATGAATAGCAAAGGAGGCTTAAGTCATGGGTATGCTCCCCATGGTCTTGGGTTTGACTTCAAGGTTTGGGTTTATCCGATGTACGTGGCTTTTAGGTTGTTGCATACATCTTTAGAGGACTAGTCTTGCCCCAACGTGACACCCCTTCTCAACCCCAACTTGGCAGAATGTAATACTAAGGTAAGGCAGGTTGGGTGTTGGGTTTGATCGTAGGGATACCCCTGAGTTAATAATAGAAAGAAGAAAGAGAAGTCCATCCCTTTCCATTGTCTTTGAAAGGGTTTTAAATTGAAATATTTTGATTAATTGGAAGTCAATTTGCAAAAAAATCATAATGTTATTTTAGTGTACATGTTGATACACCAACAATCCATTCGTATTAAGTAACATAGCATACTTCTCATCTGCCATTTGGATCAAAGGTTCTTTAGAAGAATTTTTATGTTCATGACCCAACTCACCCCTTTCTGACCCCAACTTGGCAGAATGTAAGACCAAGGTAAGGCAGGTTGGGTTTTGTGTTGGATCACGGGGATACCCTTGAGTCAAAAAATAAAAATTATATTAAATATTAATTTTTTTTTTTATTCAACAAAAAAGAGAACTTTTTATTAATGATAATTAGGATTTGAAGGGAACCTGAAAGCCTGTACAAAAAAGATCATGGGTAGCAAGGATAAAACATAAGGCTTCCTGTTGAAAAATGAGGTGTTTTCTTAGCTTAATACTCTGTAAAATTTTAATATTGCTTATCTAAATAAGCTTTTCCTTTGTTACATATTCATTGTGGGTGATTATCTGATTAATCCATTTTACTGTTTATAGAATGTAGACATAAGTTGATAGAAGTAGACCGGATATTAGAAAGATATCACAAGTATGTACTGTGGAGAAACCCTTTCGGAAAAAAACTCCACTAAGAATTATTCTATTATTCAATCTCTGAATTACAATAGCTCAAATTCTTGCTTGAGAATGCTTCTTCTTTCCTCCACCAATCTTCTTCACAACCTGCAATAAAACTAATAATAACTATATTCAACTTGCTTGAGATAAATAGGCTTTAATCAGCTTTGTAAACTCAACATGAGTTACAATTACAATGCTCAAGCCCTATCCCTAAAAGGTACACCTATCTCATGCAAATAGGGTTATTTTGTGAAGAACAATGTCAAATCCTCATCTTCATGTATTTGGGCATCCCAAACTGAAGTGGCAACTCAACCTCTATTCTATAAATATCTTCAAGGCTTCATCCTCAAAGTAGGCACCCAAAAGAGGTCCCACTTAACTGAGCCTTCTAAAATATCTCAACATGCAAAGGAGGTAATTCTAAAAAGACAACTTGGGTGCCCAAGTTGGGTCCAAGTCATTTCTTGTTAATTGAAACATTACTCAACACCATTCATGCAAGAATGGTCATCTCTTGTTAACTGGAGGTAGTCCTTATTATCTGTCATGCAACTGAAGTCATTAGCCATGCATTCCAAGTTAACTAAAGTCAACTAGCATTCAACTAAAACTAACTGAAGACAATTGAACCATAACTGAACTGAACTAAACTAAACTAAACTGATTCTGAACTTAATTGAACTGAATTGAACTTCATGAATGTAAACATCAAACCCTAACTCCTAGGATCTTTACATGCATTTAGAAGTGTTATCTCTTACTCTGAATAGTTAATTTAACTCAATGTGAGTTCACCTTACCATGTGGGTGCCCCATGTGCCCCTATTATTTAGGAGCTCACAATGGATGCTCTCACATGCTCCTAACATTTAGAATTAATTACAAATGTCAATTAACATGATTATTTCATCAAATATTAATCTCATCCTAATCTTAGTGAACATTGTTGAACACATTCCAAGAACTTAGGAGATACATGAAATAAATAATGTTTAGGATTGCAATTAAATGACATCCTATTTCCAACATTCTCCCACTTGAAATTATACATTGCAATTATTCAAAACAAGGAATAATAATTTAAATCAAGTACAAGACTCAAAGCCAATGGCCTTCTTGCACCATGAGAACTTATTTATAGGAACTGGCTTCGTAAAATAATCTGCAACATTAATCAAAGTGTTGACTTTTTTAATTAATACCTTTCCACTTTCAACTATTTCTCACACAAAGTGATATTGAACATCTACATGCTTAGTATGAGCATGATAAATAGAATTTTTAGCTAAACAAATAGCACTCTGACTATCACATTCAAGCCTAACTGCTTGTAATTAAAACCAATACCTTTCTCAAGTCTGTAACCAAAATGCCTCTTTAGAGACATGTGTGGCATCCATGTACTCTGCTTCTGTGGTGGACAAAACAATGATGGGCTACCTCTTACTCATCCAACTAATCGCAGCTCCAAACAAAGTGTACACATAACCACTTTTGTAATGTCCCTCCGTTTGTCTTGTTTGGACAACTTCTTGGATTTCAACTAGACTTTATGAGGTTGTTTATCTTGACTTTATGTTACTTTTTGATAAAATTTATGACAATTTTAGATGTTACTTGGACATGGTGATATTTTGATGAATTGATGTTGTGACTAATTATATGTTTATAACATGCTTTCAAATTAGCATAGTTGTTATTTGAGCTAATATTGATTTATGCTCATTTATTATTTAATTGATATTTTATCTCGTCAGTTGATGTGACATTGTATTGGTGAAGAGAACGGTATTGCATCACTTGCTTGTGAGTGCCCTGTGATTTCCATAATTCTCTCTTCACGGTGTGTATGAATTACTATCTGTATACATGTATGACTATTGCTTGTGTTGTAGGTTTGCAGGTATATGACAACGGCTTCACCTAGTTTCACAGGTCTGAGCGTGTCCACTACTCAATAGTAATGATTGGGAGATAGTAACAGGCTACCTAGTCATACCTTTACCCTAGTATAATGTGTCGTCAGTTTGATTCTTGGTTGTATTCCTTACCCTTGTTGTTCTGGGTATTTTATTATTGTGCAAGTTTAATTTTGTAGATTAAAATGTGTGTTTGATTAAGTATTTAATTTATGGTATTATTAATGTGAACTTTAGAATAAATTAATTAATTAATTTAATTTAGTTATGTTATTAAATAATTTTAATTATTTAATTAATGAGAATTAAATAAATAAGATTATTTAAATTTGTTGAAATATATAAATTGTTAATTTTTAAATGCATGTGGTTGGAAAATATTTGTGGTGGTTGAGGGAAAAGATAAATTTTGTGGTGTTAACTGTAAGTTAGAAGTTGGTTATTTAATTGTTAGAATTTTATTCTCGGAGAAAAAAATTGAGGAAAGGAAAGGAAGTTTTTTTCATGGGAAGGATTTGGCTTTGTGGGAAAAATTGTGAGGAAATTGTGGATCTGTCTGAGTTTTATTTTATAATCTTGTTGTAGAATTATTAGCTGTATTTTATTGTGTGTTCTGGAAAGTGACAATTTTACTGGGGGAAGTTTTGACAACATTGCAAATTTAAAGTTACAGAGAAACTCGGCAACAGTTCTTTTGGAATAGGTTCCTTTACTTTTTTTGTGAATTTTGAATTTAATAAGTTGTTTATATTACTATAATACAAATTGGAAAAGTTTAGAAAAAAATTCATTACTGTAGAAGCTTTTTATTTTTCTTTAAAATAATTGTCATAAAAATGGAAGAACCTCTGTAGATGAATATTTTTAGATCCTCTATTAAAATGAGTATTTGAAATAGATTTATACAAAAAAAAAAAATTATAGTGGAATTATAGAACATTTATTGAATTTAAAATCAAACTTAGAAACCTCTTCCTGTGAAAATATAATTTATTCTTCTATAGAAAAAGGGTAAATTACCGTGAAATATTTAGATCCCTGTAAGGAATGAATTCTAAAACAATAGAAAATTCAAAAGAAAACAATAGAGGAATTAGAAAACTTCAAAAGAAAAAAATAGAGGAATTAGAAAACCTCTGTAGGATTGAAAATAAAATCTTCTGATAGATTTGTGAAAATTGGAAACTTATGGTAATTTGTAAATCAAAACAATAGAGAGAAAGGGTCACTAAATTAATCATAACTAAATATTTACAAATTGGGTATGGCTGAATTTTTTATATGTTTTAAAAGATTTGGTGACACACTTGAAGAAATGTTTTTAGAGAAACCCATATTTGAAATCAAAAGTTATTAAAGTCGCAACAAATTAGTTTTATGTTTAATATTGTTTGAAAAATGTAAATTAATATATATATTTAAAAAATATATATTGGAAAAGAATAATTGGATTGTGTAATTAGAAAATATATATATTTAGATATATATATTTATTTAAATAAATATTATGTTGTTAATTAATGCATGCAATGCACAAGTAAGTGTTTTATAATAAATTGATTCTATTAGAAAGAATGAGATTTCTATTTATGTGTAATTGTAAAATTTGAATTAAACAACTAGTTTTAATTTCTTTTTTAGTTTGTAAACAAAAGTATATTTTTAATATAAGCATGCAAATACATGGACTAATATATCTTAAAATAAGATGACTTAGGAAAGAAAGTTGATTTATATTTAAATAGATATTGTGTTATTAAAATATTTAATGTGCAAACACAAAATTTTATAATGCAATGATTGTAATAGAGAAATTGATTTTATTATTATATGAACTGTGAAATTAAAGTTAAATAAACAGTTTTATTTTATTTCCTTATTATTGCAAATAAAATTATATTTACTTTGAATAATTGCATGTGATGAGATATTGATTCAATTTGGATTTAGAAAATCTAAATATTAAATTATTTAAATGTCTGAATTGTTTTAAACTGTGTTCCTTTCTGTTCACGTTTACGAGTAATTTGAGTTGAATATTATGAGTAATTGTCAAACTGAAAGTTAAACAATTAGTTTAGTTCGTTGTTGATTTATTGGATTTGAGAAATCCTAATGGTTATTTATTTAATTACTTGAGTGGTTTATTGTAATTGTGTATTCTTCTGTAATTGTGTATTGAGAATTGAGGATATTGGTTGTCAAGAAAATATAAGTTTTCCAGATATTATAAAATTGTGAAAGGGTTATTATATCTTTTGTTCACCATTTTTGAGATTTCCTTGAGTAGTGCACATTTCTTGGGTTTCAGTATTTGACATCCATAGGGATGTGTGAATTAGTTTGAACATCCGATTACTATGAATGGGTTGTGTGATTTGACTTGAGCACCTGGTTACTACGAACGAGATGTGTTGTTCTTTGTAGAATGGTTGATATTTGTTATCGTATTTTGTGTAGTGTCTACCCTTGGGTTGTGGAATATGTTATTGTGTTGTCGATAGGGGAGTGGCTTTCAACGGGGGCCGGGACACAAAGTGGTCCTAAGACAACTCGTGTGAAGGTAAGTTTAATTAGTGGAAATTAAATAACCTTTATTAGGGATAGAGTAGTTTAATACATTTAATCAGATAATTTAGCCTTGCTAATTGGCTCAAGGGTTAGTATGAGACTTGAGATGAGTCGAGAAGGCCTGAAATGACAAGATTATTATCTTGCCTTTTTGAAAGATAATTGATTTCTGCACTGGTGTGCATGTGGGGCCAGGTTCGTGAGAGGTTACCAGGATAATCCAAGATGGGGGTCCAAACCTAGGAAGATCTCCTTTGGATAACCAATGCAACCTTTGTGATGACACTCCTCCTATGACAATAGTCAGTTTGTATTGTACAATAGATGTATTTGATTCAATGGTTCTGGAAGCAATGTAACCTTATGTTTTGTGTTTACTAATATAGTGTTGTTATGTGTTTACTGGTACAATGTAGTTTTGTACTTTGTTTGTGTTAGAGGTAGTTAGTTGTCTTGGTTACCTGTTACTATCTCCTAGCACGGGGTTTGGGCCTATGAGTACCATAGGTTGGGTGGCGTACACCTTACACTATTGAGTTCTCATCTTGTTTGTGATGGCGAGATCTTCTTGTTCGAGGAGCTCATGTGGTTCTATGGATTTGTACTTCTCTTTCTCATTGTAACTATGGACACTATGTAATTGTAATCCTCATTTGTATCGAGGAGAACCCTTGTGATGTAATTGTAACATTAAGTATGATTTATTTATTGTTGGATTAAATGGGTTATATTTGGTTTATATGGTGTTGTATCTGTGGAAATATGCTCATTACATTTCTATGTGTTAGACTTAATTTGCAATGGATTACTACTTTGTTGTATGTTGTTATCATGAGTTAATTCCATGTACTATGTTTTAGAATAATTTGTAAGTTTGGAATTTCACATGTAGACACGTTGTGTGGCCTAGAGGATGTATGTGTTAGAGTAATCTACTTCACTCGTCATTGTTATTCTTTTTTTAAAAAAAAATTAGTTGTGCTTCTGTAGTGTTGCATCGTTCTCTAAGTTGCGAGACGGGGTTTTACAACTTTTTGACCTCCGACTGTCTAGATCTCTTGCCTAATTTGGATCAACAAACCCCTGTATGTCCAATGATCTATTCATAATATCAATATTATTAGAACTATGATAAACTAAACAGTAATTCGAAGTCCCTCGTAAATATCTAAACACCCTCTTAACATAAGTCCAATGTTCTTTACCAGGGTTAGACATAAACCTACTAAGAACTCCCACTGCTTATGCTATATCTGGTCTCATACAGACCATTGCATACATTAAACTACCAATTGCACTAGCATACAAAATTTTAGACATTTCCTCATAATCAAAATCATATTTAGGACTCATATCTAAAATTAACTTCATGCCAATTGGTAAAGGAATATTAACTGGTTTACTATCCTACATGCTAAACCTTTTCAAAATAGTATCAACATAATTGCTCTGACTTAAGCAAAGCTTTTTATTACCTCTATCTCTATTGATCTCCATACTGAAGATATATTTTGCAACCCCTAGATCTTTCATCTCAAATGTGCTCAAGATTTGTTCTTTCAATTCTTTGATCATTACCTTGTTACCAATAAAAAACATGTCATCAGCATACAAGATAATAATTAAAAGCTGATCATCAATAACTTTTATTAAACACAATGATCTTCCTCACTCCTAACATAACCAATTTTCAATGTGAAAGCATCAAACTTCCGGTACCACATTCTGGGTGATTAGTTCAATCCATATAAAGATCTCAAACCAATTCTTCTTTTCCTTTTACAACAAAACCATCAGGTTGCTTTATACAAATCTCCTCATCAAGATTCCCCTGCAAAAACATTTTCACATCCATTTGCTCAATTTCAAAATCATAAGCAATAGCAATTGACAAAAATAATCTAATAGAAGTAAGTTTAGCAATAGGAGAGAAGATTTCATTAAATCCAACTCCCTCTCTCTAGGAATAGCCCTTGGCTACTAATCTAGCCTTGTACCTTTCGAGATTACCATTTGCACCGATCTTCTATTTAAAGATCCATTTACAACCAATCGCCTTTCTATCTTTGGGAAAACTCTCAAGATCCCATGTGTCACAAGTATCCAAGGATTTCATTCCCTCATGCATAGCTTGTGACCAAAGCTTGTTCTCATCTGAGGACAAAGCCTCCCTATAAGAACTAGGTTCATCATTAGTACTCATTAAAGCAAAAATACAACAAAAATTAGGTAGGCTATACCTATCAATGGGATTTCATCCCTCCTCAAAGGGGTTTCTACTTGTTCCTCAATATGCTCATCTTGAGCATCTATTTCAGAAGAACTCTCTGAACTCTCTTCTTCCAATCCATCCAATTGTTCTTCAACATGTGCATCTTGTTACTTCTCAATATTTGTCTCAAAATGCATTGTTCGAGAAGTATCCTTCTCCTTTGGTTGTTCTTCTCCTAAATAAGCTCTAAATTCCCTGAAAATAACATCTCTACATAAAAAAAACTTTTGTAGTTAGTGGATTCCAAAGCTTGTATCCTTTTACATTTTCACCATAACCTATGAATATGCATTTATGTGCTTTAGGATCCAATTTAGATCATTTTTCTTGAGGCACATGAACAAAAGCCTCACAACCAAAGATTCTTAAATGTGCACCACTAGGTTTCTTACCTAACCACATCTCATAAGGAGTTTTATCTTCAATAGATGAACTAGGGGATCTATTGATTAAATAAAAAGTACATATCGCTTCAGCCCATAGGGACCGTTCTAGCTTAGCACTACTTAACATACTTTTAGCTCTTTCCATTAAGGTTCAGTTCATCCTTTATGCTACTCCATTTTGTTGAGGTGTATATGGAGTAGTTTTATGTTTCACTATTCTTGCATGCTTACAATAATCATCAGATTCCCTAGAATAATACTCACCACCATTATCTAATCTCAACATTTTTATCTTATGATCTAATTGTTTCTCAACCAAAGCCTTAAATTCCTTAAACTTATTAAACACATCAGATTTTCTATGCATAAAATATATCCAAGTGTATCTTGAGACATCATCAATAAATGTGACACAGTATCTAGATTTTCCAATAGAGTCAATATCCACAGGGCCCATTACATCTGAGTGAATAATCTCTAATAATCTTTTAGCCTTATTTGTTCCACTAGGAAATTTAGATCTAGATTGCTTTCCAAACACACAGTGCTCACAAGAGTCATTTTTTCCAATATTATAATTAGGAATGTCGTCAACCAAATTTTTATTAAGAATGGTCCTAAGACCTTTTTCACCTATATGGCCCAATTTATGGTGCCATAGCATACATGTATTTTCAATTTCAGTTACATTGGATAAAATATTCAATGGAGGTATTCAACTTAAACAAAGTCCCAATTCGAGATCCTTTAGCAACCACCATATTCCCTTTCGCCAATCTGCAACCACCTTTGTCAAATTTCACATGCATTCCAGAATCATTGAACTTTGAGACAAAAAGTAGATTTCTAGCAAGTCCTAGTATATGTAAAAAATCATTAAGGGTCTTAACCCTACCATCACTGAAACACAATTTTACCTTTCCTTTGCCAACAACCTTTGTTGTGTTGTTGTCTCCAAAGAAGACATCTCCTCCATCATATGTAGTATACTTAGAGAACCACTCCTTGTTAGGAGTCATATGATAAGAGCAACCTGAATCAATAAGCCAAGAGTTATCAACAATAGTATTAGAAGAAATGACTAATGCATCATTACTGTCATCAGTGGATTTGTTTGTAGAAGCATCAGAACTCTTTTTCTTGATCTTACAATCCTTTTTAATATGTCAAGGTTTTCCACAATTTGAACTCTTTACCTTACTCTTACCAGGGGTTTTTGACTATCCTTTAGACTTACCCTTTCCTTTCTTGTTTGCCTTAGAATCCTTCTCTTTAGGCCTACCTCTTACAAACAAGGCATCTTGGGAGCCATTTTTTGACTTCCTCCTCATCTCCTCTAATAGGAGAGTAGGAATGATATCCATCTTTGGATCTGCACCATTACCACTAATTGCAACAATTATATTTTCCCAAGAATCTGGTAAAGAGCAAAGTAATAAAATGCATTTATCCTCATATTCTAGCTTTACATCTACGGATGCTAATTGACGAAGAATTAAATTGAAAGAATTTAAATGTTGTGCTATAGAATCACCATATTTCATTTTTAATGAATACAACTACCTTTTCAGATACAACTTATTTGTTAGACTCTTTGTTTGATAAATATCCCTTATTCTCTTCCACAATCTATATGTAGTATTTCCTTCTGAAACATTTAAGAGAACATCAACAAGGCATAATCTAATTGTTCCTCTTGCCTTTTTATCTAACTTAGCCCAATCTTCATCTGAAATAGTTGTAAGTGTCTTTGTCTGATTATTAATAGCTAACCACTGATCTCTTTCTTCAAGAATATCTTCCATTTTTAATTTCCACATTTCATAGTTAGAACCATTGAACCTTTCAATACCTAACTGAGAATTCATTGTAACAAAACTTAATTCCAAAATCAACAAATAAATAAAATAATAAAATCTCCCACTAAACCAATAGATCCTTCAAAATTTAAGAGAAAGGCATCCCAATACTCTACCCAACCTCAACTTTGATACCAAATGTTGAAAAATGAGGTGTTTTCTTAGCTTAATACTCTATAAAACTTTAATATTTCTGATCTAAATAAGCTTTTCCTTTGTTACATATTCATTGTGGGTGATTATTTGATTAATCCATTTTACTGTTTGTAGAATGTAGACAGAAGTTAGAAGAAGTAGACCGGATATTAGAAAGATAACACAAGCATGTACCGTGGAGAAACCCTTTTGGGAAAAAACTCCACCAAGAATTATTCTATTATTCAATCTTTGAATTACAATAGCTCCAATTCTTGCTTGAGAATGCTTCTTCTTTCCTTCACCAATCTTCTTCACAACCTGCAATAAAACTAATAATAACTTTATTCAACTTGCTTGAGATAAATAGGCTTTAATCAACTTTGTAAATTCAACATGAGTTACAATTACAATGCTCAAGCCCTATCCCTAAAAGGTACGCCTATCTCATGCAAATAGGGTTATTCTATGAAGAACAATGTCAAATCCCCATCTTCATGCATTTGGGCATCCCAAACTGAAGTGGCAACTCAGCCTCTATTCTATAAATATCTCCAAGGCTTCATCCTCAAAGTAGGCACCCACTTAACTAAGCCTTCTAAAATATCTCAACATGCAAAGGAGGTAATTCCAAGAAGACAACTTGGGTGCCCAAGTTGGGTCCAAGTCATTTCTTGTTAACTGAAACATTACTCAACACCATTCATGCAAGAATGTGGTCATCTCTTGTTAACTGGGGGTAGTCCCTATTATCTGTCATGCAACAGAAGTCATTAGCCATGCATTCCAAGTTAACTAAAGTCAACTAGCATTCAACTAAAACTAATTGAAGACAATTGAACCATAACTGAATTGAACTAAACTAAACTAATTATGAATTGAATTGAACTAAATTGAACCGAACTTCATGCATGCAAACATCAAACCCTAACTCCTAGGATCTTTACATGCATTCAGAAGTGTTATCTCTTACTCCGAATAGTTAATTGAACTCAAGGTGAGTGTCATCTTACCATGTGGGTGCCCCATGTGCCCCTATTATTTAGGAACTCACAATGGATGCCCTCACATGCCCCTAACATTTAGAATTAATTACAAATGTCAATTAACACGATTATTTCATCAAATATTAATCTCATCATAATCTTAGTGTTGTTGAACACATTCCAAGAACTTAGGAGATACATGAAATAAATAATGGTTAGGATTGCAATTAAATGGCATCCTATTTCCAACACTCCCCACCCAAAACACCAAAACAAGCTTATTACAGATACATCAACAACCCATCAGCAAGAAACAAACAACACAAACAAACAAAACCAACAAAAAAGAATAGAACAAGCGGCCATTAGAGAAGTTCCTTTAGCATTTTAGCCACTTCAACAAAAAAAGAGACTTTTTTTCATTCGTGTATTTTATATTAAATTAATTTCTTATTTTGTATCTATTTCTTTTTTTCTTAAATCATTGATTTTTTTCTCTTTTTTTGTTTGTCTTTTTTCTAATATATCATTTATTTTGTAGTTTTCTCATTTTGTTAATTTAACACTCTCAATATCTATCGCTTTGATTTCTTACATTTCCTTAGTTTGTGTTTCTTTCTCTATTTGTATTTATTCTTTACATTTTTTTAAAAAGATTCTTTGTTTCTTCACCAATATTTCTCTATTTTTGTTTTCTTCAATATTTTATTTGTCATTCCCCGAACACTTTATTGTAATCTTTATCTCTATGTTTGGAATTCTCTCTCTCTCTCTTCTCTCTCTCTCTCTCCACTTTATTTATGTATTTTATGTCTTTCTAAATTTATTTATTATTTATTCAAATTACTTATGTGAGTATATCTTTGTTTTCTCTCTATCTTCATTTTCTTTGTATGTTTTTTGGTCATTCATTATTTATTTATTCATCTCTATATTATTTTTTCTTTATTTTTATTTCTTTAATTTTAATTATTCCATTTTGATATTTTTATTGTTTTTGTCTACTTTTTTCTTTTGACTTTCATTCACAAACTTTCCTTTGTTATCTCACCATGTCAAGTACTACCTCTTTCTTTGTATTTATTTCTTTTATTTTCCATTTTTACTCTTTATCTTTCATTTCTCATTCTATTTATTTTATATCTAGATCTATTACACCATTATTTATATCAAGTAAGAAATGTATATTTTTTATGAAGAAATGTTTTTAATTGTTTTGTATTTGTGTTGTCATTTTCCATATTGATATTAAAATCTCCAAGAATTAGTATATTATTATTCAATTGAACATTGGCTAGTGACTACATTGTATAATTTTAATTATTGAATAAACTTTTATTTTTGGTGGTGAATACAAGTTAATTATTGTGATTTCAAAGCTATGAATAAGTAGGTTGGTTTTTAAAACTTTGATATTGTTTTAATATATTGATTTGAATAAGTGATTTGGATATGATTTTTAACTGAAGTAATCAGTCCATGAAAATGATACATAGAAATGGAATTAAAATTTGTAAGTTTTTTGTGATAGTACAAGTCAGATATGTGTCTCTTGTAACCATATTTTGTCTAATTCTAGGAAGTCCTAGTCATGAATAATGTCATCGATGTGTGATTATAGTTTTCTTGTGTTCAAAGATAGAATTTTTAGTGCAATGTTCTCATTTTTTTTGGGTTATTGCATTCTTGTTTCCATTTTGTTGTGGTAGTTAATCAGTGCATTTCATTTATTATTTTGTCTTTCACTTTAATTTTTTTTTTGTAAGTGGGTTTAATAAGTATAGTGATTACATATCTTAAACACATGAAAGTGTTGTATATACTAATCCACGTGACTTGATTCCTAATGGGTCAAATATGATTCCATCTAGTGTAAGACCTTGTGTTCTATGAATTGTTCCTGCACATGCCAATTGTATAGGAAATTGTTTACAAATTTTAATATGTGATGGATTTTTCATTTGTGAAATAGGTTTGGCTATTCATAGTATTGATACCCATTCTTTTGAAATTATGTTTGTATATAAGTGTCACAATTTGTGACATTGTGATTCTCTAATATTTGATTCGTTGAGTTGCATCATTATTATATCTTCTTGGTTTGTGATTGTGTATGCTTTGAAAATACCATCTACACCATTTACCAATTCATCTTTCGTATTATAATTCCCTGAATATAACTCAATTAACATGTTGACTTTTAATATTGTTTATTCTGGTAGACTTTTGGTTGGATATGTTTTTGTATTTCCATGGTTTTCTTCCATTTCGTCATTTGCTTTAATGACAATTAGTTTTCCAATAGTAATTGATAACATATTATTATTATGTATAGCTACAGACTTGTTTGTGTAGAAAAGATATGGTAAGGTGGGGTCAATAGGAGCTGGGTGAAAGTAATCATTAAGATATTGTATATCATCATTGGATTGTGAATTGGTTTGTATTCTATTTAATATGAAGATAAAATTTTCCCTTTTTTGTTGCATAGTTATTTTCAACTCATAGAATTTTATCATTTCTGTCCAAAAAGTGTAGGCACTCTTTCTTTGTTAATAATAGGATGTTAAAAAATAAAGCTATCCTATACTGGTTATGCCTAGTAGAAGTCTCCATAGAGAACTTTGTCAATTCCTCCAAAATATTTTGTAGGGGTATGTTTGATTTCTCTCATTCTTCTGTCAATTAAATATAAGAATCAACTACTTATTAAAAAAGCTTCATCTATGAGCAGTACTTGTAATTGTTCATAATGTTTTTTCATTGAATCTATGGTTTGATTGCTAAGTGGGATGAAGATATACTTGTTAAAGGGAAATAGAAGTGCAAAGTGTATAATTGTTCCATGAGAAAATTGTATGTTGATTTTCTTGTATAAGCCATTATTAGTTCTTTTTGTTTTAGTGGATCTAAACCAACACTTGAGTTGTAGATGTGTAGTAGTGTTTGAAAAAAATGCTTTTATGGTAAAAAATTTACCTGTTCTAGCACCACTAGTTAAGAAATGGTACAATGGCTTTTCCTTATCATTTTTTTGTTCATTGCAATTTCTTTTATGATTTGTTGTTGTTATCTATTAAGTTTTTTTCGTAGCTTATAGTATTCAATGTTATCTAGTGAAATAAGGGAAAATGAGGCTCACCATAATGAAACAAAATGATAAACCTAATTTCACTCTAATTTCATTCAATATGTAAGCAATAATGTGTAAATGAGTTACATAAATTAAACCTAACTGATATCAAAAGGCTAGTTTTAAGAGGGTCAAATATTGTGTATCTATTGCAAAAAGTGTTTTTTCAGACCTCACTGAGGACTCATTCACCCTATGGTGAATGGGTCCTGGCTAGGGCTCTAGAAAATCAATTTATGGGTTTTGTTCCTCGTCTGCACTCCCAGATTCTAGTTGGACATTGTCGAAAAGCCAAAAATAAATCTTGTAGCTCATTTTTTGTGATTTGACAATTTTTTTAGCAACTTTGACAACTTTTCTCTCCAAAATATCTTCAACCTAAAACCTGCAATCACACATCAAAGGAGAGAAATATGTTGTTTGTTAGGAAATAGGGGTTTTCCTTGGTCAAACCTCATTTTGGTAATTAAACATTGAAATGAAATAGAAATGCATGAAGGAAATGATGAATGATCAAACAATGTCACAACTCACCACACCTTAATTGAACCTTGGATTGTAGATCTACAATCTAGCATGAAGTGGCTTTAGTGGATATAGATCTTGATCATGAACTTTGATTAGAACAATGCCTTGAATATGCTTGATTGATCTTGAAATGCCACATCAACATATTAGCTCAACAACATGCATGATGCACTAAATCTTTGACATGATAATTGGAATCTTGATTGCTGCAATAATCCTTCAATAATCTACCCTTGAATTCCTTAGAAATTCTCTTGAATGTTCTAGCTTGAATGCTCTTAACTTGCATAAAGCCTTCGATGAAACTAAGCAAAATAACCTTGTGTTTATACATATCTTATCATTATTTCCCAAAATTCAAAATATCACAAGCTGACATCAATCATGGATTTGAAATTATTAAAATACCGCCAAAAACATATCCCAAGGAGGGGTCTTAGGTCTAAGTGAGGACCCATTCGCCATGTGGCAAATGGGTTTTAGGTCACTCACCTATGACACACTTCAGAAAATGTGAAATGTTATGTAAAAATGGGGTCCTAGGATCTAGTGAGGACCCATTCACCATGTGGCAAATGGGTCCTACATCACTAACCTAGGACACACACCTAAAATTAAGTGTTGTGTAATATCATTTATGAATGTTAGGTTTTATCCCCCAAATTTTGCAATTAATTAGGCTTGGATTTGATTTAAAGGGTCTAATTAAGGAAAATTAACCTCAATTAATTAATAAGTCCCTAGATTAGTGTGAAAGTGTAAAGATAGACTTTACAACACCCAAAATAAGGCACAATTAAGTCCATTTAGTTTAAAAGGACCCTAAACTTAATGTGAATGTGTAAAACACATTACAACACTAAATCAAGGCAACATTAAACTCATTTTAATATTAATTATTCCCAAACTAAGGAAAAAGGGATATTTTTTCTGTTACTACATCTAGAATATTTGGATTTTGTACAACTTGAAAACCACTCTCAAATTTATTTATTTTTTGCTTTTGTTGTAATTCTAGTAAATTTGAAGTTGGGTCATATAATTCAGATTTTTTGTTACTAATTTTGTTTCTGTTAAATACATTATCACTTGTATTTTCATTTGTTTCAATTTGTTCAAATGCTTTGTCTACATCTCCCCATGTAGAATTGAAATTGTATGTATACTAATCTTGGTTTATATTTAGTTGTTTTTCATAATAGATGTATGCACCTTCAAATGTTCTGAATCCTTCTTTTATTGTATTTCCACTTGTCTGAAAATGTACATATAATAATAGTTTTTCTCTATAGTTGTCATAATCAATGTTCTTGTTATATTTAACAAATCTTATGATACTTATTTTTTTATGTTTTACAATTTCTCCTTTATTGATTCTATATTTTGAAGCAAATTGAGAAAGAAAAATTTATTTCAAATTTGTAGGACGTTGAATGTAGTGATCTATGATTGATTTACACATTATTTGATTTGACTCATCAGGTGTTGATGTTTGTCATTGATGTCAAAGGTACTTGTTCATTCATTTCATGGTGTTGATGTAAAAGTGTATTTGTCCTTTGATGTCAACTTTATGATAAAGTTGCTTCATGAAAAAGTGATTATTGATCATTCAGAGGTATCTTGAGCTGGTGAGTTGATATTGTATACACCTAAAAATGGTCTGAAGAATATAATTAATTAAATACGAATTATTTGATTAATTAACCTTAATTTCATCTACTATTAAATAAATAGAAATATTTATTTATATAGTTCACTTTTAATTCTTCTATTTTTATCATATTATTTTATCTTAATTAAATAAACAAGTTTAAATACTTTGTGTTATTTAATTATTATCATTATTATCTCTTTTATATTTATTTAATAAACAAATGCTATAGTTTGTTTTATTAAATTAATTATTCTCCTTTGCTAATTTGAATAAATAAAAATATTCAAATAAAGGCAATTTCCTATATTCACTCACCTACCAAATTAGATATAAAACATCTAATTTAATTCAACTGGCATTCACGGGAAAGCTGTGGAGACAAACTTGCAGGTAATCCTCTTCAATCTCTTTCCTTTGATTCTTTCTATCATCTAGCCTAATGTTTTCATGGGGAGAAACCATTCCCATGAACAGATCAAGCTTATTCATCTCTCACTATTCAATCTTTGTAGTGTCCCTCCAATTACGACAATCTATTTTAGTTTGATTCAGCTTGATAGATAGATGCTTTAGTTGATTATGATACTATGTTGTTTTTACACTCTGTGGATGATACATTTGACATCCTGATTATCTGGTTGTGTTGGTCTGATGATATTGTGATAGACACGTATGTGATATGGTTTATATGCTTATAAGTTTTTATGAGGTTATCATGATGAAATAATTGCTTATGATGTATGATGTTTGTCAGTTTTGGTGAAGAAGATAGTGTAGCACTACTCATTCGTGAGTACCCTGCTACACTACGATTCTTCTTCACAGTGTGTTTTCTAATATAAGTTTATATGTTTAATAGTCATGTTTCATGCAGATACTGTAATGCCCCATCATAATAACCTAAGGAATGTTGCAATTGTGTATAAAAGTGTAATAATTTTTTTTTAAAGTATAATTATTTAGTTAATTAGTTGCATACATTCATTAAGCTATGCGACATTACACTACTTGAGTTTCCATAGACGACTTTAGTATTTTGCATTGCACATATTAATTAATAAAATAAAGATAAACATTGCATAACATGGAATTTCATTCAAAATATAATAAAGTACAAACTTGTTTCCTTACATTGCAATTAATCAAATATACAATACTCATCCATCTGATGAGGTAGTTCAATAATAATTACAATTACATTTACATTGTTCACCTCATATACAATTGAGGGATGCTTTCAAATAAAAGATTTAAAATTTACAATGATGTAGTACACATAAGTTTCCAAGTGCGAGCTCTCCATCCATGAAGTTCTCAATGCCATGATCATAAACTGGGGACCCAATGGAGTAAGGTGCACGTTCCACCCAACCATGTGGTACCCGTAGGTCCACCCCCCGTGCTAGGAGATAGTAATATGGTTACCTAGACATAATCTACTAACCCTAGACACAAGTACATAAACAACTAATGGTTACATTGCTTCCAGATTTTACATAATCGAATGTACTAAATACACAAGGTAAACTATTACTTTAGATGGAGTGTCATCACAATATTGCAAAGGTTACCCTGGTGTTTCTTCCTAGGTTCCGGCCCCCAACCTTGGGTTACCCTGGTAACCTCTTACGAAACCTGGCCCCATTGCAAAACATTGCAGAATCGAATGTCTCTTGAAGAATTAAGACACCGATTTTCCATTCCAAGCCTTCTCATCTTACACTCAAGACTGAAGTAGCTCAAGAGTCATAAGCAAGGCATAAACATCTTGTTAAGAGTTTTAAATCTAACTATTGTGTTATTTAGTTATCACTGACTTACTAACTCTTTGTAAGTTACCCTGACACCACTTTGTGTGTCGGCCCTTACAAAAAGCCACTCCCCTAAACATAACAAGGAATCTAAGTTCTCTAACTAAGATTTACATGGTCTACATATAACCAAAATCAATATAAGAGACCAAACGTGTTTAAACGAACATCAAATCATTGTTCATAAAACAGGTGTCAAACCACCATACAAAACAATGTACACATCCTTAATTAACACAAGAACTCTACTTAAATAATCACTTTCCCCACTTTTTAAAATTTAACTAGAAGACTTGTACAGTTAAGACATTCCCAACATACCCAATAAAAGAACAAATTCTAATTAAGGCATATCGGGAAAAATATACATCTCCTATTCGGATATATTAAATCCAGTCAAACAATAATTAAGACAAATATCAAATTAATCTTCAAAGATGTAATTCAAATTCCATTCAATACAAAAATCAAGTCTACAATCTACTAAATCTCCTAATCATATATTTTGATAACATTTTTAATTTCTCAACTTATACTTTCTACAGTAAACCTTCATCTAATATATATGCACATAGAATTATAATAATTAAACATTTATTTAAATATAAATATACATTTTTAAATATATATATATATATATATATATATATATATATATATATATATATATATATATATATATATATATATATATATATATATATATTTATATATATATATTTATATATATATATATATATTCCACATTCTTTTAAATCAAATTCATATATATTCATTTTCCAAGTACATATATATATATATATATTCATATTCATATTCATATATATATATATACAAATACGAATATAATATATATATGTAAAACTTTTTAAAATGAAATTCTAAATTTTTAATACATATAACGCGTCATTTGAAATCCGAATTTTTAATACATAAAATGCGGTATAGAAAAATGCATTAGATTTTTTTTTAAAGAATTAAAACTTCAAGGCAGGCCGTAGCCCTGCCACAGCACCAGTGGGGA
Organism: Sequoia sempervirens; assembly: GCA_007258455.2. Lineage (NCBI taxonomy): Eukaryota > Viridiplantae > Streptophyta > Pinopsida > Cupressales > Cupressaceae > Sequoia > Sequoia sempervirens. Next base: position 458,967,847 of record VDFB02193867.1, read on the forward strand.
GAGGGCGCGACCATTGCCATGGCTGCGCCCAGCAGCTGACGGCTACTATGCACAGCCATGGAGGCTGCACTTGCCCCCGTGGGGTATGGGGAGGGTTTCGGCCCTCCCCCAAAACTCTATATTTTTTTAAATTTTTTTGTTTGAAATTTGTCGTACGGCGAGCACTATAAAATACGCAATTTTTTTTTTTTTTTAAAGAAGATTTCAATAATAAAATTTCGCCATACAACGTATGAACTAAAATTTTATTATAAATAACAAGATCCTTTCATAATTTGATTTATAATTATATATATGATAACATATATATATTTCACAGAGGTTTTCTAATGAAGAAATAAAGAATTTTTTTTACAGATTTCAGTGGGGATTTTAGGGGAAATTATTAAATTTCTTCAGGGTTTTTAAAGAAACACGCACAGTACAATTTCATTCAAATCCTAAATTACCACAGAGGTTTCAATTTTCTTTTTTTTCAAAGAGAAAAGCTACAGAAATTTTTTGAAAACAACAATTCCTCACAAAAGTATGATACAGTAAATAATTTTCCGAAAAGTACATGGATTCCAATTAATTGATATTTTCTTTCACAAAAATTCTTTTCAATAATAACAAATTGAAACCACAAGAAAAATACCTGATTTCCCAAAGCTTTTGAAGACAATCTGGAAATGAAAACCTCTGTTGTTGCCTGTAGCCTTCCTAAACTTTTCCCGAGAACAGAACCCAAATTGCAACCAGAGATATTCCACAAATTTGCAACAAAATACCAAAAAAGCATATACCGATTTTTTTTTTTAACAGAGCACAAAATAATTTCTCGTGAATGAAAAAGAATAACCTCTGTGATTTCCCAGATCCAATATTACCTCCGTAAACAAATTTCCTCAACCATAATCATTTAATGCACTGGCACACATGTCGAGAAGTGGTTGCAAAATATCTTCTCCCCCACTTCTCGGCAATTCTTGCCAATTTCAATTTCATGCAATTAAATTCATTTATTTAAATTTTAAAACTCAAATTTCAATTTACATGCATTTATTTTATTTAATTTTCTAATTTACAAATACAAATTTTATTTACAATTCAAATTTCATTTCCACAAATTATTTAATTTAAATATTGAATCTATTCACACACAATAATAATTTAATTTAATTAATTAATTTATTTAATTAAATAAATTTAATCTTTTAAGATCAAACCATTTAACCAAATAAGCTAATTAATTAATTTAAATAACAATAATTTAAAGAACAATAAACTAACATTAAAATTAACCAAATTTACCTTTCCAACAATTTATCCAAATAGAAAATACAAGACAATCCTATGACTCTGAACTAAAACAGACAATGTACAGTGACCGGGTTATAGACTCAACTAGGGTGAACCAAACTACTATCTCCCAATCAACATATCCGTTGAGTCTTGACACGCTCAGACCTGAGTACCTAGGTGGAGTCGGTGTCATGTATCTGCAACCCTGCAACCAAACAATAACATGCATATATGTATATAAATAAAGCATTGAACAGGCACACCGTGCAGAGAAAATCTCAAACATCATAGGGCACTCGCAAGCGAGTGATGCGATTCCGTTCTCCACACCAATACACGTCACATCAGACTGACGAAATAAATTAACAGTTAGCCCATCATAAACATATACATAGCAATAATCAACTGAAAATAAACATCTACACCATCTCAAAGTATATTAGAAATCAAATATCACCCACAATGTATCATCATGTCACAGAATAAATCCACTATCGCTCAAAACCAGCGATCAGAATATCCAAACAAAATATCATGGTCTAACAGTGTAAAAACATAACAGCAGAAAGCATAAGCATAAATGGAGGGGTACTACATCCTCCCCCCCTAGGATCAGGCTTGCTCCTGAAAGCCTGCGAACATATAGGGATAAAGTTCCCTCATGCGTGTCGCATCCTCCCAAGTAGCAGAAGCCTCATGGCTAGGATCCCATTGGACCCTCACCTGATCAACGTCTCGACCCCTGAGACCAAGCGTCTGGCGCTATAGAATGGCCACAGGCTCCAAAGCCAGCTGCCCGTCCTCTACCTGTAATGCATTCCAATCAAGTACATGAGATATGTCGGGATGATATGGTCTAAGAACTGATACATGAAAAACATCATGAATATGAAACAAACTGGGTGGTAAGGCGAGTTGATACACCACGGGACCAATTCTCTCTAAGATCTCGAATGGCCCAACGAAACGAGGCACAAGCTTAGAGCCTTTTCCATAACGGATAGGACTCTTTCGTGGTCGCACTCGAAGAAACACTCTATCACCAATAGTAAACTGTTGATCTATCCTATGCGCATCGGCATATTTCTTTTGCCTATCTTGTGCTGCTATCAGATGTTCTCTAATATGGTCAACCTATTGCTCCATATCTCAAAGCATCTCAGGTCCAAGTAACACTCTATCCTCTAGTTGATCCCAACTCAAAGGATTTCGACAAGGATGACTGTATAATGCTTGAAATGGTGGCATACCTATGGAACTCTGATATCCGTTATTGTAAGCGAATTCTACTAAATACAGATAATCCTCCCAACGAGACTGTTGATCTATTACGTACATCCTAAGCATATCCTCTAATATTTGGTTAACTCTCTCTGTTTGTCCATCAGTTTGAGGATGATACGCTAAACTAAAGTTCAACTGTGTACCTAAAGCATGTTGTAATGAAGTCCATAAGGTTGAAGTAAATACAGGATCTCTATCCGATATAATCCTAGGAGGAATCCCATGCAATCTAACGATGTCCTCCATAAATATCCTAGCTACAGATGAAGCATTGTATGATGATCGTATTGGAGAGAAATGAGCCACCTTAGTCAATCAGTCAACAGTTACCATAATGGCATCATGTCGACGTGATGACGTAGGTAACCTTACAATAAAGTCAACGGATATAATATCCCACTTCCATTCAGGAATGAGATGTGGCTGCAATAATCCAGTGGGATGTTGATGCTCAGCTTTGACTCGCTAACATTCAAGACATCTCGATACATAGTCAGCAATATCACATTTCATACTAGGCCAGAAATATAATTGTCGAAGATCAGCATGCATTTTCTTAACCCCTGGATGAGCTGAATATAGAGCTCGATGAGCTTCAGTCATAATTAATGTATGAAGACCCTCAAAATGTGGTACATAAATATGACCTAAATGCTATAATATACCATCTGATTCTAGGACATACCCTGAAAATCGACCTTCTAAAGGTCTACCAGATTCAATCTCTGACCTCACTTCCTGATACAATCTATCAATAGGAAGTGCTGCTAATATTTGACCTCTCAAATCTACTTCAAGAGTAGTAGCGGAGATCTCATGTCGATGACGACTAAGAGCATCATCCACTACGTTCTCTTTTCCTTGAACATATTTTACTTCAAAATCATACTCACACAAGAACTCCATCCACCGTCTCTGCCTAGAATTCAAATTAGGTTGCGTAAAAATGTATTGTAGACTATGCTGATTAGTATGAAGTTCGAAACGATGACCTAATAAGAAATGCCTCCACCAAACTAATGCATGCACAACTGCAGCTAGTTCTAGATCATGAGTAGGATAGTTTAATTCATGATCTTTGAGTTTGCGAGACTCATAAGAAACCACACGCCCATCTTGCATCAAAAATGCTCCCAAACCCTCTAAGGATGCATCTGCGCATACTTCAAAATCCTTAGTAGGATCAAGAACAATCAATATAGGCGCATTAGTTAACTTTTCTTTAAGAGTCTGAAAAGCCAACTGACACTGCTCTGTCCAAACAAACTTCTTCCCTTTCCTCTGAAGAGAAGTAATAGGATGACCGATTCTAGAAAATCCCTCTACAAATCATCTGTAGTAACCAGCTAAACCCATAAAACTACAAACTTCACCTACATTAGTAGGTGCGGACCAATCTACAATATCTTGAATCTTTGAAGGATCCACAACAATACCTTTTCCAGATATCACATGTCCAAGGTATTTTATTTCAGTTTGAAAGAAGTCACACTTCTTCAGGTTTGCATACAATTGATTTTCCCTTAAACATTGCAATACCTATCTCAAGTGTTCTTCATGTTCCTTCATATTTTTTGAATAAACTAAAATATCATCGAGAAATACTAGGACAAAGCGATCAAGGTATGTACGAAATACACCATTCATTAAACTCATCAATACTGATGGTGTGTTCGTTAACCCAAACGGTACTACTGTGAATTCATAGTGCCCATAACGAGTTCGAAAAGCAGTTTTATGAATGTCTACTTCAGCTATACGCAATTGATGATAACCAGATTTCAAATCAATTTTAGAGAACACATTAGCTCCCTTAATTTGATCAAAAAGATCATCGATTCTAGGCAAAGGATAACGATTCTTAATCGTAACCTTGTTCAATTGACGATAATCAATGCACAGCCTAAGAGATCCATCCTTTTTTACGAAGATAACAGGTGCTCCCCAGGGGGAAACACTTGGATGAATGAATCCCTTTTGTAATAATTCCTCCAACTGAATACAAAGTTCCTCTAACTCCTGAGTCGTCATTCTATATGGAGCCCTAGAAATAGGCTCAGCTCCAGGAACTAGGTCAACTCTAAAGTCAATATCTCTCTTCGGTGGCATTCCAGGAATGTCATGGGGAAACACATCCGTGAATTCTCTAAGAATAGGATGATCATCAAGAGATACCTCTTGACTCTCACCTTCTTCTTCCAAATCAGTAACTGTTGTTGCAAACAGTTGACATCCCTGACAAAGACATCTCTTCAATTGCATAGCAGATATCATCCGCAAAGAGATAGGTCTTTGAATACCTACGATTTCCACTTTCGCACCTAAATCATTAATGCAACTAACTGTCTTAAGTCAACATTCAATTACAACATGATAAGATGCTAACCAATCCATAGCTAAAACAATGTCATATGATCCTAAGGGTGTAACATATAAATCTACTAAGGTAGTTAATGTACCAATTTTAAGTTCACAATTATGTACTAAGTTTTCTACTGCTACTTTCACCCCAGAGGCGAATTCGACTTGCCACTTACCACCTTGCTTTACCGCCACAAGACCACAACGGTCAACAATGGTCGGTGAAATAAAGGAGTCAGTGGATCCAAAATCAAAAAGAATGGAAACACTAACACCATGTAACTTACCTGAAGTCTCGACCATTGTGTTCTGGTGATCAGCTTGGCGGTCATTAACCGCAGCATATATTGTATGTGATTGTTCTGCATCTCCCACTGTAGGCTCTGAAACTATAGGTCGAGGCCCAAAACCAGTAGAACCTCTCATCAGACACTGCCTAGCTATGTGTCCCTGCTGCCCACATGAGTAACAACCTATGCCTGTGCCTCTATCGAATCCTCTGCCACCCGAAGGTGCATTGGATTGCTGGAAACTAACCCTACTAACAGTAGACTGAGCACTCTGCGCAGGTTGTTCCTGCCTATTGCGCTTGTTGCTCCACCAATTATGACCCTTTCCTGTTTGAGGACTATTACACTGTTGTGGTTGTGGGTTATTGTTCTTTTGAGGTGTTCATTGTTGTTGTTGTTGTCCACCCTTTGTGGGTGTCTGTTGGTTCCTAGAGGAACCACCTGTCTGTGCCTATCCACCCCGTGGACTAAAACCTGCTGCAGGAGCACTCCCAATCTACACTCATGTGTGCCCACCTAAAGCCATAACAAGGTTCTTCTCCACTATGCGAGCCTTCTCCACTGCAACTTCCAGTCTTTGGCTCAAAGACTCAGACACCACCACTAATGCAGGCATTTAAACCCTTGATGAAGTGTTGTACTAGCATAGGCTAATCATCGCCAATACCAGCATACTACTTGAGTTCATAGAACCTACGTTCATATTGCTCAACCGAAAGAGCCAACTGACGTAGATCATGGAACTCATTGGCCCGTCACTACCTCCAGTGTTCTGAAAGGAACTGTGCTCTAAACCTCTCGAGAAACATCTCCCAAGACACTGACCCAATATCTAAGTGGAGCTTCTACTCCTCCAGGCGCCACCAAGTAGAGGCGAATACTCTCAAATGCATAATAGCGCATCTGGCACAGGTATTACTACTATATGGGTGCATGGCGAAGCATCTACCCAAATCCAATAGTCAGGTCACCTCCTGTACCATCAAAGGTAGGAGGGCGTGCCCTTAGTAAATCCCTCATGTGACCTGTAGTGATAACATCCTGGTGTACTGAGTCATCTACTCTCCTAGGAGATCTATATCTCTCTCTGACAACCTCCTGCTCAACTTCCTATCTAGGTCCAAAACAAGCTAGGACCTCCTCTAATAATGGACGTATCTGAGAACCCTCTATTGCTAACTGTTTCTGGATTATGTCCCTCATTTCTCTGACCCAACTGTTCTGACTGATCACTATGATGAGGGCTCAAAGGGGGAGTAACCTGAGGGATTGGCCCTTGGCCTCCACCTCGACCTCTACCACGACCTCTTCATCTTCACCTAGGCATGTTCCTACACATAACAATAATGAGTCTTAGATACTATTCAACCAAGGCTAATAGTTGCGACACTACGTACTAGGTCAACCTAATGGGCTCGCGATTACCTAGAGCGTCCAGTGTTTGTAACATTTTCTCTGATACCAATCTGTAATGCCCTGTCATAATAACCTAAGGAATGTTGCAATTGTGTATAAAGGTGTAATAATTTTTTTTTAAAGTATAATTATTTAGTTAATTAGTTGCATACATTCATTAAGCTATGCGACATTACACTACTTGAGTTTCCATAGATGACTTTAGTATTTCGCATTGCACATATTAATTAATAACATAAAGATAAACATTGCATAACATGGAATTTCATTCAAAATATAATAAAGTACAAACTTGTTTCCTTACATTGCAATTAATCAAATATACAATACTCATCCATCTGATGATGTAGTTCAATAATAATTACAATTACATTTACATTGTTCACCTCATATACAATTGAGGGATGCTTTCAAATACAAGATTTATAATTTACAATGATGTAGTACACATAAGTTTCCAAGTGCGAGCTCTCCATCCATGAAGTTCTCAATGCCATGATCATAAATTAGGGACACAACGGAGTAAGGTGCACGTTCCACCCAACCATGTGGTACCTGTAGGTCCACCCCCCGTGCTAGGAGATAGTAATATGGTTATCTAGACATAATCTACTAACCCTAGACACAAGTACATAACAAACTAATGGTTACATTGCTTCCAAATTTTACATAATCGAATGTACTAAATACACAAGGTAAACTGTTACTTTAGGTGGAGTGTCATCACAATATTGCAAAGGTTACCCTGGTGTTTCTTCCTAGGTTCCGGCCCCCAACCTTGGGTTACCCTGGTAACCTCTTACGAAACCCGACCCCATTGCAAAATATTGTGGAATCGAATGTCTCTTGAAGAATTACGACACCAATTTGCCATTCCAGGCCTTCTCATCTTACACTCAAGACTGAAGTAGCTCAAGAGTCATAAGTGAGGCATAAACATCTTGTTAAGAGTTTTAAATCTAACTATTGTGTTATTTAGTTATCACTGACTTACTAACTCTTTGTAAGTTACCCTGACACCACTTTGTGTGTCGGCCCTTACAAAAAGCCACTCCCCTAAACATAACAAGGAATCTAAGTTCTCTGACTAATATTTACATGGTGTACATATAACCAAAATCAATATAAGAGATGAAACGTGTTTAAACGGACATCAAATCATTGTTCATAAAACAGGTGTCAAACCACCATACAAAACCATGTACACATCCTTAATTAACACAACTCTACTTAAATAATCACTTTCCCCACGTTTTAAAATTTAACTGGAAGACTTGTATAGTTAAGACATTCCCAACATACCCAATAAAAGAACAAATTCTAATTAAGGCATATCGGGAAAAATATACATCTCCTATTCGGATATATTAAATCCAGTCAAACAATAGTTAAGACAAATATCAAATTAATCTTCACAGATGTAATTCAAATTCCATTCAATACAAAAATCAAGTCTACAATCTACTAAATTTCCTAATCATATATTTTGATAACATTTTTAATTTCTCAACTTATACTTTCTACAGTAAACCTTCATCTAATATATATGCACATAAAATTATAATAATTAAACATTTATTTAAATATAAATATACATTTTTAAATATATATTTATATATATATATATATTCCACATTCTTTTAAATCAAATTCATATATATTCATTTTCCAAGTACATATATATATATATATTCATATTCATATTCATATATATATATATACAAATTTGAATATAATATATATATGTAAAACTTTTTAAAATGAAATTCTGAATTTTTAATACATATAACGCGTCATTTGAAATCCGAATTTTTAATACATATAACGCGGTATAGAAAAATGCACTAATTTTTTTTTAAAGAATTAAAAATTCAAGGCAGGCCGCAGTCCTGCCACGACACCAGTGGGGAGAGGGCGCGGCCATTGCCATGGCTGCACCCAGCAGCCGACGACTATTGTGCGCAGCCATGGAGGCTACACTAGCCCCCGTGGGGTATGGGGAGGGTTTCGGTCCTCCCCCAAAACTTTATATTATTTTAAATTTTTTTGTTTGAAATTCGCCGTACGACGAGCACTATAAAATACGCGATTTTTTCATATTTTTTTAAAGAAGATTTCAATAATAAAATTTTGCCGTATAGCGTATGAACTAAAATTTTATTATAAATAACAAGATCCTTTCACAATTTGATTTATAATTATATATATGATAACATATATATATTTCACAGAGGTTTTCTAATGAAGAAATAAAGAAATTTTTTTACAGATTTCAGTGGGGATTTTAGGGGAAATTATTAAATTTCTTCAGGGTTTTTAAAGAAACATGCACAGTACAATTTCATTCAAATCCTAAATTACCACAGAGGTTTCAATTTTCCTTTTTTTCAAAGAGAAAAGCTACAGAAATTTTTTGAAAACAACAATTCCTCACAAAAGTATGATACAGTAAATAAATTTTTGAAAAGTACAGGGATTCCAATTAATTGATATTTTCTTTCACAAAAATTCTTTTCAATAATAACAAATTGAAACCACAAGAAAAATACCTGATTTCCCAAAGCTTTTGAAGACAATCTGGAAATGAAAACCTCTGTTGTTGCCTATAGCCTTCCAAAACTTTTCCCGAGAACAGAACCCAAATTGCAACCAGAGATATTCCACAAATTTGCAACAAAATACCCAAAAAGCATATACAGAAATTTTTTTTAATAGAGCACAAATGTAATGCCCCGCCACGCAACCCTAGAGGAAGTTGCAATTCGCTACTTAAACGTACCAATTTTTTTTTTGTTTAAGTACAAATAACATGTAAGGTGAATACATATTGCCAACAACCTCTAAGGCCACGAGACAAAGATTACTTAAAAACCCAACATCAAATAACATTAACATAAACTGAAACATTATGCACTTAAGGAAAAGAGACAACATACATTCCATGCAAGATAAATTACAACAAGGATATTAAATACCTCAAGATTCCAATTTAACATTTAAACAATAAGGTTACATCACTCATTCCCCGAATGAGGTAAATCCAACCAAAAGATTATATATTACAAATTCCACCTCGATAACAAATGAGGGGTAATAAAATACAATAAGAATTGAGAGAACAAGGCATGAGAAGAACTGATTCCCATGAGCTTGCCAACAGGAAATCACGAACGCACGAACAAGAAGAAGAACCAACGAAAAGATGCACGCCACCCGACCACGTGGAACCCAAAGGCCCCACTCCCTCCGTGCTAGGAGATAGTAACAAGGTTTTCCTAGACAAGACCATCTACCACTAGACACAGGCCAACACAACAACTGAACTGCAAACAAGAACATATTCCACATCACTTAACATTATGGTTACAATGCTTCCAGAGTACAAAACATCGAGTACAATCACTGTACAAAATAAACCAACGGTACAATACCATACCGACTGCTGTCATAGGAGGAGTGTCATCGCAAAGGTTGCATGGGATCTCCTGGCTAGTCTTCCTAGGTCCCGACCCCCCTCTAGGGATATCCTGGAAACCTCAATCGACTCCCGGCCCCACATGCACACCAGAGTGGAATCGATTATCTCTCGTAAAGATGAGATAATGATCTTGCCATTCCAGGCCTTCCCGACTCATCTCAAGTCTCGTACAATCCCTTGAGCCAATGAGCGAGGCTAAATTATCTTATTAATGTTCAAAGCTACTCTCTCCCTAGTAAGTTAATTTAATTTTCACTTAATTAACTGACTCTCACACGAGTTATCCTGGTACCACTTTGGGTCCGGCGCTCGTTGAAAGCCACTCCCCTATCAACAACACAAAACTCAACCACATGCCAAGGGTAGACAATGCACTAACACTTTACTCAAATAATCAAACACCTCAACAGGTAACACATCACTACGGATGTCCAAAACTGAAACCAAAGCATGCACTACCCAAGGTTAACACAAGGTTGACTAACATACTGAGGCCCACATAACAAACTGATAACTCAACACAACCACGAATCATGAGGTCACACAACCCGTTCAAAGAACCAGGTAACCACTTAAGCTTAACTCACACATAAACCAAGATAGCCAAGCAAAACATAAGAGACATAGCATCATCTCAAGAAAACACTGCTGGAAGACTTACATGATCAACAAGAAACGACTTAAAGCCAACAATCATATAAACTCACGTAAACCACCCATAACAATAAATGAACCCATAGCAGGAAGATTCACAAAACATTCACTCTCATTTTGCAACATCGAAAGTGTACAATTAAGCACTGAAAACATTTTGGACCAATAGGTAAACTAATGTTCAGATTTCCTAAATCCATTCAAACATAGATTTCCTAACTTGCATTTATCCAGTCAATTGATCCCATTTCTTTTCACGACATTGGAATATATAAAGAACAGATCATTTACTCTAAATTTCGTAACCATATTCATAATCAAACACTTTAATGATGCAGCTTTCTGGTTAAAATTTAAATCAACCGTTCTCTCTAAGTTTTACTAACATATTCAAACTCAAGGTATTTTAATAAATAACATTTAAATTAAAACACTTAATCCATTTTGCAACATAGGTTACTCCATCAACTAAAATCAATATTCAAATAAAACATAAGATTTTCTAAACTCCACTCTTGCCGCTAAAGCACGACGATAATCGTCTTAATACATTTGGATTATGATACCCCTAACGCATCTAATTAGAATAAACTACCACTGCGAAATCCATACAATTAAATATAAAAGCATAATGACAGGTTGAATACAAACAAATATTCAAGTATGAATATACCTTCATGCACAAAGTTACTCAATTTAGCCAACTATTATTTTAACAAATGTAAAAAGAAGAATTCCATTTAATTACAAAATAGATCAAATAACTTTTATATTTCAATTAATCATTTCCAAACCCTTATGATTTAATCAACAGAATAAAACATATTTTAACTTATACCAAGTTTAATTTAATTTAATATATATTAAATATATTATATTTTATATATTGTATAATATTAAATATTATAAATATTATATAAAATATAATATAAAATAATATTCATTAAACAGTTAAATTTTAATAATAAAAAAAAAAAGCAATTTTGAATTTC
>VDFB02193867.1:458979705-459298772 GCA_007258455.2 Sequoia sempervirens
TATTTATTTATTAAATAAATTTAATCTTTTAAGATCAAACCATTTAACCAAATAAGCTAATTAATTAATTTAAATAACAATAATTTAAAGCACAATAAACTAACATTAAAATTAACCAAATTTACCTTTCCAACAATTTATCCAAACAGAAAATACAAGACAATCCTATGACTCTGAACTAAAATAGACAATGTACAGTGACCGGGTTATAGACTAAACTAGGGTGAACCAAACTACTATCTCCCAATCAACGTATCCGTTGAGTCTTGACATGCTCAGACCTGAGTACCCAGGTGGAGTCGGTGTCATGTACCTACAACCTTGCAACCAAACAATAACATGCATATATGTATATAAATAAAGCATTGAACAGGCACACTATGCGGAGAAAATCTTAGACATCACAGGGCACTCGCAAGCGAGTGATGCGATTCCGTTCTCCACACCAATACATGTCACATCAGACTAACAAAATAAATTAATGGTTAGCCCATCATAAACATATACATAGCAATAATCAACTGAAAATAAACATCTACACCATCTCAAAGTATATTAGAAATCAAATATCACCACACAATGTATCATCATGTCACAGAATAAATCCACTATCACTCAAAACCAGCGATCAGAATATCCAAACAAAATATCATGGTCTAACAGTGTAAAAACATAACAAAAGAAAGCATAAGCATAAATGGAGGGGTACTACAGATATAGGTATCGGGTATCAGCTCCACCTGCTTGTTAGGTCTGAGCATACCCTAATCCAATGAAATTATGTTGATCTGGAGGTAGTGGCAGGTCCTTATTGAACCATCGTTCTTCATTGAACGAGTACCTTTTTGTTACCCTTCCTAGTTGTCTAGTCCATTTCTGTTGTGTTGTACTTGTCTGCATTGTTTTGTTTTGGAATTCATTATTGTAGTTAAATGATTAATTGTTTAAATATTAGTTTAAATGTTTATGTTTATGTTTATATTTATCATTTAATTTATTAATTTAAATTAAACAAGTTATTTACTTTAAAAGTGAAAGTTAATTTTGTAAAAGTATTTAATTAAATATAAATTGTTGATTTACTTATGCAAACAGGATTGATGTGGAAATATATATTTTAAGAGAAGATGTTTTCAACATGTTATGAATTTTGGATTTGTAGTTGAAAATATGATCTGAAGTTAAAAAGGTAAGTTAGAACTGAATGATCAATTCTGAATGCATAATTGACTATTAGTTAAGTTTTATGATTAAGAGTTAATAAAATGCATTAAGAAGCTTTTGGGGTTGCAATTTTTCATTCATGGTGATTTTTCTGAAAAAAAAAATTTACAGCAGTGGTTTTTGGGAATTAAAAAAAATACTGCACAAGAGTTTTCTGGAGAAATTTTTATCATAGTTTTTGATATTTTGGGTTTGTATTGTTTGGAATTCTTCATCAAGATCTGGTATTTTTTGTTATCGAGAAAAAAAATGGAAGCTTTAGATTTCATTTTCAGCACAGTTTTCGAGCTTTTAAAATAGGTTCTTTTTTTTCGTTCTGCAATATTTAATCTGTACATATTTTGAAAAGATTGCTTGAATGATATTTGTTTAGGAACATTTGTTTAGTTTGGAAAATAAATAAATTTATCAAACCTGTACAAACATCAAAAGAAAATTGTAAACAATTAGTATCGAAAACAAATACATTAGAGAAAACTTAAATTGCAAAAGTAGTTGCAATTGTATTGATCTTACATTCAACAAACATTTTTTTTTAAAGTCTGCATGTAATGTTAGTTGATGGATCTCATAATTCTCTTGTTGCAGTATGTAATCTTTTGTTTTGAGCCGTACTTTCTCTTTCTGCATGAAATTATACTTCAAAAAATAAATACTTATGGATATAAATTGGGTTGGATTCTGCATGTAAAAGTGTTGTCAGTAGATTTAACCTCAATATTTCTATTAAATTTTGTCTACCACCCTCTTTCCTCTCATCAATATCCTCGAACAAATTTTTTTGTCTCCACCTTGAGTAAAGGTGTTGCTCTCTGCTGTAAGGTAGTTTAAGCTAATGATTTCCATAGATTAGTATAAAAAAAATAACTCACACCATTTCTTGCCTTCAGGCCGATTCCAAACATATTCTCCTTTGTTTAGAATGAATGTTAAGTAGATAGGGAAATATGTAAAACTATGTGCATCCAGATTAGTCTGTGGTTTGGTGTATCTGAAGAATACTATGATTGTCTTCAGGAAATTGAAATATTCCATATGCAATTACATCGAGTATTATATGATATTAATGTTTAATCTTCAGTCCATTCTTAGATTTTCCTCTTTCTAATCTGTAATCATGCCCAGAATTTTAAAGTATAATTCCATTGAAGGCGTCTAAATTGCAATTCCTCACATATTTTTTGTAAATTCCACTATCTCCTTTTAAACTAGAAAGTTCCATTGATGAAGTCGATGTTGCTTATCTCATTGATCATAATAGAAAATGATACTGAAGGTTTTTGTGCCACTCATCCTCAGTCTTTCTGTGTATTTCCTTTAAACTATAACTGTTGTGAATAAGTTCTTGTACATAGTTGAAACATGTTATAAATGGATTAATGTCCTGTGTCAAAACATTTACATCTACAACCTAAGATATTACATTTCTCTTTTATATCTGGGGCACAGCTAGTCTTTCCACAATAAATTCATTACTTTGCTTCACAATCTCTAAATGAAATTTTCAGTGCAGTTATCCCTCGTTATCCTATTCTAAAAAATGAATCTCCTCATTAATAGTCGCCCATGTTTACTTTAGTTTGGAGATGAAATTATGACTGTAGAGTAAGATTTGTTGCATGATGTGTGGTTTGCATAATCAAAGGCGCAACAATCTGTAGTTTCTAATTATATTTAGAAAATTGTATTGATAATTTAAGTCTAATATCATTGCATGGCACGTATGTTGTAGGAGTCTATCTCTTGCTTTCTTTCGTTTGTTTGTTATTTCTAAAATTTAGGCATGTATTCCAGATATGCATGCGCTATAAATTTTAATCGAAAAATTATAAATTCTATTGAAATTTTCTTAAAAATTATGTTTTATTTCTCTTACTTGTAGCTTTCGTTTGTTGATGTACTGAAAGTCAATGAATGAATTTTGATTTGAAAGTGTTTTGCATGTATGCCTTTCTTAACCTAAAGATCTCATTTAATTCGTAAGTTAATAGATTATTTAGGGCAACAAAATTTCAAATGAGTGACTGTTATGTAATAGTATCGATTCTATCCATAATGTGAAATTTTGTTTGTAATCTCTTGAGTTAATTTGATACAAAATCAGCCTGTTAAAGATATATGTGAGTCATTATTCACTTAACAGATGATGTCGATCTATTAGTATATCATTTATTAAATTATATAATGAGTTTTTAATTTGATAGAATTACATATTTGCTATTATTGCTCTGCAAATTAAAAATGGGCAAGAAAATTATTATAATTACATTTTGTAGGTGTGAATTATGAATTATATATCTCTTTGTAAATATGGTTTTGCTTTATGAATTAATGATGTAATGATTTAAATTATGCTTTAAAAATTGACTAGAATTAATTAATCCTTTATGGTATTGATTGTTTGAGCTAGTCAAAGTGAAAGTCTATTGTTATGTGAAACTGAGATCTTATCTTCTAGAGGTTATGAAATTGATTTTATGGTTTAAGTTATAAATATGTGTACTTTGGAGTACTATTGTCGTGATTCTTTTTGGGGTATGGTCTTGCACAATTGGTTGTAATTATGATGACATTATGGATATTTTGATTTATGTCATAATAGAGATATATGTACATATGTGATTTTGTTCTTTGTGCCTAAAGACTATCCCATGTTATTGTTGTTGTGTCATGTTTTTAGGAAGAGTGGCTTGCGGTAGGGGCTGAAACCCTAAATGGTTGTCAGGGTAACCTATCATAGGTTTTGCAATCCAATGGAAACCTAACTAATGTACTAGGGGTTGGGTATAATTTGTAACACCCGTAGTGCAAGCCCCAAAGAACAACCACATAAAACGTACAATATTTTTTTAAAAAAAAACAACAATAAATCAATAAAACCAATATTAAATAATCATGTATATGAACATAAACTTCATTATAATACAAATAACATAACCGACTATGTTCTTTGGGGCACACGAGGTCACATCAAAATAAACATTACAATTCATCAACTCATAAGATATCATTCTAAGTACAAATAAACTATTAATGACAAGAATAGTTATATATACATAGATCCCATCACAAGGTAAAACCATGAGAAATCACATAACCAAATAAGAATACAAAGTTGAAATTTACATTACATCATCTTTTGAATATACAACATATCCATAATCATAATTTACATCATGATTCCCAAACAGGTGGGATGAATACAATATACAAGATTATCAAAATACATGGAGATCAACTGGTACAATTCTTCAAAAGGATGAGACTGTGCCAACGAACGCTGATGGGGAACCCAACGGTGTGCGGAGCACATTCCACCTGACCACCCCCGTGCTAAGAGGTGACAGAGAAGTAACTCCGACCAAGAATGTCAACTAACCAAGACTGACGTACAAGTATACAAAAAGTACCAACATAGAGCCATAACACAATACTCCAAATTACAATGAAACAAACAATAACATCATATAATAATACCATAAGATTACAAGATCATGAATATCAATGAGATCATACAAAACCACAAAGTACACCAAAGATGAATTAGGACAATAAATCATAAATCAATTTAAATCCATTTAACAACAATCCAATCCAACTCCCATAACCTACTTCCAGAGGAACACAATAACATAAAACACATGGGCAACTAGGGGAGAGTGTCATCGCATAGTCCTACATGGGCTATCATGTGCTCTTCCTCCCAACTGGAGGCGCCGGTCCCATCTATGGCTATCCTGTGCCCTTCCTCCCAACTGGAGGCGCCGGTCCATAGGGTGACTCATGCAGAGTCATAGACCTCTCGTGAAGACGAGGTCACGACCTTGCCAACCACAGCCTTCTCAGCCTTCCATTAGTCTACGAAAGCACTAATGAAGACGAGGCATCCATTTTTTTTAAATCTTATAATGATATTACTACCCAACCCTCCTAAGTTAATTATTAGGTTTTCACTTGTTTACTAACTCACTCGTGGGTTATCCTGTGCCCTTCCCCTTAAGCGGGGCTCCAGCCCCCACGAGGAGCCACTCTCCCTAGAGACCCACCAAAACCATCAAGAAACCGAGGTGTACCATCACAAACATGCACATTGAAATACAACAATAATAATGCGCGAGGCAAAACCCATCTCGCTAATAAATTTCATAACCAAAATCTCTCAACACAGTACACCCCAATCGTAATACATATCATAACAGAAGCTCATGATAGAAAGATATAAAATCAGCAAGTTCACAATCCTCTAGAAGACTAAAGTGCTAACACAAAAAGGGTTCCCACATTAAATAACTAACAATGTCCCAACCCACAAGTCTACAAGACTACAACTTCACAAAATAAGAGTAAGAAGATAACTTATTCAATTCTATATTAAATTCAATTTCTACCATACACACATTTAAAATAAAGAATTAAACAATCAATGCTGATATATATTCACAATCTTCCTTTTTACTATATTATCCTATCAAGTTTATAATTTAACAAAATTAATAGAAATTCCTTCTATTTTCATGTTTTCACTATAATACAATTTGTTATATACATATTAGAAACAATAAGAATCATGTTTACAAACCGAAGTAATTAAATTAACTTAACAGTGTAATTATGAATTATAGAATATTATTGTACGAATTTAATAAATGATTAAATATATATACATATATATATATAAATATATATATATACATATACACATATATATATTTAAATACATATCATTCTTTGTCATTTAAATGAAAGAATTCACGTTTTAAACGAATAGCCAAAACTTCGTTTGAATTAAATAAAATAAAATGATTAAAGACCGTCACATGGTAATCCACCGGCCGCGGACAGTCCACAGACTGTCACAATAGTCCGACGGATTGCCGTGGACAGTCAACAGACTGTCACAGCAGTCTGGCGGGCTGCCATGGTAGCTCGTAGGCTGCCGCACCGACACCACGGTCGGCTGGGTGGTGGGTATGGTCGAGGCCGAACCATCACCCAGTCAGTAATAATTTCAAAATAAATTTATTATGGAAAAATTTGAACCTTAATTAATTTTTTTTTTATATACTATCTTTACATTTATATATATATATGTGCATACATATATATATATATATATATATATATATATATCTAATATATATATATACATATATATATATATCTAATATATATATATACATATATATATATATATATACATATATATATATATTGTATAAAATAATATTTCAAATATAGAGAAATAAATTCAATTACTGTTCAATATAGATATTTATACCCATAATAAATTTTTAAAATTTATCTACAAATGAGGATTTACACAACCCCAAATTCCTAGACAGGACATTATTCTTTTACTGGTTTATTATTATTTTAACTCAAAACTATAGTAACGCTATTCAGTTCCAGAATCCCAACAAAATTTTACTTTAAATAAATAACAATCCCGAACCCCAGTAAGATTTTCTTGATTGAAAAACAGTCCAAAACATTTCTAAGGATTCAAGAATTTTCTACATGCATTAAATTTCAAATCCAAGAGAAAAATTCCATTCACAACAAAGAATTCTTATTTCATTTGACGCTATAGAAAAATGATAATTTAAAAGAAGAAGGAGAACCTGGCGTCCTGTGCCTGGAGAAAACTATAGAAGCTTTATCCTTCTTGCCAATCCAATCCTCCGCTAACGATTGTTTCCAGCAGTAGCTCCAAGATCCTCCCTCAAACTTAAACCTTATTCCTCAATGAATTCTCCAGAATAATAATAGAAAAAGAATGCAATACTATGGCAGAAAAATGAATGCCAAATTTCTCCAAAATCTGTTGGAAAGAGAATGCAACCCCCTCCCAACAAAAATCCCCTAAATAAAATCACACACAAAAAGTCTCTTCCATTTCCTCTTCCTGTGAATACCAAAAGTCACTGCTCCAAAATAAAATTTAAATACATTCAAATCCACAAAAGATTGAGCTTTTTATTTGTTTATTTATTTATCATTTCCACAAACAAATTAAATAAATACATGCACATTAAAATAATTACAATCAACCATTTGCAAAATTTTCTTCAAAACAAATTTAATATTTTCGCAAACTACTACAACATTTATTTATTTATTTATTCATTAATTACTTTATGCTTTATTTTATTAATTGTTTAATTATTTAAATCACAATATAAAATCATACACCACATTAGATAAGTCATGAAAGCACAATAACATACCAAGACTAACGTAACAATAAAGTGGCTATGACCAAGACACACAAAACCAAAAAGGTGCAAGACAGTTGACACTTTGGAATGGAGTTACTTCCATGTCACCTTTGTTCAACTTCCTGCCGTTGGGTTGGTACAATGCTCACCCAGACCTATAGAAATAGGTGGAATTGAGTCTTATTCCTGCAAAGCATTAATCCAACAAGGTGATACACAACATATATACATATAATCAATTACAAAGCATCGTGAGAAGGATTTGCAGTGTAGCAGGGTGCTCACGAACGAGTGATGCTACCTGTCCCCTCACCAATCATATCATCATCTATTGCATTACAAAATTACATCAAATCGCATCAACATTATCAATTACTATTCTCTAGTCCACTACATCCCAAATAATTCCATCAAAACCATCATAATATCCATGGCATCATAAGAGTATTATAAACAGTAACAATCTAAGCTACCACAACATAATATCAACAGTATCATCAAAATCCACAATGTACCATGCAAAACCACAGAGAATGTCAAGAATAAGCAGTAATAGGAGGGGTATTACATCCTCCCCCCCAAGAATTTTGCTTACTCCTCGAAGCTAGTAAAAAGATAAGGATAAGCATCCCTGATATGAGAGGCATCCTCCCATGTAGCTGAAGCCTCATCATTCAGGTCCCACTGAACCCGCACCTGATCAATTTCTTTGCCTCTGAGGGTAAGTCACTGATGTTGAAGCACGGCCATGGGCTCGAGAGCCAACTGCCCATCCTCAACCTGAAGAGCATTCCAATCTAGAACATGAGTAACATTAGGAAAATATGGTCTAAGAACAGAAACATGAAATACATCATGAATCCGCGACAAACTGGGTGGCAAAGCTAGACGGTAAGCAATAGGTCCAATCCATTCTAACACCTCAAAGGGTCCAACAAAGTGAGGCACAAGCTTTGAACCCTTTCCATAACGAATAGGGCTCTTTCGTGGACGCACTCGAAGGAATACCCGGTCACCCACTGCAAACTGCCGATCAACTCTATGAGCGTCAGCATACTTCTTCTGTCTATCCTGAGCAGCTACAAGATGCTCGTGAATGCGAGCCACCTGTTGCTTCATATCTTTAAGCATTTCGGGTCCAAGAAGCACCCTATCCTCCAATCGATCCCAACTCAAAGGAGTACGACAAGGACGACCATACAAAGCCTGAAAAGGGTCCATACCAATAGAGCTATGGTACCCATTGTTATATGCAAACACAACCAAGTACAGATAGTCCTCCCAACGTGATTGCTGATCCATGACATACATACGAAGCATATCCTCTAGCACCTAGTTAACTCTCTCAGTTTGACCATCAGTCTCAGGATGGTAGGCAAAGTTGAAATTCAACTTAGTTCCCAAAGATTGTTGCAAAGATGTCCACAACGCAGACGTGAATACCGGATCTCTGTCAGAAATGATCCTCCGTGGTATCCCATGCAATCTAACTATATCATTCATGAACACCCTAGCAACATAAGATGTCGTATACGAAGATCAAACAGAAGAAAAATGAGCTACCTTAGTCAATTTGTCAACTGTGACCATAATAGCATCATGTCGTCTAGATGACATAGGCAACCCAACAATGAAATCCATGGAAATAACATCCCATTTCCACTGCGGAACAAGGTGAGGCTATAGCAACCCTGCTGGATGATGATGTTCAGCCTTTACTCTCTGACATTCAAGACATTGAGCCACAAATTCGGCGATATCCCACTTCATTCCTGACCAAAAATAAAGCGAATGCAGATCCGCATACATTTTCTTAACTCTAGGATGTGCTGCGTATGGTGCCCGATGACCTTCCGTTAGAATCAGGGTACGAAGACCCTCTGAAGAAGGTACATACAACCATCGATAGAAACACATAGCACATTCCGAATCCAACAAATAACCAGAAAATTTCCCCTCCAAAGCTCTACCTAATTCTATCTTAGCTTTCACCTCTAAATACCAACTATCTGAAGAAAGGGCTGCAAGAATCTGACTCTTCAAATCCACCTCAAGAGACATTGCAGAAACCTCATGCCTACGATGACTTAGAGCGTCAGCCACCACATTTTCCTTACCCTGAATATACTTAACCTCAAAATCATACTCACACAAAAATTCCATCCACCTCCTCTGCCTTGCATTCAAATTCGGCTACGTAAAGATGTATTGCAAACTTCGATGATCTGTATGCAACTCAAATCGGTGCCCTAGCAAGAAGTGCCTCCATCTCACAAGAGCATGAACAACTGCGACCAATTCAAGATCATGTGTGGGATAATTGAGTTCATGATCTTTTAGTTTCCAAGATTCATAGGCAATCACTCTCCCATCCTGCATTAGTACGGCTCCAAGACCTTCCAAAGAGGCATCTGTACAAACCATGAAATCACCTGAAGGATCTGACACTGCCAAAATTGGAGCACTAGTCAGTTTTTCCTTAAGAGTTTGGAAAGCTAATTGACACTGCTCAGTCCAAAGAAATTTCTTTCCTTTCCTCTGAAGTGATGTGATAGGATGCGCAATCCTCAAAAAGCCCTGCATGAACCGCCGATAATACCCAGCTAATCCCATGAAACTACAAACTTCTGAGACATTAGTGGGCATGGGCCAATCCATGATAGCCTAGATTTTAGTAGGATCAATAGAAATTCCCTCACCAAAAATCACATGGCCCAAATACTGAACTTTAGTCTTATAAAACTCACACTTTGCCAGATTGGCATATAACTGGTTGTCCCTTAAGCACTGCAAAACCTGCCTTAGGTGCACCTCATGTTCCTCCATAGACTTAGAATAGATTAAAATATCATCAAGAAACACGAGGACGAAACTATCTAAATAATTTTGAAACACCCCATTCATTAGACTCATAAAGACTGAAGGTGCATTCGTTAACCCAAATGACATCACTGTGAACTTGTAGTGTCTGTACCAAGTACGAAATGTAGTTTTATGAATGTTGGCCTTTGCTATCCACAACTGATGATACCCTGATTTGAGGTCGATCTTGGAAAATACCTTGGCCCCCTTTATCTGATCAAAGAGATCATCAATCCTGGGAAGGGGATAATGATTCTTTACTGTTACCTTGATCAATTGTCGGTAATCGATACAAAGACGGACAGAACCATCCTTCTTTTTGACAAAGATCACTGGTGCTCCCCAAGGAGAAACACTAGGGCGGATAAACCCCTTAGCTAACAATTCCTCCAACTGCAGACGAAGTTCTTGGAGTTCCTGCGTGGTCATCCTGTATGGAGCTCGAGAGATAGGCTCAGCTCCAAGCACCAAATCTATCCTGAAATCCACCTCTCGCTTAGGAGGCATACCAGGGATCTCACTAGGAAAAACATCAAAAAATTATGCAAGAAGAGGGTAATCATTCAATGACACTTCACGGCTACCCTCAGACTCAAGGTCACTAACCAATACTGCAAAGAGCTAACAACCCTGACGAAAACACCTTTTTAACTGCATAGCTAAGATCATTCTCAAGGAAATAGGCCTTTGAACACCCATAATTTCTACCTCTTTACCAAAATCATCCACACACTACACTGCTTTACGGTGACAATCTATCAAAGCACGATGAGAGCTTAACCAATCCATTCCCAAGACCACATCATAAGAACCAAGTGGAAGAATTCTGATGTCCACCTTAGTTGACATTGCCCCTAACTCTAACCTACAACCCTGCACCAGCTTCTCGACCACAACCTTGGATCCTGAAGCTAATTCAACCTGCCACTTTTCTCTTTGCTTTATTGCCCCCAGTTTACATCGCTCAACAACTAAGGGAGAAATAAAAGAATCAGATGCACCAGAATCAAAAAGTACTAAAATGTTGGACTTATGTAATAAATTTGTAGTCTCAACGACGGTGCTCTGATGATCTGCCTGCTGATTATCTACTGTTGTGAAGACTCGGTGAGATCTCCCTGCGTCCCCCACTGTCAGCTCAGACATAGCTGGTTTCTTACTAAACTCTGGGGCACCTTTTGAGGACACATCCTAGCAATATGCCCCTACTGCCCACACGAGAAACATCTAGAACCTCGACCAAAACCTCTTCCCCCAGATGGAGCATTCGATTGCTAGAAGCTCCCACGACTAGGTGGAGACTGAAAACTCAAAGCAGGTTGTTCCTGACGTGCAGGATTCTGATTCTGATCCCTATGAAACTGAAAGTGGCCAACCTGCTGAGAAGTAGAATTCTTGTGCTTCGGCTGAGATTGCTATTGTTGACCCCCTTTTGAAGGCACAAAACGGTTCTTAGAAGGTCCTGCTGACTGTGTTTGACCCCCTTGAGAACCAGCTCTAGGAGTGGGCACACTACCAATCTATACTCCTACATGACCACCCAAGGCCATAGCCAAGTTTTCCTCTACCAAGCGAGCCTTCTTGACAACAACTTCCATGGTCTTAGGTTCGAAGACTTGTACACCACCACTGATGCGTGCATTCAAACCTCGAACAAAGTGTTGAACCAACATCCCTTCATCATGGCTAGTCCCTGCATACTGTTTTAGTTCATAGAAGCGTCACTCATACTGTTCTACTGATATTGCCATTTGTTTAAGATCATGGAATTAATCTGCCCTGCGCTGCCTCCAATGATCTAAGAGGAAGCGAGCCCTAAACCTTTCCAAGAAAAACTCCCAAGTGACCATACTGATATCCATATGCAACTTATGCTCCTCAAGCTGCCACCAAGTGGATGCGAAACCCCGCAAATGCATAACAACACATCGAGCCTTGGTATTACTACCATAGGGGTGCATTGCGAAGCATTGGCCCAAATCAATTAACCATGTTTCAGCTTCTAATCCTCCTCTAGAGCCATCGAAGGTAGGTGGATGAGCTCTCATTAAATCCCTCATATGGCTTGCTAATAAAGTGTCTTGATCAACTGAAGCTCCCCTATGCCTTGGAGACCTTTTTCTTTCCCTTTCAACCCGCTGATCCCCATCAGGTCTAGGGCCCAATCTATCAATAAGCTCACCTAGAAGATGCTGCAACTGACCATCCAATCCCAGCTATTCCGGATTTTGTCCACCACCTGACAGATCGTTTTGAGAATTATGTTGCTCCTCAGACTCAGGACCGTGAGAACTTGGCAGTGAAGGACTCGGTTGGTTGACCCCACGGCCACCACCTTGGCATCTCCCTTGGCCTCTACCCCTACCTCTACCTCTGCCTCTAGGCATGCTTTTCCACAACAAGACAAAGGTACATAAGACCTCAAGAGAAAAACACAAAGGTTGCCTAATGGAAAATACTACCCAGAGACCCCAGCGTTTGCAACATTGGCTCTGATACCAAGTTGTAACACCCGCCGTGCAAGCCCCAAAGAACAACCACATAAAACACACAATTTTTTTTTTAAAAAAAAGAACAACAATAAATCAATAAAACCAATATTAAATAATCATGTATATGAACATAAACTTCATTATAATACAAATAACATAACCGACTATGTTCTTTGGGGCACACGAGGTCACATCAAAATAAACATTACAATTCATCAACTCATAAGATATCATTCTAAGTACAAATAAACTATTAATGACAAGAATAGTTATATATACATAGATCCCATCACAAGGTAAAACCATGAGAAATCACATAACCAAATAAGAATACAAAGTTGAAATTTACATTACATCATCTTTTGAATATACGACATATCCATAATCATAATTTACATCATGATTCCCAAACAGGTGGGATGAATACAATATACAATATTATCAAAATACATGGAGATCAACTAGTACAATTCTTCAAAAGGATGAGACTGTGCCAATGAATGCTGATGGGGAACCCAACGGTGTGCGGAGCACGTTCCACCCGACCACCCACATGCTAAGAGGTGACAGAGAAGTAACTCCGACCAAGAATGTCAACTAACCAAGACTGACGTACAAGTATACAAAAAGTACCAACATAGAGCCATAACACAATACTCCAAATTACAATGAAACAAACAATAACATCATATAATAATACCATAAGAGTACAAGATCATGAATATCAATGAGATCATACAAAACCACAAAGTACACCAAAGATGAATTAGGACAATAAATCATAAATCAATTTAAATCCATTTAACAACAATCCAATCAAACTCCCATAACCTACTTCCAGAGGAACACAATAACATAAAACACATGGGCAACTAGGGGAGAGTGTCATCGCATAGTCCTACATGGGCTATCCTATGCTCTTCCTCCCAACTGGAGGCGCCGGTCCCATCTATGGCTATCCTGTGCCCTTCCTCCCAACTGGAGGCGCCGGTCCATAGGGTGACTCATGCGGAATCGTAGACCTCTCATGAAGACGAGGTCACGACCTTGCCAACCACGGCCTTCTCAGCCTTCCATTAGTCTGCGGAAGCACTAATGAAGACGAGGCATCCATTTTTTTTAAATCTTATAATGATATTACTACCCAACCCTCCTAAGTTAATTATTAGGTTTTCACTTGTTTACTAACTCACTCGTGGGTTATCCTATGCCCTTCCCCTCAAGTGGGGCGCCGGCCCCCACGAGGAGCCACTCTCCCTAGAGACCCACCAAAACCATCAAGAAACTGAGGTGTACCATCACAAACATGCACATTGAAATACAACAATAATAATGCGTGAGGCAAAACCCATCTCGCCAATAAATTTCATAACCAAAATCTCTCAACACAGTACACCCCAATCATAATACATATCATAACAGAAGCTCATGATAGAAAGATATAAAATCAGCAAGTTCACAATCCTCTAGAAGACTAAAGTGCTAACACAAAAAGGGTTCCCACATCAAAGAACTAACAATGTCCCAACCCACAAGTCTACAAGACTACAACTTCACAAAATAAGAGTAAAAAGATAACTTATTCAATTCTATATTAAATTCCATTTCTACCATACACACATTTAAAATAAAGAATTAAACAATCAATGCTGATATATATTCACAATCTGCCTTTTTACTATATTACACTATCAAGTTTATAATTTAACAAAATTAATAGAAATTCCTTCTATTTTCATGTTTTCACTATAATACAATTTGTTATATACATGTCAGAAACAATAAGAATTATGTTTACAAACAGAAGTAATTAAATTAACTTAACAGTGTAATTATGAATTACAGAATATCATTGTACAAATTTAATAAATGATTAAATATATATACATATATATATATAAATATATATATAAATATATATATACATATATACATATATATATTTATATAAATATCATTCTTTGTCATTTAAATGAAAGAATTCACGTTTTAAATGAATAGCCGAAACTTTGTTCGAATTAAATAAAATAAAACAATTAAAGACCATCGCACGGTAATCCACTGGCTGCAGACAGTCCACGGACTGTCACAGTAGTCCGACGGACTATCGTGGACAGTCTACGGACTGTCAGAGTAGTCTGACGGGCTGTCGTGGTAGCCCGTAGGCTGCCGCACCGACACCATGGTCGGCTGGGTGGTGGGTACGGCCGAGGCTGAACCATCACCCAGTTAGCAATAATTTCAAAATAAATTTATTATGGCGAAAGTTGAACCTTAATTAAATTATTTTGTATATACTATCTTTACATTTATATATATATATGTGCATACATATATATATATATATATATTGTATAAAAGAATATTTCGAATACAGAGAAATAAAATTCAATTACTGTTCAATATAAATATTTATAACCAGAATAAATTTGTAAAATTTATCTACAAATGAGGATTTACACAACCCTGAATTCCCAGACAAAACGTTATTCTTTTACTGGTTTATTATTATTTTAACTCAAAACTACAGTAATGTTGTTCAGTTCCAGAATCCCAACAAAATTTTACTTTAAATAAATAACAATCCCGAACCCCAATAAGATTTTCTTGATTGAAAAACAATCCAAAACATTTCTAAGGATTCAAGAATTTTCTACATGCATTAAATTTCAAATCCAGGAGAAATTTTCCATTCACAACAAAGAATTTTTATTTCATTTGACGCTATAGAAAAAAGATAATTTAAAAGAAGAAGGAGAACCTGGCGTCTTGCGCCTGGAGAAAACTGTAGAAGCTTTATCCTTCTTGCTAATCCAATCCTCCGCTAATGATTGTTTCCAGCAGTAGCTCCAAGATCCTCCCTCAAACTTAAACCTTATTCCTCAATGAATTCTCCAGAATAATAATAGAAAAAGAATGCAATACTATGGCAGAAAAATGAATGCCAAATTTCTCCAAAATCTGTTGGAAAGAGAATGCAACCCCCTCCCAACAAAAATCTCCTAAATAAAATCACACACAAAAAGTCTCTTCCATTTCCTCTTCCTGTGAATACCAAAAGTCACTTCTCCAAAATAAAATTTAAATACATTCAAGTCCACAAAAGATTGAGCTTTTTATTTGTTTATTTATTTATCATTTCCACAAACAAATTAAATAAATACATGCACATTAAAATAATTACAATCAACCATTTGCAAAATTTTCTTCAAAACAAATTTAATATTTTCGCAAACTACTACAACATTTATTTATTTATTTATTTATTCATTAATTACTTTATGCTTTATTTTATTAATTGTTTAATTATTTAAATCACAATATAAAATCATACACCACATTAGATAAGTCATGAAAGCACAATAACATACCAAGACTAATGTAACAACAAAGTGGCTATGACTAAGATGCACAAAACCAAAAAGGTGCAACACAGTTGACACTTTGGAACGGAGTTACTTCCATGTCACCTTTGTTCAGCTTCCTGTCATTGGGTTGGTACAATGCTCGCCCAGACCTATCGAAATAGGTGGAATCGAGTCTTATTCCTGCAAAGCATGCATCCAACAAGGTGATACACAACATATATACATATAATCAATTACAAAGCATCATGAGAAGTATTTGCAGTGTAGCAGGGTGCTCGTGAACAAGTGATGCTACCTGTCCCCTCACCAATCATATCATCATCTATTGCATTATAAAATTACATCAAATCGCATCAACATTATCAATTACTATTCTCTAGTCCACTACATCCCAAATAATTCCATCAAAACCATCA
Source organism: Sequoia sempervirens (assembly GCA_007258455.2). Classification (NCBI taxonomy): domain Eukaryota; kingdom Viridiplantae; phylum Streptophyta; class Pinopsida; order Cupressales; family Cupressaceae; genus Sequoia; species Sequoia sempervirens. Next base: position 458,996,286 of record VDFB02193867.1, read on the forward strand.
TAATAAAATGTCATCATAATATCCATGGCATCATAAGAGTATTATAAACAGTAACAATCTAAGCTACCACAACATAATATCAACAGTATCATCAAATTCCACAATGTACCATGCAAAACCACAGAGAATGTCAAGAATAAGCAGTAACAGGAGGGGTATTATAGAATTAAACATTAATTCAGATAAAAGTATGCCTCGCCTATTTTCTTAATGCTCGTTAAGATTGAGGAAAGGTTGAGAAGGCCTGGAATGGCAAGTCACCTATCTTGTCTTCTTGAAAGATGGAACGAATCCACACTAGTTTGCATAGGGGCCGGGAATCGGTAGAGATTGCTAGGGTAACTCTTGGAGAGGGCCGATAGTCTAGGAAGATTCACTAGTGTAACCTATCCCGACTGTGTGATGACACTCTTGTCCTATTACATGATTGTGTCTCTTGTGGTGAGTTATCTCTAGTTGTATTTTTGTCTCTAAGAATTTATTTGATTTAGTTTTGAAATCATTATGTCGTTATGTGAATGTAAGCCAAGTAAATGTATTGTTCTATCTTCTTGTTTGTTGTTTCGTGGACCTGTCATTATCTCCTAGCACATAGGGAGTGAACCTTCGGGTTTCACGTCGTTGGGAGGAAACCGTGCTATACCTTCATTGAATACTCTTACAGGTGATACTAGACTTGTAGCAGGTTCCAGTTACTTCATTGTTTGTGATAGTGGACACGAAACATATTCAAAGACATGATTGTTAAATATGATGTGATCATTATTCTTTTGTATATTTTCCTCATGTGTATGAGTGTACTCTTGTATCAATATTTTGATGTATTGAGATTTATTAAAATCTCATATGATGTAATTTGAATATATTTTTAACTTGATTGTATAAAGTTTTGAAAACTAGATCTTTCTTGAATATGTTATGTACATATGTTTTATGACTTCATTATTTTATTGTGATGTTCTTATTTATAATGTTTAAGTAACATCATCTTGGAATCCTTAAGACAGTTATGTAATCGAATGACTTTTAAAAAAAATTATTCGGTTAATTTGTTCTTTACGCTTTGTTTTAATGGAATCCTTGGTGGGGCGTTACAATCCTCCAGATCAAATCCAAGCCTTTGTTGTGCTACTCCGTCAAAAATTGCTGCCGTGAATCTATAAATACAACCTTCTTCTATAGGAAATGGATTTGAATCCCATCTCTGTGCAAACTTACTCTACAGGAATAGCAATCAAACATCTTAGCAATAGAAATATCATTTAGCAAAATAAATAGCAAGCATTTTAGAATCAATATCATAGCTACATCGTAGATCACTGTAGCTTCTTTTATCATATTCATGTGAACATAGATTACAGTAGCTTCATCATTTCATCTAGAAATCACCATACAGTATTAGATTATTGCATTTAACAACATCTCATTCTCTAGATTGGCATTTTAGTAGTCACAATGCTTACCAAATCTAAGAGACCCGTGACTTAATAAATATTTAGAGATAGAGAAAAATATGGTGCTTTCAATAGATTTGTGCTTTTAAATTAATTTAATTGTTATTAAATCTTTGATATAATGTCTTATTAAGAAGTGTTCTTAGTTTACTTATTCTACACTTACATTTTGGCGCCCATCGTGGGGCCTATACCCCATATTTTAGCAATATTTCTGAAAAGTATTCATACAAGATTCTAGCATGTTTTCTTTTAGCGTGACCGGGGGTTTTGCAATGCATCCGAAAAAAACTTTAGTGCTTTTGACTGTTTCAATGCATCTAATGAAAACTTTAGCTCTTCAGACTGTTTTAGCACATCCAACAAAAACTATAGCGCTTACACAATCTGTTTTAGCGCATCAACTGGAAGCTCTCAACACAATTGACTATTCTATGTTCAAATATGTTTTACCACATCTGACAAATTTTGCAATGCTTCTGGAAACTTTTGTAGCGCTTCCAACAATTTCTGCAATGCATCTGATCAATTAAGTGGCGCTTATGACCTCTGTTATAGTGCATCTGTAACTTGTTGTCTGGATTCGACGTGACCGTGGCCAGTAATTTCATTTTTTACAATTGGACTAAAATGAACCAATCCTAAGGTAGTCATCATACACTTTCTATCTCGGTTAAAATAAACACCATTTCTTTTGTGAAGCAATATCTTCATGTAGATAACAAATTGTCATTTGGGCTTTAAGAATTGAACATTTGTCTACTATGATTGTGCGGTGATAGGCCTATGCTCTCCCTTTAACTAGGTGATCAAAATGCTAGACTCATCCTTTAATTTCATGAATTTCATGCTTTATTAAATCCTTTAAAAGGCTTGTCGTAGTGGGAAAAAGTACTCACTCTACGGGAACAACCTGAGTGGGAACAACCAAAGCCAGGTTTTCCAACCCACTATAAAATAAAAGTAAATCTAGGGAAACCCACATTTATTGAAAGTGTGCAAGATAACCATCCCCAAAATATTTGTTTTAAATATTGAGAGGTCTCTGAAGGGAGTTTATCATTTTCTGCTTCGAAGGAAAACCCTATCTATGAACCATAGTGTAGAATCCAACTTGTCAATTTCTGAACATTGTAATACTCAATGGTGCAAGGGGAGGGAAGAATCTACCCCCAAGACACTCACCATATAATTTCCAAGGACTGTTTGCTAAAGGGACCGAGAAATCTAACTTTGAGTATGCACCTGAAAAAGACAAAAACATGGGCACCTTTTGACCTTAATGATGACCTTTTGACCTTAAGAGTGAGTCTACTTGAAGTGTATTATTTTTCAAAAATAAACTTGTGGAAATCAAGAAGGATCATGTTTGATTCTTGAACATACACTTATTGTTTAGATTCTAGGACTTAAAAACAATTGTTCTACAATTGTTTATTGTGATTTCAAATCAATAAATTAGATAAAGATCATTCAAGAGAACACAAAAAATTGACAAATCAATCTATGAAAACTTATGATTAGGGATTGGAAATCCACAAACTTTTTCAAGAAATCCCTTGCAAAAAGAGTCAAGAAACCAAAGAAACAACTTAGTTACAAGAAACTTTTGGAAAGAAGATGATTTTATATCAAAGTAGGAAAGTTTTGCTTCAACATAGAACTTCCATCCATAGGTTTCACGATTTTGCTAGGGGATATATGGATGATTTTTCCCTAGAGCCTTTATATTCACAAGCTTATTTCCAAAGAAGAGCTCTTTCACAAAAGCATAATCATAGCCAACCTATTCGTCAATCTTCCATCCCACAGCCAGCAATAGAGTATTCCAATAGGCCAAATCAATTCTTAAAGTAGAGAAAAAAAAACTTGGAAACATTAGGCTTGTCATCCCAAAATCAGAGAGTTAACAACAAAGATATCTTGTCAAAATACCAAAAACCAAGAAAATTACACCAAAAAGACCAGTCTCTTCATGAAGAAGAAAATTAGACAACACTATGGAGTCTGAAAATAGCGCTTACACTGTCTGTTATAGTGCATCTACGTTGTCTTTTAGTGCATCCACAATTCAAATAGCGCATTTGCAGTTTGTTTTAGCACATCCGCGCTCTCTTTTGGCACATCCACAGTTCAAAGAGTGCATTTGACAAATCTTATAGCGCTTCTACAAACTATAACCAAAACTTGTCAGTATCAAGAAATTTACCAGTATAATAGCACATCCACCCTATTTCACAATGCTTTTACCATATCTTTTAGTGCATAGGCATTCTGTTTTAGTGCTTCTACCCTTTGTAATAGAGCATCCACTAAAAAAAAAAGCAGAGAGCTTGTAGAAACATCTATCAGACTCTTGACATCAGAAACTCGGGTTTTTACTGGACATAAATATTTTCACAGGACGGACAGTGTTTTAAACATGAAACAAATAGAATCTTACAAGTCAAAATTCTTTTCAAGTTAAACCTAGATTTTACAGCTTTAAAGTGTTCATTTATCAAACAAAAATCTTGGTTATTAGGTTAAGTTTCATCATCAGGATTTTTGAAATCCTACTATTGTTGGTGTAATTAATATTTAATTACACTTTAGCATAAGTTTACTTAGGCATTATTTAACTCCTAGGTTATAGGTTGTTATCCTTATCTTGTTGAGCTATTTTGTGGCTCAAGATAAGATTAGGTTTATTCATCTTTGCTTTTATCAAGCAAATTATCTCTTGTAATTATTGTACTTCGAATATATCAATTTGCACATCTTTATGCAATCTCTCTGCTTTTTTGTTTTTCTCTTTGTGGAAGGTTATTTTCTAGTTTGCATTTCAGATCTTGGTTTCTAACATGGTATCAGAGCCTCGATTTGCATCCCCTTCTCAGCTTTTTTGGAGGAATACATTGCAGAGCTCGTTCAGAGTCCCTCGAGGGTTTCATTCCTTGAGTACATTTATGCAGCGTCTTGGATTAGATCAGAGTTTTCCATTGGATTCAAAGCATTGGAAAAAGTCACAAATGACTTTTATTTCATTCATTTTGGTCACCATTTGCTAGATCTACGAAGGTTTCAAGCTCGATGATTTTTCTGAGAGATTTGGGGGTCGCCTAATTTTCAGAGCACTTTGGGCCCAAACGGACCTTGTCATTGGATTTGCAGTGCCCAAAAACCCCTATTTTCATATCAAGTTTGTCTAGTTTGGACAGAGTCATCTGAAGAGGCAAAAAAAATTTACCCGAGGGCCGTATGGCCCCCAAGCATGATTCCCGAGGCACAGATTTCGAGAAAAAATATATATTTTTTTTTAAATGTCTTTTTTGCGTGGCCAGTTCATTTTTGCAGCACTGCCACTGCACCACCAGACGGCCACCGCCGCACCACCGGGTCATCGCTGCCACCAATAGCTCCACCTCCAGCTCCGCTAGCCTACACATCCACCCTTGAATGTTTCAATCGGCCACCGAAGGTCACATTAGGAACCAGGAGCCTCGGGCTCCCAGCCCCCACGGGCTTATACCTGAAGTACGCAGTTCCTTTGGGAACCAGTGGCCTATGCTCTAGCCCCCCGCCATCTGTAGCACCTACCTCGGTCATGTGGGTGACCAGGGGCTTGGCCCAAGGTGCTTGCCGCCAGCCCCCTGGTCTCCCCAGGCAACCAGGGGCTCTTTTTTTTTAGCCCCTAAGGGCTTTTGGTAGCCAAATTGGACTTTTTTTGAGCACTTTCACGGAAATGAGCGTAACTTGGGCATACAACATCCTTTTTTTGCAAACGAGATATCGTCAAAAAGCTGTTTTGATGCTCTATGCAATGGTGTAGGTGTGATTTTATTTTTTTTAATTTTTTGATTCCTTTTTCAGCCTTGGAAGTTTGATGTTGTTGTTTTCACTCTGGGAGACATATCTTTTGACTCACTTATCCATTTTTATGGCGTTGGAAAGCTAGTTTCAGCCTCTACACAGATTTGAGGTCTTTTTTATTTTCTTTTTATGCATGTTTATCATTCTATCCTTTTACAATCATCAGGTTATTGTAATAACGAACTGATATAAAGTTCCATCGAGGGGGTTTCTTGCATAATAATTTGATTAGAGTGTCATTTTTCACTTTGATCTCCATCTTCACACTTTCATATTGGTGACAACTCACATGAGTTTTTTTGGTTACATGTTTCTCTTAGCTTCTTTCTTGCTTAGTTGGACACATCTTTGGTTTGCATCGGTTCATACTTCACATTAAGAGTTTATGGTTCTTGATCCACATTGGTTCAAATCTTTCTCAATTTGAAGGCCATGTTTTTATGGTTAATGTTCCAGAATATTGATGGTACTTGTCTTATGGGGCAATTTTAGTTTCAGTTTGGCATTGGCTTCGAGGACACAATTTCCAAATTTTGTTATCATTATGGGTGGCTTCATTTTTTTCATCTACTATTGCTTACATATTCCAAGGTTGATCCAGTATGTGCATTTCCAGTGTTCCTTGGCATCGAGTCTGCTGTTGCATTTGTGATTCCATTTTTGGTTTCAGTTGTAGACAAAAGTATATTTCCTTACTTGTTGGATTTTGGGTTCCAGTGTTGCTTCACCAGAGTTCTTCCAGTGATTCTTTGCAGCAGTTCATCTCATTGAGGGGGGTTTTTCCCACTGGGTTTTCTCTCTCTTTGCATTTGTAAATGAGTACCTAATCAGGCCTTGTTGCCGGGACTCATCTTTGCATAATAATTTGCTTCTCCCTAAGTTGCACTTATGGGGGGGTGTTGGTGTAATTAATATTTAATTACACTTTAGCATAAGTTTACTTAGGCATTATTTAATTCCTAGGTTATAAGTTGTTATCCTTATCTTGTTGAGCTATCTTGTTGCTCAAGATAAGATTAGGTTTATGCATCTTTGCTTTTATAAATAAAATTATCTCTTATAATTATTGTACTTCAAATATATCAATTTGCACATCTTTATGCAATCTCTCTATTTTTTTGTTTTTTCTCTTTGTGGAAGGTTATTTTCTAGTTTGCATTTCAGATCTTGGTTTCTAACAACTATCATGAAACAAAACACAATAATCAAATTTTTAACTTGGTCTCATCAATAGAATATATCATTCTATTTGACTTTGTTAAAATCTATTGACACTTAGCCAAACACAAAAGATCAAAAGTTTAGTGAGAATAGAAAATACTTGTATGCCAATTTTAACAAGGTTACAAAGACAAAAACTTAGGGAAAAGGAAATCAAAAAATCAAATATCATGGTAGAAGAAAATCTCTTTCATAGATTCCACTAGAATGATGGAAATGAAATAACCCAAGAGGATGTCAACACAACACAACACAACAAGATCCAAATTTCCACAAATTCATGGAAAAAAATTTAAAATAGGATATGGAAAAATATCTTTTGATGCTAGTTGAGCTAGGTGCCAAACTTCCAAAAGAATTTGACATCAATCAACTGAAGGAAACACATAAAGCAGCTGAAACTGAACCACACAACACACAAAATACAGATCACGTGGTTGCCTTAACATGTCAAATGCAAAACTTGCAACAACTTCAAGATATGCAAAAGGGAACCACAAAGAGGTACTCGTTACAGGACATTTGTCCTTACCCATTTCATCCGAGTGTAGACATGATACCATTTCCAAGATATTGTGAATTCCCCAAATATGACAAGTACAATGGCAAAACAGATCTAGTTGACCATGTGAGGGAATTCATAACCATGAGTTTAGAGTTTGCACAGAAGGACACTTATCTAATGCGGTTATTCCCAAGGAGCTTGGGAGGTCACTGTATGGAATGGTTCTCTAAATTACAACCAAGGATTCAATCATTTGAAGAAATAGTCAATAGATTTATCTCACAATTCTCCTTCAATATTCAACATGAAGTAACCATAAAAGACCTTTACAACATGAAACAAAAGAAGGATGAAAAATTCCTATCATTTCTACAACGTTGGAAAAAGTTGTTCGCTAGATATCCTCGATCTATACCTGGAGAGGAAAAGATGGAATTATTTATCGACAACTTAACTGATGACATGAGTTATAAACTGGAACTACAATGTCCCCCAACATTTGAAAAATTGATTAAGAATGGGCTTAAAATCGAAGAAGCCTTGGTTAAAAGAGGAGTGATTAAACATTACAATGATACATCAAACAATACAAATTCCTCAAATCACTATGGCAACAATGATAAACCTAAATGTTGGAAAAAAAAAAAAAATATTGGAAACATGATGCTACAACTAACACACAAAATGCAAAACCAGTATTCAATTTAACGGCAATGATTGTAAAGAATAATCAAAATGAAAACCAGAACATCAATCAAGGAACCACTCAAAACAACAATACAAACAATGGAGAATCTTGACAACCATTATATCAAAGACAATCCAATCAATGGAGATTTACACCATTGGGACAAAAATTGGAATCAACAATGAGAGCTTGTTGCAAATAAACTTATTACCCTACCAGAAGCAAGAAATTGGGAGCCAAAAGTAAAACCATCTTGGTGGAATGATGCTAACTATTGTAACTTTCATAAAAATAAAGGACATAAAACAAATGATTGTATGCAATTAAATCATCTAATACAAGATTTGATTGATAGCAAGAAGGTATTTGTCGAAGGACCTCAAACAAACAACGATCACAATGTGTTTACAAATCCTTTACCCATTTATGAAAAGGGAGAGTCTTCTTCAAACAGTAAAGGAAAAAGTGTAAACTATATGACAAAACCATTCATTGCATTTTTGATGTTGAGAAAAATAATGTCATTGATAATCAAATAGACAACATTAGTATCAATGACATTATACCCCTGAACGTGGTCTCAAACATAAACACATCTGACAACAAAATCAATGTCATAAAAATTAGGGAAATATAGGACTATCAACCAGTCAATGTAAAGATGAGGGAGCAATCCAAAGTGATACTAAAAGGAGTTGCACCTAAAACCACTACTCCCCCTTCCAATCAATATAGCATAGTCGATCAACTACAAAAGTGTGAAAGGTCGAATCTATGTGCTAGAAAATGAGTAGCAAACAATAGAATGCAAATAACACTAAAAACAACCTACACCTCAAAATTAGCCTAGTTGGATTCAACACAATATAAAAACAACAAATGAAACCTTTTACCTTGTGTCGAATCAATCTTTTGGTTGGCCCTTTGATCTTCGGTGTTGTATGCTCCTTGGATGGCAAGAGATGCAAGCTAGATGATGATATGAAGATGGATGCAAGTGGGTGCAAGCATGAAAATGGGTAAGTATAGATTCTAGAAATTTTTTGCAAGAGTTTGGCTACAATGCATGATCTCTCTAAAATGAGAGAAAAGAGGAGGTATTTATAGAGATTTTGGAAATCTTTAGGGAAATGGACGGTCAAGATTGAGCCACCAAGATCAAGATGTAGGGCTAAAGTGAGTTGAGAACTCACAAGCCCTCACATCTTGACATGTGGCATGTGATATGGCTTAAAAAGGGTGATGTGTACATGAGGTGGAAGGATAGTACATGACATGGATGGGGTACATAGTACCTTGGGATTGGGACATGATCTCCTCATAAACGAGGTACTTGTCCCCATGTGGGTGAGAGGACAAGTGGGGAATTAAAAATTCCTCAAATATTCTCATGGGGATGAGAGAAGGAATTTAAAATTCCTTTAAATGCATTGGGGGATTAAATGTGAATTAAAAATTCACATGGGGAATGGAGATGCCTTGTTCAAAAAGAGAAATCTTTTAATGAAATTGACTAAGGACACATTCCATAAATGATATGGGGATTAGAGATGCCCTAATTAGGTGATTAAGGTTGTGCAAGTACTTGATTAGACTAATTAAGGACTCATTAGAGGCAAGTGGGAAATTATGGAGGATGGGACCCTAATGAAGATTAGGGATGTGCACATCTTAATCATAAATTAATTATGACTAAGAAAGAGGGTTAGATTGCTAAGAGGGATTAGGGACCAACTTGCAAAAGTTGGAGGATGTGACAATGAGAGAAAAATAGGGAAATTTAAAAATAAATTTAAAATTCCAAAAGATAATATGACTAAATTAAATAAAGTGATACATTTATTTAATTTAGAGAGGAAAGAGGGGAAAAGTATTTATTAAATTAAATACTTTGGGAAACCTTATGCAAGATACACAATATTAATTAAATGAATGATTTAATTAATACCGGCAAAGAGGACGATTTAAGGGAGCAACGGGATGATTAAGAAGACGAATTTGACCATATGGAAGTGGTCAAATTTGAATGTCTACAAAAATATACCAGTACAGATATCCATACTGGAACTCCTTAAAATTTCACCATCACATAAGGAGGTTTTAGAACAGGCTCTTGTGGCCACAATGGTACCCAATAATTTAGATGTCTATCAATTTCAAGCTATGGTGGGACATTTTACCACGCCTCTTTGTCTGTCATTCTCTGAACAAGATGATGTGTCGCTTAATCATCCACACAATGCAACCCTTCATATTGAAGTTTTAATCCATAAACACCATGTCAAACACGTCTTAATAGATGGTGGAGCTGGATTAAAAATTTGTACTTTAAAACTGATTCATGCACTAGGTTATTCTGAAAATGCTATTGATGCAAGAAGAAAGATCACAATAAAAGCCTATGATGAAGAAGAGAGATCTTCCAAGGGGTTGATTGTGTTACCAATTCAAGTGGGACCAATTTTCAAGAATGTAGTTTTTCAAGTGTTAGAAAAGGAGCTAACATATAATATACTCTTGGGATGTCCATGGATTCATGAAATGTAGGCAGTACCTTCGACCTATCATTAGTGTTTAAAGTTTCCAATCAATGGACATGAAGTCACAATATCAGTTGATTATAATAATCCCTAGACTTTTAACATGCTTAAAGCAACTCAAGACAATTTGGTACCCCGTAACAGAGAAGAAAACAATTCTAGTTCATCTAGTGGTGAAAAGCAACTAAATTTTATATCCAAATGGGTTGAGAAAAAGGACCAGTTAAAGGAAACAACTGTTGCTGACCCCACATCATCAAGCAATGAAGCTCAACTGGATTCTCTATCACAACAACTTAGAAACAAGATCCAGCTGAAAGACAAGGGCATGGGAGAGTATTCCCTTGAGCAATCTTTATGTCTTTCACAATTATTTCCATCTCCAAGAACATATGGATGGCCATCAACATCGACACAACCATCATCGACATCTACCACAACTTTAAATAATAGATTTGTAAAGGCGGGTACTCTAGAAGAAGAATCTGAAGACAAGGCCATTCTCAATTGGCTCTATAAAGATGAGGAAGCCTCTGCATTGGCAAATATCAGCATTAAAATAGATCAGTATGGAAAAGGAAAGGGTATCTTTGAAAAAATAGGATATGAAGGACAAGGACCTATAGGAAAAAGGAAAGAAGGCATTGTAGAACCCATAAACCCTCTCACACTTCAGCCAAAAGACAAAACAAGACTCAGTTATACAAGGAAAACAAAAGAAGAAAACACTCATAGAGTTATAGAAAGAATCCTTCAAATACATGATAGTTCTGAGATAGATTCTAATGAATATGAGTGGGACTCTTTATCAGAAACATCATGCAGGGACATACAAATTGATGTTATAAAAGAGTATGCACCTACATGCAAGGAGGGACAAAGCTCAAGGACTAGACCCCTTGTATTTGGATCACAAAATATCTATGACTCAAGTGAGGATGAATAGATATCGAGTGAGATAGATGACTTGGAGGAGAGTACTATCATAGACCTTGACATTACCACTAAAAAATTTGACAACATTTCTATCAAAACCTTTACTACCATTGACCTTACCCAATCCGATGACTTCTTACCATTAATGCATCTTGAACTTATAAACTGGGAACCTATTAAACCTATTAGTATTCCTATCTTTGAGAATGATGATGCTATCATAAATTTCCTTTGTTGTGATGAACCTAATACAAGTGCAAATCATAAATCTCATAACGATGCTCCAAGTAAGGAGGGTTTCAAATCTTTCAGTTGCAAAATTGAAAATAGGAACAATAGATCTAATGGTAAAAACCATTCAATGACAACATTAGATCTTGAAAAAATAAAAATAAAGAACGTATCTGATAGTGAAAACCTCTTTGAGGCACCGAAGGATGGAAGATTTGACACCCTTCCAAAACATTTTCATGAAAGATCATCAATGTTGGTGGAACCTACATAGTCAATCAATATTGGCACAAAAGAAAAGACAAAAATGCTACATCTGGCAGCATCAATGACAAAACAAGAAAAGCCAGAATTCATCAAGTTCTTTGAAGAGAGACATATCAACTTTACTTGGTCTTACTCTGATATGTCAAGGATAGATCTAGATCTTCTGATGCACCATCTATCTTTACCATCCAGAATCAAACCAATCAAACAAAAACTAAGGAAAATGCATCCCCACATCACATTGATGGTAAAAGTTGAGCTAAAAAAATTGTTGGATGCAGGGTTCATCAGATCCATCGATTATGCTGAGTAAATTTCAAATATTGTACTTGTATCTAAAATAGACAATAGTATCAGAATATGCATAGATTTTAGAGATCTAAATAAGGCATGTCCAAAGGATGGTTTTCCTTTATCAAACATTGACATTATTGTCGATTTAACAACAGGACATGCCATGTTTTCTCTAATGGATGGATTCTTAGGGTATAACCAAATCAAGATAGCACCCAAATATTAGGAGAAGACAACGTTCACCTCTCATTGGGGCACATTCTATTGGAACATCATGCCCTTTGGATTAAAAAATGCAAGTGCAACATATTAGCGTGCAATTACCACTATTTTCCATGACATGATGCATACTTTTATGGAAGATTATGTTGATGATATATTAGCAAAATCATACACCAGGGAAGGACATTTGGAGATTTTGGGAAAAATATTTACAAGATTGGAAAATTTCAATGTCAGATTAAATCCAAAGAAGTGTGTATTTGGGGTTACATCGACAAAGCTCCTTAGATACATAGTTTTAGAAAAAAGGCATAGAAGTGGATCTAGCTAAAGTCAAAGAAATAATGGAAATGTCACTGCCCAACAATATCAGTCAGCTACGGTCTCTACATGGCAGGTTACAATCAATCAAGAGATTTATCTCCCAATTGGCATATAAAAGTCATCCATTCAATCATCTACTACACAAGAATGTCTCTTTCAAATGGGATGAAGGATGTGAAATTATTTTTTACTCAAATAAAGCAATATTTTATGTCACCTCCCATACTCATGCCACCTACAGAAGAGAGACCATTGTTATTATACATAGCAACAACAGATATTTCTTTAGGAGCTCTATTAGCACAAGAAGATCCTGAAGGAAGGGAACAAGTTATATACTATATCAACATGACTTTGAATTGTTATGAAATAAACTACACCTTCATTGAGAAAGCATGTTTGGCGATGGTATTCGCTACCCAACTATTGAGGCATTACATGTTGACCCACATAGTTAAGCTCATTACAAAGATTGATTTGTTAAAATACTTACTCAGCAAGGCTACTCTAACAGGGAGATTAGCCAAATGGGTCATGATCTTAAGTGAATTTGATATCCATTATGTGGATAGGAAATCCATCAAAGGTAAAGTGATTTTTGATCAATTAGTTGAAGCTCCATTATCTGATGATCATCCAATGAACATTGAGTTTCCTGATGTGGACATTCTAACTATAACAACACAACCATGGAGGCTTTATTTTGATGGGTCATATACACAACGTGGGTTTGGTGTGGGCATCCTTTTTGTCACACCTTAAGGACATACAATCCCAAGGTTTTATAGACTCATGTTTTCTTGCAAAAATAATGTAGCTGAGTATGAGGCTTTGATTATTGGTATCAAAGTGGCGGTCGAATGGAATATCAAAGAACTGCAAGTATATGGTGATTCACAACTAGTCATTTATTAGGTAAATGACGAATATCAGACAAAGGATGAAAATTTGATGCCATACAAGAAGATGATAGATGAGCTCAAAAATTACTTTGTAGATATCAAGTTTGAACAGATTCCCAAGGTAGAAAACAAAGCTGCAGATGTTATGGCTACAATTGCTTCTCTTTTACAATTTCCAGAAAAATGAGATCGTTATGAGTTTATGGTAGAATGAGTGTCTACTCCTGCCTATGATAGCCCAGAATCTTAGACCATATGCTATTTTGTTGATTTTGAATCCTCCATTTATGGAAAGACCTATGCTTACCTGAAAGATAATATCCTTCCTCTTGATCTTTCCAGAAACCAAAAACGTAACTTCATCCACCAATCCACATGACATACATTAATTGTTGACATACTTTACCGTCGAGATCTAGATGGTACTCTTCTTCGGTGTCTTGAACATGACGAGTCTGAGACAACTTTACGTGAGTTTCTTGAAGGTATTTGTGGAGGAGTCTTATCAGTTTGTTAAGAAATGCCAAAAATGTCAGATCCATGGTAACTTAATTCATGCACCAGTGCAAGAATTATATCCATTTACATCAACATGGCCATTTTGTTAGTGGGGACTGGACCTAGTAAGAAAAATAAATCCGTCTTCATCCAATGGGCACAAATTTATAATCATAGCAACATAATACTTTACAAAATGGATAGAAGTGGTTCCTTTAATAACAATCACATGAAAATATATCTCGTCTTTCATACTAAACTACCTCATCTGTAGATATGGAATTCCCCAATCCATAGTAACAGACAATGGGGGACCTTTTAAGAACTAGGATGTACATGAATTGTGTAAAAGTTCCATATCCAACATTGTTTTTCAACACCATACTACCCTCAAGGAAATGGCCAAGCAAAGGCCTCAAACAAAACAATTCTAAAAATTCTAAAGAAAATAGTTAACGATGTTGGACGTGATTGGCATGTTCAACTAAATCCTGCATTATGGGAATATCAAACTAGCATCAAAACACCCACAGGAGCTACACCATATGCATTAGTATATGGATCATAAGCTATACTACCCATTGAGGTTGAGATTCCATCATTTAGTTTATCATTGAAAGGTATCATTCCAGATGAAGATTATAGGGTTTGTAGATTGCAAGAGTTGGAACTATTGGATGAACATCATCAACAAGTTGTGAACCATTTGATGAAATATCAACAGAGGATGTCTAGAAGATACAATCAAAGGGTAAAGCCTAGATTATTTTAGGTTGGGGATTTGGTCCTAAGAGAAAACCCTAGAAATGAACAAGACAGAGAAAAGAAAGGGAAGTTTGAACCTATCTGGCTAGGTCCTTTTGTCATCATATTAGTTTATGAATCTGGAACCTATCAACTATCTACACCTTAAGGGGATTTGTTCAGTGAACCTATCAATAGTATCCATCTTAGAAAGTTCTACACCTGAATCACCTAGTGCACAAGTCAGGATTTGAAAATGGTTACCTTGATGAAAATCTGGCAAATAGGCATCTTGCTTACAAAAAAATACAATAAAATAAAATAATACAAAAAAATCAAAAAGATTGAAAAAGTGGAATAAAAACGTGTAGTGAAAACCTAGAAATAGGCGCTACTTGTGATTTTAAAGCCAACTTTTCTATCTATTGGACACATGTCATGGTCGTTACTTCCACCATCATTTTACATCCATTATCATATCATTGCGAGTAGTCGTGTCCCACCCTAGCTTGGGGGAAAAATCTGGACCTCACTGGGGACAATAAACTTGAGCTTAATCAAATGGAAAAACAATAGGAAGACAAACACAACAAAATTCATGATCGAAACACAACCCAACATGAAACATCAATCACCATCAGAAACACATTGGACATCCATATCACAACAAAAAATCTAAAAAAACAAGTCAAAAAGTTACTCTCCAAAAGTCAAAAACAGAGTTTGTGTCGGTCGAACTACATGGTCTCTGCGTGTATAACGTAGGCAAGGCTAATCTTTGATCAGCCCCCAAGGCCCCTAGGATAGGTCTTTAGGTTAGGTTTTTGGTCAATATCTCAAAAATCACAAAAAAAAAATCATAAAATCAAAATGGATGATCTAATCTAAATAATGGTTGAAATACTTTAAGCAAAGGTTGGATATGTTGTACTTTGATCTTTGCTATCATTTCTTTGGAGCAACTTGATGATGTATTGAACTAGAGAAGCTAGGAAGGAGAATGGTATTTTTCTTTGTCCGTTGTCTGTGAATTAATCATAATTACTATGTAAATTGTCACAAGAAGTGCTCTACAAAGTATCATGGATGGCATTCCAATTCACATAGGAAAGTGACTGATTCTTATCTATTTATGCAAGAAATGCTCAGGTCATCTCAGTTTAATTATACCTAGATGCTTTTGTTCACTTGCAATATCAAAAATCATGGAAGTAGTACTCAGGTCATCATGGTCTAAATTATACCAATGATGCATGTACTCACTTTCAACATTTTTAAAGCTCTATGATGATACAAAGCACAATAAAAGTAATGTTAAGATGCCAATGTTTGCATATAGATTTGTATGGTAAAAATAGATTGCATTCATAATAGTTTTACATCTGCAGAATATTTGTTACATAGAAGGGTAACCAATTCCAAACAAAGATATATTTTTCTCATAATGGATTGAGTATACTTGACATTAACAAAAACATCATAATTATCAAGTAGTTGCATCATTATTTTCAGAGCATGCATATAGAAAGCATTTATTTTATCATTTCATCATTCATACATTTAAACCAAATAATTTGCATTGATCATATCATATTTTTCATACCACACATCATAAAAATGCATAAGACATCTCAAAAATAAATCTCTATAGTTGCATTTCATTCATCCATTAAATCATATCATATATCATGTATTCAAAATACCATTATATTCATCATTTTTCATTCACTTATTACATCATATATTTGCATATATCACAAGAATAAAAGTGCACACATCCCATTTACATTGCACATCATATATCATTTAAACCATCACATCCATTATCATTCATATAGGCACATAATCATATAATTTAGAATTACACATCATCATGCATATATTTCATACATCCATGCATCATTCATACATACATCATACATCCATACATCATTATTATACACATCATAGATACAACATCATAAATCATAGCAAATCATCATGATTATAAATTGCATCCATAACATCATAATATAAGGATCATCACATGACATATAGAACATAGGAAATAAATGCATCCATCATAGAATCATATAAAACACATGATAGATCGATAAAATCCATTGTATATCATATAGATCTCAAAATCATAATGTCAAGTATACAATGATGTTTGAAATGAAGAAAGATATATCATAAAAAATGGTTGTAATTAGAGTATACATCACATCTCAAAATACAACAGAAGGTACAATCATGAAACTATGTGTTGCTATCTCCAGACAGTGCAGGCATCTTAGGACCAGTCCCTCCACCACCACTAGATGTACCAAGATCTCTCGGGTCTCTAAGAAGAGGTTGTGTCACACCTGCACTAATAGTCCTAGTATGAGTCCTACTGGATCAGGACTTCCCATAGCTCACTCTCTACTCTAAAGGGATGACATCATAAAATTTACCTCTGTAATACTCTACCTCCTGACTAACATGGAAAACCTCTCACATATAATCCGCTATAGTGGTACCATCTGCCAATCTTTGCAATCTCTCAACTACAGCCTGAACCCCCTTTTACGGTAAATCTAGCGGCATCCCTCTTAACTATCAATGATGTAATTTGAGCCTGAGCCCCCTATGTAGTCTATCTAGCGACATCCCTCTCGACTGTCAATGTTGTAATTTGTGCCTGAGCCGCATCCAACTAAGCCTGTACATGTGCTAGAGCCTGTGCGTGAGCCTAATCTTGTTCCTGCATCTGTGCCTATGTCTATGTCAAGAAACCTTGGGCCTAAGTTGGCTAACCCTATAAAGTCTATACTTGTACCTGTAGACTCGCTATTTGGGTCTGTTGTTGCTACACATGTTACTCTATAGGATCTATAACTACTTGCCTCTTGCGAGGCATCAGATACTCCTCTAAAGCTGCACCTGACCCATTGGCTACATTTGGTCCTTCACCTCCATACCCCTCATCATCATCACTACTATCATCATCATCACTATTGTCCTCCTCATCACCACTACCCTCAACGTCCTCCACCTCCTCCTCACCAACCTCCTCTCTCCTCCATCAGTGATGATGTACAACGAAAATCTCCTCCTCAACAGGTAATGGTGTTGGCTCATTGGGAATGGTAATACATGGAAATGGATGTAGCACCAAATACTCGGCATAATTAGCTGCAACTGGTGGCTCAACAATATCTAGACAAATATCCCAAATAAGAGGTTGTAAAGCCTAGAACTCCTGCACAACAACATCATATGATAGACCAGGCCCCCAATCTATAGAATCTAATTGTCGACAAGCATAATGGGCAACACCCTACAGAATGCCCTGAATAATACCATATTGACGGAGCACTCGTCTAAGCATAAATCTGTCCAAAATCTAATGAGTCCAACCAATTAGAATAACCGACTGGGAGAAAAATGGCAACTGAATGTCATCATCATCCTAGTGCTCACAATCTAAATATGGATGCCATGTCACAATCTCCATATCATCCAATACTCTACGCCAATGATCTAACTTACCCAATCTAGGCTAAGTAAGTCTACCTACATATATATGAATATAAGGCCACCTAGTGGGTCACTGCCTCACCATCACTGGGTGCATGACAACAATATGCTCCCACACCCACACCTGTAGTAGAGTATCTCTAGTTGATAAACTCTGACCTCCAGTGCAAACGGTTGAATGCAAATCATGATATAGATGGGCAAGCATACACATGTCCCAAGCATATCTCTTCCCGTGCACAATCATGCTCTCTAGCACATGGCACCAACCAACAGAAAATCCCTTTGACCTACGATCAGGACAAAGGAACCCTCCAATAAAGCCAACAAGAAATGTTGGCAAAGTGGCATAAACATCCACCATCTCACGCCACAAAATCCAATATCCAACAATCTTATCATCCTGAAACACTCTCTGAAGAGAATCAGTCTCGCCCTGCTCTGATGAATCATAGACAACAATATCACCGAAAATAGTTATCCGCAAAATCCACTAGACATCCTCAAGTGTGACTATAATCTCTCCAGTAGGTAGGTGGAAGGTATTATGCTCGCTATGGTACCTCTCTACTAGGGCTGTCAAGAGACCCCGATTAATCCTAATATGGGGCATATCTAATAAGGAGGACAATCCACAATGTACAATAAATGTCATCTTAGGCTATGCTAGCTGTGTTATCAAATCAAAAGTCTTAGGAAACTGCTCTCTAATCTAGAGGTTCGTCAAAGCCTCCTATCATCATGAAATATTCAGTCAATGATTTTTGTCAAAACATTAGACATCAATTATCCCATCAAACCTAATAAGCTTTTGGTGAGACTTTTGATTAAATATCATGAGCGAACATCATTGAACCTCACCTATCATGAGGTCAATCATCAAACATCATTGAACCTAGCCTATCATGAGGTCAATACATCAAATCAACCTCACCTATCATGAGGTTCATCAATCAAATTATAATTATTCCTCACCTATCATGAGGATAATTCTCATCAATCAAACATCAGACCTCACCTATCATGAGGTTGAACATCATCTACTTGATTAGGATCATCAATCATATCAAACCAATGACTGACACGATCAAAAATTGATAAAAATCAAGGACAAATTTGACAAAATACATAATTTTGACTTGGATGCGCTAAAACAATGTTTCTATGCACTACAATATCATATGCGCTATTTTAACACTTAAAAGTGCTAAAACAGGCACTCAAAGCGCTAAATCATCACATGCACCATTTCATCAGTCAAATGCGCTAATACAGGCATTCAAAGCACCATTTTGGAATAAGCACTAAAACAAAAATCAAAAGCACCAAACTACAGGGCAAACGTGCTAAACTAATCTAAGCGCTAAAACATAAATTGAAAGTGCTACAAAACTTATCCTACACGCTAAAACTTCAAAAGCGCTAAAATAATCTACCTAAGTGCCACATTATCTAGCCTAAGTGCTACTTCATCAAAAGCGCTAAAATAGATATCGGAAGCGCTACATCAGGTCTCATAAATGCTAGATGAAACAAAAAATTTAAAAATAAAAAAGCACAAAAAATGAGAAATGCACGTCAAACGAGGGGGTTCACAGGTACGTACCAGAGGTCCATAGGCGGTCGGGCGGTTGTGTCGTTGCACACACTCGAACTGGTGAGTGTGGTAAGGGATTAGCATCTTGCTCAAATTTGCTCTCTCTCACAAATTTTAAAAACTCAAATTGCACAAATGAGTTTGAAAATGACCTTTTGACCTTTTATAGGTTATTTAAGATGGGATTTTTGTGGGATTAATTAATTTTTTTCAAGGGAGATTAATTCAAATTCATCACAGGGGCAATTTCTACATTCTTTATAGGGAGATAAATTATTTCAACATTGAATCTTCATTGAATCATCATAGAATCATCGAAAAATCATAAAAATTATAAAAAAAAGAAAATTTCCAAAAAAATCAAAAATTCATTAATTTATCTCCCGAGGGGGCATATATTCATCATCACCTAAAAATTAACGTCTGGGGCATACTGAAAATTTTTCGTTGATACTACCAACAATAGCAAAAATTTCTTTGAAGCAATGTGTAAACACATCACTTCAAAGAGGGGAAAAATATATACACCTAAAAATGGTCTGGAGAATATAATTAATTAAATACGAATTATTTGATTAATTAACCTTAATTTCATCTACTATTAAATAAATAGAAATATTTGTTTATATAGTTCACTTTTAATTCTTCTATTTTTATCATATTATTTTATCTTAATTAAATAAACAAGTTTAAATACTTTGTTTTATTTGATTATTATCATTATTATCTCTTCTATATTTATTTAATAAACAAATTCTATAGTTTGTTTTATTAAATTAATTATTCTCCTTTGCTAATTTGAATAAATCAAAATATTCAAATAAAGGCAATTTCCTATATTCACTCACCTACCAAATTAGATATAAAACATCTAATTTAATTCAATTGGCATTCACGGGAAAGCTGTGGAGAAAAACTTGCAGGTAATCCTCTTCAATCTCTTTCCTCTGATTCTTCCTATCATCTAGCATGATGTTTTCATGGGGAGAACCATTCCCAATACCAACTCAAGCTTCTTCATCTCTCACCATTCAATTCTCGAAATCAAATCCAAGCCTTTGTTGTGCTGCCCTGTCACAAATTGCTATCATGAATCTATAAATACAACTTTCTTCTACAAGAAATGGATCTGAATCCCATCTCTGTGCAACCTTACTTTGCAGGAATAACAATCAAGCAATCAAGCATCTGAGCAATAGCAATATCATTTAGCAATAGAAATAGCAAAAAAATTAGAATCAATATCATAACTACATCGTAGATCACTGTAGCTTCTTTTATCATATTCATGTCAGCATAGATTACAGTAACTTCATCATATCATCTAGAAATCACCATACATGATTAGATTATTGCATTTAGTAGCATCTCACTCTCTAGATTGACATTTTAACAATCACAATACTTACCAAATTTGAGAGCCCTATGACTTAATAAATCTTTAGAGATAGAGAACAATATGATGCTTTCAGTAGATTTGTGCTTTTAAATTAGTTTAATTTTTGTTAAATATTTGATATAATGTCTTATTAAGAAGTGTTCTTAGTTTACTTATTCTACACTTACAAATAGGATTGTTGATCATTTAGAGGTATATTGAGAGGGTGAGTTGATAGAGTTATTGTTCATTCATGGAGTCTTCTTTTCACAAGAATCCTTTATCATATCACAAGTTCTTTTTACAAGAGTCCTTCATCATATCACAAGTTGTCATCTTTCATAAATCAAGTTTCAGTGGAATGGTTTTGCATAAAAGCATGATTGATAAAAGTAGAGATATGGGCATAGACTGTTATTAATATATGTCACATAATAGACCGAAAAAATCATTGTCATTGAGCATTGTTATTTGAGCCTCAAAAAATTGCAAAGTGATCACTATCAAAGATTGTTTTGACCTCTCTTGGTGTTCTTATGAGGATTAGGGTTGTTATTGTTTATTACCTTTCAAAAGGTTGGCATTGTTTCCATTTTTTATTTGTCTCAAAGACTTATAGGGGCCAAAGTAATATGGCCGCAATCACATTTTAGGGTTTTGGTTGTTGAAATCTTTATACCTTATAACCTAAAATGCTAAGAATATCTAAAACCCTAAGAATATACTATACCTTGAAGACCTAGAGTTTATATCTTATGAAGGTCATCAATGAAGAGTTTTGTTTATGTTATGTTTTCTTTTTTACTAGATATACACGGTGAAAAGTTGCTTAAATGATGACTTGAGGGTTTAAGATCGTCGGAAAATCGACCCCTACTCTTAGGTGTAACTGGCTAGACAGGTTAAAGACTTATAATTCACTACCCAAAGTAAGATCAATGGTTATAATTTAATCGATGGATTGGTAGATTTCGAAGATCAAAGGTCCACTTTTAAAACTGAAAAACGATTAGTATGATCAACTGATGTAATTGTTTCTAGTATTGTTGTCTTTCTCATAGGTGGAAATGAAAAATTGTATCTACAATGTGTTTTTTTGTTTTTTGACAACTTTTTGTGTGGTAGTGCTGATGTAACTTACCAAATATTTCAGTGAGAATGTTTGTATTCCATGTAATATATTTTTCCACAAATTGTTCACTATGTTGAGGATTTTATACATACATATGAGCATTCCAGCTATATTGGCCATACACATTAGGGAGTATTTTTGTATTGACTATAAAAACATAAACTAAAATAGTTAAAATTTGAAGATGATGATTTCTTCTATTGAAATAAAGATAGGATGAACATGTAAAACTTTACCTACTTTATTCACAGGAAGTAATTGCACAGTATTCACATATTCAGATATAGACTAACTTCTTAAAGGCTTCATTAGTAACCATCATATCCACTTTTCCCTCATCTACATAGAGCAATAAAAAATGAAAAGATTAAAAAAAGAATTCCTATAAATTAACAATTGCATGAGAAAGTTTTTAAAACATAATCGCAACTTAAATTGCAAAAAATAAATAAAACTCCCTTGAAGAAAAGGGAAAAGGTGAAACAAAAATGGCATAAATTTTGTTCATTTTCTTGAAAATTTTGAGAACTCCTTGCAACAATAAGAAACAAGAGCAGGCTTAGAAATGACCGTATGAAACGAAAATCATGTTTCCCTATGAGAGGGGAGACTTTACTATGTTGGAGGTTGTAAGGCCTCTCCCTTTATATCAAGGTAACAACCCCTTTTATTCTAAACCTACGCTACTCTGCTATGTGGTTTGAGAGTGCAACAAATGGGATGATGTAGGATCCGACTGTGTTCGAGTGCCACTATTCTTGTAGTCATTTAATTCTAAGAGTAGATTAGATAAATTCTCATGTGAACACTTCTATTAAGGTGTGTGACTAAATCTACATTAATAGGTACTATGTTTTGTCAGGCTACAATGTGTTGTTAAGGCCCACTTGTAGTATCTTATCCTTCTAAGCATTTGGCTCATGTTGATTGTTAATGTCTCCCATAGTATTCACTTGAGGTTCCTCATATCATGTATTATAATTAAAGTTAGCAATGGAACCTTAGAGGTTTTAGTAAGGAGTGATCACACATAAGCCAACAATTTGATTCCTGTAATACTTCTTGATATAGGAAGATGAAGATATCAAGTAAATAATGAAAGATGGAGAGTTTAGAGTCTCTATGTAAGGCCTGACCTTAAGGTATCAATAGAACTATGAAGCCTTAAATTTACATATATCAATAATGTTATATTAAACCTTTTTCAGTCTAATGTTTGTACCAAAACGTGAAGTTTTACTCTTGAGACTTTTAGTCTAAACTTTTTATAAACCTTGTTAATAATGATTTTGGCCTTTATTGTGTAAGAATTTTATATTTTCCTTGAGAGATCATATAATTCTATGTTTATATATATAATGTATTGTATGGTCTCTATGCTTTTAACTTGGTTGCATATCAATCTTGTGGTTTATATTCTCAATAAGCATTGTTAAAAAAAATGAATTGTTTTATACCCATAACATGGGCCACGTTAGGCCTTATCTATCATTTCTTCAGAGGGAGATTATTATGTTCTTGAATGACCTATCAAAATGAGTATTCATCGAGTTTTGTAATGAATATACATAAAAAATAATTTATGTTTATGCTCTTTGAGAACCTTAAATATTATTTTATTACTTATGTTTCAATCCATTGAACTTGGTTAAGAATACTAGAGTCAATACCCATATGTACACACGGTCCAAGGTAAATAATATTGCTTTTCAGAACCATTTGGTTCTTTGTAGTAGTATTTAATGTAAACACTATTATTGAAATGGACTATATTATATTGGAAAGTTCTAGATGTCTAAATCTTATTCACTATCAACGTATTGGTAGTGCTATATTTTGAAGGGGTTTGTGTTTAAATCCTAAGAATTATTGAAACTTTGACAAGACATTGAATGGACAACGAAATGAGTTGCAACCCAACGTCTAGCAATAATAACTCTGCACATTGGCATGGTTGTAGGGTGACCGTTCACCAGATGCATTAAATAAGGGTGGTGGTGTAGGGTTCTGCATTAATGTATTTCATGGAAGAGGCGGGCATATTTGTCACAAATTTATGAGAGTTGAAAAAGAATCCACATGCCTTGTCATTTCATTTGATTTTTTTTCGGGCATGGGAGACAACTTGCATGAGGGAGAGAAGGTGAGGGAAAAAAATGTGATCAGGAGATTCAAGATCATCTTGCAGAGCCAACGACTGGGGGGTGTGGGTATGGGGTGTGTGAGGATATAGGTACGCCTCAGGTCGGTAGCAAAGCCCACGCCGTCGACCTATATGCCTACCAAACTAGAATAATCAACTATTTTATTGTCAAATCATGGAGGATTGCTCACTCTTTCTCAGCTTGGAAAACTATAGAAACATGAAGAAGAGGGAGAACTAAAAATAAAAAGAATCACACTCACATTGTTTAGGTTTTTCTACACTATTTTTAGATGCATAGTCCATATTTGAAGGCGAGAAAAAGAGATTTGCAATGACTTTTCTTGAAGTTTTTGATGTTAGAGAATGGCATTACAAAGTTCGAGGACTTGTTGCAAGATGGGGTGAAGAGGTGAAGACAATGCTTTGACATGGAGTAGGAGGATACCAATCATTTATGGGATGGCTGACTGGGTGGGAAGGAAGAAAAAAATAATAAGAGAAAGCAAGTGTTACAGGGGGAGATCATTCATTCTCCTTGGGCTATGAGGATTTGACTGTCACAAGTGGACAAGAAATATCTTAGTAGCTCATTACCAAGGAGGAGGAGGTTCGCTTCATTTACAATTCTCAGCTACCCCTTTTAGGAGGGATGTGATTGCCTTGACGAGGAGGGGAGGTAGGGAGAAAAGGAGGAGGTTGCGTAGTTGAGGAGGGGGTTTCTAGGATTTCAGAGCGTCAAGCAGAGGGGTTTCTATGGGTATTCGGGTTGCAGTCAGGTGCCTTTTTGGAGGATGACTAGTAGCTGCGACCACCCATCTTTAGGGAACATCGTTGTTTTACATATATGCCAATTTTGTGACTGATAGGGGGCTTCTATTGGAAGCTAGGCACTCTTATGCTACTAATTTAGATGCATTTTAAAGGGGAAAGTTTGTAGAAATAAAATACGCTAGGATAGAGAGGGGATGAGCAGACCACACAAATGAAGGAGATTGGTAGAGGCTTTCATTTAGAAAGAAGGCGCATTGTTGGAGACATTTATGAGGGCATAAGAAATCAGTAGGGAAGTTCTTTCTTATCAGATCTTCTAATATCGATTGAGGATTGAAGTTACCAAGTAGGGTCTAAACATCTTCATATCTAAAATTTGCTCACTGTTTTTTGAAAGGAATTTTGCAACATATTGTGGGTTCAACCTGCACTCATCTCTTTTCTAAAAATATTTTTTTTCTTTTGAGATCTATTGCTAAATATTTCATGTTCCTATGCTTTCATAATTTGCATGTGTCTTGATATAATCTTATGTTTTGTTTGTTAAATTTTGTTTATTAATAATAAGAATGCATGAACTAGATAGAGTTTATAATCGGCTAATTCTAAATGGTGATACATGGATTTTACTCATAATAAGATATTAATATAAAATACCTTTTTCCTCCTTAATTTATGTGTAAAATAAGATAGCATGTTTAGCCAAGAGTTTCTTTACGTGAGGAATTCTAAAAAATAATAATAAGCAAGTAAAACAAAAAAAAAAATCTAACAAGAAAAAAGTTAAAGATAAATAAAATCTATGTAAGGGGCTATGTGGCTTTAAAGTATGTAAAAGCTAAAAGATAAGAGATTTAGAATAGGTTTAGGAAATTACGTAGTTTAAATTATTTTCATTTACTAAACTTTAAGTTAGTATTTTGACACAGTTGGGATCAAAGGGCCTTGTCAAGCTATCCAATCATGCAGCCAAAACACAAACCACACAACATACAAATTGACACACACAGGTTCAAAACATTCATTTATTCATTTAGAACAACATTACATTTAGAAATTACAACTACAGGGCATTTCCCTATTCCTGTTGGCTTCTCTACTAGTACTACTTCTCTCTCTACCAATGCCTCTTCTTCTGGTTGGCTAGTCGACCACCTTCACTTCTTTGGCTCTTGTTGGCCTCTCTCTCTAGCCTGTGTACTTTGACACACAGTTCTGGCACCCTACCTTGGCACCCTTATTTTGGCACCCTACTCAACACCTTTCTTCCTTTAAGCTCCCTCTTCTCTATCTCCCGCTATCTCTTTATACATTTGTTCCTCCTTCAAGTCGGCCCAGCCATTCTACCTTCTTGTTGTCGTTGTACCACAATGCAGTTACCTTGCTATCTGTAGCTTCCTTCATCAACCAATCAACATGTATTCAACAATAACGATGTGGAATTGCATCAATATCATTCTGCCAGGTGTCGTGATCACATTTGTCAACAACCACCGAATCGTACCGCTCATGCTATTGAGTCCATCATCAGTCTATTGCCCAGAATCTAGTTCAACTTCCACTGATGCCATGATGTTACACTGACACCACATTGTCGCCCCATTGGGCAGACCACAAGTCACCTTCCACCAATACAAGAAAGTCTCGTCAAAGAAAAGTATTTATGTTGAACCTTATCCACCTCATCGCCATGCCAAACATCGTAATCCACAACAAGGATGTGAATTACCCAATCCCATCAAGTCATGTGTTTGATCATCTTCATTATCTCCCACATCATCATGACTAGGTCCCACTACCGAAATCACACTCCTATCACCCTATCGTTGGGACTAACTCCATAGTCCTGGCAATATCACCTTGTCCACCCAATGAAGGATTACCATCACTGTATCACTAAAAATCAAAACCTTTGAACCTCTAGTCAGAGGTTATGGAGTTATGAAAGCTCTTGACTCACCGACATCTTTCCATCAGACTATCGATGAGACTCTAGGATGAGTCTCGTTGATATGACCACCTCACACTAATCACCCTGTCGTTGGGAGAAAGACTAATGTCCCACCAATTTTGCACACTTACGTCGATGAACCCATTATACTCCATCATCATCGGGTCATTGCTAGGACACATATTAGGTCCGTCAAAACATTAATCTCCCACTGACAACATACATACTGTCAACACCATCATTCTATCGCTGAAATGGGTAAACACCTCCTATTGATAACCCAAAGTTTTGTCGATGAGGGAACAACATCAACCAAGGAGAGGTAGGAGTGCGATGCTCCTGCATCAAACTCCCCAAGTGATTAAAAATGTGTGCTCCTACCCATGGCATCCTTAATGCCATCCTTCTTTTTTTCTCCTCTTCCAACATCTTGTTGGAACATGCATCCTTCTCCTTTGAAAGTTTTTCTCTGCACTCAACCTCTTGGATGTGGAATCAACTCCACTACAACCCAACCACCTCCTCCAAATGCATCTCGCATTCACCGCTAATCTTGTGGGATTCAACCCACCATAGTCCATCCACCACCACCAATTTGCACTTAACTCAGCAACATTATGCAAATCCTTGTTTGCATACCAATCATTTTGGACTACCCTATCCATCTCAATCTTATGCATTACCTCCTTCACTGGTAATGCTACACCCACTCATTGATCTTCATCCTCAGGTACAACATTGTACTCCTCCTTACCATCCATGACAATATCCTCACGCTCTATTGTTGCATCCACAATCACATCTTTTGTACTTTTGAAAACCTCCACCTCTGATGTTGCCTTCTGCAAACTAAACATGGCCTCTATTTTTGCTATCACTTCTGCAAACACTGAATCTTCCTCATTAGGCCCCTTATCAAACACAGGACCTCCACAAATCGTTGTATTATCACCCTTCTCTCTTAGGCTACAACACTCATTTCCTCTACTCTTCTACTCACTATCCTCAAAGCATACTTCTGCAATATTCTCCCCCTCATGTGCACTTGCATACACAACTACAAAAAGCTTATTTCCTTTCTTCTTCGTCATTTTTCCACACTCTCAAACTTCAACCTCTCGAGTTTCACAAACATAAACTGCCTCCAATTAGGCAATATGTTTAGAAAGATTCAATACATTTAGAGACTCACAAGTCCCTCTACAGTCACAAGTACTCCTTGCAACAATATTTCACTCTCTATTAGAGTATCATCCCTTTGCAGTCACAGGTCCTTCCTACAACAAAACTCTTTAGGATTCTAGTCCTCTACAGTTGCAAATCTCTTCTCACCTACAATAATCTTTTCTAGAACTCAATCATCTGCAACTATCCTCTACCCAACAAATATCCTGGATGCTTCCTCTACCCACTCTCTTAGTGGAGGAACTCTACATCTACTACCCAGTTTTATCTTTGTTGGGGGATAGTAGTTACAGACCATCTTTCGTGTCCACAACTGTAACGCCCCACTAAGAGACCTAGTGGATTAACACAAAAGACTTCAACATCAAGCCAATAATTTATTTATTTATTTATTTTTAAGAAACTAAAGTGACACTAACTAATGCAACCCAACAAACTAACATGGATAATATAGTTACATTAACGTCATATCATAATCACATTATGACCCAAAAGTAACATTAATCATAGCCCACTTACACACTTATCCATCATGGTCCCCTAACATCACTACTACGACACATTTACACTAATTAAACCTATAGAAAGACATATGATACTCTAAGAACACATCTAGTCAAATTTTTTTAAATGTAAATTAAATCTCATACATTAAATTACATATGATAACATAACTTAATTATAAATAAACCTTATCTAACACTATGTCAATATGAACCTAATCCTAATCAATGTCATGAAATAGGTACATGAAGATATATCATATCTACTACTAAATTAAACTCATAAAAATACAACATTCCTATGTTAACCTTTCCATTCCATAATAAACAACAATAAATATATATTCAAGATTATATCAATTCATTTACTTTTCTTTTACAAGAATGCTATAATGTACAAAATTCACTCATATGAGAGGTACATATATATAAGATACATATTGGACACAATTCTCTTAAAAACATTATCTGCATCATGAAACAAACTCTGGAATGAAGTTGAAGGAAAGACTCCATGTTGCACTCGAACTGCACCACCTAAACCCCAATGGATGGTTGGAAAATACCACCTTACCACGTGGAACCTTGAGGCCCACTCCCTCCGTGTTAGGAGACAACACTAGGCTCCACACACAAGCAAACAACAAAAACAACAAATCGCTGACACTAAACATCCAAAAGAGACTACCTAAAACAAAAATCAATGAAAAATCACAAGGACTTTCACAAAGACTGCTAAATACTTCCAGAGGCCAAACACATAATACAAATGGATGAAAAACCCAAAAGCTGATCATTATACCACAACACATACAATGAAGCACATAACATCATTTTCACAATCTTATAACATAATAGTCAACTTTAATTTAACAGTTCATAATCAAGACCAACAATACATAGCCTTGGTATAGTTGATCCTTACACAATATAAAAGCCTCAACATAGGTTTTCACAATTGGGAAGGGATTGTTAGATAGTAACACCTTTAAATACAAATAATACAACATAATACAAAATAAATGATAGAGTTATATCCAACTCTTGACAACAATAAATTTGTCAACCATAAAACAACCATAGGGTGATCCCTCAATAATGGGTTACAATTTTTGGCCAAACTTGACATTAAAATCAGGATTTTTCACCAGACATTCACTTTCTTACACCTATAGTGCAGCTAAACCATTAAGGTTTTCAAGATGAATCAAACTAGTTATTTGTTAGATATTTTGTGTAGATTCTCGTTATATTTTTTAAAAAAAATTAAAAAATAAATTGTGAATCATTTTATGTAATTTTTAATAACTTATTTTTTCTACTAATCAACATTTTTAAAAAGTGATGTTCACTTCGGCACACATAACTTTTTTTATAGATAGGATACAATTCTGATTTTTAAAATGCAAATTTTTCACACCAATATCTAGGGGATGGATATTTTTTCATAATTTTTTGTTACATATTTTTTTTTTAATTAATTTTTCAAGCTAGCGTAATTATAATTCGGACAGAGGTGTACTTCGGCATGCATAACTTTTTTTGTATTCATTTGAATTAACTTATTCTTTTTTTGTTAGAATAAGGACATCAATACCTAGGGCACATGTATTTTTTAGAATTTTTTTTCTCTATTTTTCTATTTTTTCGTATGTGTGAAATAAAGAACTTGATGTTCATTGAAAATCCTACATTCACAAGAAATAAAAAATAAATATAATAATCAAATTAAACATATTTAAAATTATACTTTTTAGGAAGCTTATAATAAGGGCTATAGGCTTACAAAGAAAATTTTAAATGAATTCATTTGATCACCCAAAAGGTAAATCAAAAGTGGTTTTTTAGCATTTGATAGGTGTAGAGGAGACTCGATTATAGGTATGGTTTAAATCTAACAAGGTTCTATCCAAGGGGTTTGATCTAAGGGGGTTTGATCAATCCCTCTTTAATTAAAATAATTTAAATGGAACCTTTAAAGTCATAAATCATTGTATTTTCTAAAAATATGTGATTTCAGGCAAAAATCAAGATGTCCCAAAAAGTGTAAACCATTATTGTGGCAACAACCCATAAAAAATCAAATCGACTCGAAATCAAAATCTGTTAAAAACCTATTTCAGATTTGGCCTTCGAATATTTCGCAACGAAGGTGAAATTGACCAAAAAAAACTTAGAGATTCACAAAATGCAAAAAACAAATGGATCCCATAAAAACCATCTTTTCGGCAATACCCGTTTACAATGAAATGACAAAATGAGTAACCCAACAACCAAATATTTTTAAAAATATCAAGCATTAAAATTTTAATTAATTTAACACCTTTCAAATGCCTATAAATATGAAATCCTAGTCTTCCAATGGCTAGTTATAGGGAGAAACTAGGGTATTTGCAACTATGAAGGAGCAGCCTAATAACAACCCCGTGTTTCAACTATAGTTTAAAAATTGTGATTTGGGTTTTTTCAATTTTTGGACATAGTTTAAAAGAAAACAAGATAAATAAACCCTTTAAATATCTCACCAACCCAATTCGTAAAAACATATTTATGAGTGACACAATCAAACCATTTTATTGGTAGAGAACATAAGACAATAAACAAGTATTGATTTATTTATTCTAGAATAAATAAATGTTTCATTCACACAGAAAATAAAACTATCTAACATTTATTTTCAAAAAATAAAGAGAAAAATTAATCAAATTATGCATACATTCAAAAAGAAAATTTAAACAAAGGATCTCAAAATCCAACCTGGATCTAATGTTTAGCATGGACGAGAATTCGATGTCGAGCTCCAAAAATTTTAAATTTTGATTCCCCAATCTATAATTCTCTCAAAACCACAATTCTCCAACAAAATCTATTCCCCTCAAATCATAATTAAATTCTAAATCACTCTCCTCTAAATTTCAATTCAAAATCACTCCAAATTTTTCAAAAACTTTAGAAAAATTACTTCAAAACCATGTAAAATCACTTCATTATCAAAGCTCCCAAAAATCTCTTCAAAATCCTCTAATTTTTATGCACAAAAAGGTGAAAGTCTCATTTCCCCAATTTTTTTCATAAATAAAACTAATTAAATTCAAAAAAAAAAAGTAACTTTCTTTTTCCCCAAAAGACTCTTTTTTTCTAAAATAAAACAAGGAAATAAAATCATTTCATAAAATAAAATACTAAAATATTAAATTAAAACACCTATCTTCATCCCCCTAAAAAAAAATTAAAATAAAATAAATAATCAAATTAACTCACATAATTAACTCATTTGTTTAGGGTTTTCCACTAAATAAATTCAAAATATTATAAAAGATAAAAAAAATCCTTAAAAATAGCCACTCCACCAAAATAGTAAATCAAAACACAAATATAACATATGCTTACATATTAATATTTAAATATTTACTAACAAACATATTAATATTTAATAAATAATACTAAAATATGTTAATATTTATAACCTTATTTTCATAAAACATAATACATATATAATCATAATAATAGTAATAACCAATATTCACTCACACCAAATAATAAACATAGCTATATATATAATAATAACATTAAATCACACTTTAACACCCACATAACAAATACGGTAACCAACATCACTGACCTAAAAGTTAACTTCACTTAAATAGGTCATAATCAGAGACCAAGCATAAACCACAAAATAACTTCTTACTAAAATGAGACATTCACATCAAAACATAAATAACGAGAATGATCACAACAATGACTAACCTGACTTACCAAAGGATTTAACACTATTTGAACTAAATCGACACTCAAAGCTAGACATTGAAAATGCACAATCATATAACCCAATAGAATCATTCACACACGTGCAACACTCCAACCATGGGGTAAAGGATATTGGGCATTGTCTCTTAACAACCCGAAAAAGTGGTTACACACTAAATCAATTATCTCTAATTGATTGCAATAGCTAAAGTTGGAGTATAATTTGGGCCTAGATGTTATCTCTTCAACCACTATTGAGATTAAAAGCACACTCAGACTTGCTAATTTAGGTGGAGATGTAGCCTAGTACTTGTTCACTCAAACATTCAAGTTAGAACACATATACATAATAGTCAAAGTATCAGGAAATGAACTCTAGCAATTGTATCTCATTTATGTATGTCCCTTATACATCCAATGGTACGATGCCACCCTTTTCACCTATCCTAACACCATACTACTCCATCACCTAACTATCCAAATAGATCTTTGCACAACAATAATATGATAATATACATCATACTCACTAAAGCACTAACAAAATCCCATGTCCCATCCGCAACCACAATGCTTGAACACAAGTTAATACCTCTTCATGATAATAAATATAATCATAATCAAAATCATAATATCATATTATCATGATAATAATATGTCAAAATCATGGAAAAATCTTAAAAATAACCAAAGCACTTCCATAGCACAAATATGCCCATAGCTTGCATCCTAGTAACAATCATGTCTAAACACACACACATCATGATAAACCTATCCTTAAACATATATAATAAGTCATTTCCTAACCTTCTCACATAGTATATAAATTCATTATTTACAACATTAACTACTTAACACCATTAGCACATACCTTTAAATATCCCTATTATTTTACCTTCATCTCTAAGTTCTAAAGCCAAACTATCTGCACATTCATGGTGAGAATGGAAGGGCACTATATTCTCCCCCCGTAAAACTTGACTTACTCCTGGAAGTCACAAACTAGGTTGGAAACATAACATATTAGTACTGAAATTTTGATACTTTATAATTGATGTACATCCTTTATCTAAATCATTTCAATTAAAATCACTATCTGACTACACATTTGAAAATAATATTTTCCTAACCACCTTTATTGAGAAATCCATACATCTCTTATAGTATGATACTTGATTTTACACTAACAAATATAGCAGGTACTCCATTTAATACCATTTTCCATTCCCAATACAAAAAAAATCTCCATAATCTCATACAAGGAAAACACATCAAATGGTTTCTTGATATTCAAAAATACACACCATCTCATGTTTCAAAAACATATTTCAAATTACAATTTACAATTTTCAATAACATCCACTTCATTCAATACCACAAATTCACAATACACTCACATTTAAGATAGCATGGTTATCCCTCTTTTACATCAATAAACAACAAAATATAAGAAATATACATCTAACACATACATACACAATCACATCACCAGAAAGTGCACAACACAAGGCTACACAAGGGTCCATCTAGACATCGAAAATCAACATACTAATCCATGATACATAATCCATGAGCCAAGAGTCAATATCCATCTCACATGATTCATACCTCACACTAAGTGGCTTGATGGTGTTAGGCCACACACACATAGTGAGACTATCCAAACAAGACCACAATAACCTACCTTTTGTTGTATAAGGTGGTTAGCCTCCAAGAGATAGTCATCACACCTAGGTGGGTAGTGGGTCCTAGCTATGTAATAGCCTCACATACCCCCATCCTCAAGGTTCTCTATGTTTGCTTCCTCATATACACTCACCAGATGTAACACCCCTCCATTTTGGATTTTTTGAGTGGCAATGTTTTTTTTTCTTTGTTATGTGTTTCTGTTATGTTGTGACTTTGATACTTGGTTCTCTTTGATCGCGACTGTTAAGCGATGCGTATGTGACATTTTGATGTGATGGAATTTTACTTTAATATAATCATTATGGCATGTTTTGAATTAGCGTAGCAGATATTTAATTAACGATGCTTTATGTTTTTGAGTATATTAT
This sequence comes from Sequoia sempervirens, assembly GCA_007258455.2. NCBI lineage: Eukaryota > Viridiplantae > Streptophyta > Pinopsida > Cupressales > Cupressaceae > Sequoia > Sequoia sempervirens. Next base: position 459,030,935 of record VDFB02193867.1, read on the forward strand.
TGATGTTAGACTCGTCAGTTAGAAAGTCTGTATTGGTGAAGGGGACGAGATTGTATCACTCGCTTGCGAGCGCCCTATGATTCCGAGATTTCCTCTTCACGGTGTGTTTTATTATATCATATATATATGCATGTTCAACACTTTTTATTCGTAGGTTGACAGGTACATGAAATTGACTCCACCTGATTTCACAGGTTTGAGCGTGTCCATTGACCAACGGTAATCGATTGTGAGATAGTAGCTAGGTTTTTCGTGCCAAGTTGTCACCCTAGTCATAGTTTGTCGTCGGATTTGGCGGTTTTGATTTGGTTCTTTCCTCCCTGGTTAGCTATTTCATTTCATATTTTAAAGGCTATTAAATGGTGGGTAAGGTTAAAATGATGATTTAACATATCTAGTTTCAAGGTTGAAATGTTATTTATTTCATGGATTAATTTGATTTAATTAATAAAATAATTTTTAGTTTATTGATTAACTAGGCAAATGGTCTTAAATTAAATGAAATAGTTATTTTGTTATTATTGTATATTTAGATTTAAAATTTAAAATGTAAGAGGAAATCATGTTAGATAGTTAAGTTAAATGATAATAAAAATAGAAATGTGTTAAATCTCACTTTTTGGAAATGTTGGATAAAATATACATTCTTTGCAATTTTGGGGATTTTAGTTTTAAATGAAATTATGAAATTTTCAAATATCATTCTTGGAAATTAAATTGTTTTAAAATTTTTTAAAAATGTAAATATATTCCAAAAGCTCAATAAATTTAGTGGGTGGGATATTTTAGGGGTTTGACCAAATTTGGGGAAGACTCTTTGTAAAGAAATGAAATTTCATTTGTTCTTCTATTTTGGATTTTGGTGGAGAGTTTTGTTGTGGCTGAATTTGGAGTTGAAGAGGAGATTGGAATCACCATTGTTGAAGTCTTCAAGCTTAGGGAGAAAACACCACGTTCATCTTTATTTCTCGTTCTCTCTTTTGAAATAATCTTCAAATTTCCTTTGGAATTAGGAGAAAGAAATCAAAACAAGAGTCACACAATGAAAATTGAAGTAAAACCAAAATAAAATCTCTTTTCAAACTGAAAACAAAAAAATCCAGAAATTGTGTTTAAGAAATTGGTTTCATTGCAAAATTTATGTAGAAAAGTTGCATAGCTTGTTTATAAAATAAAAATTTGGGTATAGATATTTATAAAATATGCCTGTATGTATATATATATTACGTATTTTATAAATATGTTTTGTATTTAATTTTTTGGAAAAAAATATTTTTAAATAAAATTTTGTTTCACATAATTTTTTTGAGAAAACGGGGAGGTATTTGTTATTTTATCTTTTTGAAAATGGATATTAAAATAAAGAAATTTAATTAAAATAAATAAATAAAAAAATTATTGTGGGAAGGGGGCAGCCATGGCTGCGCACCCAAACCCCAGTGGATATCATAATGTGCTTTTCATCATTTAAATGCGTGAAAATCTGCACTTCTTGGGAGTATTTGCATAGGTAAGGAGAGGAATTTCCAAAGCCCTTTCAACGATGTCATCAAAGGCGTATCCTGCGAATCATGCAAGCTGAGGCTATGGAAAAACTGTTAGAGATAATATGACAACAGTTCACATGCCTTGTTTAAACATCCATGTTCTCCCTATCTGTTTGTAACATTTATGTAGAAATTTCTTAAGCCCTTTTTTAAAAAATAACACAATTCATTCTGCACATATACTGTAATCATTGCATTTTAGAGATCGTACTCTTGAGTCATTTTGTCAAACAGTTCATGCATCTCACCGTCTTTCCTATTAATCCATTTTGTGTATATCTTGCAAGCATCACATTCCATGAGACTGCATTTCTTTGAGGCATGCCTTTGTCATCTTAGCTCACTTTCTCTTCTAGAAACCTGATGCCCATCAGTGACCGATGGTTCTGTAGGTGACATTTCCTTCTTCAAGTCGGCACTGCAAATTTGAAGCATACATTTTAAATTTGATGTATACCACATTGTATGGGATTTGATTTTAAAGCTTTGTAATTGGAATTTTTGCGATTTTATTCAATACCTCTCTCTTAGATTGGTATTTGATGTTCTCATGTTTTATTTAGTGATTGTTTTTGTTCATTTTGTGCCCCTACGTAATACATATCTTACGCTTAAGCCTCGTTGTCTTATATTTAAGCCATTCAAAATTGATGGAAACACTCAGACTATATTCATATATGATCCATAGTGGGGACCGCAGCCCTATGCTGTTTTTTTTTTATTTTCTTTAATTTTTATATTATAAATATTTATAATTTAATATCTATATATTATATTAATATATTTTATAATATAATAAGATTTTAAATAATTGATTTTATTTAAATTAGTTGGAATTAAAAATGTTTATTTCAAATATATAGATTTAAATAAATTTTTTTAATATATTTAAATATATTGATGGTTATTTTATTATGAAGATGCAAATATTGATTTTATAATTAAAATGATTTTTATTTTCTTTATATTGGAGAATTGATTCTAACTTTGGTAGTAATTGGGGAATTGAAATGAATATTTGGATTTACATTTTTTATTGCTTAGAAACGAAATTATGACAAAATTAGTTATTTTCAAGTAAAGTATAATTGAGGAAATTGAGAGTTAAATAATTGAGTTAGTTGAGTTTTAATGGATATATTTAAATGATATCTATATATTTAAAGGTATATATAAATTTGTATATACATTAAGTATATACTTCTATATGCATATTTAAATATAGTTAATTTTATGTTGTTTATATTCATTATGGATGTTGAAATAAGATTGTTTGTTATAACCAAATGATTCTTGCTAGCAAGTTGATTGGATTATTTTGTGTAAATTGGAGAAATAGGGAGATAAAGTGTTAGTCTAAATTCTTCAATATTCTAAATGCAATTTATATTACCTTGGAGTAGTTGCAATCAATTTTAATTATTTGCACTTGATTATAAGCAATATCTCTTGTTTGGCTTGGATTTAGGAAATCCTAAAGTAGGTGATTAATCATCAAATCGTCTTTCTTTATGCAATCTCCCTCTTTCGTGTCGGTGTGCAAATAGAGAAAATGTTTTGAAGTCTTCTAAATTGGGTTTCTTTTAATTTTGTGGGTGTCGTAAAATGTTAGTCAACCTTGGTTTTGTTTTGGGTAATGTGTATAGTCGTATTGTAATGCCCCGCCACGCAACCCTAGGGAAAGATGCAATTTACCACACAACCGAACTAATTTTTTTTTGAAAAAGAACAATAGCATGCAAGTTAAAACCATTAACATACAAGTTCACTTAACTTAGAACAACTAAACCCCTAAGGTTGCGAGACTGGGTTACTTAAACCAAACGCGGAACATGGAATTAAAACCATAACATAATAGTTACTTAACAAATAAAATTTCACGTACATTCATTCCCAATAATTTACATTCAAGAGTATGAGATACCTCTTGATTCCAATAACATGATTTGCAATACTCATTCCCCAAATGAGGTAAGTCCAACAAATAAGATTACATGTTACAAATTCCACCTCGATAACAAATGAGGGGTAATAAAATACAATAAGTACTAAGAGGACAAGGCATGAGAAGAAACTGATTCCCACGAGCTCTCCAACTGGAAATCATGACCACATGAACAAGAAGAAGAACCCACAGATTAAGATGCACACCACCCGACCACGTGGAACCCAAAGGCCCCACTCCCTCCGTGCTAGGAGATAGTAACAAGGATTTCCTAGACAAGACAATCTACCACTAGACACAGGCTAACACAGAAACTGAACTACAAACAAGAACATAGACCACATCACTTAACACAATGGTTACAATGCTTCCAGAGTCTAAAATCAAGTACAATCACTGTACAATAAAAACTAACGGTACAACACTATACTGACTGCTATCATAGGAGGAGTATCATTGCAAAGGTTGCATGGGATATCCTGGCAAGCCTTCCTAGGTCCTGGCCCCCCTCTAGGGATATCCTGGAAACCTCAACCGACTCCCAGCCCCACATGCACACCAGAGCAGAACTGAATATCTCTCGTAAAGACAAGATAATGATCTTGCCATTCCAGGCCTTCCCGACTCATCTCAAGTCTTGTACAAGCCCTTGAGCCAATGAGCAAGGCTAAATTATCTTATTAATATTCAAAGCTACTCTCTCCCTAGTAAGTTATTTTAATTTTCACTTAATTAACTGACTCTCACACGAGTTATCCTGGAACCTCTTTGGGCCCGGCGCTCGTTTGAAAGCCACTCCCCTATCGACAACACATAACTCAACCACACGCCAAGGGTAGACAATGCACTGACATTTATCACAAATGATTTAAACACCTCAAAAGGTAACACATCACTATAGATGCCCAAAACTGAAACCAAAGCTTGCACTACCCAAGGCTAACACAAGGTTGACTAACATAATGGTAACCCACATAACAAACTGATACACAACTTGACCTTTAATCACAAGGTCACACAACCCGTACAAAGAACCAGGTTTCCGTTGAAGCTTAACCCACACACAAACCAAGATAGACAAAGCAAATCACAAGAGACATAACATCATCTCAAGAGAACACAACTAGAAGACTTACATGATCAAAAAGACCAACACGAATTAACAATGAAATCAAAGAGTCCCTAGCCTCAAGGAATAAAATCCAGCACAGCCAAAGCATGCTCATGAACATAACAATAATTTCCCAAACCATACCAACAAGAAATCACTTAAATCAACAATCATAGACACACACGTTCTTTAAATAACTCAAGATCAATTTTGGCAAACAATCTTTTCTCATAAAACGGAAACCAAAGTACATATATGCATCATATACTTAATCCTTTACTGATACTTATAAGTTCTCAAAAATGTAACTTTCACGAACCTTATCTATTCTTTTCAATATAAAAATGAACATCATTCCACAACCTATCGTTAGGATATTTTAAATCCAAGCAGAACAATGGTATAACATAAAAAAAATTAATTAATAAATAACAATAATTGCACATACTTGAGAATTAATCAAATTTCATTGGTAACTGACGAAAGATTACATCTAAAAGTTTATTCCATTTCTTCGATTTATTCACAATGATCAAGCCATCTTTTAAATAAATTGTTTAAATCTAAAATCCATTTCGCCTCAACTTCAATAAAATAATTCATATTGAAACTCTTATATTTAAATATAAATATATATTAAATATATATTTATTATTTAAATATACAAATATATATATCAAAACCATGGTATAACGTAAATAATCAATTATTTCTCTAGTTTCACAATCATACACCATAAATGAAACCATTTGTTTAACAAAATATTATGATTAAATAATAATTCAATCAATTATGTTACACAAGAAATTAAGTAAATAACTCACATTATTCACACAAGCTCAATTGTAGCTCAAAGTAGGTAGACAACTTAAGGAGTATAAACCAATAATTATGTTTCGTTTCCCAGTCACATATTTTAATAAAATCAACCTTTGAAGTAAAAGTACTTGATTGTCTAAAATCTCCCTTTTTAAAATATATCCTTTGACTATTAAAATTCAACGTTCTAAATAATTCGTTGGAATATAGAATCCACTTTAGCTTCTATTTTTGAAACAAAATCATCTTAAGATAACCTATATTTTAAATCTGTCTATTTAATTTTATTTGACTCAATTATCTGTAATAATCAAAATCAATTATAGATAAATCAAACCTTTGACAAATAAAGTCCTCTGATTAAACTAAATCCTTTGTTGACCCTAAGCTCTTCAATTATGTTCTATAATCAAAATTCAATGACTAAAACCATCTTATTGAACTAAATCTTTCGTTATCTCTAAATTTCACTATTACGTTCAAAATCAAGATATCTTAATAAATAACATTTAAATTAAATCGTTTAATCCTTATTTCATCATGAAATAAACAAATAATTCAACTAAAATCAATATTTCCAATTACTTATATTTTAAAATAAAAGTAAAATAAATACCTAAATCTTTCCATTAAATTCCCAAAATCAATCATTATAATAAAACCCCATTATTCAAAATATATATAATAAAATATATTATATATAATATATAACATATATTATTATTATTATATATATATATATATTTTAAATAAAACTAAAAATCAACATACACATTATATATATATATATATTATAATATATAATATTTAAATATTATATATATTATAATATATATATTATATTTATATAATATAAAGACAAAAAAATGAAATAAACCAGGGGATCTAGTGCACGCCCGACCTCCTTATGAGGAGGGATGCGGCCCTGGCCACGCCAACCTCCCCTGTTGGAGGCAGCGCTGTCGGTGGCAACGCCTCTCCCACATACTGTGGGGGGCGCTGCCTCCGGTAGCGACCTCCACAGGGTCGGCCAGGGGTAGCCACGATTGCGGGCCCTGTGCAAAACCCTCACATAAAAATTTGTTTATTTATTTTTTTATTTCCAAATAAAAAAAGCACGAAAAACATGTAAACAAACCCCTGTTCTGCATTTTTCTTTAAAAACCAGAATATTAAAAAAACACAATATATATATATATATATATATATATATATATTTTCAAAAAGATTGATTCTAATACCCAAATCTAATAGAAAAACTTCATTCTCCATAATACAAAACAAAGAACATGTTTAAACAGAGTTTTTTTTTTTTTTTGCACAAATTTCATAAGGAGGTTTTCAACTTCAAATAGATTTTCAAGATCTTCTTGAGTTCTTTTATTTTCTATGGTTGGATTTTGTTTTCTTGTTTTCTTTTCTATTTCATTTCCAATGTTGAATTTACTATGGTTTCCATTTTCTTTCAAGATCTCAAGGAGGGTTTCAGATTTATTTTATAATCTTGCATTCAAATTGAAATAAAATTTTAAAACTTCTACACAAAACTAGAATAAAACCTAGATCCAGAAGCTTGGAGAACAAAATGATGAGGGATCCTTTGATGCCTCCATTCTTTAACAATCTTCTCCCAAGATCTTCATTTTTAAACCAAGAATCCATCCCAAAATTAAAAAGCCCTCTTTTGCAACCAATTTTCCCATAAGAGGAATTGAAAGAAAAGCCCTAAATGAAAATATACCCTTTTCCCAAATTCAAATTCAAATTCCATTAAACATAAATTTTAAATTCAAATTCAAATTCAACTTCTAATTCAAATTCAAATACAAATTGCAAACTCAATTTCAAATTCAACTTTTCACAAATATCTTTCCTCAAAATAGTCAACTATCTCTTAAAATATCTTTTCTACCCCAAAGTCATTGCATATGAAAACATTTGAATTTTTAATAACTTAAAACAATTTCCAATTCCAAATTGGATTCAATATATTTTAACATTTCCTTTTCAACAAAAGAATTAAATCTTTTAACACTTTTAATTCAAGGAATAACTAAATCAATTCCACAAAAACTAATTTAATTAATCAATAAAATAAATAAATCTAATCCAAGATTAGATTATTTTATTAATTAAATTAAATTAATTAATAAAGTAAATAACATTCCTAACATTACAACCAAATGCATTAAATCACCAGTTTAACAATGCAAGCCATTAAAACTTGAATCTAAATAAAGACCAAAGTAACATGGGCAACGAAACAACCAACCTGATTACAATCCGATGACACACTGAGACTAGGGTAGTGGCTTGACACAGAAAAACCTAGCTACTATCTCCCAATCGAATTTCGTAGGACAAGGGACATGCTCAGACCTGTGGAACTAGGTAGAGTCAATGTCTTGTACCTGCATCCTGCAACCACACGAGTGTCGAACATGCATATAACATAATAATAAAACACACTGTGAAGAGGAAATCACAGAATCACAGGGCACTCGCATGCGAGTGATGTGATCCCGTCCCCTTCACCAATACAATATCACTAACTGACAAAGCTTCCATCATTAACATAATCAAAACACAAGGCATCATTAATTCGAGTGCATACTATGCTAATCCAAAACATTCCATAATGATAACCTCATAATAAAATACAATCACCACAAATTATAACATTCTTGTCACTTTACAGAGAGTGATCAAACAATAACCAAACACCTTAATTCAAGAGTTATTAGAAACAAAGCGTAACATGGGGAAAACATTGTCTAATTATCAGAGCACAAAATGGAGGGGTGTTACATGTATTTTGTTGTTTTACCCAGTTTTCACGAACAGGGATGGGTTGTGTCTCCTTGGATTAAAAGTGTTTTATGTGGTTTGTGCCTCCTTTGGAAGGAGTGGATTATGTGTTTTGTTACCTCCAATGTTTGGAGAGGGTTTTGACCTTTGTTGCCTCCAGTGTTTGGAGAGAGTTTTGACTTTTGTTGTCTCCAGTGTTTGGAGTGGGTTTTCATTATAAGTTCCTCCTAGAGTTGGAGTGATTGTTTATCTTGCTAGTATTCCCTTTGGCATCCTTGGTGATTGATTTTGTGTTGGTTTGTTGTCAAGTAGAAGAGTGGCTTCTGATAGGGGCCAGAGCCCAAAGAGGTAAACTGGGAAACCTTTAGAAGTGGTTTAATCAAGTGATAACTAAAGAAATATACTTAGAAGTTAGGTAGTTTTTCACATTAATTAAGATAATTGAGCCTCGCTCATGGACGCAAGGGCTTGTATAGACTTGGGATGAGATGGGAAGGCATGGAATGGCAAGGTCATCTATCTTGTCCTTACGAGAGGTATTTGATTCCACATGAGTGAGTATGGGTGCCAGGATTCAATAGAGGCCACCAGGACAACTCATAGTGGGGGCCGGAGCCTAGGAAGATTCCGAGAGGATATCCCATGATGAGTTGTGTGATGACACTCTTTCTACGACAACAGTTGGTAGTTGGTTTTGTGTATGGTCTTCTTATCTTACTCGATCTATTTTACTTTTGGAAGCAATGTGACTTATGTCAGTGATGTTAGAGTTGTACTTGTGTTATTCATATGGTTGTATGGTTCATGTGATTGGTTGTGTCAGGGTTAGTTATCCTATGTCTAGTGGTGGATGGTCTTGCCTAGGAATCCTTGTTACTATCTCCTAGCATGGGGGGTGAGCCTTCAGGTATCACATGGTTGGGTGGAACGTGCACCTTAATTCGTTGGGTTGACTTTTTGTTCGTGTGGATGAGATTTCTAGTTGGAGAGCTCGTGGGATCCAGTTATTCCATGCTTTAATTCTTTACAGTCATTATTGTAATTTATTACCCCTCTTGTATCGAGGTGGAAGATGTGATTTTGTAACCTTGTATTCTAGAATTATCTCATTTGGGGAATAAGTGTTGTAATCTTATTGTAAAGTATATTTTAGAATCATGTGGAATTTCTTATGCCTTGTCATAGTTTTATCATGTGTGGAATGAATGTGTAATTAATTTGTTAAATAATTAAATGTGATGTTGTCATTTCATGTTTCTTGTTTAGGTTTAAGTAAACTTAGTCTCGTAACCTTAGGGGTTGTTGGCAATGTGTAGTGAACCTTCATGTTTGTGTTCCTTTTAAAAAAAAATTATTGTGTTTATGTTCTTAATTGCTACTTCCCCTAGGGTTGCATGGCAGGGACATTACACCAAGTCCGCTTCATACATCCTTGGAGAGGAATCACAATACGACACATGGCCGACATCAAAAACTATAAGGATAAACTAGTTTAGCCACCAAAGTCATAAAGAAGAGAAAATAAAAATTCTATTTCAACAATAAAGCAAGAAATGTGCACAATTTCAACACTAAATCAAGTGTAACCATAAGGGCTACGAGCAAATAAGATCACAAGGTGTGGCTAAACCATCACAATCAAATATAAACAAGGTGTTGGCCTTCACAATCAACATAAAATCATCAATAACCATAAAGAAAGTCCATAATCTTTGAAATTGCGCTGTACAACACTACATGACTAGATACTAGCCACCAAATGAAGAAGGAGGGAACAACATTAGGCTATAGTAGTAGCCCTCATGTGGTGTGAAGTGAGCACGCCATCCACATGGCTTAGAGTGTACTCCTCAGCTACACCTTGCATCGTGTTGTCACATGACATGGACTTGCCAAGTGGCCCACACACTCCTTGACTACCCACATGGGATGTGCACCTTGGTCCCCATCCCTTATCACATCTTAGTGTGGCATGGTCATACACTAGTCAGAGAATGCATGCACTGGTCATATGCCGCATGAAAATGTGTCTGTGGCTCCACAAAAATAGGCACACATAGAACACCCCACATAGCGATACCTCATGGAGAAGGCACACATAGGTACTCATCGTAGCTAAAGGTATACATGGCTAGGAAATACCCATATGCTAACCAACTCTAACACCGTCGAAAGCAAACATGAGCATCCCTTTACAGGTGTGAGGCCCCATTACACTCATCACACAAGTAGGCTATCATGATACAATCTCATAGTGCACCTTCACGTGTCTATGCACATGGCATCGTGTCCTCGAGCCTAGCTCGCTACCATCACCAACATGACATCATCACCAACATTGTGTTAGAACGTCAGTGGGGTGTGGCATTGTATCCATTGCATCATATTTGAGTATATCAATATGGGGCTACTCGAGCTTCACCTCTCATACGGACGAGGTTGACTCATTAATGCTAGCTCAATGCCCCTATAGATGGTAAGGCAATGCTAGCTCAACATCCCTACGGACAACCAGGCATATACTAACAAACCAATGTTGGTGTACTCAAAACTATGGGGATTAGGCTAGCACATATGGATCAAGTACCTTGATTCATCATAAGGGGAAGTAGTGAGTACGTTTCCTCATGATCGGTTGAGTTGAGACCGCTTTACGTTACAATATGTGCATGTTGTACACTTCGCCCAAGGAACTTTGTGGCTACTACTATCTCTTCATGGATTGAGGGACTAGAGAACCAAAAGAAAAGAATCCGTGAAACTATCTTTTGGCTACTCTTATATATATAAATTTCAACCACATGTGGGTTGGCCCTCAATCAGGTAACAAGCATACAAGCACACATAATGGTATGGTTAATCCCACACCAACAAATACAACATATTCCCCATGGATGGGTACACAGTATCACCATCCCATGGGCACACACAAAGCAAGTACGGGGTATTCACAACATTCAACCAATGCACAATTACTAGTTTCTCACATTTACAAGGGGGTACACTTATATACACAATTCCATTACTTCTCAAGGATCACATACCATGAGTACATTTATTTCCATAACCAATGTGATTCCCTTCCTAAAATCATATCATTACATATTATCCATAACCCTTTATCATTTTTTCTTTCACTCTACTCTTCCATATATCACATGATGCTAATATGTCAATGTCAAGATCATCGTGATCACTTAACAACTCCACTTAAAAAATTCACATTCACTTTTATTCATTTGGTATAACATTCTATCCTCATAACATATGCATATGTAAAATAACTTTTCTTCCACACAATAAGAATTTTACATAAGCACCATGAATTTCTAAATGCATCTAAGAATCATTAATACTTTCACATCAATATTCGTGCGTCCGGAGTTCAAAAAAATTATACACAAGTTTTATATTCACAAAAGAATAATAATGATCCTCTACTTAACTCTTACTAATTCATGTAGGCCTTTCCTAAACATAAACAACTCTTACTTCATCACAAGTTATTCAAATTTTCACAAAACAAAAGAATTCACATATTTGTTTCCAAAACACAATCCCACATTCTCTCAAACTTTATCCCAGGCCAGTATAAGTAACACTAAATCTTTACATAGTGATTATGCCTACTCAAACATCCATGTCCTATACCTAAGCTTAATTACTTCACATGTTACCCCCTCATAACAATTCAACATGCAAGACATCCAATGCATAAATCTTTTCTATTTATACAATAGTAAGAAAGGAGAAAGACATTATATCATAGGTTTCAGCTACACATAGCAAACAAGATGTTCAAATACCAATACAGTCATCATAATTTCTCAAAATAGAAACCTAGTTATATGCACTAGCATCTTATTTATTCCACAAATGTACCCTTTTCCAATAAAAAAATATCACATCACGTAAAATAAAACTTAATCACATAAATTTACTTTCAAATGCATAGATTAAATACCTAGCAACTATACTCACTCTCATTCATAATCTATATTTTATGCATAAACCAAAAGTAAGGAGTGCAGTTTTAGGAGAACATAAGATCTGTCACTCAAGTAATTTTAGACATAATTTCTTTGATTCACAATCAAGGTTTTAACATACAAATCTAAGGCCTAAATAATTTTCTATTATAATGTGGTTTAAGACTAATTCTCTTTATTAACTATATGTGGGTTAAGAGAATGATGAAACAAGATAATTTAATTCAATGCAAGCAACTTGCAATCACAAACTTTCCAAACAAAACATCTATATAAAGGAAAATTAAGTCACACTTTCTACCCAAATCCTAACTACCACCCACATAAAGGTTTTCTATTTCTAAACATAACTAAACACAAGATCAGGATTCAATTACATCACTCAATATGTGTTATAGCAATCACAAAAGATCAACAATAATTTTTTTATAAACTGCCTACATACCTTTCCTTAGTCTATTCTAACAACCATTTTACATGCAGTATATTGTTAACATTATGAAAATGCACTAAACAACATATGGGTGTAAACACTTGTACAAACCATGGAAAAACACACGAAGAGATGGCATACTCTTGCCAGGACTTCCCTTTTAACCACATAACATACATTCCCACTTGCATAGAACCAAATAAGTAGCCCAACTACACAAAATAACATCTTATCCTAGTGCACATTTAGTCAAACAAAGGAAATCCACATGCCAACTTGATAGCTAATTAATCTGAACCCGCACTTGCATTTCAAGATTAAATTTATACTTTTAAAAAATTAGAAGTCAAAGAAATGAAACAAGGTCACACAAGAAAAATCAGTAGTTACAAGCATCCAAGGAATCACACCCAATAGGGAAACTCACAGTGTCTAATACTCTATCTAACATCTCAACTAGGTGTTTAGATTAAAATATGGTATCTAACACAAGGGTCCCTATGACCTTCTAGCCACACATCATACATCTGACAACACATGCATGGGGAAAGTTACTATAACTAGACATGGACGACAACATTAACCAGAGATCCCAGTGCTACAACACTGACTCTGATACCAACTGTAACACCCTGCTAAGGGACCTAGTGGATTAACACAAAAGACCTTCAACATCAAGCCAATAATTTTTTTATTTTTTTTAAGAAACTAAAGTGACACTAACTAATGCAACCCAAAACTAACATGGATAATATCATTACATTAACACCATATCATAATCACATTATGACCTAAAAGTAACATTAATCATAGCCCACTTACACACTTATCCACCATGGTCCCTTAACGTCGCTAATAGGACACATCTACACCAACTAAACATATAGAAAGACATGTGATACTCTAAGAACACATCTAGTCAAAAAAAAATTTAATGTAAATTAAATCTCATATATCAAATTACATATGATAACATGACTTGATTATAAATAAACCTCATCTAACACTATACCAATATGAATCTAATCCTATTCAATGTCATGAAATAGGTACATGAAGATATATCACATCTACTACTAACTTAAGCTCATAAAAATACATCATTTCTATGTTAACCTTTCCATTACATAATAAACAACAATATATATATAAGATTACATCAATTCATTTACTTTTCGTTTACAAGAATGCTACAATGTATAAGATTCATTCATCTGAGAGGTACATATATATATAAGATACATACTGGACACAATTTTCTTATAAATATCATCTGCATCATAAAACCAACTCTGGAATGAATTTGAAGGAAAGACTTTATGTTGCATTCAAACTACACCACCTAAACCTCAATGGATGGTTAGAAAATACCACCCTACCACATGGAACCTTGAGGCCCACTCCCTCCATACTATGAGACAACACTAGGCCCCACACACAAGCAAGCAACAGAAACAACAAGTGGTTGACACTAAACATCTAAAGGAGACTACCTAAAACAAAAATCAACCAAAAATCACAAGGACTTTCACAAAGACTTCCAGATACTTTCAGAAGCCAAACACATAACACAAATGGATAGAAAACTCAAAATTTGATCATTATACGACAACACTTACAATGAAGCACATAACATCATTTTCACAATCTTATAACATAATAGCCAACTTTAATTTAGTAGTTTATAATCAAGACCAGCAATACATAGCCTTGGTACAATTTATCCTTATACAATATAGAAGCCTCAACATAAGTTTTCACAAGTGGGAAGGCATTTTCATATAGTAACACCTTCAAGCACAAATAATACAACACAATACAAAACAAATGATAGAGCTATATCTTCCTCATGACAGTAGTAAATTTTCGAGTCATAAAACAACCATAAAAAAGTCAAATCGACTCGAAATCAAAATCTGTCAAAAAACCATTTCATATTTGGCTCTCGACTACTCAATAGCGGGGGTGAAATTGACCAAAAATAACTCGGATATTCACAAAATGCAAAACAACAGATGACTCCCATAAAAACCCTCTTTTTGACAATACCCAATTATAGTCAAATGGCAAAATGAGTAACCCAACAACTAGATCTTTTTAAAAATATCAAACATTAAAACTTTAATTAATTTAACCTCTTTCAAATGCATATAAATATGAAATTATAGTCTTCCAATGGCTAGTTATAGGGAGAAATAAGAGTATTTTTAGCCATGAAGGAGTAGCTGACAGCAGCCCCGTGTTTCAACCATTTCTCAAAAACTACAATTTGGGTTTTTGAGATTTTTGGATAGAGTTTAAAAGAAAACAAGATGAAGAAACCATTTTGTTAGTGTTTGGTAGCTTCAGGAAATATTTTCTCCTTAATTTATTCTTGTGAAGGTAGGTTGGCATTATTTTTATAAAGGAAAAATTATACTTGTTCAAGGTTCGTTCTAAGATGAAGGGTTGCCTAGCTTGTATAAATAGGAGAAGGTGTCTCCTTGTTTCATAATTAAATCAAGAAAGTTCATTCATTCTAAGTTCGCATCTTAGTAGCAACATGAGTTCACCATTAAGTAGCAGCTTACATTCTTCCAACAATAGATCCAATTTCTGAAGAAGTGTTTCTTAGTCATCTTAAGGAGAAGTGACATATCTCTTTGTATGAGAATCAACCATGATTAGGGCCTGATTATTTTGTATGCAAAATTCTGCACTTATTCATCTAATATATATATATATATATAAGAGAGATCATTTCTTGTTGGGTTTTTCTCCCTTGAGTAGGAGGGTTTTCCCAGGGTATCTAATGTGTTCATTGTTCTATGTGTTGTTGTATTTCTACTTATTTCATTTATGATCCTAAAACTAACATGGTATCAGAGTGGGTTCAAGAAATCCAATCAGATTTGGCTAAGCAAGATAGTCTTATAAAAGAAAAAA
Source organism: Sequoia sempervirens (assembly GCA_007258455.2). NCBI lineage: Eukaryota > Viridiplantae > Streptophyta > Pinopsida > Cupressales > Cupressaceae > Sequoia > Sequoia sempervirens. Next base: position 459,046,512 of record VDFB02193867.1, read on the forward strand.
ATAAAAAAAATGAGGGAAGATATTCTGATTACTTTGTTGAAGATTATTCTAGTCATCTTTGCATCACAAGAAATCTATGAAAATATTGTTTCCTTCGGTGCTGAGAGATGCTCCCAGGCACTTGTGTTACACTAAAACTTTGAACAGGCTTTCTAATGGAGAAAACATTTATGAGATGTTGTCTTGTAGCTGAACGATTTCTAGAAGTATAGTCTAAAAATTGGGTTGATTCTTATCAGCATGGTGATAACATCTAGTGAATACAAGCTATTATATCCCATGTTGTGATAAATGTATAAATTTGGAGTGTGGTATTTCAAGGAATAAGGCAATTGGATTCGAAAGCAATGAACCTACAAATATTTTTGTGGTGACAGATATAGTGTTTGACTGGGTAGTAATTTTTAATGGGAATCATTGAGAATGGAAAACTCGACCGCAACTTCTTCTTTGCAAAATAGCCAAAGCTTATTTGGCACACACATTTGAAAGAAATCGCTACTAGTTTATTGGCAATCAATGTATTTTTGAATCAAGGCCGATGCTTTGATGTGGGAAGCCTAAAAATAAAATATGTCTGGAAATCATTAATTCCACCACTGCTCAAGAAAAAATGGAACCAATATTACCAAAGGAAGAAACTTATTCGGTATATTTGAAGTAAGACAAAATGAAAAAAAGAAAAGAAGAAAAGATCATTTGCCAAGTCGGGACTTGCCTGTCTGAATACTTTCAAATATTATAGGAAAGAAATGTGGGAGCTCAATTTTGTTTTGGGAGCAGTTTCCTTGGTGACTAAGAAGCTACGGTGGACTCCAAGAATCTTACGTAGTCATAGAGGAATGATTTGAAGCTCACCATATCCCAAAGGTGCAAAATAAGTATGACAATGGCATCATGGGAAGAAGACATGGTACTAAGTAGGTGAAGTTGGGAGGTTTATTAAATGGATGATTCATATTCCTATGTCATTCCTTTCTTAAGAATCTAAGCTTAAGTTCACAATTAGCGATTAAATTGAATACCATAGTTCAGTTGATAGGGATGAATTGATTCAAGTTGATGGGTTGATGTATGTTAGAGACAAAAGAAAAATGGCCTGAGCGTGTTATTTCTTCAACACCACATCTTTAGTGGGTTGCTTTTAAATTAAACATTAAAATGGGCATATTCATTGTCGGGAAAGATGAATAAAGGCATAAAGGTGTTTCTTGAGTAATTTGAGCATCAAATTTAGGCAAGCGGTAGTCTCAGAAGATCATGGGTTTTAAAAAAAAACAAGAAGTTGTTGTATGTATGGAGGAAGTTGGGTATGAGATAAATCTGCCGAATCTCAAATTCGCGTGAACTGTTGGATAGCCAATTAAGGCTAATTTGGCCTGTATTATACCATAGAACTGAAGGAATTCAAAGGGAGGAAGAGCTTGAGGGATCCTGTGAGGAAGTCATGTCAGCTGAAGAAATGAACAAACATGGAGACATATAGCCTTGGGACAGAGCTGGTGGTACATAACTCTCTTGATTCTTCTCTCGAGGGCACAAGGTTGCGTCAACCTTGGATAGAGAATTTGTGATATGTTTCTTCGAAGAGGAGGAAATAACATTCAGAGGGAGTCTGACAAACCAATAGAGGCAAGCATTGTAGGAAATCTTGGACAAGGAGGTCAAAAGGTTGATGCAAGTGCTTGGAGCTTCAGAGGGAGTCACATCATCATGAAGATTTGTTGTAATGTATATTTCTCTGAGACAAAGAAATATGAGGTGAAAGCCCTTGTAGTGTATTTCTTTGAGATAGAGAAATATGAGGTGCGAGCCCTTGTTCATCTCTGAGACTAAGATGAGGTGTCATGTTGAGAGACTCCGTGATGACATCACATTGAGAGACTCCGTGATGAACCCTTGTACTTGTGTTTCTTTCCACACATGGGAGTAGCCATGGTGGACGTCATGTTGAGAGACTCCATGATGATATCACGTTGAGGGACTCTGTGATGAACACCTGTACATGTGTTTCTTTCCACACATAGGAGTAGCCATGGTGGACGTCATGCTGAGACACTCCGTGATGACATCACATTGAGAGACTCTGTAATGAACCTTTGAGCTTTCCAAAAATGGGTGTAGCCATTGTGAGCATCATGTTGAGAGACTCCATGATGTAGATATCTAGAAAATATCTCCCTAGCTAAGAGGGAGTGTTAGTGTTTGGTAGCTTCAGGAGATATTTTCTCCTTAATTTATTCTTATGAAGGAAGGTTAGCATTATCTTTATAAAGGAAAAATTATACTTGTTCAAGGTCATCTCTAAGATGAAGGGTTTCCTAGCTTGTATAAATAGGAGTGGGTGTCTCCTCATTTCATAATTCAATCAAGCAAGTTCATTCATTCCAAGTTCACATCTTGGCAGCAATAGGAGTTCACCATTAAGCAGCAACTTGCATTCTTCCAACAACATATCCAATTTCTAAAGAAGTGTTTCTCAGTCATCTTAAGGAGAAGTAACATATCTCTTTGTATGAGAATCAGCCATGATTAGGGCCTGATTATTTTGTATGCAAAATTCTACACTTATTCATCTGATATATATATAAGAGAGATCATTTCTTGCTGGGTTTCTCTCCCTCGAGTAGGAGGGTTTTCCCAAGGTATCTGTTGTATTCATTGTTCTATGTGTTATTGTATTTCTACTTATTTCATTTTTTATCCTAAACCTAACAACTTCAAATATCTCACCGACCCAGTTCTTAAAAGCATATTTATGGTTGACGCAATCAAACCATTTTACTGGTAGAGAACATAAGACAATAAACAAGTATTGATTTTTATTCTGGAATAAATAAATGTTTCATTCACATAGAGAATAAAACTATCTAACATTTATTTTCAAAAAGAAGAAAGAGAGAAATCAATCAAATTATTCATACATTCAAAAAGAAAATTTAAACAAAAGATCCCAAAATCCAACCTGGATCCAACACCTGACATGGACGGGAATTCGATGCCGAGCTCTGAAAATTTAAACTTTTGACTCCCCAATCTAGAATTCTCTCAAAACCACAATTCCCCAACAATATTCATTCCCCTAAAATCATAATTAAATTCCAAATCACTCTCCTCCAAATTTCAATTCAAAACCACTCCAAATTTCTCAAAAACCTTAGAAAAAATACTTCAAAGCCATGTAAAATCTCTTTATTCTCAAAACCCCCAAAAATCTCTTCAAAATCCTCTAATTTTCATGCACAAAAAGGTGAAAGTCTCATTTCCCCAATTTTTCTCATAAATAAAATTAATTAAATTAAAAAAAAAACAAAAAAAAAAAGAAAGTAACTTTCTTTCTGTTTCCCCAAAAGACTCTTCTTTTCTAAATTAAAACAAGGAAATAAAATCATTTCATAAAATAAAATACTAAAATATTAAATTAAAGCACCTATCCTCATCCCACTAAAAAATAAATAAATAATCAAATTAACTCATTTGTTTAGGGTTTCCCACCAAATAAATTCAAAATATTATAAAAGATAAAAGAACCTCCTTAAAAATAGCCACTCCACCAAAATAGTAAATCAAAACACAAATATAACATATGCATACATATTAATATTTAAATATTTACTAATAAACATATTAATATTTAATAAATAACACTAGAATATGTTAATATTTATAACCTTATTTTCATAAAACATAATACACATATAATCATAATAATAGTAATAACCAATATTCACTCACACCAAAGAATAACCATAGTAATATATATACATATATATAATAATATTAAATCACACTTTAACACCCACATGACAAATACAGTTACCAACAACATAACTGACCTAGAAGCTAACTTCACTTAAATAGGTCATAATCAAAGACTAAGCATAAACCACAAAATAACTTCTTACTGAAAAGAGACATTCACATCAAAACATAAATAACAATAATGATCACAACAGTGACTAACCTGACTTATCAAAGGACTTAGCACCATTTGAACTAAATCCACACTCAAAGCTAGACATTGGAGCCACACAATCACATAACCCAACATAAACATTCACACACGTACAACACTCCAACCATGGGGTAGAGGAGATTGGGCATTGTCCCTTGACAACCTAGAAAGGTGGTCACACACTGAATCAATTGTCCCTAATTGGGGACAATGGATAGGGTTGCAGTATAACTTGGGCCTAGATGTTATCTCCTCAACCACCATTGGGATTAGAGGCACGCTCATACCTTCTAATTCAGGTGGAGACGTAGCCTAGTACTTGTTCACTAAAACATACAAGTTATAACACATGTCAATAATAGCCGAAGTACTTGGAAATGAACTCTAGCAATCGTATCTCATTCTTGTATGTCCCCCATACATCCAATGGTATGATGCCACCCTTTCCACCTATCCTAACACCATACTATTGCATCACCCAACTATCCAAATAAATCTGTGAACAACAGTAATAACATGACAATATACATCATACTCACTAAAGCACTAACAAAATATCATGTCCCATCTGCAACCACAATGCTTGAACACAAGTCAGTACCTCTTCATGATAATAAATATAATCATAATCAAAATCATAATATCATATCATCATGATAATAATATGTCAAAATCATGTGAAAATCTTAAAGATAATGAAAGTACTTCCATAGCACAAATATGCCCATAGCTTGCATCCTAGTAGCAATCACGCCTGAACACGCACACATTTTAAAAATATATAATAAGTCATTTCCTAACCTTCTCACATAGTCCATAAATTCATAATTTACAACATCAACTACTTAGCATCATTAGCACATACCTTTAAATATCCCTATTATTTTACCTTCATCTCCAAGTTCCAAAGCCAAACTACCTACACATCCATGGTGAGAATGGAGGGGCACTACAGCAACAAACATGCTTTCCACAACTCTTCTCAGCTCATCACCCACAGATATTCTAGGTTCAACCCACACTCATAGGTCATGCTACAACTACCTCACATTCGATGCTCTGTTACAGACTCATGACAACCATCTCTGATACCACTTGACACAATTGGGATCGGAGGGCCTTATAAGGCCATCCAATCACGTAGCCAAAACACAGACCTCAAAACATACATATTAACACACACAGGTTCAAAACATTTATTTATTCATTTAGAACAACATTACATTTGGAAATTACAACTACAGGGAATTTTCCTATTCCTATTGGCTTCTCTACCAGTACTATTCTCTCTACCAGTGCCTCTTCTTTTGGCTGGCTAGTTGGCCACCTTGACTTCTTTGGCTCTTGCTAGCCTCTCTCTCTAGCCTCTCTCTTTGGCCTATGTACTCTAACACACATTTCTAACACCCTACCTTGGCACCCTTATTCTAGCACCGTACACAACACCTTTCTTCCTTCAGGCTCCCTCTTCTCTATCTCTCGCTATCTCTTTATACTTTTTCTCCTCCTTCAGGTTAGCCTGGTCATTCTACCTTCTTGTTGTTGTACCACCATGTAGTTACCTCACTGTATATAGCTTCCTTCATCAACCAATCAACATGTATTACACAATAATCATGTGGAATTACATCAATATCATTCTGCCAGGTGCCGTGATCACATTTGTCAACCACCATCGAATCATACCGCTCACGCTACCAAGTCCACCATCGGTCTATCACCCAAACCCCAGTTCAACTTCTGTCGATGCCATCATGTTACACTAACACCACATTGTCGCCCCATTAGGGAGACCACAAGTTGCCTTCCACCAATACAAGGAAATCTCACTGATGAAAAGTATTCATGCCAATCCTTGTCCACCTCATCGACATGCCACACATCGCAATCCACAACAAGGATGTGGATTACCCAATCCCATCACCTCATGTGTCTGATCATCTTCATTGTCTCCCATGTCATCACAACTGGGTCCCACTGTCGACATCACACTCCTATTGCCATATCATTGGGACTAACTCCATAGTCTTGGCAATATCACCTTGTCTACCTGATGAAGGATTACAATCATTGTATCACTAAAAATCATAACCTTTGAACCTCTAGTCAGAGGTTATGGAGTTATGAAAGCTCCTGACTCACTGAAATCTTTCCATATGACTATCGATGAGACTCCAGGATGAGTCTCGCTGATATGACCACCTCACACCAATCGCCCCATCGCTGGGACAAAGACTGATGTCCTACTGATTCTGCACACTTACATCGATGAAATCGTTATACTCCATTACCATTGGGTCATTGTTGGGACACAAAATAGGATCCACTGAAACATTAATCTCCCACTGATGACATACATACTTACAACACCATCGTTCTGTCACTGGAATGGGTAAACACCTCCTGCCAATAACCCAAAGTTCTGTCGATAAGGGAACAACATCAGCCAAGGAGGGGTAGGAGCGTGATGCTCTTGCATTAGACTCCCCAGGTGATTGAAAACATGTTCTCCTACACATGGTGTCCTTAATGCCATCCTTTTTTTTTCTCCTCTTCCAACATCTTTCTGGAACATGCATCCTTCTCCTCTGAAATATTTTCTCTGTACTCAACCTCCTGGATGTGGATTCAACTCCACTAGAACCTGAGCACCTTCTCCAAATGCATCTTGCATTCACCACTAATCTTATGGAATTCAACCCACCATAGTCTGTCCACCACCACCAATTTTCACTTAACTCTGCAGCATTATGCAAATCCTTCTTTGCATACCAATCATTCTAGACTACCCTATCCATCTCAACCTTATGCATTACCTCCTTCACTGGTAATGCTACACTCACTCGTTCATCTTCATCCTCAGGTACAACACTATACTCCTTTCCATCCATGACAATATCCTTATGCTCTATCATTGCACCCACAATCACATCTTTTGTACTTTCGGCAACCTCCACCTCTGGTGCTACCTTCTACAAACTGAACATGGCCTCTATTTTCACCATCTCTTCTATAGAAACTGAATCTTCCTCATCATGCCCCTTATCAAACACAGGACCTCCACAAATCGTTGTATTATCACCCTTCTCTCTTGGGCTACAATACTCATTTCCTCTACTCTTCTGCTCATTGTCCTCAAAACACACTTTTGCAGTATTGACTCCCTCATGTGCACCTATATACACAACTATGAAAAGCTTATTTTCTTTCTTCTTCATCATTCTACCACACACTCTCAAACTTCAAGCTCTCGAGTTTCACAAATGTAAATTGCCTCCAATTCGGCGATTTGTTTACAAAGCTTCAATGCCTTCAGAGACTCACAAGTCCCTCTATAGTCACAAGTACTCCTTGCAACAATATCTCACTCTCTATTAGGGTATCAACCCTCTACAGTCACAGGTCCTTCCTGCTACAAAAATATTTAGGATTCAAGCCCTCTGTAGTTGCAAGTCTCTTCTCACCTACAAAAATTCTTTCTAGAACTCAATCCTCTGCAACTATCCTCTACCCAACAAAGATCCTAGAAGATGTTTCCTCTACCCACTCTCTCTTAGTGGAGGAACTCTACACCTTCTACCCAACTTTATCTCTACTGGAGGATAGCAGTTACAAACACTCTTTTGTGTCTACAAAAAACATGATTTCCACAACTCTTCTCAGCTCATCACCCGTAGGTCTTCTAGCTTCAACCCACACTCACAGGTCTTGTTGCAACTACCTCACGTTTGACGCACTGTTACAGACTCAGGACAACCAATTATGATACCACTTGATGCAATCAGGATTAGAGGGCCTTGTCAGGCCATCCAATCACACAACCAACACATAGACCACACAACATATAGATTGACACACCAAGGTTCAAAACATTCATTTATTCATTCAAAACAACATTACATTTAGAAATTACAACTACAGGGCATTTCCCTATTCTTGCTAGCTTCTCTACCAGTACTACTTCTCTCTCTGCTAGTGCATCTTCTTCTGGCTAGCTAGTCAGCCACCTTCACTTCTTTGGCTCTTGTTGGCCTCTCTCTCTAGCCTATGTACTCTGACACATATTTATGGAACCCTACTCGACACCTTTCTTCCTTTAGGCTCCCTCTTCTCTATCTACCACTATCTCTTTATACTTTTTCTCCTCCTTCAGGTCGGCCTGGTTTTTCTACCTTCTTATTGTCGTTGTACCACCATGCAGTTACCTCATTGTCTGTAGCTTCCTTCATCGACCAATCAACATGTATTCCACAACAACAATGTGGAATTGCATCAATATCATTTTGCCAAGTGTTGTGATCACATTTGTCAACCACTACTGAATCATACTACTCATGCTACTGATTCCACCATCGGTCTATCGCCCAAACTTCAATTCAACTTCTGTCGATGCCATCATGTTACATCGACACCACATTTTTGCCCCATCAAAGAGACCATAAGTCACCTTCCCCCGATACAAGGAAGTCTCATCGATGAAAATTATTCCTGTCGATCCTTATCCACCTCATCGCCACACCACACATCGTAATCCACAACAAGGATGTGGATTACCTAATCCCATCACATCATGCGTCTGATCATCTTCATTGTCTCCCATGTCATCACGACTAGGCCCCACTGCCGACATCACACTCCTATCGCCCTATCATTGGGACTAACTCCATAGTCCTAGCGATATCACCTTGTCCACCCGATGAAGGATTACCATTGTTGTATCGCTAAAAATCATAACCTTTGAACCTCTAGTCAGAGGTTATGGAATTAGGAAATCTCCTAACTCATCAACATATTTTCATCAGACTATCGGTGAGACTCCAGGATGAGCCTCGCTGATATGAACACCTCACATTGATTGCCTCGTCGCTAGGACAAAGACTAATGTCCCGCTGATTCTACACACTTACGTCGATGAACCTTTTATCCTCCATCACCATCGGGTCATCGCTGGGAAATAGAATAGGGTCTGCAAAACATTAATCTCCTGTTGACGATATACATACCTCCAACACAATCATTATGTTGTCAGAACAGGTAAATACCTCTTGCCGATAATCCAAAGTTTTGCTAATGAGGGAGCAACATCAACCAAGGAGGGGTAGGAGCACGATGCTCTTGCATCATATTTTCTTTGAAATTTGAAGTTAAGGTTTTATATATATAATAATTATGTAGTTAAATATTCTTTATAAAAATATTAATTAAAATTGTTATTTCATTAATACATATATAGATGCACAATATGAATGGATATTTAATATAGCTATTAAATTTGAGCAATTTAGGATGTTATAAAATTTGGGATAAACAATATGATTAATTAATTAATAAAATATTGTATTAGTAATGAAATTGACCCAGGAAAATTACTTTATGTTTTTAGAGGAATTTAATATTTATAGTTGGAGTATTTGTATGGAGCAATTCTAGTTTATTATGACTAAGGTGTTGGGAAACTTAGGGACTTGGTAAACATGTTTCGTAAAGTATGTCACTTTATTAAGTACATAAAGATTAAATCTTGATAGAAGGGATTAATGTAATCATAAAACATAGGTTTGGGCATTACAAGATATATTATATAATATTCTAAAATTATAAATTAGAATACTATGTAGAATTGATATCTAAGCTCTCATATTTATGATTCTCATTAAGTCTTTTTTTTCATTATTTTACATGGTTACATTAATTCAATTAGTAATAAAACTCTATAACTCTTGTTTTAAAAATATAACTACATTGGTCATGGTTTGTTTTATTGACTCAATAGCCACTAGTTTTTACATTAATCAAGTTACCATCCATAAGTATTACATTCCTTAGTGATTGACTTGATGGTTATTAATATTTTTATGTTATTATTTCATATTCACTTGATTATTATTATATTATTTAGTTATCGAGTAGTTGAGATTAATATAGTATTCATCTATGACATCTCTATTGAGGGAGAAATATTTTCATGTCCCAAAACTACCAATTTAAGAGAGGAGGTTAGCATAAAATATTGATACACCTTATTATTTAGGATTATGTTATTATGTTTTGCTAGTACTAGTCATCAATTAATTTGGTGCTTTCTATTTAGTTGTGCACACAAATGTTTTGGAATATCAATTCTATTGTTACGAAATGTTATTGTTAAACATTACAAATTATTGCACCTTTAAAGTCTTTAACTATGTGAGTAGATAGATGAAATGCAAGTTAATATAAATATGATTTCATGTTGCTCCTTGTTGCCAACCAAGTAGGCTTGCTCATAGACCTATAATAATTTACCCATTATGGTTTTTTTTTGTATTAACGGAATTGGCGATAAATTAGTTGTGAACCAAATCTTGATGATTTTTGTTTTGTTGTTCAATCAAATATGAGTTGGGAGAACTCAAGTTGTTGAACTATGGTTCCTCTGTGAATTATATATGTAGGAAAGGCTGTCAAAGACCATCCCTCGAGGAATTAGGTTTGGCCCCTAAGGTTTTCTCTATTTTCATTACTTTGGGTCAATATTGATATATTGTATTTGTATAGCCTGCAACTTGATTGTGCCTTCTGATTATGAATGTGTTTGTAGAAGTAAGTCTACCCTGATGATGTGAACTTCATGTCCCCCTTGAATCTCCAACCATGATTGTTTAAGAATTTAGTTTTCTAACTAAAATATTATAGTTTATGTCAAGTTGAAAGTTGTATGCTTCCTTGTAATTCCTGCTTTGGTAGCAAACTTTGAGAGTTTTTCAAGCATATGCGAATGAAATTTGAAAATTGTGTTTTTCCCTTAGCTGATTTTATTGCAAAATTTTTGGACATTACAGAGGTATTTTCATTGGTTTAGCTATACAAGCCACAAGAGTTTCCTGTTGTGAAGGAATGAGCTGTAAATTCACTTACAACCTTTACACTAATGCAGTGTGAGGTATTGAAGATGCTCCCAGAGAGTCATTGGAATTTACAAAGTACAAAAAATAAGAGTATATGGTTCAACAATACATAAAAGTGCAAACCGTGAGAATGTCTACCTCAAAAACTAAAGTGTTCTTACTATGTTGGGAAGAAATGATTGAAAAAATAGAATATATACATTATGGTGAATTTTGGTCAAATAAACTCTTTCAATTTTTGTATGATACTTTTCACTTTCTATTTGACTGACAATCTTTTTTAATTATAATTTAAAACATTAGTGGCAATCTAGCTTTAACTACAATTTAAAATATGGAGGAAAAAACTTCATCTATATTCTTGAACCACAACATAAATTGCAAGCCTTTTTTATTCCTTCCAACATGATGGAGACTTCGGTTCTTTAATACCCTACCCCACTATTGATCAGGAGAACCTTTAGTACATTTCCTTCCACTTCTGTCAATTTTATGGTTGAATTGTTTAGGAAATTATATTGTAACTTTCATGTTTAGATTCATAACTTCTATAATGGGGTTTTAGGAGTTTGTTTTTATTAATTTTAGCAATTCTTTATAACTGCTCAATTTTGGGGGGAAAGAAGATTTAATTACTTACCTTTGAGTTGTTTACTAGCGAGCCTTTAATGGTTGTTTATAGCAACTCATTTGGATATAGTTAAACAACTTGGAAATATTCCTTCTAATATAAACAAGATATTGTCTATATTGTTTGTTTAATTTTATTGGTTGTATATCTTTCTAAATGTTGCATTGCTTTTGTGTGTGTTAGATCTAAGCTAATGAGTTAAAGGATTTATTGTATCATGTTTTTGTATAAATTTGGCATGATTCTTCCTTTGTTTCTTTTGGTATCTTTGATACAGTCCACAATTTATTTTATTAACTTGCAAGGACAAAGTATTTTTTTGGAGATTAACTTGTAGTAGTAGAGGTTCAATCTTAAATGTTAGGAGTAGAGAATTTGTGAGAAGAGTTCACCTATTTTCCAAGAAAAATATATTATATCCAAATCAATATTCTATGTTCACCTATTCGCTATATTGTAATGAATATCTATCATTATATATTGAATTTTTTTCTCTATATACAATTTCAAATTAATTGAAACTGCAGTAGATGCAAATGGAAAAATGGGCCTTTGTAGGAATTCCAAGCAAACCCATTGTGTGCTTGAAAGACTAGTAAAATAGGTAGCGCATCAATGATTTTAACAACACAAAGAGACAAATGCTTGGTGCCCAACAAGCCTAATGTTGGTGTAACTTTTGGTAATTGTAAGCAACATACAACTTTTGATGACTACAACATACAACATGGTATCATGTGCTTGTTTCAATGGAAGCAACCAATCTTGTAATCAAGGTTTAGAGTATAAATTTAAGAGAAGGTGGTGAGTGAGAAGGTTTAGGGTATGCTTGTTTCCTCCACACTTTGTTGGGCCTATGGGTTTTTCTTGTATCTCACAATGAGATTTACATACCTCTTTTTCTATGTCAAAGCCTTGTTTAACCTTCTAAAAAAATAGTAGAAAACAAGCCAACCCCACTTCCCTTAGGAGACAACTTCTTGTTCTTTTTAGTTTTTCAATAAATTAGCTTTGTTTTAGTTTTATTAATAATATTTTTCAAAAAAAATATTGTTTTAGAGATGTTAATTATTTTGTAAGTTAATAATAGTTTTTAGTAAATTAGTTTTGTTTTAGTTTTACCAATGATATTTTGTAGTAAATTAGTTTTATTTTATTTTTATTAATGATATTTTTAGTAAACTAGTTTTATTTTAGAGATGTTAATTATTAATGTCATTTTTAGTAAATTAGTTTTGTTTTAGTTTACCAATAAGATTTTGTAGCAAATTAGTTTTGTTTTATTTTTGTTAATGATAGTTTTTAGTAAACGAGTTTTGTTTTAGAGTTGTTAACTATTTTGCATGCAAATGATATTTTTAAGTACATTAGTCTTTTTAGTAATGATATTTTAAGTAGAATTAGTTTTTTAGTTTTATTAAGGATATATATATATAGGAAAAAGGCAAGAAGCCCATAATATATTATACTAATATGAAATATGTACAATATTGAAATATACTTGTTCAACTATAGGACTATTATGAAATATGGCCCTTGGCAGAGCATAGCTGACTTTGCAAAATTTTCCCATCAACTAAGATATTTTAAAGTAATTTTTTTTAGTTTTATTAATGATATTTTTCACTAAATAAGTTTCATTTTAATATTTTTAATCATAGGTTTTAATAAATTAATTTTGTTAAAGATATTTGGCATGTTATGATATTTTTAAGTAAATTATTTTTATTAATGATATTTTTTAGTAAAATAGTTTTATTTTACAGATGTTAATTATTTTGCATGTTAATGATATTTTTTAAAAATTAGTTTTGATAAATTGTACTAATAATATTTTATAATAAACTAGTTTTTTTAGATTTATTAATAATATTTTTCAATAAATTAGTTTTTTTAGTTCTATTAATGATATTTTAGTTAAATCAATTTTCTAGAGATGTTAATTACTAATAATAATTTTCAATAAACTAGTTTAGTTTTAGTTTTAATTTTATTAATGATATTTTTCAGAAAATTAGTTTGTTTTAGTTTTGGTATGTAAATAAAAATTCTATTGATTTCAAAAGTGTCTCCTTTACATAGATCCACCTCAGCGGCCATAACAGCTTGCACAAAGACCCCTTACAAACATATGTACTTACATAAATTTGAGACACGACCAACCTAGTACCAACCTACACAGACTTGAAACTAAACTAGCTAATGAACTTCCCACCAATCTGATCATAGTCATATAATATGAACGCAACACAAAACTTCAAAATGGACCCATGCCACCCTTTGAACAAGAATCAAAACACCACAAACGAAGCCTTCATTCATCAACTGCCCCTTCGATTGTCCAGAGCACCCATCAATGTCCCTACCAGACACCATTACAAAGCAAAAGGAAAAACTGGAACCCTTTATCGTTTATAGGAAACTGAATCGTCAAACTGAGCACCATAACTTCATTCCTCTAACTCCACACCCTATAAGGCAACACGAGCTCCTATAGGAGGTCAACACATTTGTCACAAAAAAACAAAAAAGTCGAATATTTAGAAATCTTTAAAAAATGATATTTCTTCAAAATTCTTTTCTAAAAATCAAATAAAGATATAATATATTATATCAGATAATAATACATATTATGTATTATAATATATAATATTGATAATATAATACAAAAATCCAAACATTTAGAAAACTTTAAAAAAGAATATTTCTTCAAAATTCTTTTCTAAATATCAAAAAAAGATATAATATATTATATTAGATAATAATATAATACATATTATATATTATAATATATATGTTAAAATATATAATGTAGATAATATAATATATTATAATATAATGTAGATATTAACAAAAAAAACCAAAAATTAAGAAATTTTTAAAAATGCATTTCAAAATCACTCAAAAAACTATGAATTATTTAAGAAAAATATAAAAAATATTTAAAATCAATTTAATAATTACATTCCAAAATTCATTAAAAAAAACTATTAATCTTTTAGAAAAAACAAATGATAGAAATTTGTTTACGGAGTCTTGGAAAAGCCCCTAATTTCATAGGGGGAATTTCATTGGAACAAGGTATGGATTAAAAACCTAATACCCAAAGTGAACAATTTTTTAGTGGATAGCAGCCCATGATAAGATTCTCAACATAGAAAATTTAAAAAGAGAGGTTTCAATTTGTTAATAAATGTTATTTATGCAACAAAGCTAAGGAAACAATAATGCATTTGTTGTTTCAATGTTCCTACTCATGTGAGGTTTGGTCTTTTTTCCTTGCTAACTTCATAACTAAATAGGTTTTCCCACCCTCTATAAAGTTGTTCATAGATTGTTGGAATGAATGTCCTTATTCCCACAACATCATTGTTGATCTATTGCGACAAGGCCCCCCTTTTATAGCTTGGGGGTTGTGGAAGGAGCAGAATAATAGAATCTTCAGGGATATTGCCAAAAACAACAAAGATCTTTTCATGGTTATTAAAAATGAAATTCAAGAAAATATAAACGCGGGAAAATATGTCCCTTCTATGCATATGCCCTCATATAAATAAATATGAATAAAGCAATTATGGGAAATAGCATAGGACTTAACCAACTTCAATTGTGCTAAACAACTAATAAGAAAAACTACAATTTGGTCCCCTCCAGAAACATATTGGATTAAAATGCAACTTTGATGGTTGCTACAAGGGGAATCCTGGAAGGGAGGGAGCTCGAGGAGTAATAAGAGATAATCAAGGAAATTTTATTGAAAGATATGGCAATTGCTTGGGAATTGTTTCAAATAATCTTGTTGAGGCTAGAGCTACATGGGCTAGTATAAACCAACTAAAGGACAAAGGTTATGTTAAAGTGATAATTGAACGAGATTCCAAACTGATAATTGACAACTTAAATGGAATTGTTGATGTGCCTTGGGAACTGAGAGACATCATGGATGACTATAAGAGAACTCTCAAAACTTTTCAACATTATAAAATTTCCCACCTGTACAGAGAAGGTAACATGACATCAAATGCTATGAAAATTGAAGGTCTAAATCAGAATGGGTGGTCCTACTGGGATTTCTCGGTACCATAAGGTCACATCAAAAAGATAATTAAAAAAGAGAAATATGTCTTCATGTATAATCCTATACAGAATGATGATAGCCAACCTTTATTAGGATGATCTTTTGTGTTTCTCTAATGATGACAAATCAAGGAAAGGTTAAAGAGTTAGGGATCATCTTGTTAATGATGATTTGGGGAATTATGGTATGTATGGGGATGGAGAACCCTAATGATTTCATTAGTACTACTTTCTATTCAAAGATGAATAGTAACATGTGGAAAGAAATCTTAGTAATTTTCCAAGAATTGCTCCTAAGGGGTGGTAGTTTAAAATAATTGAAAGTAGGACATTACCCACTCAAAACATTTTCAAGTCTTTTTATTTCCAGTTGAAAATGCATCTCCATATCAGTTTCTACTTGTAAATTCGTGTGAGTTATAAGCTACTTAAAATGGATTTTTAATTACTTGAAATTCATCACTCCTAATAAGGGTTGGAGAGGCACACATGAGATCTTTTCTTGTGATCCACTTGAATCTCCAACTATTATAATTCTTGGTAGCTAGTTTAAGTTGTTTCTCTCCCAAATGAAAACATCAAGTGTAACCCTCAATGCTGGAGACTTCACTTTTCCTATGATCTCGATGTCGGTTGATACTGGCTTAGCAAACAACCTCCTGTTGCTACGAAAAGATTGTTTGATTAGTGAGGATATTATGGGGGGCTAGGAAGAGGACTGAAAACTGAGTAATTGTGATTCCCTCAAACAAAATTTCAAATTATGGGGTCTCTTTGAAAGAGTGGGTATATGGAGGGATACAGTGAATCCCTAAGCTATAAGTTCGCTAACTCCTTGAGTGATGGAGCAGTAAAAATTAAAAGGATCCAATTCACTGTTAATGCTAAATTAATTGCTCAAGCTACGGGCCTAGCTTATGAAGGAAAGAATATTGCCAAAAAGAGTATGGGGAATTACCAGGAATACATTGACAAGTTTTTTGAAGCAAAATAAAAAGTGATGAGATTCTAGAATGACTACTCCAGATTGAAGCTTTCGATACCCTACCATAATGTAAGTTTGTTTGTGATGAAATATTTTACTCTTGAAGGTAATTTTGAGTTGGTGCATGGCTATCACTTTCCTATTCTAAATCACATCTGCCACCTAGAGAAAATTAACCTTTCTTTCTTTCTCCTCTCATCCCTCCAACAAAGCATGGAAAATGGTGCAAACCCCCCACTACATCAAGGTCTCATTAGAGCTATCTACAAGTTCGTCCTTGCTACCACACTGCAAAAGAATCTGGCCCTCAACCTCCTTGGAAGCACTCAATCTCTTAAAATCTCTATTCGCATAGAGTTGCTTGAAAGCAAACCTCACTCCATTGACAAAGCGACTAAGTTGAAAAAGAAAAAGTCCCCTCTCCCCTAATAGATGAACCATATTGGAATGAGCTCTTAAGAATCACTCCAAAGAAACATAATGCTTCACCCCTCTTCTGGCTTAATTAAACACAGAAAGGTGGTGATAAGGGAACCTAACCTGAAAAGTCCCATTATCACTATCTCAAATGACAAGGATAATAGCCCTGATAGTGGCTTGATGCCACCTGGTGGTCGAAGGTTGACTCGCCTAGCTATTGATGCTTCTAAAGGGTTAGAGGTTGGTAAAAAGGGTAAAAAAAGTGGTGAAAGGGGGAATAGGGTCTATTCTGAGGAGGGTGATAAGAAAGGAAAAAAGGTGGTTGTGGTGGAGAAAGAGGATTCTTTAGAGGAAGAATGCATTCCTGATAGTTTAGGAGATACTAAATTTTTTGAGGAAGAGGAAGTTTCTGATTCTAAAGAAAAAGAAGATAGCCAAGATATGGAAGAAGAAAATAATGAGCAGGAAGTCGATATCAGCATGGGAGAAGGGTTTGATTCTAGAAAAGAAGATGGAAAGAGACTACCAATGTTATCCCTATGAACATAGAAGTTTTAGAAACCCCCACTCATACGTTTCATGATTAGGAGAACTCGAAGGAGAAAGACAATAAAGATGTGAATAATAAAATTGAAATTCTTATTGCGAAGATGGAGAAAATTGAAAAACAAATGGAGGAGGTCGATAGTTCTGAGAGGATACAAATGATGGAAGATGATATCAAGAACATGTGCAGTTATGGATGGCATAATGAAAATGACAGTTCTGGGATCCATTTTTGGACAAGGAAAAATTCAAAAACAACAAAGGAAAAAAGGAAAAAGGAATGAAGCAGATTGGTCTAAGGTGATGGAGCTCAAGGATATCTTGGCAGAAATGGTGGAAGATCTTTAGGAGAACTAGTGCTTCATCGAAGAAGCTTAATCTGCTTTTATGTTTCTAGCTAGTGAATTGGCTATTAGGCATTGGTGCCTCTTTTTGATCTTTTTGTTTAAAAATTGCTATATTCTACACATGGTTGTTAAGTCTATTATTGGCTCTTTTAGGCCTGAAATTTTAACTCTTCGCTCTCTATTATATATTGTTATTTGGTTTTTTGTTAGCTATGAACATTGTGTCTGGTTTTTTTTGTGGTTTGATAATGGGGAATGGGTTAATGGCTTGTTTGGTAAGGTCAATTTTTTAAATGACTGTGTATTGGACTAATTGCTATTTTACTATGGTGTTTTGTCGATGCTGATAGTTTGTTTTTTATTGTGCTAAGGGGTATGAGCAAAATGTGAGTATCTCTAGGTGTGTATCCTGTGTGTTGTTTTTGTGGTTCTTAGTTGTAATATTTCATTTATATAATATATTTATTTAATTTGTAGGTGAAATGCCTTTTGCTTTAAAAAATTATTGCACATGTTAATGAATTTTTTTGTAATTTTTTTTTTTAAATTGTATTAATGATATTTTTTAGTAAATTATTTTATTTTAGAGATATTAATTATTGTGCATGTTAATGACATTTTTCAGTAAATTAAATTTTTTTAAATATATATTTTTAAGAAAATAAATGTGGCTAAGCCACTGAACATTTTATTAATAAGGAATGAGTTTACAAGCCCTGGTTCAAGAGGAGCATACTGGCAAGAAAGAAATAGGGAAGAAAACCTCTGGTTATAGCTCCAAAAAAAATAGAAAAAAGAAACCGAGAACCCCAACCAAAACCACAAAGAAACCCTAGACAAAGTGATTAGATAGACTTTATCACTTAACCCCCCAAAGAAGCCCCCCACAAAATAAGGACCTAGTACAAGATACAAAAGCTTGGTGCCAGAGACCAAAACAAATCATGTTTCCTCATTAGTCGTCAAGCTAGATCCAACTTCATAGTATGATGAAGGAAGAAGATGATCCAAAGAGAGTTTCACTTTTTTCTTCAGAGGAAAAGAAGTAGCATTGTTGTATGCCCTAGCAACTTCATCGAGCAGAAAATGCAATGCCAGAAATAAATTTACACCAACAGTCAGGACCTCAAGATGAAGTTTATCCATAAGTTGATTACACCCCGAGAAAGTTTTCACTAAGTTGTCACATGTAATTGCTAACCTGATAACTAGAAGGAAATCTCCAAAACAACCGTTAGAGAGAAAATCGTTCTTATGAATAATAAAATTAATAATATTTTTCATAAAATTAGTTTTGTTTTGTTTTATTCATTATATTTTCTAGTAAGTTAGTTGTAAGGTCACCTAGCCCGATATCTATAACACTTTGGAGATCTCTTAGTATGTGGTAGCAAATCACCTTGTGAGAATAAAACTCATGCAGTTCATGGTAAAAAATGAATATGGTTGGGTGTAGCTTACTTCATATTTGTGACAAAGGAATGTTGTTAAAATATATTATACATGAATGATATGGTGCAAGAATGGGTGTGCTAATAGGACATTATGAATATTTAGTAATAGGATTACTAGAGAAATAATGGAGTGGAGAGACCTCATAACCTTATAGACTTTGTTGAGTCATAATACTATGTCTAATCATTAGTATTTTAATATTTCAAGGTGGTGTAATGACTTCTTGTGATAAATATGTTTATCTAAAAAATTAGTAGAATTTACAAGGTAAATATAGATGTGTCACCCTATCTTTATTTAGACTATACTTATAAACTGGAACTCAATCTTGTACAAAAATCATGTGATAATTGTTGGCAGAAGTTATATGTGATGACAGAAGGGTTTTATGATAACATTGTCTAATGGATGGTAACAATTAAATTATTATGTACTATTATGGGATAATTGTCTTGCCATGTGACTTAAAGGGATAGTCAATAATTTAATGAAATTTGGAAGGGAAACTTTAGGATGTAAACCTATATATCCATAAGATATTAATTGAATAGTAATGGCAGTGCAAGGATTGATTTTAATAGTCAAGTTAGTTGACCTTGTTATTAATAAGGATACAAATTATTCTTAAATTTCAAATAAAGTTGTAGTTTAAAATAGTTGGATGCTTGCCTAGGTATGATTTAAAATAATTAACCAAAACAAGGGGCAACATGAGGATCAAAAGTGAACTTAGGTTTGAATGAATAATTAAGGGTGTTATCATGTTCAAGTAATATGTAAAGCATCTAACCTTGCATGAAGGGTCTAGACATGAACTAACATAATAAAAGCTCTACAACAATTAAGTAACACTTGATGTATTAATAAATGACTCAAAAAAATTATGGAAGGCCTAAGATGTTTTAATTCCTTGAGATGTTCAAATATAATAAATTAATACTTGGAGTACAAAGAATAATATGAAAGAAGGAATGCATTAATGAAGGAGACAAACTTCATTAAATAGGTGAGGGTGCAATATGGAGGAAAGGGCAAGAGTCGAGAATTGTCTATGCAGCCTTCAAAATGGTCATTTGACTGTATTTATTAATTAATTAAAAATAAAGACACAATACATTCTTTATTTTTAATTAATTAATAAATATGGTCAAATGGTCATTTTGAGGGCTGCATAGACATTTCCCAAGAGTCAAGAGGAGGGTGTGTGTGCTATTAATATGACATGGTGACCCTTAGAAAAAAGAACAAAGACCTCACCATATTTGAATAGTGTATGTTGTAGAGAAATTAGTATGGTTCATGAACACCTTTTTTTTTCCTTTTTTTTTAATGTTGAATTAACTTGTAAATATATTAGGTTCAATATAGGCAATAATCTTACAAAATTTGCAAGATTTCTTTGAAGTTAAATGCTTTTGTGAACCTTCCTAGAATTGCATAATGGTTGCATAATTTTATAAAAGATAATGTTAAATTTAAAACCATCGACCTATTTTATAAGCAAGGTTAATGGTGGTTTGCTCGACCTTTGTTTGTTGGAGTTATATTTATTTCCTTGTAATCTTGTCAACAAATCTATGTTTCAACACTATAAAGGATGAGTTTTATGTTGATATGCAGTTGTTATGTTAAAGGGGTTTTAGTTAAATTTTAATGGATATGGATTGTGTGGAAGAGATTGGTGTTACAGTATTAGGTGGATTCTTTTTAGTTGTGGTTTACAATTAAAATGTATGGAATTCTGGGTAGAATTGCTTTCACAAATGATGACTATTGTGTGGAAGAGATTGGTGTTACAGTATTAGGTGGATTCTTTTTAGTTGTGGTTTACAATTAAAATGTATGGAATTCTGGGTAGAATTGCTTTCACAAATGATGACTATATATAGGAATGTTTTATGGTATGTGTGTTTTGTTCATGAATAATTGTGTTGTATTCCATGATCATCATCATCATTTGTGAAGTTTTTTTATGTTTTTAATTTTTTTGGACTACAAGAATCAGTGGGTATCTGTCCCCCTATAAAATGCACTGCGCCTGGCAAAAAAAATTCACGTGACCAATGACGTTGGTGCAACACGCCCTCTAGTGCCTTGGGGAAGGTGGAGAGACTAGACCTCATGACCTCTTGCCTACAATAGGATGCTTTATGAAGTTGTATTGTAGCATTTCTTGGTTAAATGAAGTAGTTAAATTCTAGCATTTTCATGAGTAGAAGAAGTAGTTGTATTTTAGGATTTTCTTTGATATGTAAATTTTTTTCTAGATTTCACCAAGATTACTATCTCTTTCACTTTTCCTTCTTCCTTCACAAGGTATGATCTGCATTCCAATTTCTAGTCCATGCATGTTTCAAATGATCATATTTAAAAAAAAAAAAACTCTACTAGCCAATTCGAGATATATTAGAAGCACTTCTAAGTTTGATAGCAACTAGAAGAGTCTTCTAGACATCTAAATCAGCATAGATCTGCGATTAACATAAGTTAAGGTTGTTTCCTTACAGTTGTATCAAGTGGGTTTGTTATTTATGTCATGATTTTATTTTTATTTTATTTTTCCTTTCAGTAGATATGCTTTGACTTTCATAGAGAACCATATGTTTTTTTAATCCCTCAAAATCAGCAATTAGAAGTGTTTTCTATTTTCAAGTCCTTTGGTTTTCAATAGGGAAATAGATAAGAAATTTTAATGTTTATGTTTTTGAGTTACAATTGCAGTAGAGGGAAAATATTAGGCATAAAGAAACACAATTTTAGTTTATCTTTAGATTGATAAATTGTATAGTGTCTCATTGTTTGATAAGCTATGAAGGTATGATCTTTGTGCAAATTGATGTACACACACTGGTTGCACCTAGGATTTTTGTGGGTTTTGAAACTAGGTGCAAATAAGGAATTAGAATTGTCTCAAGATCTTTTGTGGTAAAGTTGGAAAGAAATAGGTAGATAGTTCTCTTAAGATCAAGGAGTGCCATTAGATGTGTTTTAGTGTATTGTAGTCTAGTTCAACTATTTTGGGGCAATGATTAAAGAAATGTATAAGCTAATTTCATTTCTTTTAAGTTGTAATAGGAATTTTCTGGGAGAAAATAAGTTAATTTGTTTTGCTAATTGAATTATGTATTGGTTAAATATATGGAAATCACACCTTAAACACGTGTTGGTAGTTATAGTTTCTTGATAACTACCATAATGCATTGTTACCAAGAGTTTATCATTGGTATAAGAGTGTTGTTTATTAGGGACATTATGTCTATTGCTAATACTTCATAAATAAACTCCTAGAGAGTTTAGAATGAGATCTATATGAATAGGAACATATGTACAAACCAGCTCTAGGAAAATTCACTGCCAACAATTCACCGATGGAAAATTCATCGTCAACAACTCACCATGGGAAAATTCACCGCCACTAGCAATTCACTGCCAAGGAAAAATTAACTGCCAAAAATTCATGCAATTAATTTTTCGCGTGGAGAATTGTTATGGTGGTGAATTTTCCTGCAGTGAATTGTTGGTGGTGAATTTTCCGTCGGGGTGAATTTGTCGTATGTCGTACATACTTGATATAGAAATCTCATTGGGTTCTCTACTATTATAGCATTTAAGAATTAGTGATAAGAGCTAAATTTTGGTTATGATATAATAGCAAATCCAAATTTTATTCGGTAATAATAATAATAGTATTTTCTTTCAAAGAATTAGAAATTTAGATGTAGTTGGGAGCATGTGTTTGAACAAATTGAAGAGTTTATTATAAATGTTAGGATACTTTTAATGTGTAAACTATCCTTGGAATCTTGGGTCAAATTGGTTTTTCTTAAATTTAGAGAAGATAATGATTTGTCTCTAGGTAGTGAATGGGTCTTGAGAGTCATGAGGAACTTGATATTAGGTTGCATTTTCAAATAATCTCTTATGTTTAACCCAACCTTTACTTACAAAGAATGCTATGAATATTATTGTGGCTTCTATTGAGCATTGATAATATTATAGTAGTTTTGGTACTAACAAATGATAATTTATAACTACCTTGACTTATCAAGTTTTATGATATATTATATCAAAAGATAAGATTATAATGTATGCTCTAATGAGAGTATTTATAATTTGATGACTAATAATATTTCTTGTTTGAGAATAATCATTGATTAATTTTCTTAATCATGATATATCATGATCTTTGTTCTATTTGGGTCAATCCACAACTATAATTTTTATCATCTATTTAAGTTATTTTATAATTAGCTTCACCCTGGGTAATACTTGGTTACCACCTTTGGGGATTGGACTTGCGTTAGTGTTATAATTTTGATAGATAATTTATCATAACTATGGTTATTATTAGTTGCATGATTTATCAATAATTTTATCAAATTGATCAAATTGACTCATTTGCCATTGATATTCATCAAGTATCCTAAATTAATGATTTTTTAAATCATAGTTTATGTATATCCTTTTGATATTCGTAAGATAACATTCTTGGTCAAGTTATTATCACCATGAAAATATAGTTTCCCCAACACCAATTAAGTCTTGCAATTTAACAATCAATCTTAAATAATCCTATATGTGTACTTGCTAATAATCCTTATCTCAATTTTTTTTTATCTTATTATAGTGTGGACTAGTGTTAGTGGGTTTTATTAAAATTGATGTCAAGACATCATTTGTACCTAATATTTTTACCGTATTATTGACCAACTAAGTATGTGATGGTTCTTGTATTAATTTATAGTTATTAACATATATTATTATATTATATGATTAGTTAGTTATATTCTACAATTTGTTATATTATATAATTTATAATATTTAATTTATTTTATGTGATTATCTTATGATTATTTTATTATATTAAATTTATATTTGTACAGTATTATTATGGTTATTATATTATATTCTTACATGTCTATAATATTATTATCTATATATTTTATTATAAGACTGGTAATAGTTTTTTTATTAGTAAATAGTAAATAGCTACAGGGACAACACCCTTTATATTAATTATAAAAAAAGGTTTGCACTGAAGCTTTTGACATGATCCCAACCCATTACATTGATCTTGAGCATTTCATAACAACCCCAACCACCCTTCCTATAGACACCAGACCTGCAAACATTCTATACAAAATTTGATGTGAGAGGGTCCAACCTCAATCACAAATCCCAACAATCTGAAAATGTAACTTAGAAATTGTTTAAATTAACACCAAAAATCTGCATGTAAGATTTCATGTTTGTCATTCAAACTCTCCAAAAATTGTACAATAAAAAAGAAAATATGAAATTACAATGTTTTGTAGCCATGTGGGCTGATGAAATTCATTACAAAACTTATTAAAATCATATATGAGACAGCCAAGAGCAAACACAAAAAGATCTCCTTTAAACAATCTTCTTTCTCATAATGCTAGCTCTTATCACATGCAACCTTCATTTGGAAACCTCTGCTGCAATAAACCATGATTCACCAAATTGTTTGTTGTTGCACAAACATCTTCAAACCTGCAATAACAATCTCCACAACCCCCCTACCCACTCCCCACCACTCGCCAACATGGCCTAACAAAAGTGGAATTTATTTTATTAAATTAAATTATGCCAAAAAAATTCAAATTATCCTCACAACATGAAATTAAAATACAAATTCAAAAATTTGATTCTTTTTGGTGATGCAAGATTGCCTTACACCCCAGATGCTTCTGCATCAAAATTATATTTATGAAGCTTAGCCCAACTGTGAACCTACCCAAATGACTGTAATTTTACCAACGCACCACAGGTTATAAAATTGATGCGACTCTGAGAAAACCACATATTATATTTTCACACGTAGACAAAAAGACCAAAATTTTGATACCAACGGGGGGTTATTCATCTTCTTCCTCGCATATCCTTTCGTCAGAAGTGCAACATCAACCACCAGGCACTCATTAGCACAGGTATGGTGAGCCGTATTGTTTTCCTTTGCTTCTACATCTCTGTAGTCTTCTTGCACCCACTCCTCACCTTCCCCCAGCTCCCAGTCAATGTCACCTACCGTGGCTTCTTCCAACACCACCCCCTCCTCATCCACAAACTTCTTTACACACCTTGAACAAGCAACCCGAGAAATGCTTTCCGCTCACATTAGAAAAGTGATACCTTGGTCCATGTCACCCCAGTGCCTTTCCAAGGTTTCTAGTTCTAGTGTGGTGATGAACGAAAATTTATTTACCTCTGCCCCACAACCCAGAGACAGAAATTTTGGGGTAGTGGAATTAGGAGGTTGGCATCCACATTGTCAAGGGATTCATCGATTTCATCTAGAAAAGTGTGTTGGAATACCTTCTGACACAGTACTTTCACCTTCGTCTTGCTTACCCCATATACAGAAGAATAGCCAAAAACATTACTGCAATATCCGAGTTGACCCTAAAATGATGGAATGCAATTAGAAATTCCTTCCCCAGCACCTTCTTTACTGCTGCCAGAATCAATGGGGGATCAGACGCCATGATGGACTTCATCCCTTTGTTTGTAATCTCCCCACGGAAGGACATCTACTGCTTCGTAGAGTTGAGGAAAATTGGCATTTCCATCGTTGCTCACTCACAAATGAAGAGCTCACAAGTGCAAAACTCACAAAAGAAAATAGATTGAGGCAATGCCTGCTACCCCGCCTATTTGGAGAGGCCATCCATACATTGCCATTATGGTCACTTATTTTTCTTTGTTGATTGGACGTCCATTGTAATTTTTTAGATCTACATTCAGCTTGAGATAATTACTACCTGTCATGTCCAACCAACCATCATACGCTGCCACATGCAATCAGGCCAAAACCCTCCCTTTATTCCCATTACCAAATTTCCCAATATGCCTACCGTATTTGGGAGGTGAGTTTGCATTCATCAAATTTGGATATGCACTTTTCGAGTGATTGAGGACATGCAGACAACGAGGAGCGCAGTGTACGGGAGCTCCCACTTCGAAGCTACAAGAACATATCAATGTGTCATTATTGGCCAAGTCTCGTTGCCACATTTACCCCACCGTCCGCCAGCTCAACCTCTCCCGTAATATATGGCTCAACTTTAGAGACCCAACCAACCACCATCATAAATATTGCTATCATTGGATCACACTCCTCATGACTCGTCGTGTCTGAGGCTTGCTCACCATTGATAACCCTTGTCCCATCCAACATACAATCTTGTCCAACCTGGCTTCTACCTTAATTTTGTGCCCTTTCAATCGCTACCTTGGCCAACCCGTCGGCCACATCGTTTCCTCCTCTGTATATGTGGTTGACCCTGTATGATTCAAATTTATCCAACTATTTGATGGGTCGAAACCAATGATTTAGCTTCTAGTTCGGTGCGCTATTGAGATAGATATCATTGACCATAATGAGGGAGTCCCCTTCTAGATGTATGCGATTAGCACGAATTTCTAACCACAGTTGAAGGTCAATCAAAGTGGCTCTGAATTTTGCCTCATTATTGGTGCAAGTCCCAAGATAGATGGATTTATCGGCAATTGTTTTACCTTGGTTATCTCTCTCTATGCACCCTGCCCCACTTGATCCAAGATGCCCCTCGAAGCTCCATCAAAATTTACTTTGATCCACCCATCCTCCGGGGCCACCCATTTCACATCCTTCCTCCTCTTCAGTGTTTGGACATCCGCACTCATCCCACATAATAGGGGAGATTTCAACCCTATGAATGTCTTTATTAGTTTGTCATCCCAATTCAAGAAGACCCTTTGCTTGATTGACTTATTCTAAGCTGCCTCATTGACTAGTTCTATAATCAAATCTTTAATTTTAGCACATAACTTCTCACACTCCATTTCTGTCTTAGAAAATCTTCCTTTTTCGCTCCTTCTAGATCTCCCATATGATGGTGGAGGGGGTGACCACCCAAATGCTATCAAAAATAGATTTTCTATGAGGGAGTGACCATATGTTGAACCAGGCCACTAATTCTAGGGGGTAGGGCATTGGAAGTTTAGTTTGCTCAAGAAGAATTTCCAGCACTTATCTACATAAGGGCAAGTCAGCAAAATGTGGTCAACAGTTTCGTTATTGTCCTTGCATAGCACACACCTCTCCAACCCTTGAATCCCAAAGGTTGCAAGTCTATCCTTGGTAAGAATCCTCTTTTGAACTGCCAATCAAGAGAAAACTCTAGCCTTTGGAAGGAAAATTTTGCCCCATATGAGCTTGCATGGCCAATTCTACCTAGCAATCACTATTTCCTTTACTATGTAACCAAATTTGACTTTGTATGTCCCAGTGTTAGAGCCACACCATCTAATGACATCTTCCTGATTGGACGGGGCAAAGATTTTGTTTCTCAGTATTTTTTCCAATGGAACCCTCTATTCTTGGGGGCATTGATGTCCTAGATTGTGCCACTTCGACTACCCCACGCCATCTCGCCATATTATTTTTCCATAGTTACAAACCTTGTTGCCCCAAACTCTAATTGTCTCTTCTTTGATATCTTCCAAGTTGGGATGGCCAGCAATTGGTGCCAATCCCCCCCATGAGTCATTCCAAAATGATGCATTATGTATGTTTCTAATTTCCCATGTTACATGTTTAGAGACTATCTCTACATTCCAAAATACAGTTCCATATCGCAGATCCCCTAGGGGGTCCACAGTAGTCAAGATGCACATTGGTCTATCCGAATCCAAATACTTCCTTCTAAGAATCTTGACCCATTTTTTCTCCCCTTTTAAAATCATGTCCCAAACAAGCTTAGCCCCCATGGATAGATTCATTATTGTTAGTTGTTTGATGCATGCCCCACCCACCTCTTTTGGGGAAAAAACTCTATCCCAAGCCACTAGTGGAAATTTTTGTTGTTCCCCAAATTCACTCCAAACGAACTTCCTGAACAATTGATTGAGATTATCTTCTACACTCTTTGGATTTTCAAGCACACCATAGAGTATACCGGGGTGTCAGATAGTACTGTCTTGACCATCAAGAGCCTCCCAATAGAGGATAACCATTTTCCTTTCCAAGTCCCCAATTTATTCCTATAGCTATTGACTAATTTTTCCAAATAGCTTTTCTTGTTGATCCTGACAAATAATGGCATCCCCAAAAATTGCCTTGGAAAATTTGCCACTCTCAAATTCAGAATCCTTGCCAAATCTCTCTAAAGGATTGGATGAGTATTAAGGAAGACGACCTCTGACTTCCTCCAATTGATGCTTTGTCTAGAAGCCAAGCAGTATTCATCTAGGAAATTTTTGATGGTTTTGGCTTGCTTTCTACTGGCAGCGCCAAAGAGAAACGTATCATTAGCAAATTGCTGATGTGTAATTCTATCCAACCCATTGGCCACTAAGACCCCCAGCCATTTACCTTTTCTCCTTAAGGAATTGATACCTCTACCCAATGCCTCCACCATGATGATGAAAAGAAATGGATATTTCACCCTATCTTGGTCCCTTAGAAGAGGCAAAGAAGCCATGTGTTGCACCATTTACCAAGACTAAGAATTTGGCTGTAGAGATGTAACTGCTGACCCAATTGATCCAATCCTCTTTAAATTCAAATTTCTTCAACACTTCCACCAGAAAATTCCTATCCACCAAATCATAAGCTTTTAGTATATCCAATTTGAGAATCATGCATGCTTCCCTTGCCTTTATGGCTGAATGTGGGGTCTCATGCGCTATGATGATGCCTTCTACTATTGACCTCTCAAGAGAAAATCTATTTTGTTCCTTTGAGATGACCCCATTTATCATCCCTTAAGTCTGTTAGCAATGATCTTGGTGACAACCTTGTAGACTGTGTTGTATAGTGCAATCGACCTAAAATCACTCATAGACTGTGGATCCTTCTTCTTGGGGATCAAGGCCAAAAAAGTATGATTTATTGAACCCATCATTATCATCTTCCTTCTCGATTCCTCAATAGCCAAAGCCAATTCATCTCCAACAATATCCTATAATTTTTGAAAGAAGCTGGCTAGGAATCCATTCGGGCCCAGAGCCTTATCTGGGTTGAGTTGAAATGTAGCTACCCTCACTTCTTCCTTGCTAATATTTTGGAAGAGGGCCTCATTCTACTCTGCACTGATTATATTGGGGATGGAGCTGAGGAGCTTATCCCTCACATTCTTATGCTCTGGTACTTCTCTATTTAGAATTGCTTCAAAAAATATTATTGCTTCATTATTTACCTCCTCTAGAGACTACATCACTACCCTATCCTCCCTTCTAATCTTTGTGATTCTATTCCTACTTTTGTTTGTTGCTGTTGTTCTATGGAAGTACTTTATGTTTTTGTCACCCTCCTTGAGCCACGTTTCTCTGGATTTCTGCCTCCAGAAGCATTCTTCTCTTTTCAAAACTTCAACTAGCTCTCATTTTAGAACCTTTTTAGTTTCATATTATTTTTTCCCCATCCCATTCACAATAATATGCTCATTTAGTGCTACCAGTTCCTGCTCTAACATTTCTTTTTCCTAGAAGATATTCTTGAAATGTAACTTGTTCCATTCTTTCAGCTTGTTTTTCACACGGTTCAACTTCTTGTTGACCTTGTATAGATAGTAGTGATTGCCTAATCTGACCTCGTTCCACCAATTTACTATCAAGTCCAGTAATATGTCATGTCTTAGCCACATGTTTTTGAATTTGAATGGGTTCCCTTTTGGAGGTTCATCAAGTTGAAGGGATAGCTGCACTGGATAGTGATTCGACCCCATGTATCATAGTATCAACACTTCACACAAATCAGTTTCCCTCTCCCATTCCCCAAAAAGTAGGAAACGATCCAATCTCTCAACTATGTTTGTGAACCCTTTTCTTCTATTTGACCATGTGTACACCCCATTTTTGGCTTGTAGGTCCATGAGTTGGTTGTTGTCAATAAACTCTTGGAAATCTTGCTAGACATTAGTGACCCAGCCTAAACCACCTCTATTTTCTTCATTATTCAAGGTTGCAATGAAGTCACCAATTATGATGACTCTCTCACCTCTGAAGTTGGAAATTCCATTGGAGATCTACTACCACAAGTTCCTCTTATCTATTGTAGATATTGGCCCATACACATTTATGAGGAGAAACTACTCATATCTTTGTAGTAATCTGCATCTCATCATTATCCAATTCCCATGCTCCACTGCTACCTCCCCTGCAATTGCTAAGGGATTCCAAATGATTCCTATTCCACCTGAGGCTCCTTTAGCTCCAAAAAAATGTTCCTTCCATTTCCTCCAGCAACTTAGTCTTTTAGTGCTTCCCTCCTTGCTCAGTTTTGTCTCTTGCAATAAAAAGATATCTGCCCTAGATTGGTTCATTTGGCGCTTGACCAAGCACCACTTGTTGGGGCATTGATGCCCTTAACATTCCATGTTATGGCTCTCATTGCCCCGAGGGAAGGATGACATCCTTCCCTAACCTTAGTTTCATTTGTCCTACTATATTAGTTGCTATTTTAAACTTCGCTTTATTTGTTTTCGATCCCCTTTTGCCATTTTTCTTGATGTTTGGTTTTTTTAGTTTTTATTGTGACAGCTCCAACTTTCTTTCTTCAACTAGCTCCCCTTCCTCTACCTCTCCCATTTCCTCCTCCTCTGAGTTTGGTCCCACCTCGCTCTCTTCCATCTCTTCTTGTGGATCACTCTGCTCTGAACTTTTCAGTTCACTCTCCGCTACTTTCACATCCTCCCCCTCAACAACTACGCTCATCCCCACTCCCCATCACTATTTTCTATACTAGCTTGGGCCTCCCTTGCATCCTATGATTCAACTAGGGTCTCTTCTGCTTCTTGAATAAGGGGTTTATTTCCATCTATTCACCGGTCCTCTTGATTCCACAGAGCTCATCTATTGTTAGATTAGTGAGCCTTCGCTCCAGATTGCCTATGAAACACTCAGTATTATTTGTTTGGTACTCCCTCTCCATTGAAATGGCTATTGGGTCCTCAAACCCCCTAGGGGGATAGGTGGCATTTTGAGCTAGGAATTCATTAGTTGAGTCTCCTTGGTCAAGACCCCACTCATACCCATTAGTTTTGTTTACCCTCACCTTCATGTTACACCCAATTTACCATGCTCCTTGGATTTACATATGGGGCACAGTTTCATTTGATCCTCCCTTTCCACTTTTTGTATTCAAGCCCCACCATCTACAAAGATCTCAACTTCCTAAGGCAGATCTTGGTGCAGAGTTATCCCTAGGCATATTCTGGTGTAGGTTCCCAAGCCCCTATCTTCATTGTTTTTCTCTACCGAGATGACAAAGAAAAGGTTCTCCCCAATTTTTATCAGGGTTTCATCATCCCAATTTTTAGTTGGGAGGTTGTATAGGCATACCCATACTGGACCTTCCTTGATGTTGTGATTCTAGGGGTCAAAATTTGGGTGCCAGTCTATTAAATGCATCCCAACATTGTCCAGATAACGTGGGCCATTGCATAAAGCATTCCATTTTTCCACCTTGGAAGGGAATTCTACTAGGAAGAATTCATTTGGAAGTGCCCTAATTTGAACTTGGATACCCCACTTCTCATAGCACCACCTACCTATGGTCTCTACATCATGCCAGCCACCCCCCCATTTGAGAAAAATCCCCCTCTTTTAGTCTATCTATTGAATTTCTTATTTGGCCCCTATCTACATTGACAGAGTGTTACAACCAGCTTGAGATGGGAGACTTACCAATCAAGTCTATGTATTGATGTGATGGGCCTTCGTTTGCTATCACCTTCTCTTTCCCTTTCTATGGCCTGGTCGTTTGCTCCTTGCTCCCGACCGTCTTGTCCCGCAAGTTAGTAGAAGTATCTGCCCTTGGGCTTCTTTTTTCCCAGAACCACCCACGCCTTCTTCCTACTGAATGACTCCAACTCACAACACCCTGCTTGTTGAAATTTGAATTGTGGTTTGTTTTTCTTTGATCCATCACCACTTTTTCATTCCTAGGAGACCACCCACACGGTCACATCCATGGGAGTACATTTTTCCCATCCCATCTCCTCTGTCCATGGTTCAAACCCAAATCATGGTGCCCTTTGTTGTGATGCTCCATGGTTTTGTACCTCGGGTGGAATCTATCCACCCATTTTCCACCTTCAAAAACCCACTGCGGAGTATGTTTTCTTTCTTTCTCCCACCTTTCCATTGCAAAATCACTCTTCGATCATCCATCCTCAACATCGCCACAAGCTTGCCTACCCAAGTTTCATGCTTTTTTTCGATCCTCTTCACTCATTTTCGCTCCCTCCTTGGGTAAGGGTTTAATTAATTATAATACTAGAAATATTATAATTATTATATTAATATTATAAGTATTATATTATAATTTAATTTAATTTATAATATCATATTATTAGAGTATATATTTTTATTATGTATTTGTAATCTTATTATTATATTATAATATTTATAAGATTTTTTTTTAAGCAAAAGTGGCGAGCCACTGTAATATATTATATTATAATAATAAAATATTACAAAATCCAGGTTCAAAAGAGCATACCAACAGGAAAGAACCAGGAAGAAAACTTCTGGTTATAACTCAGATAAATACAAAATTCTTTCGATATCCACCCTATTAGGGGTCTGGTTTATGATTTTACATCCATAATTCATTCAATATCCACCCTATTAGGGGATTGATTTATAAATTTACATCCACATACAAACAAAATTGGTGATTATTTAGATTTTGAAGGCTACAAAATACATCAAGCCTCAAGATTAGGCTGAGCCCATAATTAGCAGATATAACTTTCTTTCTTCTGCCAATTGCAAAAAACCCTTTATTCTTCCATTGCCATGATGCCATTCTCTTCTTGGTTCTTGTTTGTTCCTTGATCTTCATTACCTTGACCATTTGGATGCAAAGGAATGTTGAGATTAGGTAATACTTGCTTACGTGAATATTTATAAGATTATTATTATGTTATGTTTCATATTTTAGAATGAATGTTGTTATTATATTTTTTAGTATTTTTATAGTAGTTTATTTCTTTAAATTATTAATATCATATTGTAATATATTAAAACGAGACTTTATTACTTGTTTATTTTTTTATTATATATATAGTAATGCTCACTTATATTTAGGATTAGAATTTAATTAGAGTAAGTATTATATTATTATAATATTTTCATAATATTATATTATTATTATTTTTTATATATTTATTATAATATTTTATATTTTTATTAATATATTAATCTTACTATTATGTTAATAATGTTAAATTAATAAATTATATTATTATTATATTAATATTATTATTATTATTATTATTATTATTATATTTAACATTACATTATTAATTTTTTTTGTTTTTGAAATGGAGGCTCTCACTCCCCTTCTCATTTGTGCATAACTTGCTATTGGAATCCATGGTTTGTCTAGTGTTGGTGCTCCTTTTGTTGTTGATGGGGTTGTTAGTGATGCATCGCTTGTTGTTCTTGCTATTGATGTGTTGCTTGTTTCTATTGTTGGCATTTTGTTTGTGACTATGTGATTTATTGGGTTCTCCCTTGCTTTTTGTGCACCATCTCTTCTAAGTTATGTTTTTTGTGATGGACATGTTGTTGCTTCATCTATTGGTGCCTCCATTATTGTCACTTTTGTTGATGTTTGTGGTGGAAGATCTATTGTTGGTTTCTCTCCACACATCCCTCTTGTTAGTGCTTCCCTTATCCTTTCTTTGGCTAGTCCAAGACTATAATTTAATGTGATTTTCTCTCCCTATGGTGGCTTTGGGGGGGGAGAGTTTAAAAAATAAGTTTTATTTCTCATAGAAGGGTATGATTTACAAATTTGATTGATTATGGCCTTGGCTTAGTGATCTCAATCACTAGATTTTTGAGAAATGGCATCATATAACTAAAGGTGAAACTAAAATTTGCCCTTGTTCCAAGGCATTATTCGTTGTTTTTTATTTCGTTATGGATTGAGATGTTTTTATGGTTGCTCTTGGTTTTGGGAGAAACATGCCCTTCTTCTTAAAACTTGAGATCCCTTCTTTAATCGCCTTTCCAAATCTTTTAATGTGGTGTCTATTTGGGTTTGCCTCATTAATCTTCCTCCAATTTTGGTATGATTCTAGCTTTGAGGCTATTGAAAATTTTGTGAGTCAATTCCTCAAGGTGGACAATTCTACTACACACTTCACTCACACCACCTTTGCTTACTTATTGGTTGAATTGGATTTATCTAAACCTCTCCTAGCAAAGGTTGTTTTGCAAGTGGCAAATTGTTCTTGGAGCCAATCTTTGGATTATGAAGGCATCCCCTTTCATTGCAGGCATTGCTTTTCCACGAGGCATTTGGATTCTTGTTTCCCTCGCCTTAAGGTCCCAAGACCTTCCTCTTCATGGAAGGATGTTATTCATTATCAATTTACAACTAATATTGTAGAGTTTAATTTTGAGGCTCTTGAGTCTCCCATTGATGTTGGGGAGGTGGCCCCTCCTCCACCTTTGGTGTTAGTTACACATGTTTTGACTTATTCCCCTCTTTTGGCATGTGATGTTGCTCCCCCTCTAGAGGGTGTTGTGATTTCCACTAGATGCTCAAGCTCCCTAGATGGATGATCATCTCCTCGCTTGTTCCAAGGTTGTAAGTTAGAGATGGTTTTTCCTCCTCCCTCTCTCAATTCTATAGAAATTGATGATGGTTTTTCTTGGATTGTGGTTTAAAGAAGGAATAAAGGTCTTCCAAAAAATGTGTCTTAAACCCGAGTTAAAGATCTCCATCCTTCAAGATCTTGTATTGAGATAATGTATTTTTTTACTAGCTGTGTCGATGCTTGTTGTTTCACTAGTTTTGTTCACCAACTTTTTTGTAAAAGGGTCTAGGCCCTTTCAAAAACCCCATTATCTAATAAAAAATATTATATTATTATTAATATTAATATTTTTTGCTAGGTAATTTGTAGCATAGTGTTGCTTTTATATTGATCAAAATTTAAAGATTACATATGAATTTGGGCAGCAACCTTATACATGTCATAACTAGGTGATATACAAAACCTTGGTGACAACTTGCTTTTCTACTTTTAACTTTTACAATTTCTCAAATTTAGTAGCAATTTTTTTTCCAAATTTGGTGTCATACCACAAATGCATTTTGCTACAAATTTCCTTGGTTCTGAGGATTTTCTTTTTCTTTTTATATACTATTTTCCACTCAGTAGCTCCACTTTCACCATTTTGAATTTATGGGGGACAATAAGGTTGATAAATATTTTGGGTTGATGTTCTCTCATCTGCTGAGGTGGGAGACTTCTTGTCAAACACTGAAGTTTTTGAAGGGGATTTGGCCGTTGGACTCACAACAGCTACCTATGAAAGCTCTTTTGTAATGCCAACATCAATTTTTGATAAGCTACCTAAGGCTACTTGTTGGAATTGTTTTTTATCCAAATTTTCCTCTGAAGAAAGCTCTTTAACGTACAAAACTTTATCATTCCTTGCTTCAAATTTTGGGGAATACTCGTAGATTTTGGAAGAAAATTTGATGGTATAGTGTTTGGGAGAAGCTCCTTTCCACTATGAGGCTTATTTCTTTCCCTGGGATTTAATTTTTGGATGATATGCTGCTATGTACCCAATCTTGTAGCATCTTCTACATCTAAAAGATAAGCCTTCATAATCTAGGGGTTGCTTACATCCTTGCCCATTGGAATTTAAAATTATTTATGTTGGTAGATCTTTGGAAGTGTCTAGTTCCACCAAGATCTGAGCAAAGGTTGTATGGATATAATCTAATGAGTCCTAGTTTGTCGCAATGAAATTTCCAATGGAATTACCAATTGTTGTGAAGGAGGCTTCAAACTAGTAGTGGAGTGACAGATTTTGGACTTGAACCCAAACTAGCATGACTAGAAAGGATTCAATAGATAGATTAAAGTGTGGATGCCATGATTTTAACATCAACATACTTTATCCCCATTTCCATGCATAACTTAATATTTTATTTATGTCCTTCTCACTATCAAAAGCCATAGTGAAAAATCCTTTAGCATATGGATAATTTTTTATGTTTTCCTCCATGAGAGGCATCCGTGATTTTTCTATCTATTCATGCAGATCAAGAAGGCTTGGCCAAAAATGGCTAAATGTTCTAATCAACCCATTCTCTACAAAAAAAATCTTCATTTCCCTTCAATTATTTCATTAAATTTTCATCAAATTTTAGTTTTAAGGGGTTTTAGAGCATACCTCCTATAATCCTTATCGATGTAGTCCTTTAGATTTTGAGGTGTAATAGGTGAGGACTGGATCACACCTTTTTCACTTGTCAAAAAGGATGCCCTAGTAAGGAAACCCCTCCTAGAAAGTGTTTCCTTGGTTGCCATGGTGAACATAGGAGTTTCTATTGCCAAGACATGAGTGTTTTCCATGTTCATGGCTCGAACACGGGATTTTTCTTGAGCATACATGGTCACAACAATGGGCAATGCTCGTCGTATGAAACCTCAACCGATTTACTTCCCATCTAGGATGCTGGGTGAGTCTCCAATGGAAGTCTTTGATTCAACATCTCTATTTACGTCTATGCCCTTATTAGAGCATGTGGCTCCTTGCCCTCCCATGGTAGGAATTTTTAGAGTCCAGCAATTTGGATGTTTTCTCGCCTGCAAACAAGGGAGAAGAGTTTGTGGTGGTTTCAATGAAGGAACCTATTCATTCATTCGCCACCAAATCAAGCCTTCGCACAAAGGAGCAACCATCCATAGGAATGCATAGTTCATAGCCATACCTTGTGTCGAATAGGGTAGAGCTAGGGTTTCGTAGGTGTGGGAGGTGAGTAAGAGCACCACTATTAATTGTATATACTTTTAACAATTATGGATCATTTAGTAGTATATTATTATCAATTTATTATAATTGTATTATTCTTATGATTATTTTAATACTTATTAAATTTGGGTAAGGATTTAAAATGAGGGTTAAGGTTAGGGTTACAATTAAATTTGGGTTTTGGATTATGGTTCAATTAGGGGTGGTATCTAGTAAGGTTTAATGCTCACTTATATTTAGGATTAAGGTTTAATTAGAGTAAGTATTATATTATTATATTATTATTTATATATATTATAAAATTTAATATTTTATTAATATATTATTGTTAATATTAATAAAAATTAGGGTTAGCTTAAAGATTATTATTATATTACTATTAATATTAGTATTTTATATTATATTACTCTTATTATTATTTTATTATGAATATTATTAATATATTAGTCTTATTATTATGTTTTTGATACGATAAGCAACATTTACAAGGTGTTGTACCCTTTACATATAGAGCCACTAGGGCCAAAAAAGATCAAGTCCAAAAAACATTAAAGATCGAGCCAATAAACATACACAATAGACCAACAATAGATAGACATACAACGCAGCAAAAGTATACTAACTGGAATTTTCCTAGTTCTTAGAAAGGAGATTAACAACATCATCCCCAACCCATTCCTGGCCATCTTCAACATTCTTCTTGTCCATTTCATCCTTCATCGCAGCAGAAAGGGTGTTGGTAACACAGGGGACCAGCTTGACGGTGAAATGGGTCAAGCCACTAAATTTCTTGTCCATCTTTTCCATTCTTTCCTGCAGCACACAAAGCTCCTCCCCATAATCCACAACCTTCACTGTATCAACACGCTCCACGTCCAGAGGGTCCGAGGATTGGGATGCCAAATTATCCTTATGCACTTTGCTAATATTAGAAATGGTGTGGGGCCCTCCAACATACTCCTCCTCCTCTTCCCCAGACTCCTCCTCATCCCTACAATCTTTGTTGTCAGACCAAGTTCCTCTTTAGAATCCAAGTCATTAACCTACTCTTTCTTGTTATTCTTAGCCAGCCTACCAAACCTCCTGATGATGGTATTTCCACAAGTCACCACTGTAGCCATGACCACCATGCCCCCCTTAGAATCCCTACCCACAACATTTTTACCTCTGTTGTCCCTGGTTGGAGGCTCCATCAAACCCTTCGCATCATCCTTAATTGTCTTCTTTGGGGTAGGTTTACTAACAGTCTTGGCAGGGGTCAACTTGAGCTCACAGACACTAGCCACAACACTAGTCTAGGAAATTCCCGCATTCCCCTTAAGCTTCTTAGCAAGAGGTTTAGGCTTATAAATTTCAGCAGAAACCGAATGGGTTTTCCTGATGGGACCTATGGACTCGGCCGAGGATATATTGGTCACAATAGGAGGTTCAATTTCCTCAACAAAGACATTAGAAATGGGTTTAGGTGGGCATAATGCAAGATGGAAGTGGTAGAGCCTCATAATGAGGCTTTGGTGGAGCGGCAGGGGAGGGGTATCCTTAGGTTTAGGCTAGCAACCTCAATGCATTTTTCAACAGAGCTCTCTAAATCCTTAAGAAGGAAAAAAGGAAAGCTTAACAAAATTTTATGTTGGAGGTGATTTAAAAGTGGAAAGTGATGGAAATAGTAGGTTTTGTATCTACCTTCCAGGGTCACGTACTTCATTAGGGTGAGGTAGACTTCATCCCAAGACTGCAGAAGAGCCTCTCTCTCAAACCTTGACTAGTTATGAACCAGCTTCTCATTCCCCAAAAAGAAAGCATTCAGACTTTCATTATCTTGGGCCTTAGTATGCTTCGGGTACTTCTTACTAGTACTCAGTAGCCCCATCGCCTACACTATCACTTCCTCATTCACTTCAAAGGAAATACTACCCATGGTCACTCTTTTATCTTTCCAAGAGTTAGCAACTATGCAAATAAATTAGGGTCATGAATGACCCACTAGACTCTCCATCAGGGGATCCAAACCACCTTCAACACATATGTGCCACACCAATGGATCTTTGTGAAATTCGCCACAATTGTTGGGCTCTGTTTGCACCCTATTGCCACCCATAATGCCTCTCTACACATGGATTAACCAGAAAACCTGTGAGAGAAAAAGGTTAGAGAAAATTGTTAAGTGAAAGGTCACCCACACACTTAAGATTATAAGCCAAACAATGCAGCCTTGGGCAATCAAAGCAATGCACAGATCACACGCTTGAGGAGATAAATCTCTAAAGGAAATCTTGGCGAACTCATAAATGAAAATCTTCAAACACTTGTGGCTAGGTAAGCAAGACATGATGGGAATGGAAGGTTTTCCTTCCACATTGTTATTACATAGAAACCAAGGCAAGATGGCTGCAGGGCCAAATTTAGAAACACCTAAGATCCCGACCTTTAGAAGAGGAGAAAAAATAGCAAAAAATATAGAACCAATTAGGAGATTTATCTCATAATTATTAGTCACATCAAAATTAAAATAAAAAAACTTCATGGATATATGATAGCTTAGCGCAATCCCTAAAAGGAGATTATGTAAGGTACGACCCAGCTTGGCCTTAATCACAAAGTACTCACCATAATTACTCGTGATGGAATTTTTAAAAATGGACTCTGCCCCATTATTCAAATTTTTCCACTTGTAGGACACCTCAAAATTTACACCCATCCACATAGCCCATAAGACAAGAATGTGGACCCCCCATAAAGCCCATAAAAACACATGATTAGTTATTATCATGGAACAAGTAAGGGCTTTGCTCCTTCAGGATTAAACCTTGAATACCTGGCGGTAGGTTCCCCAAATTACGCCAGCACTTAGAGATTTTCCAATGTGTGCCAAAGTTGGCTAAAGCATTAGCCACTTGATTGCCCTCCCGATAAAT
This sequence comes from Sequoia sempervirens, assembly GCA_007258455.2. Taxonomy (NCBI): domain Eukaryota; kingdom Viridiplantae; phylum Streptophyta; class Pinopsida; order Cupressales; family Cupressaceae; genus Sequoia; species Sequoia sempervirens. The sequence goes on from VDFB02193867.1 coordinate 459,086,529, forward strand.
ATGGGTAGCAATCTTCAAATTCAACTTAGACATGAAGAGCCTTATGTCTAATAAAATGTCTTTAGTACTCCACCCCAGTAATCTGCTAAAGTTAACAACATCAATAATAGACTTAGAATCACCTTTGATATGAAGGTTCTCAATCCCCATAGAAACAACTAACCGAATGCCCTTTAGTAGTGCTCTACCTTCCGCAATCATAGAAGATTGGATGCCAATCCCCCCAGAGTAGCCAACCACAAAATTTCCTTTGCAATCTCTAATAACACCTCCTATGCTAGCTCTGTCTAGGTTGCCTTTGGCCACCCCATAAAAATTAAGTTTATACCAACCACTGTCTGGAGGCTTCTAGATAGTGTCTCTTCTAGCTAGGGATCTAGAGTTGTCATAGGAGTTGGCATCCAAGTTTTGATGCCAACCTTTGGCCATAATAATTTCCCTCTCAGTCGGACCTTTATCCCAGGTTTTTCCTTTGAAAAGTGAAATGTTTTCCGCAATGAGCCGAGAACCAATACCAAAAACTTCCTTGGGGATCATCTCAATGTTCCTGAAAATCCTATTGTTTCTCTCTTTCCATAAGCACTAGTAGATAATGGGGGGAACCTGGTTCCAAATTTTACAAGGTAAGGGGTGGATGAAGTGTTCAGTCTAGCTCAAGATAAAGGATTTAATATCCTTACACATATTCCATTGAGTGCCCAAATGCTCTATAGCCAACTCCCACGCACCAACAACAAACAGGCAGTGTAATAGCAAGTGGTCCACTGATTCTTTATTGCACTTGCATGAAAAACATCTATTGGGGATCTGGAATCCCCTTTTCCTCAAATTGTCCTGAGTAAGAATCATGTTATGGTAGGCATTCCACCAAAAGAAGTTAACTTTCAGGATCATATGTCGATTCCAAACCCTCTTCCAAATGTCAAGGACAACACCCCAGTCCGTCAACAAATTGTAAACCGATTTAACTGAAAGATCACCTTGCTTATCATGAGTCCAGAAGAATTCATCCCCCATGTTGGTTGAAGGAAGTCTAGTAAGGGAGAGCAATTCCTGTAGGGACTTGGCAAGAAGGCTCAGTTCAGGGGATAAAGGGCCAAATCATTCCACTTTCTAGCTCCATGTGGACCAAGGAGGTAATCACTAATATAAACACCAAAGAACTGTTGTGCCAGCCTCATAAGATTTCTAAATTTAGAGTTTTCTAGAGGGGTATCAAGTAACCAAGGGTCCTCCTAGAATATAATTTTATTGCCATTACCAATATTCCATTTCATCTCAGTCCTAAGCAAACTCTGCAAACTACAAATGCTCCTCCAGGCCAAGGAACCCAAAGGGTGAACCTCCGAGAGACAATCAATCAAAGGTTTTTTTTGAAGATACTTAGCATTCATAATCTTGCACCAATCCTTCCTATTCCTCAGTTGGTCCCATCCCACTTTGGCCATCAAAGCCTTATCGGTATTAGAGACAATCCTAATCCCAAGCCCACCACAATGTTTAGGTTGATAGACTTTGTCCCATTTAACCAGAGAAAATTTCTTCCTTTCCTCGGTCCCCGACTAGAGGAAATTCCTTTGAATTTTCTCAAATTTCTTAGCAATATATCTAGGGATCTTGAATATGGAGAGGAAGTAGACAAGGATACCTTGAAGAGTACCAGATAGGAGTTTTAGTTTACCAGTATGGCTAAGGATGGACCCTTTCCACCCAACCAACTTTCTTTGGATCCTTTCAAGGACCAAATTCCAAAAGTCAAGAGTGACTTCCTTGATATTAAGGAGTAAACCAAGATAAATCAAAGGAAGATAATCACTCATACAGCCCAAGACAACAGTCACCTAAGCTTGCAGGTTAGGATTTTTGTTGAAGAAGTAAATCATACTTTTATTATAGTTAATACACTGCCCAAAACAAGCAATGTATCTGTTGAGACAATATTTCCATTTCCTAGCTTCAATCACAGAGGCTATCCCAAATAGGAAAGTATCATCCACAAATTTTTGGATCATAGTCAGATCTAAAGAAGAGGTAGCATTGAATCCCTTAATAGATCCTTCCGCCAGCAAATTAGAAAAGTTCATGCTCAAGACATCTATAATCATGATAAACAAATAGGGTGAAAGGGTATCACCTTGTCTGATACTCTCCCAACATTAAAAAACCCAAAAGGAGTCTCATTAACTAGAACATAGTACTTTACCATAGTTATACATTCCATTATGAGTTTGACCATAGATTGGTCAAACCCAAACTTAGCTAAGACTTTAGGGATAAAGTCCCAAATCACCTTATCATAAGCTTTTCAAATATCTAATTTAAGGGTCATACTAGCATTGTTGCATCTATCCATGGAATGGAGTAATTCATGAGTGGTTATGGTAACATCAAGGATATGACGACCATTTGAGTGGGGCCGATAAGTTTGTCAAGGAGAGGTTTGCTGTGGTTCACCATAATTTAAGAGAGGATTTTATAAAAGGTATTGCAAAGGCTGATGGGTTGAAAATTAGTCATAGACTGGGGATCAACAATCTTGGGAATTAAGGCTATAAAGGTGTGGTTCAGTTGTTTGAGAATCTTACCAAATTTGAAAAATTCACGAGCAGCTAAGACGAGGTCCCCACCAACAATCTCCCAAAAGATCTGAAAGAAGGTCGGTGGAAAACCATCTGGGCCAGGTGCTTTGTAAGCCCCCATACTGAAAGTAGCCAACCTGACCTCCTTAGGAGTGACAAATATGAGGATCCGAAGATTATCATTCTAGAAAATGATGATCGGGAGAGGATCTAGCAGTAGATTGTCCAAATCCAAATTAGGAGCCTCAATAGGGACCAAATAAGCCTTCTAAAAATAGTCCACAGCCAAGAGACCAATCTAGTTGGGCGTATTGATCACCTCCCCCTGCTCATTATGCAATTTAGTTATCTAATTCCTTTTCTTATGTTTAATGGCAGAAACATGAAAAAAAGAGGTGTTCCTATCACCTTCTTTCAGCCATTGGACCCTAGATTTTTGTTTCCAAAAAATTTCCTCTTCCTTAGAATTTTCTCCCACTCCCTTCGACTCTCTTTTTCCTAGTTGCAAGTAGGTAAACTGGCATCCCCCTCCTCCATTTTCTTTTGTATAATTTTCAATTTATCCCCAACAACTCTTTTTTTCTGGAAAACGTCCCCAAAAACTCTTTTGTTCTAGCCTTTCAACATACATTTGATATGTTTAATTTTAAAAAAGATCCTAAACATGGGGGAACCATGAACAGGAATATTCCACCTTTCAACAATTTTTTTCTTGAAGTCAAGGTGGGAATTCCACATTATCTCAAACTAGAAAGGGAATGGTCCAACAATATAATGGTCATTCGAGATCAACAATAGAGGATTGTGATCTGACACCGTCCTAGGCAAAGCCCGAAGATTGGCACTGAGCAGGCCAGTCCAGTTATTGGAGCAAAGGAATCTATATAATCTTACTTGAATTAAGTCCTCCCCAGATGCCTATTGGTCCAAGTAAAAGCTTGGCCCAATAAGTCAATTTCAATTAGTCCAGTAGAACTCAAAAAAAATTCCAGATCAACCATGCTATCAAAATAATCCATGAGACCAACACTTTTCTCCGAAGGATATAAGGGGGAGTTGAAGTCCCCATCCACCAGCCAATGAGAACTACTATTCTTTTTAACCCAACCTGAAAGATCCTACCATAAGGAATTCCTATCATTCCTTTGGTTGGGAGCATAGACATTGATAAGCGACCAAGAACCACCTAGGTAAGAAAAGGAAACTCCCACACTGCTCCGGCAGTGGAATAGTATAGAGCCATTAAACCTAGAGGGGTCCCATAGCACAACAAGACCACCTGACACCCCTTCAGTATCACTATAGGAGTAAGTGGCACCCGGCCATAAATACTTAGCAATATTATCAAAATTAACTTTCTTCATCTTGGTTTCTTGTAAAAGTAATACATCAATCTTATATTCTAAAACATAGTTTTTCAAAGCAAGCTGCTTATGAGAGTTGTTCAACCCTCACACATTCCATGACATGACCTTCATTTTTTACCCTTCTTGGAGGACACTTCCAATTTCCTCTGTTTACCAATGGCTATCTCATTTGCAGTCTCTCTCAACCTAGCTTGTATATGGCTGGGTCTACTAGGTTTGGAGTCACCTCCCACATCTACCTTCTTCTTTATCCCTCTTTTCTTTGGGGTTACCCAGTTATCCTCTTCTACAGATTTCTCCATATTCAATCCCTCAAAACTAAAAATTGTCTCTTCTATAACTCTAGTACCCACATCCTCCCAAATTTCACCCTCTTCACCCATAGTCTCACTAGTCCCAGCAGATCCCACCTCTAACAAGGAGCCACCTAAAAACTCATCTCCCCCAAGAATTGGTCCAGAGGATAGAGCATCGACATCCAAAATCTTATCAACTGCCTCCCTCTTAGTTAGAGTAGGAATAGCAAGGCTCAAAGCCGGATCTACACTAGATATCTCCATCCCACTAAGAGGATCCCATAGATTGGGGGTTCAACCAAAAATGGTGAGGCATACTTGGCCAGAGAGTCACCATCCTTCAAAAGTTCATTTTCCAAAGGAGGATGAGCATTAGCAGTAGAGTCCCCTGGGTTAGGCTCCTGATTAAAGGAAGATTTACAGGCAAAGATAAGGTGGCCAGGTTTAGCACACTTCTGATAGTAAATGACAACATTTTCATAGAAAATTGGTTGGACCTAGGTACCAAACTTAGAGCATAGCTTCACAGAGTTAGGAAGTGTCTTATTCACACCAATATTCACATAAAAGAGGGCAAACACTAACCTGGATTTGGATCTGGTGATGGATTCTGAAGTAATGAACTGGCCCAAGGAATCCCCAATTCTTTTGAAGATGGATTTGTCCTAGTATTCCAAGGGCAACCCAGGAAGACGAACCTATACTGACGCCAATTTATTTAGATCCATTGCAGGGTCAAACCCCAAATTCTAGTAGCATAATTCCAAACTGTGCTTTCCATACAACCAAGGCCTAGAAGAGAGTACCACAACCAAGTCTACCAAGGTCATGAATTTGAAAAGGAAGAGACCATCCAACATTGCGCAGATTTCCACACTTCCTTTGAGGTTCCATTTAGCAGCAACCCATCTTCAGACCATATCCATAGAGGGACGAAAAGAGAGAAAATGACCCACAACTGCATTCTCCATGGAGGAGAGAATCCTATCACCGACTATATTAGCGATAGTGAAATTCATTCCTGAAGCTTTGACTTCCTCTTCATAAAGAGGTGAAGGGTTTGTGCTATGCTTACCATTGGTCAGCACATCCTTCCAACCTTTAGTTTCTAGAGGAATCTCAACTGTCGACACTTCCACACCAGACAAGACCAGAATCATAGGTGACTCTGATTGACCCGCAATCAAAGGATCGGACCCTCCAAGAGTGGCTCCCAAGGAACGAGTCTGCATGTGATAGGAAGAGAATTGAGTCAAGAGGGGACAGAGGGGCACTGTGGGGTACCCCATGTTGGCATATGGCTTCTAGTGTTGTCATTGATGGCAACTGAAGTCATTGATCCAGTCTGCACTGTAGTATCTGACTATACTGGATGACAGAGTGAAGAATAGGGTATTCGGCTTAAGTTGAATCTGTCAAGTGGTTTACATTATCAGTCTAATAGTTTTGGCTATAGATCTTAGGGAAATTCGTTGGGTATATGAAATTTTTTATTCTCAAGTTTTGTGTTGTTGCATCGAGTAGTGTATGAGTTAGGAGATCTAGTTGTTTCATATTTTGTTCAACAGTATATAAAGGTAAACTAAGTGAATGTTGGGTGTTGCGGATGTGTAAGGCAAAATTTTTTGAAGTATTTTTGTGTTGGATGTTTTTTTTTGGGTCCTAACTATGCTATGGTCGACTTTGGTGGATGCGCATTAAATATCGTTCATGATTTTAGCCGACAGTTAGAAGATATTTTCTATTTTATTAAAGCTGACATATAGCGATTGAATTCTTAGTAGCGGATATATATATGAGATCGGTAAATTAATTTTGGTGCATATGTGAAGTATTCGATGTGTGTGGATGTGTATTGCGAATATCAGAAGAGTATTTAAGTGATTTTTATTTGTGCAAGAGAGGATTTTTGTGAAGCGAATTAAGGCATAGCAAAGTGAAGTGTAGAATCAGATTGAAGGTCCATAATCTAATCCATGAGCTTAACCGGAACTATAATCAGGCATTTATAGATGCTATTTTCTTAGTTCAACCTTTTGATGTAATCCAAATCTTTTGTAAGGAAATGAGCCTTCCTCATTTTGAGCAGTGACCTCTAGGCAATTTTCTTGAATGCAAGTCCATTCCCATTTTGTAAAACACTTATATTTGAGTACTCAAAATTTTTGGATTGACCTCCATCGTGGTTTTTCCCTTAACCAAGTTTCCATGTAAAAATCCTTGTGTTATGGTGTTGTGGCTTATTGTTCTATGTTCATGCATCTTTCTTTTGATTGAATTTCTTAGACACTTGAGAGAACATATTAATAATGTTACAAATTGCACAACACTGATCACCACCCCCCCTCTCAATGTTGCTTGAGTCCAACACCCCCAAGGCAGAATCCACCATGTGCGCAAGTTGTTCAAACAAATTTTTATTGTATTATATTATTATATGAAGATGTAGAAAATGATTAGAAGGATAAGTCAATGAAAACATCAATCAAATGCATACAAAATGACATTATACCTTCATCATCTTCAACTCTATTGCTTGAGCTCCAAGTTTGCACTGTAAACTTGATGATTTTCTCTTGAATTATGGTTTGTGGATTGCTCTTAGTAATTATTTCAGCATAATAATGATAGCTCAAATTGTGTTGTTGAAAATGGGATAGAAGGATTGAATTTATAGATTTTTGGATGGAGAAATGGGGGGTCAAGATCTTCCTATGAGATGGACAGTTGAGATTGAGTGAGATGGAAAAGGCTTAACCTTGTGATAAGTGTCACAAGGTGGAGGCATGTGAGTATGACATGTGGCATGCAGAAGAGAGCAAGGTGTGCTCACACATGTGTGAGTACATCTTGGGAAGAACAAGGAAATGAAAAGTGGAGAGTAAGGTGTGCTCACACATGTGTGAGCACATTTTGGGAGAACAAGATTTTGACAAGTGGAAGAAAATATAGCAATGTGTAAGATGTAGCTTTGACCATATGAAAAGTGATAATAAATGGAAAGTGCAGGGTGGCTCTTATGGGGAAGACGATCTCACACATGTGATCAAGCATAGAGCATAGCAAATGAAGATTAAATAGAGAAGAGCAGAGCATAAGTGGTGAAGTTATAATGAGAGGTGACATAGTAAGGAGAGATCCAACAACTCATAATTTGTTTCTAGAGGATAAGCAATTTGTGCCTATCTTCTAGTAGGCAAGTTGGTTAGATTACTTCCTAAGAATCACAAAATTCAATAAACTTATGACCCAATAGTTTGTCAACACATTACAACATGATGACGCAATTGTTAGGAGATTAAGGGTCAATTCATTAGATCGGGCTTTTATCACAAAGGTATAAGGTCTTCCAAGGGTTCGAGAAGAGTTTCCAATGAGGGAAAACACAATCACAACCAAAAATGAGTTCTCCTTGCTTGGTGAAAATTTGGACTCTTCCTCACAAAGTATAAAACATTTATCTTTACTTTGGCTTTGGGCCTTTGTAGATTCACACATTATTAGATATTTAACTTGTGATGGAAGACAATCACTATTACACACAGTGCATTTTAGGTTTCTTAGTCATTTACGCCATCAGAGGGTGGTAAATATTCTAAATTTTTTGTATAATTTGTTGAAAAGAATGTCATCAAAATACAAGAGGAAAAGAAATTAGTCAGCTTTGTCACATTTATGTTTAGTTGCTTTGTTGGTTAAGAGAAGTCTTAGGGTTCAATTTCCCAATATATCTTGGGAAGTTTTCTTAAATTGTAACAATATCAACAACATTATTCCAATGCATAATGAAGAAGAAAGGGGTTAGGAACAAGAAGTAGAAGAACCCCCTATGACTACAACAAAAGGAGAAATACCCTTTGGTTCCCCTATTGCAATACCTACCCACAATAGGGAGGGGCCTGAAGAGAAGAATCTACAAGAAACTCAACCTGTAGCTTTTGTTGAGAAGCCCACAACTAAAGAGGATTGTGAAACCCTAGCTTCTACTAAGAGCCCACCAAAGCCCAAGAAAAGGAAAAGTATGGCCTCTACCTCTACACCTGTGAAGAGGTAGAAGAGGCCCACACAATCAAGAAGGCGATCACATCACTTGAGAAAGAAGGGTCCCGTAAAAGGAAGATGTGATGATTGAAACTGATGCAGATTCTGATGGAAATTTCCTTGATGATAATAATAAAAGAATGCCCATTGTGCAACCCTTGTACTTAACTAGTACTTCTGAATCATTCAAAAAATATTTTTGTTGCTAAAAAGAAGAGAAGAAGATCTCCAAAGATCCCTCTTTTAGAAGGGTTTGTGTGTTCAGAGGAGGTAGGAGAAGAGTAGTTTTTGAAGAAAGAAAAAGAATTCTTTTTGGAAGGAGGAAATAGTAGAAAAGAACTACAAGAAGCATTGCAGAGGATAAAACCATTAGAGGATCAACTGAAGAAATACCAATAGAGGGATATTAATAGGGATACAAAGATTAAGGAGTTGGAAGAAATACTCCAAATATTTAAGCAGGGATTGAAGTTAGAATTATTGGCATGACTTTCCATAATTGGATACATAAGAACCCCTAATGTTCCCACTATTGTGTCACTTGGCATTGAGCTATGGAAGAAAACAAAGAAATTTTCCTAGAAAGAAAAGGATTGGGAAAAAGAAAAAGAAGAATTGATATCGACACATGCTAGAGCAAGTGAGAAGCAGGAAACAAAGATAAAAATATTGAAGGTAAGAATTGAAGAGCTAGTAGCTAAGACAGCTCAACTGATGAGGTGTAGGCCTGCTGCCAGGGTATATACTTTATTTTTGCAAAAAAAAAAATCTATGTTTTCAGTTCAGTAAAATAATTAGTGATCTTCATGTTGCCATGAATTGAAGATCTTCAGTTTTACAAACTTTCCAAAGGTCTACACCAAAAATGTAAGATCAACTGTGTGAATTCTATTTGCACAATTTTGTTATTTCATATGATACTGCATGGAACCCACTTATATTTGTGGGAGATCTTCATATCAAGGCCCTAGCTTCTTACATTAGAAATGGACATCAAAGGGGGAAAATTATGCAATAATACCATGAGAGAGAGAAATCACTCCCTCTGTAGTTAAGAGAAGAGGCACTAGACCCAAATGTAATGGTAGACTAGTGGTTAGAACTTATACAACACAGGGGAGTTAAAGAAAAGATTTTGGGTTGTAGAGAAAATGATTATATGAGAATGAAAGGAACAACATCAGGCACTATCATAGAAGCATTTGAATTTACCCAATCCAGATGGAACGAACTCACACCAAAACTGATGAGGAAAGAGCCTCATTTTGTCTATAATTATGCGGTAGTAATTGATAGATCACATAAATACATTGCAACTGTCTTCAAGAATGGAATTGCTTGGATCCCTCTCACCTTCCATCCTCCTCTCCTCCTATTCCCCATACCACAATAGACAAGGAGGAGACAAGAGGACAGTACTGTTGTCAATCAGATTGCACCCGAACGCTTGAATGGTTAAATTCAACAATCTGTTGAAACATTGGATCAAACTCAGGTTGTGGGTGACCTATAATGAGATTGAACCTCCAGATTCTAGGTCGGCTTCCTATTTGTCAATCAGATTACACCTGAACACTTGAATGGTTAAATTTAGCAATCTATTGAAACATTGGATCAAACTCAGGTTGTGGGTGACCTATAATGAGATTGAACCTCTGGATTCTAGGTCGGCTTCCTATATGATTCTTAAATTAATAACTGGTAATTTGGCTAGAAAAAGGATAGAAGTATGTAAAAATGCACAAAAAACTGTAAATTAAAGGTGATGCACCTAATTGAAAATCTACTTGCAACCTAACTCACAAATAATCACTCAACACTTTAATTCACACAACCTGATTTGATAGCTCAATCACCTGAATGCTTTAAACAGAGGCTTTGATTCAATACAATATTGAGGGAAAATGAGGTTTTCACGACTAGACTAATTAATCAATTCATGCACAATGTATAACTAGTGAACTTAAACTAATTTGCATACAGATATGTGAAAAAGATAGAAAAATCAGAGGTTTCAGAACTGAAAACACAATAATTTTTCAATCAAATTCCTTACAATCACGATGCCTAAAATTTAGAAGGAAAACTCGAAAATATTGAAAATTAAAAGGAATCCTTTGCAAATCACAAAACTAATGAACCTGTAAAACGTTGTTGTATTAATCTAAAAACTAAATGTTGAGTTACATGACAATTCACTTTGCAAAATGCAAAGGCTGAATAACAAGAACTAGAGGAAAAAGATAAACTTTTTCCAATATATACAATGAGAACGCACTTCAAAGTGCATGAACATGAAACTAAAAGTCAATTTCAGTATAGAAATGATAACTCCAAGGAAAAATCTGAGCAAAAATAAAAATCTCTGAAAAGAAGGCTCAAACTCATTCAAAAATGAGTGAACTCAGTCTCAAAGTAGCAGTCATAATGTATGCAATTGAAAAGTAGCTCGAACTGAACTGGAAATCCATGAAAAGTAAGTCCAAGCATGCAAAAATTGCCTCGTTTGTATCAATCCTCCCATGATGACTTGAATGATTAATCTTCAGTTGATAATCTAATGTGGAACTAAAGTAAAATTCCAAAAATCTTCATAACTCGCATGATTAACTCCTCCTCCAGTTAAATTTACTTGCATTCTGCATGGATCTCCATAATATCTTTTATTTGCAATTTAAGATGCTAAATTAATTAAATGATTTATAGCATATCATTTAATTAATCAGCTTACATTGATTAATGCAAAAAATAAAAGATCAATGTCAAATTAAAAACTTGAGTCTCATTTAATGACTTTCATATATTATACTTGGCATAAATTTCACAATATATATTCCCCCTCAAATATTGGCGACCACCATGCGATATTGTAAATATTTTACAATAGTCTACCACTATCACCATGCATATTATAAACACTTAGCATATATTTTACAACTTCAGCTCTAAGTGTATATGACAAAGGCCGACCACACCTTCATTAGGCTCATCAACTTAAAAGTCATGGCCATGGTGAAAATTAAAGAACATAATGATTTTTCTTCTCAAAAGATAGTCAAAAAAAGAAGAAATCATCGAGCCATGCAAAAAGAAAGATGGGGAACCCTAAAATCATTGTTTCCATTTGACTTTGGAGAAGCTTCATGAAGAAGTTGGCCACTTAGGTTTTCTGAGAAACTTGCTCGATCTGGAGCTCGACCTGCACATTCTTTGGGATTTTAAATGGAGATTTTTGTAGAGTAAGTCGTTTGAACATTTTCCTTTCATTTCCAAAGCATTCATTGGGTTTTCAAGCCACAGATCACGTACATTTTTTTTATTTTAAATCTGTTGTTGTCTTTTACACTTGGGGCCACCATGTGTGAGCCTTGTTTGATGCTTGAAACTTGATGATTTCTTCAGACTCTCTCTCAAGCTTGGTCAACCCCCTCTCTGAGACAAAGGTAAGCTAGTTTTTATCATCATTATCACTTTTCCACTATAATTGTAAGGAAAACGCCATGAGATTTGTTTTCTAAAGTCTCTGGAATATTTCACTTATTCTTTATGTATAAGTTACATGACAATTCACTTTGCAGAATGCAAAGGCTGAATAACAAGAACTAGAGGAAAAAGATAAAAAATTTCCAATATATACAATGAGAATGCACTTCAAAGTGCATGAACATGAAACTAAAAGTCAATGTTAGTATAGAAATGATAACTCCAAGGAAAAATTCGAGCAAAAATAAAAATCCCTAAAAAGAAGGCTCAAACTCATGCAAAAATGAGTGAACTCAGTCTCAAAGTAGCAGTCATAATTTATGCAACTGAAAAGTAGCTCAAACTGAACTAGAAATCCATGAAAAGTAAATCCAAGCATGCAGAAATTGCCTCGTTTGTATCAATCCTCCCATGATGACTTGAATGATTAATCTTTAGTTGATAATCTAATGTGGAACTGAAGTAAAATGCCAAAAATCTTCATAACTCGCATGATTAACTCCTCCTCCAGTTAACTTTGCATTTTGCATGGATCTCCATAATATCTTTTATTTGCACTTTAAGATGCTAAATTAATTAAATGATTTATAGCATATCATTTAATTAATCAGCTTACATTGATTAATTCAAAAAATAAAAGATCAATGTCAAATTAAAAACTTGAGTCCCATTTAATGACTTTCATATATTATACTTGGCATATATTTCACAATATATATTCCCCCTCAATAAATATTGGTGACCACCATGCGATATTGTAAATATTTTACAATAGTCAACCACTAACACCATGCATATTATAAACACTTAGCATATATTTTACAACTTCAGCTCTAAGTGTATATGAGAAAGTTTGACCACACCTTCATTAGGCTCATCGACTTAAAAGTCATGGCCACAATGAAAATTAAATAACATAATGATTTTTCTTCTCAAAAGATAGTAAAAAAAAAGAAGAAACCATCGAACCATGCAAAAAAAAAGTCGGGGAACCCTAAAATAATTGTTTATCATTGTTGTGCTTTTAATCTCTGACGGCTGTCACACTCTTGTATTGATTTTTTTTCAAGTATTTAATTGTTGCTCCACTAATGACTGTCAATGTCATGTTATACTGGTTATGGCGTTCAATAGTTATTGACAAATCTATTTGTACTTGACCGATGGTACATATAAATGTCTTTATGAATGTCTTTATGAATTATACTTGCAATCTACTTTGTAAATGTTGTCATCTTTCATAAATATGCATCTGTTACTGTCACTGAAAATTAATGACTATCCTTTGAGAATTTGACTGCATTCAAAACATGATTGTGGCTCCATAAATGAATGATGCTTTCAACTATCCTTTTATATTCAAACTCACAATGAAATGACATTGTATCTTTTAGTTGTATTCAATGCATTTGAACAAAGAGTGAATGTAGACTTGCTCTATTAAATTTCCACTGTGATATGGCTTGAAAGTTGCTACCTTAAGTTTTTCCTTTGAATTTCTTTCATGACTATAAGTGATATAAAGCTCTCATATATAAATAGATGAGAGGTATATGCCTTATATATCGGGCTCTACCCTTGTGGGAGCCTGTTTTGCTCCACATATCTGATAAGATAATCACGAATGTAATGAACCTATTCCTGCACATTGAAACAAACAAGTTAGTAAAAATAATCGAAATTGAAAGCTTCCATTGAACTTTGTTTTTCTTGATTGTCATTCTTTGTAACTCAATCATCTAGTGAATGCCTGATTTGATGCAAATTACATTCCTATTGGTAGTGTAGGCATAAAGTAGAATGTAATTCATCATTGCTTAGAGTACATCTCTAACACCATTCTTTTACAAACTTGCAGGTTCATGGAGAGCAAAAAATGAGGCAAAACAATGTTGCAGCTTGGAGATGCGACGACTGAAGACATCAAGTGAAAGTGATTCATCATCATAGGAAATGATGAATTGCTCCTCTTCTTTCTGCTTACGTTATTTTTAGTAGTGTATTTTTTATTAAATTTTGTATTCACTATTTGATTATCATAATCAAATTCGGTTACTCTTGCGGCTTGTGCGAGATTTCAGTGTTTTTACAAAATGAATAAAAAGCATTATTATGCAAATTTTCTAATTTTTTGTTTCAAATACTTGCACAATAAAATTGCAATTCAGATGTAATCTAATCTTTATGATGAACAATGAATACTTCAGCAGCAAAACTTGAAAATTTCTGTACCTATCAATGATGAATTTGATTCAGCTCTACCTGTTTGAGCTTGTAGTGAAAAATAGGTAACAAATTGATGACCTTTGCGGAGTGTTTTCCTGGTAAACACAATAGACTAGTATATAGCTTATCCATTGGGCATGGAGTCCATGTTTTCTCTATTTACTCAGAAAACCATAACTCAGCTTTAAAACACACAAACTAAAAGAAACTACTGCAATTATGTTGAAGACATAATTTGAAAAACCAAGTGCAACAACTGCACATTATTGAAAACATGACAAAACTAAAAGGAAATGTGCCAACAGGCATTTATTGAAAGCATAACTGAAACTTAAAACTATCCTACCCTACACTAACCAAAAGTGTTAGTGCTTAGACATGACCATTTACTGGTTGTGAAAAAAAACTACCCTTTCTTAACAATAGAGGATGCTTCAAATCCTTAAGATCAATCAAAAAGAGGTATGTAAATGATAAACATTTGAATAACTGTTGCAGAAAAGTCTGAAACTTCTCAAAAGGCATGCCTTCCTCATTTGACTAACCACCAAAGATGTTATTTTGAGGCATATAGCTGAGATTAACTTGTTGCTCTATAGTTGCAATCACATGCTTTGGCAGAATTATGACTTGTAATTCTATAGACTCCTCCTTGGACAAATACCTGATCGGACACCCTTTTGAGAGCATAAAACTTGGCCTCTTACTATTGTCTTCATGTTTATAAACTGTTGGCACTCTATCTTGCTGATTAGACTACTCCACTTGCAGTGTAAGATTTTCCTTGTTCCTTCTTTTTGCCTCAATTTCAATCGGATCTGAAAGAGATGTTGATATGTCATCAAGTAATGAAGGAATGATCACTTCTTTCATCTAAACAGGCTGATTGCATACTGCTGGCTCATATGGCATCAAACTATCATCAATGTTAGAACAAAAGACCTCTATTATGCCTGAAAAACACATTTTCATCTAACTCAGAACTTTGCATTAAGTCCATATGAGTTTTATCATTTAGTTGTTCCAAAATAGGCATAGATGCTACTGTGCATGTGTTATCCTCATTTTCATCAACAAATTGAAGAAGTTCATCAAATAAATCAGAAATTTTTTGAGATTCACTTTCAATTTTCTCTACATAAACATGCTCAGTTTGCTCTTGTTTATCATCTAAGCTTGAAACAGAGGATTCAAGGTCATTCCAAAACAAGGCTTCTTCATAATCTTCGTTACTTTGTGGTATGAGAGGGCTTACCTTAGATTTAAGATCATCCTTTTGAAACACAAATTTTGATCTGCTTGCTTGTTCAATTTTGGTAACCTCTTGTTGTCTCATATGAATTGAGGCTTCAATCTCATCTTGAACCAGTAGTACAACATGTTCTACAATATCTTCTGAGTGTTTCAAATTAACTGGTAAGTTAGGCTCATGTGTCCTCTTTTCAACTTTCTCAATGAAGCCAAGTAATTGATCAAACAAATAAACTGATCGCTCCTCCCCATGTGGTGCCTTCTCAAATGAAGCCTGGGCATCTTGTAAGTGAAGGATTTTGACTGGTAATCCCTATACTTTGTTTTCATCCATGTTATAAACAACATTAGACAAAATTTCAAATGAGACAAAATCCAAGGGGTTCAGTAGTAAGTTTGAACCAATATCCTCTTCGCATGTAATATGGTAATTTTGAGCTGGGGATATAGTACGAGCAACAACTTCATGCTCCTTTTGTTCATTCTTTTGCTACTCTAATTAGTAAATTTCCAAAGCTAAACACAGTGGGTTTACGTTTCTGACCTTCTCCATGAGGAGTAAAGTGTCCTTATCAATGGGATGCTCTGTAATTACACTGGGTTGTACTAGATTAATTTCCTCTACTTGCGAAGGATGAATGGTTATAAAATTTGGGATTTCATACCTTGGAAGTTCTTCCTCTTGAAACTGATCTGAAATGCAAGAAGCTATTTGGATATCATGCTTTTGAGCAAGCAAGGACTTGATCTGCTCCTCTTGTACAACTAACTCCCTTTTGAGCTTTTCTTCAAACTGTCTTCTTTGTGTCTCCAATTCCTGCTCATGAAGGTAGGCCTGATAGGCCATCTCTTCTTGTTGTTGATTGTACTCCTACTGCCTCATAAACTCTTCTATCTGCTTTGTGATGTTTGATAGTAGGTCCTTCATGTTACTTTTCATATCATCAACCTCTTAAAGCTGATTGTGGACATATGACTATTGATTTGAAGGCTGAGTACGGGTGGGTGGGAGGTAATAGGCTGTTGTTGTGTGGCTATTTGGGATAAAACCAGCAGCATGACTTGCCTGATATGGCTGATAAGGATGTGAATAGGCGGGACTTTCATGAAACGGAGGTGAAAACATGCTTATTTCATAAAAACCAGACATGTTAAAGCATTTGAAATCTGCAAATCTTCTTTAAATCAAAGTCAATCGGACCTCCTTTGTAAATGTAAACATACCAGCACTTCGTCTGCTGAAACTAGTGGATTGTGCTCGGAGTTGCCAGGTATAAATTTGTACCTCTGAAAGGTAAAAACGCGCTGCTGTATATACCAAGACAGCAGCTCGAACTCTTGAATTCTTTCTTTGAAGCGTGCTTTAGAGTCCCACCGGGCATGCCAAAAACTGTTGTCAATCAGATTACACCTGAACACTTGAATGGTTAAATTCAACAATCTATTGAAACATTGGATCAAACTCAGGTTGTGGGTGACCTATAATGAGATTGAACCTCTAGATTCTAGGTCGGCTTCCTATATGATTCTTAAATTAATAACTGGTAATTTGGCTGGAAAAAGGATAGAAGTATGTAAAAATGCACAAAAAACTGTAAATTAAAGGTGATGCACCTGATTGAAAATCTAATTGCAACCTAACTCACAAATAATCACTCAACACTTTAATTCACACAACCTGATTTGATAGCTTAATCACCTGAATGCTTTAAACAGAGGCTTTGATTTAATGCAATATTGAGGGAAAATGAGGTTTTCACGACTAGACTAATTAATCAATTCATGCACAGTGTATAACCAGTGAACTTAAACTAATTTGCATATAGATATGTGAAAAAGATAGAAAAATCAGAGGTTTCAAAATTGAAAACACAATAATTTTTCAATCAAATTCCTTACAATAACAATGCCTAAAATTTAGAAGGCAAAATCAAAAATATTGAAAATTAAAAGGAATCCTTTGCAAATCACAAAACTAATGAACCTATAAAATTTTGTTGTATTAATCTAAAAACTGAATGTTGAGTTACATGACAATTCACTTTGCAGAATGCAAAGGTTGAATAACAAGAACTAGAGGAAAAAGATAAACTTTTTCCAGTATATACAATGAGAATGCACTTCAAAGTGCATGAACATGAAACTAAAAGTCAATTTTAGTATAGAAATGACAACTCCAAGGCAAAATCCGAGAAAAAATAAAAATCCCTAAAAAGAAGGCTCAAACTCATGCAAAAATGAGTGAACTCAGTCTCAAAGTAGGAGTCATAATGTATGCAACTGAAAAGTAGCTCAAATTGAACTAGAAATCCATGAAAAGTAAGTCCAAGCATGTAGAAATTGCCTCGTTTGTATCAATCCTCCCATGATGACTTGAATGATTAATCTTTAGTTGATAATCTAATGTGGAACTGAAGTAAAATGCCAAAAATCTTCATAACTCGCATGATTAACTCCTCCTCCAGTTAACTTTACTTGCATTCTGCATGGATTTCCATAATATCTTTTATTTGCAATTTAAGATGCTAAATTAATTAAATGATTTATAGCATATCATTTAATTAATCCGCTTACATTGATTAATGCAAAAAATAAAAGATCAATGTCAAATTAAAAACTTGAGTCCCATTTAATGACTTTCATATATTATACTTGGCATATATTTCACAATATATATTCCCCCTCAATAAATATTGGCGACCACCATGCGATATTGTAAATAATTTACAATAGTCGACCACTATCACCATGCATATTATAAACACTTAGCATATATTTTACAACTTCAGCTCTAAGTGTATATGACAAAGGCCGACCACACCTTCATTAGGCTCATCAACTTAAAAGTCATGGCCACGGTGAAAATTAAAGAACATAATGATTTTTCTTCTCAAAAGATAGTAAAAAAGAAGAAGAAATCATCGAACCATGCAAAAAGAAAGCTGGGGAACCCTAAAATCATTGTTTCCATTTAACTTTGGAGAAGCTTCATGAAGAAGCTAGCTGCTTAGGTTTTCTGAGAAACTTGCTTGATTTGGAGCTCGACCTGGACATTCTTTGGGCTTTTAAATGGAGATTTCTGTAGAGTAAGTCGTTTCATCTTAGATTTGAACATTTTCCTTTCATTTTCAAAGCATTCATTAGGTTTTCAAGCCACGACTCACCTACATTTTGTTTTATTTTAAATTTGTTGTTGTCTTTTACACTTGGGGCCACCATGTGTGAGCCTAGTTCGATGCTTGAAACTTGATGATTTCTTCAAACTCTCTCCTCAAGCTTGGTTGACCCCCTCTCTGAGACAAAGGTAAGCTGGTTTTTATCATCATTATCAATTTTCCACTATATTTGTAAGGCAAATGCCATGAGATTTGTTTTCTAAAGTCTCTTGCATATTTCACTTATTCTCTGTGTATAACCCTTAGCCGTTTTTGTATGCTTTGATTTTCCTTTACTAGGCCTCGGTCCATGAAACATGGCCGCCATGAGATCTCTAATATTGACCCCTTTATGAGAGTTTGTTGAGATTTCAAAACTCAGTTTTGTAAAAGACGTGACTGCACAATGCAGTTTGTGACAAAAAGAATGAAAATACTTCCTTTTTTGTGGAATCCGCCATGAAGATTTTATTGGGTATTAGATATTTAAATAAAAGAAAATAAAAGAAACCCTCACAGTTTGTTTCTCCAAGCTCTGTATCCTAGCTTTCTCCTGGATGGACCTTTCTTACGCATGACCATACTATAGCATAAAATCTTGATTTACTTATATCTTCACTTGCATTTGATACTTAACTTTTGTCATTTCTTAGAAAGAATGAACATGGTTCCTTTCCATTCATGCAAAAACCTCAAGGGTTTAGTTTCCTTGTCATGGCCATCATAACGTTTCTTAGAAATCTCTTTGTAACTTTCCATGCTTGAAATTATGTAAATTCTTCCATGGGCTGCTTTTTTTGACTTGATGACTATCCAATTCTATATGACTGTCCTTTGGAACAGAGATTGTTACCTTTTCCCTTTTTACTATTTTGTATGCACTATACTCCATGTGCAAATGAGGCTGCATTCCATAGCTCTATGTTGTATTCAATACTTGATAGAAACTACAACACTCACCATGGAAACTTGACTAATCTTATTTGATCAGCACTCATACCTCTGTGTTCTTGTATTTTGCCTGATAAAAATGATATCCTATTGCTGATTAGATCATTGGTCATTTATGTTGCTGTTGAAAATTTTCAGTTTGACCATTTTCCTGTAGCATTAATGTCTAAATGCTTGACAATTGAATGATATTGATGAAAGAACAATCTTTGTTGTTTCTCTGATGCTTGTTTCATCTTCTTTATATAATGAACTTAAAGGCTGCTCTTATAAATCTGTCTTATAGACCTGCAGCTTATTGTGTTATCAACACTTCCTTTGTCTACTGCCCTCCAGTTATGCATTCATGCTATCATGATGGTCATTCTTGAAACTTTGCATTCTTATGCCTGTGACCATCATTATCATTGTTGTGCTTTTAATCTCTGACGGTTGTCACACTCTTGTATTGATGTTTTTTCAAGTATTTAATTGTTGCTCCACTAATGACTATCAATGTCATGTTATACTGGTTATGGCATTCAATAGTTATTGACAACACTATTTGTACCTGACCGATGGTACATATAAATGTCTCTGTGGATGTCTTTATTAATTATACTTGCAATCTACTTTGTAAATGCTATCATCTTTCAAAAATATGCATCTATTACTTGTGACTGAAAATTAATGACTATCCTTGGAGAATTTGACTGCATTCAAAACATGAGTGTGGCTCCATAAATGAATGATGCTTTCAACTGTTCTCTTACATTCAAACTCACAATGAAACAACATTGTATCTTTTAGTTGTATTCAATGCATTTGAACAAAGGGTGAATGTGGACTTGCTCTATTAAACTTCCACTGTGATATGGCTTGAAAGCTGCTACCTTAAGTTTTTCCTTTGAATTTCTTTCATGATAGCAGTCTTATTTCATGATTGTAACTGATATAAAGCTCTCATATAAAAATAGATGAGAGGTATCTTCCTGATATGTCGGGCTCTACCCTTGTGGGAGACCGTTTTACTCCACATATCTGATAAGACAATCATGAACGTAATGAACCTATTCCTGCACATTGAAACAAACAAGTTAGTAAAAATAATCAAAGCTGAAAGCTTCCATTGAACTTCATTTTTCTTGATTGTTAGTCTTTGTAACTCAATCATCTGGTGAATGCCTGATTTGATGCAAATTACATTCATGTTGGTAGCGTAGGCATAAAGTAGAATGTAATTCATCATTTCTTAGAGTACATATCTAACGCCATTCTTTTACAAACTTGCAGGTTCATGGAGCATGAAAAACGAGGCAAAACGAGGCTACAACTTGGAGATGTGATGACTGAAGACATCAAGCGAAAGTGATTCATCATCACAGGCAATAATGAATTTCTCCTCTTCTTTGCACTTACGTTATTTTCAGTAGTGTAGCTTTTATTAAATTTTGTATTCACTATTTGATTATCATAATTAAATTCAGTTAGTCTCGTGGCTTGTGTGAGATTTCAGTGTTTTTACAAAATGAATAAAAAGCATTATTATGCAAATTTTCCAATTTTTTGTTTCAAATACTTGCACAATAAAACTACAATTCAGATGTAATTTGATCTTTATGATGAACAATGAATACTTTAGCAACAAAACTTGAAAATTTATGTACCTATCAATGATGAATTTGATTCAGCTCTACCTGTTTGAGCTTGTAGTGAAAAATAGGTAACAAGTACAATAGAAAAGAACAAAAGACTAGCAAGAATAGCAGATCAACAATTTTTTTTTATTTAAAGAAGGGTAAAGGAGTGGACTGTGTTGTGAACTTTAGAGAAATGGCCTTGTAGTATAACCTTCAACCTAAAGCTGCTTGAGGACAAGAAATAACTTTAGTTGGGGGGAATGATGGGCCCTATAATTTTCAAAGTTTCCTTTTACTGTTTAATACTTTTCATCATCTCTTTTTGCTAAGTTTCAAGACATTACTAAAACCTTTTGTACCTTTTATATACTTTTAAGTAGTTTTAAGTATGCGGAAGTGGAAATATGTTATGTTGATATATGTATGCATGAATTCATGAATTCATGAATGTTTATCAAATTTATTATGATTTTATGTTTAATTGACGATTTCTAATGATGAGGATGTCTTAGGAATAAAACTAACACTTGCAGCAAGAAGGACAGTCAACCCACAACAACAAGTTTCTCAGCCCACAACATAAGGACTGTGGATTATTGCAGAGAAGAAGTCAAATGGTCAAGGTGTGACGCTTTTAGAAGGAAATGAAGGTGATCATTTATTGATCAGTCGTGAGTCATTGAATATCACTCTTACTCACCAAATAAGATAGCCAGGAGGATTTTACTTGTGGTAGGATTTATTTATGACAGGATTGTTTTGAGAACACATCTCTACTATGGGTGGTTAAACTGTTAGGCATAAAATTTGAATTTGGTTTTATATTTCTACTTCATATAGTTATTGTTTTTGGTTTCAAATTGAGTCCTCTTCCTATCTTTGAGGGAGAGTTGATAGTTGCTTCATAAGTTTGTTTTCAGTCCATGAATAATGAAACTCTTCACAAACCCTATAGTGGGATCTTTTGTCGAGGAGGAGATATAGTTAGCTAGCTATGTATTTACCATTATTACTTTGTAGTTGTAGCAATATAATGCACATGTTACATTACAAAGATCTTTAACATATTCTTGTTAAATTTCATGTAAGAGTTCAGTGTTAAGATGCAATAAAGAGAATTGGTTTGACATCATGATTTTTTGAGTGAGTATTTGATAAAACTTGTGGAAGAAGCAACTCAAGAAAGGACCACTTGAGGTACTACCGAACCACTTTAGTTTCTATTTGTAGATTAGATAATGCATTGTTGAATTCAGTTAGCAGTTTTCAGTTATATGTTTATGAACGCATGTGTTGTAATTCATGAATTGTATTTTGTATCTTAATGTTTGGTTTCATACTCCAGAGGATTAGCTAGGTTAGGACACTATAGTTTAGATGGTTAATAGTTACAGTTGAGCATTAGGTACCTATAACATAAGGTAATAGTTTACATTCATTTCCCTTATTTTGTGAATTAGTAGTTTATTCCTATTTCCAGCTTTCACTATATTTGTACATATGTATTTTCCTATACTCCATTGATGTAGGATGTGTCTAGAATCTATGAATGCATATATTTTTTCAACATTGTCTAAAGTTTTATGATTCCTTGGTCGATAATTTAATGCAACCCTCTTGTGAAAGATGAATTGTTTAGTTAGGGATTCTCGGGTCCTTTGATATGTTTGTATAGCTAGTATCACCACATTAATTAGACATTAGAGTGGATCCACACACCTCTTATAACTAATATAGAGGTAATAGGTTCCCTTATTGATGTTAAAAGACTCAAGGCTAATTGTAATATAGAATAATCTTTAACTATTAAGAAAACCAAGGGATGCAAATTCATACTCAATCAAGAATGCTCACACTCCTTTATAAATAATGGAATCCCACCCCTAGATCGCCTTAGATGTCCAAGTATCAACATTGTAGAATTAACTCCTAGGTTAATCCTAAGTCTCTCACCTCATTTTCCTAAATCACTACCCAAGACAACTCTTATGTCAAATTAAAACCACCCAATTGTACCATGTGACTTGTAAGATGCCTCAATGTCAAGCTCACCCTCTTGATATCTCAACTCAACCCAAAAAAAATTTGAACTCTAGTTCTATACAATCATATGCAACTCTAAGTTGCAGTATAGTAAACCCAATGTTGAATGGAATCAATACAAACCAATACAAAATATTGATCAATCTCACCCTACTTAACAAGATAGATGTTTTGTCTCCTTGTTATGAAACCAACACGACACTTCAATTTGGGAGAATGGAATACACTCACCACTCACCTGCTCACTAAGGAATGAATAACGCTATCATAATGGTTAGTGTTCTCTCATTCCTCCTATGCTATCCATTGTAGGGTTAAAATCTTACGGTTATGGTTGCTAGTTTCATTCATCCCATTAATGTAACACTTTTTTGGGATGGATTTACTTCCTAGGGGGAAATCAAGGCCCTAATGTGGGGACAAACCCCATTTTTATCACAGTGGGACCGCTAACAAAGATATGGAAAAATGTTTTACATTTTGTATTATCAGATAGGTCATCACTTGGGTTAATTCATTATTGGTGTAGGGTCTCCAAAATCTTCATTATCATCAACACTGATTGTATTACTTTGATGTTGCTTCTTATGCTATATATCTCATTGGAAAGTGCCTTGGTTATTTTTTGTAAGGTAGTTAGAACAACAGTCTTTGACTTTCATAGAAAAATATTTTTGTCATTATAATGTGTTCACGTTTGAGTACCAGACAAATTTGAATGTGAATAATTTGGATAGTTCATTTCTTAGGTAAAGGTGTTTTAAAACTATGAACCTGACTATGATTATGAGTTAGGTCTTCAATATAAACCATACCTTAAACTATAACATTGAAATATCAAGTTACATTTACATGATAATAGTATGATGCAAATTATAAAATTACAAAAAACTATAACAAAGGGAAGGATTTGTAAAAATATAATTTGGTCCTTTTGAACAAATCAAAGAGGATGAATGTTTCCCTTTTAACATACATGTTGGAGGGAATATGGTGAGAAAAATTAAATTTATTTAAATCATTTGGATTGTTTTATTGAAATTTTATATTTTTTCTTCTATTTCTAGGTATATTATTGACTTCTTGGATCAATTTGGATGTTTATTTCAATGTTTGACACTTATCTCAAGTAGATGAAGATGACCATCAGAGATCTAAAAGAGCATTTTAGAGTTGGTATTTGGACACAAAGCATTTTGAAAGAGGTTGTTACAACAAATTTAATGAAGCCTTATTATGGATTTATCACATAACTACTTCTTGAAGAAGAAACTAGAATGTTCATCTCAAGGTGCATATTTCTGATAGAAATAAATATAGTAATGTAATATCTCATTTGGGTAGTCAAATTTGAATTAAATTCATTGCAACTTGGAAATCTTCAAGTATTTATTACTATAACCATTTAAGTATGTCAAATTTAGTATGAAGCTTACTTTGTTCTTTAACCTAAGAATATATATACCTAGTTATTTGTCATATGCAAGGGTTAGAAAATAGAGTTGATAAATAGAAGGAAAAAGCGAACATCTAACATTGTACATTATATTTTCTTGATTCTAATATAATATTGTAGACATGTAAATAATCTTAATCAATATCGTGCATCTAATTCCATTTCCTCTATTAATCAAATAAAGTAATTTATTAGATTAATTCATTAATCCTGTTTAATTAAATAAATCAATTTGTTTAATTAAAATCCTCTTATTAATTAAGTAAATCAATTTGTTTAATTAAATACCCAAAGTCCTCTTATTTGATTAAATAAATCATATGATTTAAATCAAATTCACTAACACACTCAAAGTTAATTAAATTTTAAATTAATTAACTTTAATCCTCATTACCCATTCTCTAGCTTTTGACTCAACCTCAGTCAAACTCAACCCTTGACTAACCCACCCACTTGCACATGGAAATTAATTCTTCTAATTAACTAATTACCTCATTTTCTCTCTCAAAAGCACATTATAGGGAATATTCCTTCATTGATTCCCTTTATTTGACTTTCTCATTCAAACAATTCAAGCACATGCATTTCATGCCTCTCAAACATGCATTTGGTGCCTCTTACAAACACATACAAAGTGTGATCAATCCTTACCCATTAGCATTGAGACAAATATCTCAATGCCATTGGTCCTTTTTTAATCCCACATTCTTCTTATTCTTCAGTCCTCCATCCTTCCTCATTATAAATAGAGGCCTTCTCTATTGATTTAGGATCTAGATTTTGATGCAAGGTTATTATCCACAAGTTTATGTAAGTTCATCCACATTTTATTCAAGTTGTCATACATTCCATCATCCATAGCTAGGTTATTGACAATTTTAATCAAGGATCAATCAACCATCATCAAGCTTGTTAAGGAATTGGGAAAGGGCTTCTTTCCACATCAAAGAAGCACCAATTCCCCCATGGGATGCTGGTTTGAGTATTAGAATAGGATTTCATTAGCTTGTATTTGTTATTTTGCTTTGATTTCAATGTTCTTGTATTTGAATGAATTTCATGGGGAATGCTTGTTTGTGACTTGTTTAATGACTAATGTTTCATTGTTTGTTCATGTTTGAGAAGGTCTAGACTAAGCATTCACATTTTGGCGCTAGAAGGAGGGCCTAGCCCCAGTTTTAAACTTTTCTGGAAAGTTTTCGTTGGCAAGTTTGGTCGTGAATCTCAATGTAGCGCACCCGTGGCTTCTTTCAACGCATAGGTGGTGACTTTTGGCACATCTAGGCTCTGTTATAGTGCATATGCAACATCTTCCAATGCATTTACCTCCTGTTTGAGCACATATGGTCTAAGTTTTAGCACATTGGGTCTGATTTTTAGCGCATATGGTTTGAGTTTTAGTGCATATGGTCTCTGTTTTAGCACATATGCTCTCTGTTTTAGCGCTTGTATAGTCAATCTTAAAATGGCCATATCTTGGTCATACAGGGGTCTTTTTCAAAGCTTTTTTTTTTTGAAATTGGGTAGAATTTCATAAGCTATGCAATGGTGTAAGTGTTTCTCAATTTTTGTAGAGTTAAAATTTTCAATTTTACACCTAAAGTCAAAACACATTGTAACATGGTCTAAATTTTAGGGTTTTTATGCTTAATCATTCATCTAACCTCATATCTTCTTGTTTCTTGATATCATCTAACATTTTGAGCATGGCTTCCAGGTTTTAAGAGGAGCATGGATCATTGAAGTGAAAGGAAAAATATTTGATGTCCATTGTCTAGGAATAGAAGAAAACAAGAAGAGCTTCATATGGCACTTTCTTTTTCATAATTGTAAAAAAGTGTTCTTTAACACTTTGGGAGAATTTATAATCCCATCTTAGGATCTTGTTATCTTCAATTTTAGGACTAAAATACATTTCGTTTGGGTTTTAAAAAGAATAATCAAAGGGTTAAAAAGAACATTAGAAACTCACTAGATTTGGTTTTTGGTTTTAAGAATTGAACAAACAACTCCAAACATTTCATCTTGGTGCTACAAAAAAAGAACCCATTACTGCTTTTGAAGTCTAAAATGAACATGTGTCTTTCTTGTTTTGTAATTTTTTTTACAAACTAATATCATTTAAAGGCGTATGCACTTCTCTTGTGCTTCATGACAATCTTGAGAATCAAATTTTTTTTGGTGATATTAGGTTGTCTAAAAGATTGCCTCCACACTTCAATTTGGGCTCTTAAAAATTGAACAAATCTTGCTAGTGTGAGATAAATATATTGCGTGTGTTCTCTCATTGTTCACTCAAACAAAGATTGATCAAACTATGGATGTACTTACTCACTTTTGTTTACCTTTAGAGGGCCTTCCTTGGTGGGAAAAAGTACTCACCCCAAGGGAATGACCCAAGTGGTAACAAACATAAGTCAGGCTCTTCTGAACCGCTATATGTAAATTTGTGGTTGCAAAGAAATTTTGCAATCAACTTAGTGATGCATGATAGCTCTCCCCTAGTATCTTTATGATCCATAAAGCTCTTTTTCTAAGGGTTGGGAGACCTCTTGAGGGATTTTATCATTGTGTCCTTTGAATCAAATGCACTTATTATGAACCCTTGTTTAGTAGCCAAAAATCCCAATATTTGTTGGCATCAGGAGGTCAGACCTCTAGAGCCCTCCCACATACTTGTGATTCTTTCTAGAGATGAAAAGTTCATCATGGGAGATTCATGAGAATGAAAGCTTGGATGACTCGCAGAAGTGAGTGTCATGGAGGGGAGCCAGTGTGGTCAAGCTTCTAGTCATTCACTTTGAATAAGCGCAGTTGGATTTATCCAAGTGGGAAATTCAACAAAAAAAAAAATTTCCATCCTAGGATTGTGCAATTTTGAGTCAGTTAAACACATTGTTTGGATCCAAAATCTTGAAAACAAACATTCAACAAGGACATCAAATTTCAAACTTTTAGAAGAAGCAAATACTTTTGAAAAATCCAAGTGCTACTGCTTGTCCCTTGGGATTTCATCCTTAGAGGCTTCTAAGTATTTGTGTTTATATCTTAATTTTCTCTCTAAAGTCAACATTAGGGAACTATTTCCTTGATTCTCTTGATTTCCACATAATGGAATTTGTGGGATGAAAATAAATTAAGACATTAGATGTTTAGTTCAAAAGCTAAGCAAGAAAGTTTTTGTGGTAAAAAGGAATCATTAAGCAAAGATGAAAGACAAATTGAACCTCACATGTGTTTTCTCAAATGATTTCCCGCAAGATCAAAGTTCCAAAACCAAAGTCCATTAATCGAAACAAATGTCTTAGTCCAAGAAATCTCAAGAAATGCCAGTCTATGCTTTACACAATTAGAGAAATATTGGTCTATAACTTTTACAAACGTGCTTCAAAGGACAATCCCAATTTGTATTCATTCTATTATTGTCAAAATCCAAGTCTTTTTCAACATTTTGAGTATCTCACTTTGTAGGGTTAACAAGTTCTTGGAAGTATAGCATGTTCTTCAATACCTAGGTCTTGTAAACAAAAGTCTCTCTAAGTTCACTTAGGATCAAAATCTCATCCATCCTCAAACATCAATCAAAACCCATCTCACAAACAACTCTTAGAAATCTTGGAAAAATCCCTCATGCTAGACTTTTGGAAAATCCTTTAAATCAAAAATCAAAATCATCTTATTTGACTAAGTGTGTGTGGATGCATCCTTCTTCATACACTTAGTTAAATTATCACCTTGAAAGCAATTTTATTCCAAGATAACATCCAACATCTTGGGGTTTATTTGTTCATTATCCAAAATCCAAATCAAATCCAAAATCCAAAAGTCCCAAAGTCTAGTATCTCCTTCAAGATTTCTTAAAGAGTTTAATCATTCACATCATCCATCTTTCACTTATCTCATCATCACCCTTT
This sequence comes from Sequoia sempervirens, assembly GCA_007258455.2. Classification (NCBI taxonomy): domain Eukaryota; kingdom Viridiplantae; phylum Streptophyta; class Pinopsida; order Cupressales; family Cupressaceae; genus Sequoia; species Sequoia sempervirens. Next base: position 459,114,910 of record VDFB02193867.1, read on the forward strand.
GATCCTTATCATCCTAGATTTTCTTTTTTGTGCCTAAAGTTTAGATCAATCTAAGGAGTTAGAGGTTCACCTCCAACATTCCTAAAAAGTGATCCCTATTTTATGGTTCAAACTAGATCTCAACACAAGAAAAACATGGAAGCCAACAAGGAAACATCTACTTCAAGTGACTTGAGTCAAACCGCTCCTGAAATCAATCCCATTGGATTTAGCAATCCCCCACCCAATCTTCCTCTAGTACCACAAGATCTTCAAGAGGGATATTGTCAAGTGGAGGACATCACCAATAATTTCCTAGGAATGACTCAAGATGAAATCCTAGAAATGGTCCAAAATCTCAAAAATCACAAGATTTTCAACACCATGATGAGACTTAATCCTTCACAATACATGCTAGAATTAGCAAAATAAGGGGCTAAAATCCCTTTTGATTATGATATAAGCACTATTGTGGAGAAACCTTTTGAGAATATACCACTTGTACCATTCACACCACCCTTTCAAACCGTCATCCAACCCATTCGACAACCCATATCATCCCTTGCTCCAACTCAACCCATTGTCAACAAGGGGAGTTCATTACTCCATGATCTTCAAACACACCCCCTTGTAAATAACCAAAAATTGGATGCAAATACCATCTTGGGTCTATCAAATACCATCCCTCAAGATCCCAATCATCCATATGTTCTACTCGTCTTTGATGACATCAACAACCCATCCTCTTTTGCGGCATATTCTCCTAATACACAAGTATCTCTCCGCATGGTACCACAAGGACAAGTAGGACTATTTGAACAAGGGGGAATCTTTGGGGCCTCATCTTCACTTGCTCAAGGAAATCTACCACCACTTCCACCACAATTGCCACTGCCAATTCCTCAACCACTACCTCCTCTACCACTAGTATCCACATCAATCCTTGGTTTAGGGAAACCCCCTTTCCCTAACATACCAAACCCAAATCAATCAATCCAAAAAAATCCTCTGACCATAAATCAAACCAATGTAACAAATCCTCCGAACATGCCACTGATATCGCAACAACAGGTGACATCAATCCAAGCAACACCATCAATCACTACACCTCAAAATGTGGTCTCCCAAGGACCCAGCATATCAATCACTCCATCTACCACACTCACTCAAACATCTCAACAACAACCTCAACAAAATATCATCACACCATCTCATACAATTCCAAATCCTCCACTTCCATTGCTGAACCCAAACATGGCAAATCAATACAACATAACATTGCAAGCAACTCGACAAGCCTATCAAAAGGCACTCCAACAATTCCAAAATCAACAAGCTACACAAGTTGCATAGCAAGCTGCACAACAAGCACAGGCACAATAGGCTGCACAACAAGCATAACAAGTCGCCCAAGCACAAACCCAAGCTCTATTGCAACAACAACAATCCACACAATCTACACAAGCTGCTCAACAATCTCAAGCTTAGGCCCAAGCTCAATATCAAGTAAAAAAAGATCAAGCACAAGCACAATACCAAGCACAACAACAAGTAGTTCAACAACAAGCATACTAGCAAGCTTTGCAACAATATCAAGAGCAACAAGAAGCAACCCAACTACTAGCCCAACAACAAGCATTGTTGGCACAACAACAAGAAGACCAACAACAAGCGTTGTTGGCACAACAACAATTTCCCAACAAGCATTGTTGGTGCAACAAAACTTGCAACCACCTCCCACGAACACAAAAAGCAATCCACCCATCACTCCAACAATCACACCACCTCAAAGCACTTTCATTCCACCACCTGATCTGCAAGATGATGTGTCTGCACAAATCAAATTTATCTCACAACAAGTGTTAGACCTCCAATCAAGGAAAAAAACAAAAAAACCAAAGAATTTGTGCCCTTATCCATTCGACATAAGCATTGCGATGAAACCATTCCCACAAGGATTCGAAATCCCTAAATTTGTCAAATACAAAGGGACGGGTAATCCTGAAGATCATATCAGGGAATTCCAGGTACATTGTATGGAAGTCGCATATGATGATTCTTACCTAATGCGACTATTCCCTTGAAGTTTGGTTGGACCCGCAATGGAATGGTTCTCTCATCTCCCCCTTGGAATCAAAAAGTTCCAAGAAATTGTGGACGCATTCATACAAAACTATTCATTCAACATAGGCATGGACGTGAGTTTAGAAGAACTATCTGCCTTAAAATAAGCCAAGGGGGAGACATTTGTATCCTTCTTACAACGATGGTGATCCAAGGCCAATAGAAGCAAATGAGTTATGCCAGAAGAACAACAAATATGTACCATCATTGCCAATCTTGAAGGGACCTTGTCCTTCAATCTGAAAATACAATGCATCACCACATATGACCAGTTGATCCCCAAGGCGCTCAACTTCGAACAAGCCCTTATCGCACAAGGGGGAACACCCACTTATCAGGACAACCATCCATCAACCAGCTACAACGAAAAACCTCACATATGGGAAAAAAACAAGAATGTCACTAATGATGGTGTCGTTGATGCCAAAGTTGTGATCAGTGCCCCAAGAAAAAATGCACAAACATATCAGCAAACACAATCCAATAACCAAAACAACAAGCAAGCCAACATCGTATCGCAACAACCAAACAATCAAGCAGTTAATAATCTGAATAATTAGGGGGGACCACCCCTATGGAACAAATATTCCCCCAAGTGGAAATACACACCCCTTGGGGAATCAATTGAATCAATCATGAAAAAACTGGTATAGGAGAATCTCATTAAAATCCTCGTCTATGAGAATTATCAAGAACCCCAAGTGAAACCACCATGGTACAATGAAAATCACCTTTACGATTTACATAAAATCAGTGGGCATATAACGACCAACTACATGTGATTGAAAAATTTGATCCAAGACCTCATCGATGACAAAATCATAAACATTGAAAAACCTATAGGAAATAAGGACCTAAAGATATACACGAATCTAATGCCAAATCATGACAATGGAAAAGGTAAGTATAAAAGTGTAAACCATGTTTACGACCATATTGGTGCATCCCTAGATGAATGAGCCACTATCGTCACTATCAAGGGATCACAAGTCGATTGTGGAGTCCCCACATGTGGTGGAAGAGTTACCATTTTTAGACCATCACAACCACCCAAGTCATCCACTACTAATCCAAAATCCATTCCATGGTTACAATGTCTTGGACTAGCTGAAAAGAACCCCGATCAGATCTCCATCATGGCATTACTGAAAATCTCACCTACACATAGGAAAATCCTAGAAGAAGCATTAACCACATCCTCCGTCCCAATGGACCTTGATGCAGATCAGTTCCAAGCTATGGTCAGACACCTCACCACACCACATCTCTTAACATTTTTTGATCAAGACTTCCCAACGCAACCATCCCATAACCGTGCACTCCATCTCGAAGTCTTGGTACATAAGAACTAATTCAAAAGGGTCTTGGTGGATGGAGGTGTAGGTCTGAATATTTGTACCCTCAAACTAATAAAGAATCTAGGATTCTCCAAGGATGTCATTGAAAAAGGTAAAGGTATAACAATCGGGGCATATGATGATCAGGAAAGAGTGTCTCAAGGCACTATTCAACTCCCTATTCAAGTAGGTCTAGCTATTATGGAAACCACATGCCAAGTCCTTGATCTTGAATTACCTTACAATATCCTCTTGGGACGCCCATGGATCCATGGGATGCAAGCTATGGCATCCACCTTCCATCAATGTGTCAAGTTTCCTTATCAAGGTCAAGAGGTCACCATCCATGGGGATCCTGAGCCATTTTATTATTACAAGAATCTAGAAGCTAAGTACTACAAGATCCCTCAAGTCCCAAAGAATGGTGAAGGCCCCATGAATCCATACATAGACCCATCTACCTTAGCCTCCACATCTGAGACAAAGACACCTGCCATTCCCGACATCTTTGATATCAAATTCATTATCCAAGACAATGGGTGTGGGTAATACAAAATGAAGAAGAGTGCTTTTGTAATAGGAGAGTTACCACAATCTCCTAGATCTCATGGGAAACCCATCCAAATAACACCTCATCTCAAAATTTCAAGGAAAATCCCTCCAGATTCAGGTGTTGGGGGGACCTAAGCCAAGAAGTGGTAGACAAAAAGGACCCATCAAGTCTGCTATACCAAGATGAAAGGCTCGTGCCTATTCTCCCTATGGATGATGACAACAAAGGACTACAAATGATGCTTGGCATGGGCTACAATAAGAACAAGAAACTCAGGCAAAATGATAATGTCCTTTTAGAACCCATTATTATTAAGAAGCACTTAAGGAATCTTGGTCTTGGATGTACCCCTCCAAAGGTAACCATACTTGGCAAAGCCACCCTGGTTAAAAAAATTTAAGCTCCCCTTTAGTTACCAGTATCCACAAGGTTACCTTTAGATAAATTTACCTTTGATATAACTGATGTGTGTGATGAGGACCACATCACGGATCTACCCGTGTTATTTGAAGATTCCAATCTCTTTATGATTAGTACCATGTCATTTGAGACAAACAACCAAACCAATGAGCTAAAGTTAGTCTATCCCCAACTCATCGACTATGAGAAACAAGGACCGCCAATTTTGGACATGTTCAAAAATGATGAGGCTCTCTCAGAATTCATGGGATTGTGGGATACTATGCCATGTGGAGATCACAAAGTAGGATTCGACATTGAGCTAGACACACATGCCTACTATGGAGAAACAATTGAATCCCTCAGTTGCAAAAGTGAAAATTTAAGAATAATATCTGTCTTTAAGTGAAAACCACAATGTGGCACTTTTAGACCCAAAAATAGTAAAAATAAAGGACATATCCAATGGTGAAAACCTCTCTAAGGTTCCAGAGGATGAGGGATTCAATCTTCCTCTTAGTGCTATACATCAGGAGAAGTCAACAATCTTAGCAAAGAAGTGCAATCTAGTCAACCTAGGAACAGAAGAAACACCACACATAACCTTTTATGTAGAATCACTTTTAACATAAGAATAGGAACTCCTAGCTGCATTCCTAAGGGAAAGGAAGGTAAATTTTGCATGGACCTACACAGATATTCTTGGTCTTGATCCAAAAATTCAGGTTTACCATCTAGCTATCTATCCAGAAGCAAAGCCAGTAAGACAAAAACTAAGAAAAATGCATCCACAAATAGCATTATTGGTCAAACTGGAATTACAAAAGCTCCTTGATGTTGGCTTCATACGGCCAATTGATTATCTAGAGTGGGTCTCAAATATCATACCTGTTTCAAAGCCCACTGGGAGCATCTGCATCTGCACAGATTTTAGAAACCTTAACAAAGCATTTCCCAAGGATGATTTAACCCTCCCAAACATAGACATGATCGTAGATATGATAGCAGGGCATGAAATGCTATCACTAACGGATGGATTCTCATGGTACAATCAGATCATGATAGCTAAGAATGACCAACATAAAATGACTTTCACTTGTCCATGGGGGACTTATTGTTGGAACATGATTCCATTTGGGTTGAAAAATGCAGGGGCTACCTATCAAAGAGCTATGATGCTAATCTTCCACGACATGATTCACAAGACTATGGAAGATTATGTAGATGACATATTGGCCAAATCCAGAAAGTGTTGAGATCACATAGTAGCACTAAGCTCCATCTTTGATAGGCTAGAGGAGTACAAGGTCAGACTCAATCCAAAGAAATGTGTCTTTGGTGTACAATTGGGGAAACTGTTAGGGTATATCATGTTTATGAGGGGAATTGAGATAGATCCTACCAAGGTCAAGGCAATTCTCGAAATGGAGGCACCAAAAACATTGAAGCAGTTAAGAGGCTTAAAAGGAAGAATCTAGTCCATTCGTCGATTCATAGCACAGTTAGCAGATAAGGCTATCCCATATTCTCATCTACTCCACAAGGGGGTAGCATATAAATGGGATGAGAAATGTGACCAGGTGTTTAGTAAAATCAAGGAGCACTTGCTCACACCACCAGTCCTAATGCCACCAATTCTAGGCAAGCCATTGATCCTATACATATCAGCAACAATAGTAGCCCTTGGCACTCTCTTAGCACAACATGATGAAAATGGGAAAGAGAGAGCTATTTACTACATTAGTACAACCATGGTAGGGAATGAGTTGAATTATACATCCATTGAAAAGGCTTGCTTAGCAATGGTGTTCCTAGCATAGAAGTTCAGACACTATATGTTGGCTCACCAGATAAAACTAATTTCCAAGATAGACCCTCTCAAGTATTTACTTTCCAAAGCAATGCTCACAGGGCGAATAACTAAATGGGTCATGATCCTAACAAAACACAACATTGAGTATGTAGAACAAAAGGCCATTAAAGGGAAAGTAATTGTGGACCAACTAGCAGAGGCACTGATATATTCATAAAATCCACTTGTATCAGAGTTTCTTGATGAGTCCATAAGATAAGTGTAGTCGATCACTGGAAAGTATATTTTGATGGATCCTACATAACATGGATCAAGAGTTGGAGTCTTCTTCATTACGCCACAAGGAGATTGCATACCCAAGTCATATAAGTTGTCTTTTCCTTGCACAAACAACATTGCAGAGTATGAGGCCCTTGTCATAAGACTCAAAATAACAGTACAGTGGCAGATCATGGCACTCAAAGTCTATGGAGATTCCCAGTTAATCATCAACTAGGTCAATGATGAATACCAAACAAAGGATGACAAGTTGACTCCAGACAAGAAACTGGTGGAAAGCCTCAAAGAATTCTTCATCGACATCACATTTGAACAAATACCGAGGGAAAACAACAGGGTGACAGATGCTATGGAAATAATTGGATTGCTACTGGATATCCCACGCACGGCCCTAAGCAAGAATTCCTTGTAGAGAAACTTCTCATACCAGCATTTGAGGTACCAGAGTCTGAATTTGTGTGTGAAATCATTGGTCCAGGCAACTCATGGTATCATGGCATATACACTTACTTGAGAATAAGAGTCCTCCCTGTTGATATCACCCCGAACCTTAAACAAAGATTTGTCAAAAAGTCATCTCGCTTTGTTCTCTTAGGTGACACCTTGTACCATAGGAGCATTGAAGGAACCCTTTTATGATGCCTAAACACTAAGGAAGTTTTTACTGCTTTAACCAAGGTACACAACGACATTTGTGGTTCACATTCGAGTGGTATGACCTTGGCTAAGAAACTGCTGAGAACTGGGTACTATTGGTCGTCCATGGAAAGGGAAGCTCATGAATATGTCAAGAAATGCTTACAGTGTCAACAACATGGGGATCTCATCCATGCACCAGCTCAAGAGCTCCACCCAATCATTACATCTTGGCCCTTTTCATAGTGGGGGCTCAATCTCATTGGTAAAATCACCCCCACCTCATCCAGTGGACATAAGTTTATCATCACAACCACTGAGTACTTCATGAAGTGGGTAGATGCCATTCCCATGACCTATATCATAGGAAAGCAGATATCCAAGTTCATCCTGAACTACCTAATTTTTTGCTACAGTGTTCCTTAAGCCATTATCTTAGATAATGAGACACCTTTCAAAAACCAGGATGTTTGAGACCTATGCCAAAATTTCAATATCCAACATCACTTTTCCACTCCATACTACCCCCAAGGAAATAGCCAAGTTGAGGCTACCAATAAAACCATCTTGAAAATCCTAAAGAAAATAGTCAATGAGGTTGGTCGTGACTGGCACTTACAGTTAAATCTCGCCTTATGGGCCTACTGAATGAGTATCTGCATGCCTACAAGTTCAACCCCTTTCTCCCTAGTCTATGGATTAGAAGCCATTATCCCCATTGAGATTGAGCTCCCATCCCTGAGAATATCATTACAAAATCTCATTACAGATGAAGAATATTAGGTATCACGATTGAACAAACTAAAACTACTGGATGAGCAGCACATAGACACCTTGAACCATTTGCAAGTCTACCAAAACCATCTCAAGCGGAGCTACAACAAGAAGATTAGGAGTCAGACCTTTCAAGTCGGAGAGCTTGTACTGAAGGAGAATCAAAAAATTGTACCAAATCTAGATAGCAAGGGAAAGTTTGAACCCAACTAGTTGGGACCCTTTATCGTCACGGCGAGCTACAAATCAAGGGCATATTAGCTATCTATGCTCGAAGGGGAGCCTCTGTAGGAGTCCATGAATAACTCCCATCTCAAAAAGTTTTATGCCTAAAACTTGTAGGGTATAAATCTAAAAATACAAAAAAAATCAAAAAATCAAAAAATATAAAAAAATCAGAAAAAGGATTGAAAACAGTAAAGAAAAAAATTGTCCTCTAGTGAAAACTACTTTGGTGGTGCTTTGGGAAAATACCTTGGTGAAAACCTGGCAAACAGGTGCCTTGTGTAAATAAGAACTTTCCATCCACCATGACCTCTACGACTTATTCTGCATCATTCATCCATCACATTCCATTGATCCTTCCATCACCCATTTGAGTCTACATCATAGCTTGATCATGCGTTTGTATCATGATCCCTCCTAGAACTACTTGGCACATTCCTAAGGTCAGTTTGTCTTTCCTATATCAGAGTAGTCTATCGCACCATGTTGGGGGCATGTTCTTATACCTACATTGGATTGGATTCGTGTATATTTTGGAAGTCTTTCATAAAATCAGAAAATCCAAAATCATTCAAAACATGTCAAAAATCCAAAAACATCATAAAATTAGAAAATCCAAAAACATTCAAAACATATCAAAATCCAAAAAATAGGTAAAAAGTAAAAAAAAAGTCAAACAAATAAAGTCGTGTCAAACTACGGGTCTTTGAGCTCTGAATGTAGGCAAGGCCATCATCGATGTGTCCTCGAGACACCCCAGGTTAGTCCTTTAGGAGTCCGTCATAATAAAATGTCGTATTTCATTTGTGCATATCTTCATCTTATGAGTTGAGTCAGTAGAATTATGTGGTCTCTGTGTGTGTAACGTAGGCAAGGCTAATCTTTGATCAACCCTCAAGGCCCCTAGGATAAGTCTTTAGGTTAGGCTCTTGATCAAAATTTCAGAAAACACAAAAACATTAGAAATTTTGAAAATCAAAACATTTGTAAAACATCTCAAAAATCCCAAAATAGCCTCAAAACATTTCAACATACCAAGAACATCCATCCCATTTCACTTTCACCTGCAATAAACATCGACTCGCAAGACCTGAACTATTTCCCAACTCTATTGGAATACTACCAGTGAACTAGTTATTAGACAAATTGAAGCTTTGGAGGTTTTGAAGTCTTGTAAACTTAGGTAAAATGGGTCCACTAAGAAGATTGAAAGACATATCCAGTAGAGTAAGATTTCTAAGAAGAAAAAGTTGCTGAGGAACGTGACTGGTGCGTAGGTTTCCCTATAAATATAACTCAACCATTGAAAATGCAATCTCCAACCTGCTCAGGAATACTGCTAACCAAAGCATTCCATGAAGGATCTAACACCCCATAATGTTGTAAATACACAAAATCAAGCAAAGCTATTTTCTTGAATCTACCACAAATTTCACTTGGAATGGTGCCACCAAGCTTATTGTTTGAAAGGACAAGGTTATTCAACATTCCCAAAATAAAGCACTAAGTTGTTATTCAAACTATGTCGTATCTGAGCTTAAACATAGGCAAGGATAATCTTTGATTAGCCCCTGAGACACAAAAATACAAAAACATTTAAATAACCTGAAAATTAAAAAAATAGCCTCATAACATTTTGAAAATATCAAAAACATCCAAATATTTGAAAAAATCCATCTGTCTCATTTCTCTTCACCCACAATAATCAATCATCCATAATAAATCAATCGTCACCTTCAACCTTTGGCAAAACAATTAGAAACAAGTATAGCAAATTTAAAAGTGTAAACCCAAACGTCAAGGTCTCAAGTCTAGGTCAATAGGTAAACAAGTTGGTCAATTATTGGTATCAATATCCCATCATCCCATTAGTCTCAAAATCATCTTATAACATCATGCCCTAGGATGTATCCTTCCTACAATGGAAATCAACATCAGACTTCACCATAGTTTAGTCTTGGCTAGCGGTATGGAGAACATTGAATTGTTTGTTTACTTGATCTTTTCTTATGATTTATTTTATTGCACCTATTCCCATGACCTCTCAAGGATTTCTATCTAAAAATATTTAGAGAGAAAGGAATGGGGCATTGATCATTATCTTTTTTTGTTGTGTTTGTTGGACGTTCTTGTAACATAATTTGGCGAATACTTGCTTTGGTAAGTGTGTATGGAATAAGTTTTAGACAGCTTGTTGACTATTTCACTGATAGGTTATGCCTTTCTATTTTTTGGTCCAAGATGTTTGAAACTTCTGAAATGCATCCTAGTGAGGTTTTTGTATGTCAAGTGTGAACGAGAATACTCCTACCTATTTTTTGAGTCAAATTCCATCACACTAGATACCACACCATCTTGGTTGTTTGTACCTTGATGCATCGTATCTATGTGTTTTATTAGACATAAGGAAAGTTATGCTCTTTAATCCCTAATCCTGGGATAAGAAAACCATCATCATTCATCATCATATCTAATAAAGTCTCGACGATTCATAGACTTGTTGGACTTTTGCATCTTCTCAAACTCAAGGGTTGATCCCCCTTATTCTTCTTATTCTTCTATCTTTACTAACAATTATATCCAAGTATTAAATATGTATGATATATCATAATAGACATGAGGTTACCCATGGTCGATGACTATCTACACATCATCAAATTGGTCTACATCAAACATTCGAGCTTTCTAGTTCCCTTTGGGTTGAACTAATCCTGAATCTTTATCATGATCTCGACTTAAAAATAGGAATTTTCACCCGATCTCTCGAGGGGGCAGTGTACCAGCATACTTCTTTCTGCTGGGGCATCCAAAAAAAATAGATTTTTTTTGAATTTTGATCTCAGCAAGGTTATTCTTTGAACCAATGCAGCAGGCACATTGCTTCAAAGAGGGGCAAAATGTAGACATGCAAATAATCTTAATCAATATCATGCATCTAATTCCATTTCCTCTATTAATCAAATAAAGTAATTTATTAGATTAATTCACTAATCATGTTTAACTAAATAAATCAATTTGTTTAATTAAAATCCTCTTATTAATTAAATAAATCAATTTGTTTAATTAAATACCCAAAGTCCTCTTATTTGATTAAATAAATCAAATGATTTAAATCAAATTCACTAACCCAGTCAAAGTTAATTAAATTTTAAATTAATTAACTTTAATCCTCATTACCCATTCTCTAGCTTTTAACTCAACCTTGGTCAAACTCAACCCCTGACTAACCCACCCACTTGCACATGAAAATTAATTCTTCTAATTAACTAATTATCTCATTTTCCCTCTCAAAAGCACACTATAGGGAATATTCCTTCATTGACTCTCTTTATTTTACTTTTTCATTCAAACAATTCCCCCTGCCCCCCCCCCCCTTCCAAAACAATTCAAACACATGCATTTCATGTCTCTCAAACATGCATTTAGTGCCATTGGTCCTTTTTTAATCCCACATTCTTCCTATTCTTCAATCCTCCATCCTTCTTCATTATAAATAGAGGCCTTCTCTATTGATTTAGGATCCAAGTTTTGATGCAAGGTTATTATCCACAAGTTTATGCAAGGTCATCCACATTTTCATCCAAGTTTTCATACATTTCATCATCCATAGCTAGGTTATTGACAATTTTAATCAAGGATCAATCAACCATCATCAAGCTTGTTAAGGAATTGAGAAAGGGATTCTTTCCACATCAAAAAAGCACCAATTCCCCCATGGGATGCTGGTTTGAGTATTAGAATAGGATTTCATTAGCTTGTATTTGTTATTTTGCTTTGATTTCAATGTTCTTGTATTTGAATGAATTTCATGGGGAATGCTTGTTTGTGACTTGTTTAATGACTAATGTTTCATTGTTTGTTCATGTTTGAGAAGGTCTAGACTAAGCATTCACAAATACTATTTGTTTTCTGTCTTTTTTTCTTAGTTTAGGATTTTGCTTATGTGAAATTTGGATTATTGTAATTTAAATAAGTTTTCTTCTTATTAACAAGTTATTTTAGGACTGAAAGATTAATCATATGTATTTCATGAGTAGCATATATTTTTGGTTTATTTGAGCATGATTTATGGTGGTCTTCTTAGATATTGTATATTGTTTTCTTTTCTTCAGAAGATTACATCATCTTGGTGTATGAGCTATGCTAAGCTATCTTTGATCTAGGTGATTTTTGCAACATTTTGATGGAGGTTGTTGAAATTTGATTATACAAGTTTGGAAGAACATTTACGCTCTTTCTTCTCTATCCTTCTCTTTCTTTTGTTTTTCTTTAAAATTTGGTTAGATTAGGTTAAAATTAGATTTTTAATTTTGTCCTACAAACAACAGTAAATAAAAAATTATTGACATCCTCTTTTTATGTACAATGAATTTATTGATTTTAGATGAGCACACACCCCTTGAATGGAAGAGAAAAATGCCAACCTATGGGTTACCCAAGAGTGACAAGAGCTACTTATATAAACCTTGGGAGAAGCAATTCCCCTTCAAGTATGAATAACCTACTCCACTCAAGTTTATGTGTAAAAATACACATAAATTGTAACACAATACTCTTATATTAATATTATCATTTACGATTGATAACAATCTCCTTAAATATAGCTATGACGACAAGATCAACATGCTAAAAGACTTCTACAATTTCACTTACTTTTCACTAACTATATATTATTGTTTAAATATTTAGTTTTTAGTTTTTCCTTTATAAAATGATTTAAATCTTCCCAACCAATCTAATTGGGTGAAAATACTTAGAATGTGACATGCATGCTTAATATATAAAATATTTTTCTTAATCTATATCATTCTTGTAACTTCTCAAACCTACCCCAAATTGCCTACAAAAACTAAATTTCAACTAAATAAGTATTTTAATACTAACATATGTCACTATGGTGACTTTATTACAGATATAAAACTTATATTTTTTTTATTTTTCTAACACCCCTCCATATGCTTTACATTACACACAACAAAATATGTTGATCAAAAAATAGAAATGCATATTCTTTAGAAGCTTTTCATTGACAAAAAACTTCTTGGACCAAGTAGAACTCAATCAAGTTGCCTCATAACCCTCATAAAGTGTAATTCTTGAGTTCCAAGATTACCACCTCCTTGAGCTCTCAAATGACAGATCTCTTGAATTATTGGATAACAATCCATGTTGAACTACATCCACAATGCTCCATCAAGTTGTCTCATGAACCTTGTATGGGTATAATTGTTGAGATGCACAAACTTCAAACTATCTAGGAAACAATTCATATCATGTTTATACCAAATCCCTTCTTTTCTTCAAAAAGTAAACTTCACAATATATGTATTCAACATTTAGAGAAAAAAACACACAAAAAAACCAAAAATATGTGCTTCTCATATAAAGCACCATCTCTGAGTGAGAAGTTAGCTTGAGATGATGAAAATACTCCAAGTTTTGGTGTATTTAGCCTCCATTATACCCTTGTTACTCTTTATTCTTTTAATCTTATATGTGAGTTTTTGGAAGCCTCATGAGGAGTGACATGGATGGTCGCAAAAATATATCCTTAATATGAGACATGATACAAAAAAAATCATTTTTAAAATGTTAGTTTCAACCGATAATACACCCATTTACAAAAGTACCCTTATTCATCTAAAAATAAAATCTCATTTCATAAAAAAAAAAGGTAAAAGAATTGATCCTCTTACCACTTAATTCTTGCTTAAACACTATTCCAATCAATCCAACTATTGTTTTTAATAATGCTCGAGTAACCAACTTTTTCCTAAACTTCCTTGAAAGATGAGGAATAACTAACAAAATCTTCAAACAAAAGTTCTAAAATGTGGCTTTAATAAAACTGTATCCTTGTCTCAGAAAATACATCCAATTCTTCCCATGGTCTATCCCCAAGCGCTATGTTAAATTATCACCTTGTAAATCAATGGTACAAGTTAATATAAAATTACATGATTGCCTTTTTCAATCAGCAACGAAAGAAAACGAAACATAAGTAATTAATTTTTTTTCCTTTCTAGTCTATATTTACACACACCACATCATAGTTCATAGGTAGATCTATGTAGTGTTAGAATATTTTTTTTGTTGTTGGAATCTATCAAACAAACTCTTAATTTTTATTGCATCTACAAGATTAACTAAAAATGTGCACTCTTGAAAATTATCATCCTTATTTTTTAAAAATGTTTGATTATTAAGGGAGAACTCATCGCATTCATATTATAATTCAACCACTAATCAATCTAACATCAATTATCAAATAAATGTCTTAAATTTGAAAGACATTACACTTTTGTTGTAATGGGATGCTCTTTTCATCTAATGGACTCCTGACTACCACCTTTAGATCAACAAGCATAGTCTTTGCTATTTAACTTATATTGGGTTATTTTTGTGAATCTATTTTCTTATGGATTCTTGGTGTAGATAAGCATACAATAGTCATCCCCTATGCTTGGGATTTGATGTACATTTTTTGTCTCTTTACTAGATCCACATTAGAGAATTTATGTTTTAAATGATAGAATTTACAAATGAAGTGCATTGTCCTCCTTTACCATGTATTGCAAGTGAAATTCAAGAGTTCTTATGACATTTTCCTAATCATATCAATGTGTGGAAACAAAATGCAAGGAAGAATATGATGGTGATGTAAATAAAATTTATTAATGACAATACCCATTTTTTAACAAGATTTTCAACAAAGATTGTTGGACTAAAAATATGGAAGCTAGAGTAGTAAACATGTCAAAGATGAAGGTGGAAAACACTTCTATATCAAGTTCTTTTGGCCTCTTGTGTTTTGTCATGCCACTATTTGATGAGTACTTGTACCAAGCACAATATATGTTCCCATATCTTTAGGTTGGATCAAGACAAAGTTGTCATTTAGACTAGAGTCAAGGCAACCAATTGCATGTATTCCTATGTTGGAACAACACACTATTAGGGAGGCTATTGTAAACTTGTAGAGAGTGGCCATTGAGGACACAATCATGTTAATAATTTGGGAATATAATTCTAAAAGAGATAAGGATCCAATACCCCCTCATGGATATGGAGCAATAGTTGGTGCTTAGATCCAACAATTATCCTCTCGATGGGCCAACCATCTACTAGCTTGCTCATAAACTATATAGCAGACAATATCACACAAAATAAAAATGTATTATTATATTTCATTCAATGATATACCCAAAAATGTGAAATTCAATAATATGTCCAAAAATATATTATACAAAGCAATGGAAAAAAGTTATCCAAAGAAAAGAGGTTGTTTGGTCAATCAACAACTCATTACATCCAAACGGATTATTAACTATAAAATAACATTATACAAAATAAGAAAAACATTATTATGTTTCATTAGAATAATATCTCCCATGAAGATATTGATAGAAAACAAAGTAAGACATTTATACAAAGAAAATAGACTATTGGTTAACCCAACAATCTATTACATCCAAAAGGATTACTAACTTCTAGAAAGGAAAAATCACTTCTACATAAAATAATTTAGATGATTAATTTTAGAAGCTAGGGTATAATTAAAAAATAAAAATAATAGACAAATAAATGTGAAAATTGAATAAATTAATTTGATGAATATTTGGCTCTATTTTGATGCAGAAGGCTTTGTCCAATTGAATTAAATCCATTCAAAAAAACACTAATTTTTTTTCTTTTGTGACTAACTTTGTTCAATTGACTTAAATCCATTCACCAAGGCTCTAAATTTTTATTTTTATCACTAACTTAAAAATTTAGTATCTTTAATTAGAGATCAAATTCATTCAGTAGAAGAATATTAGTGATAATATATACCTAATCCAATTGATTGGAGACAAAACCTGTAAGGAATTATAAGTCATGTAACAAAAGACATCATTGTATGATAGGCATGTGAACTCTAAAGTTGGAGGTATATGCCTACTCGCCTCACTTTAGACTCCTCCCATTTCTTCAATTGGTGTTGTTTTTGCTCCAAGTGTTCAAGACATAACCCAAAACAGTTCAAACCTGTGACAGAAACTATTAAAGAACAATGCTGATTGATCTGGCTTTTCTCCACTCCATCTTGGTGAGATTGATAGAC
The DNA here is from genome assembly GCA_007258455.2 of Sequoia sempervirens. NCBI lineage: Eukaryota > Viridiplantae > Streptophyta > Pinopsida > Cupressales > Cupressaceae > Sequoia > Sequoia sempervirens. Next base: position 459,131,133 of record VDFB02193867.1, read on the forward strand.
CATATTTTGCATTATGGGTTTACAAAGATATAATGAGCACCATAGCAGCTGTAGTGGGAGATAACGAGGAGGACCATGGTAGCTGCAGTGGGAAATAAAGCTGGATGCACAACTGTGTACTGAGATTAATAGTAGTGGACATGGCCCCCACCCTGAGCAGCAACTGATGGTCCTCCAGTAACAGCAGGCAGTGAGGAGGCAGGTGGAATAGAGGCTCCCCTTGACATTGACCCATTACAACAGGTTGCTGGGTACAAGGGGGATAACCTAGGTACATGATTACCATTGTGTTATTTCATGTGTGTATGATAGGATGCCACACGATGTAATTGTAACCTTATGTATCACATGTTATATGCAACTATCATAGACGAGTAGGTGGTCTTGATTTCCTCCACTTTGACTTCATGTCAATGAAGCTCTATATAAAATGGCTTAAAAAGTTAAAATGCTAATTAATTAGTGTAAACATATAGCAATCAATTAATTTAGATTGATTTTGGGAGGTAGGATTGGTTATAGAAAGTAGTTGAAATTAAATTGTATCGTAGGGTATTTAGTTTTGATTTTGATGTAAAAAATCTATCGAAATGTCTTAAATTCATTTATCTAAGGTTTTGAATTTTTATCTTTTGTTGTTGACTTATAAATTTTATTGTGTTGTCAAAGATTACATTAGTAAATGTGGAGGTGGTCTCCATAAGTGTGGACCTGGTCTAATGTGTGAAAGTAATCATGTAACTCGTAAGAATGATTTGGTATTCAAAGCTGGTTGAATCTAACTCACCTTAATTTTTTTTATGCATGCTTATAAGGACTGGTGATGTTTATAAATACCTTGGGGAATCTACTAAATGTGAGGGTCGTGTTCTCCTCAGTAAGATTTGTAGCAGACTAATTTTATGGCTATAATTGAACATTGGAAGACATTAAGCAATTGTGCAATGAACATAGGATTATGTGCTTTAATAAATACTCTAATTATGTGCCAAATTAATTTTTTATTTTCTTTGCAAATCTCAATTAATTCCTAGGTTATTTTCAAATGAATGAATAATTATCTTTAAATGGAAGAAGCAAACCCACAAATCAACCAAATGTGCACTAGGTTGGCTCACGACTAGTGATATGGTTGGTTCGACAACAAATCTAAACTGGAAATTTAGAAAAGTTATAGATCAAAGTTATAATAATGGAAATGACTTATTCAAGTCTGCATCCACAAATCTGATCTAGGTTGATGAAAAATAGGTTTGGCAATGAGGAATGCAAATTTGGGGACTGTTTATGTGGAGATTGGGATGTCTGATGTCATGAGTCAAATTCCTGCAAGAATTTGTCATTTGTAAACTAAGTATTACATTTAGGACACTCTAATCAAAGTGAGCCCAAAATATAAAAGAAAAAGACACATGTATGCAATTTTCACCATTACAACTATAAACTAACATCACACAATAGTTAACTCTTTAAGAACAACAACTTAGATATTAATAAGCTGAATTTATAAAAGAATATATCAACCATAAACTAATTATTACATTTAGAACACTCTAGTCAAAGTGAGCCCAAAAGATAAGGAAAAGGGATATGAGTATGCAATTTTCACTATTGCAACTATAAACTAACATCACCCAATACCTAGCTTTCTAAGAGTAACAACTTCAAAGGTTCTACTAGAGGTCAAGCAATGAAAGACCAAGAATCACCACTTAAAACTCTACTTTAGATGTACATTACTTTGGGATTTTAACTTTATCTCCATGATAAAAATTCAACACTTTAACCACTTGATCTCAACTCCTTAGACTAAAGAAAAAGATTTCAACAAATAAAAACCCATTTAATTAAGCCAAGAGGCTTCTACAATGAAAGCACGGGATGTGTGTACATTTTTTGAAGCTATGCTTATTTTGACATTCTCTTGCCTGGCATATTATAAAAGAAATAAAAGAAATGTAACCGACATGCAAATTCATTTTCTATAAATATTATAAAAAAGGGATATTAAAAGAAGTGTAACTGACGTGCAAATTCATTTTCTATATATATTATAAAAGAAATGTAATCGACATGCAAATTGATGTGACAAATTGATTAAAAAATAGGCACCTCAAAAGGATATCTCTCGGCTTTTTTATAAATATTATTAATAAATAATATATATATATATATATATATATACTAGTATTTAATACTGAGCTGACACTCTTTGAAAAACCAGTGGAATGCAAAACGAGCAGCTGGTTTTAGTTTTGTCTGTATGCAATGTAATCTGCAAGAGCTAACAGAGGTGCAGCCTTCACAGCATCAAAGCAAGACAGCTCATCCTTAGCTCTCTTCAGCAAATTAGCACAATATTCCTTAGCCTTCTCCAAACCCATTAGCTTGGGGTAAGTGGCCTTGTCAGCAGACAAATCCTTGCCTGCAGTCTTACCTAATTCTTGTGATGATCTTGTAACATCAAGTATGTCATCAACAACCTGAAACAGAAGACCCACATGATGAGCATACCTCCTAGTCCTCTCAATCTCCTCCTCTGATCCACCTCCAATTATTGCTCCACAAACAACAGAGCACTGTAACAACATAGCAGTCTTGTGGACATGAATCCATTTACGAGTTTCCAAATCAATAGAACCATTTCCTACACTTATAGTATCAACAACCTGTCCTCCTGCAACTCCCCGAGAGCCTACTGCCAGACCCAATTCAGATATAACCCTCAAAATTCTCGAACAGTCTACACTCTTGCTTGTGAAATTTGCAACATGCTCAAATGGCAGTCCGAGCAGGGAATTCCGTGCAAGAACAGCAATGGATTCACCAAATAATTTGTGATTTGAGGGCTTTCCTCTTCTTAAGTCATCATTGTCTATACAAGGCAGATCATCATGTGTAATTGAGCTTATATTGGCCATCTCCATTGCACATGCAGCTGGCATAGCCAGATCTTGTGTTCCTCCCACAAGCTCACATGCTGCAATGCAAAGAATAGGCCTTACTCTCTTTCCTCCTGCAAGAAGAGAGTACCTCATGGATTCATGCATCCTTTTAGGATGGGTAAGTGGGATTGCTTTATCCAATGCCTCATTCACTGCCACGGTCTTGGACTTCATGTATTCTTTAAAATCAAAGACACTCTTCTCCTCGAATGTTTCAGCCAAATCAACCAACTGGGCCATTGTTTTCTGGTATGGAGATGGTGCAAAATGCTTATATGGCAATATCCCATTTTTCAATTGGCTTTGATAATCTATCTTGCCATTACAAAACGAAGAAGAAGCAGAAAGTGGGCATGACACTGAATGCTTATAAGGCAATGGACCATTTTTCAAATAGCTGTGAAGGCCTATGTTATAGCCATCTTTATAGTAAGACGACAACCCCAATGTGGGTGAATTTAGTGATCCATGCAAACCTCTGTATGGAACAGATAAACCAGTCTTTAAGCTAAAACATCCTTGAGAAGCAGCAGTATGGTTTGCCTTATAGCATAAATTGAGGTCATGGCAACTTACTGCAATTGTATTGCAAGCCATTTTCAAGAAAAGCAGAGAGACTGACACTTTATATGAAGCAAATTACTAAGGATGGTTGCGAAGAAAGATTAAACCTTGACACAAAATAAAATAAACTAAAAGAGCTGCTACTTAAAGTTCTCCACATTTCTAGATAGGTGGAAAAAGCAGGCCAGCAAGCTCAAGCTATCAATTTACAAAGCCCATCAAATATAGGAATTGAAGTCACTTATCTTCTGAGTTAGGTGTTTCTAATCTCATATTTGAAGGTTTTTTCTTAGATTCTATCAGAGAAACGACAAATACTCTCGATAAGATTCTTCAAAGCTGACGCAAGAGCACTCCCCTCTGTCCAACAACCATTCACAAATACAAAATCACAGGCAAAGCTCTGCCTTAATCCAACATTCAAATTTCAAAACACAAAGATTGCAACAAATAACAACAATTTTCTTTTATTTAAAACAATCACATAGCTACTTCAAATTGCAAATTTATTATTTACAATTGACCTTCTCTGGACTCTTTCTCTTAACTCGGCTCACGCACAACCTCCATTTCCTCCTCTGTATTTTCCCTTGCCTCCTCTGAAGTTTCCAATCTGCCAACTAAGTGGCACGCCCTTTTTACACCTCTGCACACATTTCTCTTATCAATCTATTCCCTTGCTCCTATGCGACCCCACACACTTCTCCGCAGCTGACCTTTCTCTGAGCACTTAAATCATTCAATTTAAAACTTAAACTCATGCACAATTTCCCTTTCAATCTTCTACGCTGCCTTGGTCATATCTTCACTTTGCATTTATTTAAGTTTGTTTGTAAGCATTCATTATACTTACTCAGCCCTGCATTTCACTCCCACGCAGCCAGCAAACTCATATCCATCCTTCTCTGTGGTGCGACCGGCACCATTGTTTCCTTCCTTTTTAAATGTCAAAGCCTCCTCCTTTAACCTGCGTGCGCCTAGATTGCTTAATTTGCATCCAATTTTTAATCTATTTGCATGTATTTGATATACCGGGCTTCTCTCTATTCTGTGCAGCTATCCTCTCTTTATCTGAACATTTTAATCCAGATTTAAACAGAGATCCTCCTCATACTACGCGCCTATATATGCATTCCCTTGTTTCTCTTCAATGGCTGCCTAACATCTGACATTCGCAGCCTCTTTCTACATTCTTAACTTTTCCCTCTTATGGCGTGGCCTGGGCATTAGTTAATCTGCTCGTTCTCAACACTTGCTGCCGCCCCCTTTCATGGTTGGCTGTCCAGCTGTTTTTTTTTTTTTTTTATTATCAAAAACCTTCTTTGCTCCATATTGCGCCCCCTCAACTTCACCGCGTGACCCCTCCAATCTGCTGCCTTTTCGTTTTCTCCCATCTTCTATTCTTCTATACCTGCATTAATAGCGCTGAATATAAGGCGCTTGGCCTTCACTGCTTTTGGTGTCAAATTCTTCTTTATGCTGTGTTGACATTACTGCCTCCCTTAATCGAAGAATTTCTCCTTTCAGATATCTGGTTTCACTAGCACTTGCATCTAAAGGAGGTTGAAGGAGGTTGAAGGATTACGTGGATAGAAAATTATATGTATGTTAATATGTCAGAGTTTGTGTTTGTTTATGGGTGTGTATGGATGTCATGTGCTGCAGATTCTAGTTGTAGGTGGTTGGATTACTGTCATGTTAATATTCTTTATGTTGTGTTTACATTACTGCCTCTCTTAATCGAAGAATTTTTTCTTTATGTTAATATTCTTTATGCTGTGTTGACATTACTGCCTCCCTTAATCGAAGAATTTTTCCTTTCAAATATCTTGTTGAATAATATCACTAGCACCTACATCTAAAGGAGGTTCAAGGATTGCGTCGATAGGAAACTATATGTATGTTAATATGTCAGAGAGTACGTGTTTGTTTATGGGTGTGTATGGATGCCATGTGCTGCAAATTCTAGTTGTAGGTGGTTGGATTACTACCATGTTAATATTCTTTATGCTATGTTGACATTACTGCCTCCCTTAATCGAAGAATTTTTCCTTTATGTTAATATTCTTTATGCTGTGTTGACATTACTGCCTCCCTTAATCGAAGAATTTTTCCTTTCAAATATCTTGTTAAATAATATCACTAGCACCTGCATCTAAAGGAGGTTCAAGGATTGCGTCGATAGAAAACTATATGTATGTTAATATGTCAGAGAGTATGTGTTTGTTTATGAGTGTGTATGGATGCCATGTGCTGCAAATTCTAGTTGTGGGTGGTTGGATTAAACAATTAATAATAAGTGCTAAATAATGGAATGAAATAAACTTAGCCAAATCTAGATTTTTCCTTAAAGAAATTAAGTATTATCTAATTTTGAAATATTTGCAATTTTGCATGCATATTTAAAACATAGAGCAATGCAAATGAAAAACAAAAGTTGCCATCAAATTGACAAAAAACATTGCAATGGAAATAGAATGTTTTCATCCAGTTGGAAAATCAATATTTATCTGGCTTTTACGTGATAAGTGAGATTTTAGAGGCTTTCACCTGATATTTTGGAGGCTTTTACCATTCAATGACAACTAGTTTACCATTATATGACAGCTAAAACTTGTTTTTTGATGACTCAACAATGGTTCGCAGACGTGAGACTTGTTTCAGGCTCAAGTCTCACACTGTCTATTGAACAAAATTACAAATGAAATTGAACAATGAAAAATTGCATAAACATAAAAAAATTCATCATTTACACAAGGTTGCACATAGGGTTGAACAATGAAACATTGTACCTAGCGTAACAAAATTCACTATTACCTATTACTTATTTATAAAGTTCATAAAAAGACTAAAAGTTAAACACAATTTTGGAACCTTGCGGACTATCTTATGACTAGAAATAAATCTGGTTTCCTACTTTTAACCTAATTACTCCTCACTTTTGCTTTTTCCTTGTATGTAGTGGATGATATTGCATCATATTTTCCATCTTCTTATCCAAACACAACCTTAACTACAAAATACAATTTTTGCATGTCCTCATATGTTCACACTTTAATACCTTATTAATTCTAAAAAGACAAATAAATATATTTTGTGCAAAGGCAAATATAACTTGATCCTTTTGATGACACCAAGTATATAAAAGGAGTTCCCTATGGCCTAGATATAGTTGACCAATTTAATGTGATATAAGACCCCTAAGTCACTTGATGATACATAAAGATCAACTGTTGAAGCAAATTCTATTCTAGTGCTTTATCCATTGGGCAACAAAGCCAATGAACATTGTGGATCACTGTAATCCACAAAGTCTGACCACAACAAGAACAATTTTATGAACCACAACTATTTCTGCATACCTTTCTTTGATACAAGATCCCATGAAAATGGCATAACCATGAGAATGAATGAAATGGCAATTATATCTAGAAAGCACATGCATGCTAAAGTCATGTACCCAAATATCACTAATCACCCAAGATTGACTTATGTAAAACCCAAAGCTATAAACATCCTCTAATTTCCCCTAAATAGAGCAATTCAAGGTGTTACCCTATTTGCAAAAACCAAGGGTAACAAGCTTGAGGTTTGAACTAAGGAACTTTTAAGCTTGTGTTTTACTTTTCCTACTTGAGCCTTTGATGTGGCTGGATACTGCCTCCTTGTTTATATGTAAAACAACCAAAGGATGTTAAAACCAATCTACTATTTGCAATTGTTTTTAGCATACTATTATAGAGACGAAAATTGCTTGCTTTGCACTTCACACTCTATGTTTTGCAGTCATTTTGGTGCCAGTTAACCTCAGACACAATCAAGACCCATTTCGCTTGCTTCTTGTGCTTATCCTCTTCTTGGCTCTTCTTGCCCTCACACACTCCTTTGCTCTCTAGATACCTCATGCTAATTTTTATTCCTATCAAATTTCAAATTCCTCCATTGCAGACTAGCACACATTGCAGAAACTCTGTTGAAGAGCAGACTTGAAAATTCATTGCCTTCTCTCGACTCTCTCAGTTCTACTCTCTCACCCTCTTCTATTCTCTTGCATATGCTATTTCATTTTCACTCCCCCATTCCTCCAACTTTCAAATACTAAGTTGTATGAATCTTTATTGCCAAACCTCCACTGTTACAGATCAGCCATTCCAAGGAGCTTCATTGTCAAACCCTTAGCACACCTTGTGATCTTTCATCACCCATATTCCTCCTTCAGTACACGCACCAACATTTATTTGGAAAGCCCCCTAGGATTTCCATTTTCCCTCTTGCACTCATCACGTTCACCATTGCTACATAAGAAGCACACATCAGAACTATTCCAATACTTGAAGGCTGAAACTTACCAAGCAGGGCCTTGACTGAGGCAAGTTCCAAAAACAAGACCTCATTTTTCTCCATTCAAACTTTGACAGGTTTATCTATGTCTCCGCCAACATTTCTTCAAAATTTGCAGGGATCACAGTCAAAGGAAAATTTTTGCAATCAACTCCAAAGAGACAAAGAGGCACACAAGTGAGTGACACAGCCATCTATTGCAGGTCGATAGCACCCAGAGAGGATCACCTACACATTTGGCAAAATGTCCTTGTTAGATACAAATTCCATAATCCTTGTATGCCTCCAGAACACTTCCTAGTAGTTCCTTCAATCATTTGTCACCTCCAAATTGGCACCAAACAAGAAAAAGGAACGCATCCTCTTACCCTATTCCTCTTACCCTATTCTAGTTCCTTTTCAATAGCAATTTCGTTTCAACTCTTGTGTTATTGTATGCAGCATAGATCTGAGTTATTCAATGTCTTACTGTTACATAACATGAAAACCAGAATTGTGTAGTATAGTAAAAACATATTAGATTAAATAAACCATCTTTTGATAAAGTGTTGTTTATTTTCATTTCTACAACAATACTTTTAATGCGAATTAGGAACGATAAGCATTAGTTAAAAAGTCAGCTTCTATTGTTGTAAAGAGCATTTAAATGACATTCATGCTAGCATATTTATGATTGCTATTAGGAGGAATTTAAAACTACAATAATCTCTAATTATCATTTATAAATTATTATGGGTCTTTTAAAAGGAAGTTAAGCAATGGCTCACAACATTTTTCTTAAATTTTGGAGACATTTTCTAGTAAAAAGGTCCTCATGAAACACCAAATCTCCGACTCTTGTATACAATTTTTCAAAAAATTCATACTGCCATTTGTGAAAATTCTCCCTAAATTCTTTGAACAGGTGTTGGACAATTCTAACCCTCCACAGAGTTTATGACTTTAGCAGTACACATTTCTTCGTGCATCTTTATAGAGTTTCCAATTGTGTCTTTCTGATTCTTGGTGCAATATAGCGGCATAACTAAAAACAAAAGGATGAACTGACATAAGGGGATAGGGAATGGGGATGGAAGGTTGAATTTTAGTTTGCCATAAAATGTGAATTCACCCAACACAAAGCTCGTGAACAAAGCCACCCAGCTCCATACCCAACAATTAACAAACTCTAAAAAAATATCCAGAAACCTCAAAACATCCCTTGTGGGCTTTACAAATAACTAAATTAACCAAGCTAATTATGCCTTTGGTCAAAAGCAAGATTCGGGAATACGTCTAATTCGCATATTGAACAGTTCCTGTTTATGTGATCTTCTGGTTGAGTACCTCCTAGGCTTTCCACTGTTACAATTTCACCATGCAGCCCATCACATGTACTGAAAATGCAATTCAACAAAAATGTTTGAAAAATAGCAATCTATTTTAGTGCACCTGAAATTTTGATCTTGGCAGCAGCGTCAAACGATATGTGTAGCTTATCTTTGCCGCCTTCATATTCTGCATTTTCTTCGACTTCAACCTTGCAATCGCTTGCAATTTTCAAATGATTAAACCGAACAACAACAACAACAAAAAGTGCAAATGCAAAGAAGGGATTAGACGTGGAAAATTACCAACTGTGAAGAATGATTTAGGATTGCTTTTTGCCAGTCTGAGCATTTAAATCAGAGTGAAAACAACCAATTAGATAAGTAGGAGGTATTTTCCACAGCATGTCAAATTATGATATTGCTATCAAGATTCAACCGTGTAGTTTTTAAGAGTCGAACTCATTGACCCATGTTTCATGAGTAGTGGTTCACAAGAACCCATCTCTTGTGATAATGAATGATACCCTGCAAACTTTCTTCATTCTTTTCTTCCAACACTTGGCTGGAACATGTGTCATATTCCTCCACCAAATCTGCTCTTCACTGTCATCTCCTTGTGCAAAATTCCTTAGACTATGAGCTAACTTCTCTCACCAATTATACCTTCCTTTCATTCCTCCTTTTGTGGAGTTCAACCGACATCAAATTGTCCACCTCCACCTAATGCTTTCTTCATACTCTCTGTTTGTAGGATCTTTCCCACCATAATCAACAGTAGCAAGGTTGGAGAAAAAACTTGCAGGTTGCTCGTGAGAGTTCCACAAGAGAGAGTGTAGAAAATCAGCTTGTGAAGCGAAGAGGAAAAGAAGAGAAAAAGGATTTTGTAGGTGTGGTGTAGGTGTTCAAGACAGCTACATAATGAAGAGAAAATTCAAATTTCATAAGATGAGTGAAGACAAGAAGGTTTGAACACATGAAGATTTGAAGACTCGTAGACAAGATGTGTCTAAGAAGCTAATATTTTTTTTTGAATTTTATTCAATGTTGAATCTTACATATTTTCATGTATGAAGTATGAACATTGAAATAAAGCTATGTTTTGGATTCTTTTTCTATTTATATGTTAATGTGGAATGAATGGCATGTTAAGGCTGCAAGATTGGGTAGTTTGATAAGACCCCCAGTCTTGACTGCATCAAAAGGTGGACTCCTAGGTCGCATCAATTCCAATTGAGACTTCCTATTGTCATCCAAAAAATAAGGTAAGGCCTTCTGAAAATCTAAAATGTAACCATCGTACTCAAAAGTATTAATATATTGTTATAGTGTTTAATTATATTACTTTTGTGTTTTTTTTGTTTTTTGGAATTATAAAAATCACCCTAAAAAATTGGTGTATATTATATAGATTAATATTAAGATATATAAGTTAGTAATACTAGTACTTAAAATGTGTTTGAAATGAGGTCTATAATTGAATTTATAAGTACTAATTAGAAAAATTATACATTATAAATGCATAATAATTATTTATTCATTATAAGTGAGTTTCAAGATGAGTGAAATCATTAAAGCAATATTTGATGTCACACACATTGACATTTTCAATATTGATTTTAATAAGATTAGATATGCTAAGATTTTGGTTAATTATTGTCATTATCAACATATTAATTGCAATGCTTATTTTCAATGTTTTCCTAATATTTTTATCTCAAAAATCAAAACAGTTAATAGTAAGTGCTAAATAATGATAAGTAATTGTTTTTTTCATTTGAAAAAATATTATTTTAATCTCAAAAATCAAAACAAGTAATACTAACTATTAAAGAATGAAGTGTCAAAAAAATGGAATAGATTTGCAAAGGTTTTTCAATGAATAAAAGTTGTCTATCTTATAATTTAAAATTTTATTAATACATAATTTATATTTTTTCAACTGATCTGATTTAAAAAAAGAATTGGGTAAGACTTTCCTTTATCATGACAACATGGTAGATTCTTGTGAAAATATAAAATATTTGTCTACTTTTAATTTTTTTTATTGTAAATAAAGAAATAACCACCAACCCAAATGTTAAGTGATAAAAATATATATTTTATATTTTAGGTACATGTCTTAAATGTATTGTTATAGTGTTTAATTAAATTTAGGGCACACAAACTAACTCCTACCTAATATTATTATAAAACATTCATATTCCTTTAATCAAGGTTGATTCACTGTTTTGAGTTTCTTGTTATTAGGGACTACATAGCATGACAAGGCTTTGTCCATGGATTGGGCCACATGATGCAACTTAGTGTGTCTTATATAAAATTTTAATATCTCACTCCTAAGCCCACCATTCTAGAATTTAGTTGTATCTTGTCACCGTGTACACCAAAATCTTGAGTTTAGTGACTAGGGTCTTATATTTATAGATAGACTTGAGTATTTAGTAGAGGATCTTTGTTGGAAAATTTGTCTTTTGATGTCAAAGGTTGAGGAAGGAGTTCGTGGTTGAATGTTGGTGGTCATACTTTGGAGTAAAATTTGGAATAAAATTTAAAATAAAATAAATATTTATGACCCCCCTTGGTTGGCGCCCCTTTTGGGGATGTAAAAGAAATAAACTAGCATATATAATATATATTATTTATTAATAATGTATATAAAAACGTCAAGAAATATCCTTCTCGAGGCATCTATTACACTTTTATGTGACTAATTGATTAAATATAATTAAAATAGGGGTCGATCCCTATTATGGTGCCCAAGGAAAAGGTGAAAGGGTGTATTTAAAAAAGAAGAGATGCGCCCATTTGAGGTGTGTGTGTGTAGCTTCATAAAGTTTCCCCTCTTGGAAAAATTATTTAAGGAGATCTTGGAGTTCATTTGAAGGCAAGCAATTAATGAATATCATTTGAATATGGATCATATTTAAATAAAAGTTATAGTAAATCTAAAAGCAAGATCATGAAAGTACTTTAAGAAGAAATATTTAAGACTATATTACAAATTTATGAGTAGATAGATTGTAGATTTCTAAGCAAATATTAAAACAATTTTTATGAAGTCATGAGAAGATTTATAAAAGAGAATTAGAGTAGATCCAAGAAGTTTCATATTATTGTCATATTATTTCTTTGGAGGTTGGTACCTCCTAATTGAGGAGATTGAGAAGTTGGAGCCTCTCATTATAGGAGATTGGTGTCTCTTGTTGGGTTGGTACTTAGTGGTGGAGATTGGTGTCTCTAGTAGGTTGGTGCCTACGAAATTTGTAAGAAGATTTTATACAGGCAATATTTTGTCATGGTTTTCTCTTGTAAGGGTTTCCATGTAAAATATTGTGTTTCTTATGGGTGTGGATTTTTGTGATTGCTTCATTGTGACTATTAATGTTTACATTGTTAACATATTGGCTTATATGGATTCACCCCCTCTCTTAGTATAAGTGTGTGTGTTTCATCAATCTTGAATCAAATAGAAATTATAGTAACAAGATCTCTTTAGTAACATATTGGATTATAGATCACTTTAAACTATCATCTCTACATCATGAAGCATTCTAATCTTGCATTTCTTATGTGGAATGTTTGTGATATTGCAGATCAACTTCCTAAGGGATTGATTTGTTACTGATACAAGCAAAGCTATTCACATCTTACATCAAGAGAGGGCCCACTATGCTTCTTAGGACAACTAATATTTATGTATAGATTTAAAAAAACACATTGAACTTTGTAGTTTACATTCATACTAAACTAGGATACAATAGAAGGAAAAATTTGCACACCATATTTCAATCTAAGACCATGTTTCTTGACACAACCACATATAGCATAACACAATATTTAGTAGATTTCTTTCATTGCCTTATGATATTTGATCTACACAATGTTTTTTTATTATCATGGGTTACAAGTTTTTTGTATCATATAAATGCTAGTCAACAACAAAAGGGTGTGCATCAACACATCATTTGAAATAAGTAAGCACTCTTTATTACTCTCTAGCTTCTCATTTTGAACTTTTTTAATTTAATTCATATTATATAAAGATAGTTCATACCCTAGGCTTCAATGTTAGCATTTTATATCTTTATATAGATAAGTGAACCCAAACCTAGTTTATTCCACCTAGAGCTTATCTTTAGGGCATCCTTCCATACATTCTATTTCTAGATTTGATATAGTGTAAATTTATTGACTAAGCTTATCTTTTTAAGGCTACTATTTTTTAGATAGTCATTTTTAGGAAAATTCAAAGGTATCTAACTCTCCTTGGGAAAATCCCTAGGTTAAATTAATCCATTACCATGATCACCTCTTTATATATTTGTATCAGTAAAAGTATGGCCACCTCTATTCATGTTAATGAGAGGATACTTTGTTAATGGGAGGAGACTTTTAATCACAATTCCCAATTTAAACTTGAAAGAAAGGTGAGATGTCACTATATTAAAATTCTTAAACAACATAAATAAGTTAGATGATGATTCACAATAGCTATTCATAGTTGATGAAATCCAGTGACTCCTTTAGATTAAATCTTATGGCTTGGACATGTTGAAATGCATTGGTGAAGTTGTTAGGGACAATAGTTCTCCCTGTGATGCTTCTCTTATTTCTCATTTGCATGCTTCTTCCATTGTCCTTTCCTATCACTTGCAACCCCCAAATTTCCCTCTTCATCTTCTCAATTCTTTCCTCCCTCTAAATATAGCTTTAGCATGCCTTAAAGTCATCCAAATTCACTTCATACTCTACATATTGTCCCCTCAATCACAATCCCTACCCCCACATACATCTTCCACCTACACATATTTAACACATTTTATCCCTCATTCTCAACCAATTATACCATTCTCCACTAATTTCTCACAATCCACTTACATCCAACCCATTACTAACATTTCCATTTCACTCTCTAATCCCTAGCCATCAATACAAAGTATCATGATGAATCTTAGAGAGGTCAAAAATCAACTCAACAATTTTCCATTTGCCTCCAAAAAGGACTTGCCACATGAATTAATACACAATCCCTTCGCATTTGACATTCTTTAATACCTTTTCCCAATGGAATTTGTGTTAGTTTTATGATCAGATAAGAAAAACAAAATTTCAATTCAAATTCAGACAAATAGACACAACATATACCCTGGGAAAACCCTCCACTTGAGGGAGAAAAACCCAACAACAATATATCACTTATATATTGAATATAAAATAATAATCTCCTTTACAATGAGGCCGATTATGAGGCCAAACAACAACACCAATATGATGCAATCTCTAGAAGATAATACAACTCTTTTGATGATAATATATCAACCTCCTTACAAGCTTCGATATGCTCTTGGACTATTCGCACTTCTCTTATGAACTCGCACTTGAATGATGGAAATGAATGAATGCAATCAATGCCTTGATGGAATGAAGTGATCTCATATATATACAAAGTGAGGAAGAGGTTGCACCTCTTCATGAACAAGGTCGGCCACCATATGAAATGAATTTACAAATAAATGGTGTGAATTATAAGGAGAGTTGGCCCAAATGAAGTATCATAATTTCCAAGTGAAGCGCCTCTTCACTTAAATAATGGCAATAAATAAATAGTTGTTAGGCTATATGAAATTCATTGAATACAATGCAAGGTAGAAGTATGTAGCCCGAAGCTACAACATCAACACTCCCTCTTAGCTAGGGAGAAATACTTCTGATACACACAGTCATGGAATTTCTTAACATGACACCCACAATGGCTACACCCATATGTTGAAAGGAACACATCACACAGTCACTCAATGTGATATCAACCATCATGGCTACTCCCATGTACATATGGCAAAGCATATGTGCACAAGTGCCCATCACGGAATCACTCAACATGATGTCATCATCTCATCATGACGTTCACCATGGCTACTCCCAGAGGGTGTAAACGAGGGCTTTCACCTCAAATTTCTCTCACAAAGAAAGATGCATTAAACAAGGGCTTGCACCTTAAATTTCTCTCACAGAGAAAAATGCATTAAAGAAAATCATAGAAGATCATTGAAGTTGAGTCTCCCTCTCAGCTAGGGATTCATTCTCCACAATTCCAAGCTTGTCTCGAAAGTACACAAACTTTACTCTAGAGAGGGGCTTGGTGAGAATATCGGTCGTCTGCTCATTAGTGCTAATGTACTTCAACTAGATAGCTTTCCTCAATACCATATCTCTGATATAGTGGTATTTGATCTCAACATGTTTAGTTTTTTCATGAAACACTGGATTGACAGAAAGCTTCACATAACTTTGATTATCACAATGAATGATAGTCGGCTCCAACGATTGACCAAACAATCTTGCAAGGAGTTTTTGAAGCCACGCTGCTTCTCGAGTTGCCACACAAGCTGCAATACACTCAGTCTCTGCGGTGCTCAGTGCCACTGAAGACTGCTTCCTGCTACACCAGGAGATCATCGCAGACCCCAAACTGAAGCAACATCTAGAGGTGCTCTTCTGATCAATAACACACCTTGCCCAATTAGAATCAGAATAACCTTGCAGCTTTAAGTCCACATTGGAAGAATATCTCAAGCCATACCCAATTGTGCCACGCAAGTATCTTAGGATATGCTTTGCTGCAACTAGATATATTTGCCTTGGTTCACACATGAACTAACTAAGTGCACTCACTGCATAACAAATATTTGGTCTAGTATTGACTAGATACATCAACGATCCAATCAACTGTTTGTACATAGTAGGATCAACCAGATCTAAATTAGCTGCAACCTCTTTTAACTTGTGCAAATTGGTCTCCATCGACGTAGACATGGATTTGCAATCCATCATACCAAACCTCTTTAGGATGTCAATTGTATACTTCCCTTGACTCAAAATGATCTCATTAGGCCTCTACCAAACTTCTAAACCAAGGAAGTAATGCATGTATCCAAGATCCTTCATTTCAAATTCAAAAGCTAACTCCTTCTTGCATTTGATAATGAGGTGATCTTCTCTAGTAAGAAATAAATCATCAACATAAAGAACCAAGACCAATGCTTTGCCATCAATTACCTTGAATACAGGTTTGAATCAACATCATTCTTGGAGAAGCCCAAGCTCATCAGGTATCTATCAATTCTCTCATACCAAGCACGAGGAGCCTGTTTAAGGCCATACAAGGCCTTCTTCAATCTGCAAACATGAGACTCCTTCCCATGAACCTCAAAGCCATCAGGTTGCTCAATGTATACTTCTTCTTCAATTACACCATTTAGAAATGTTGTCTTCACGTCCATCTGATATAATTTCCATCCTTTAGCTGCTACAATAGCAATGATGGTCCTGATGGATGTATAATGAGCAACCAGAGCAAAGGTTTCCTCATAGTCTATTCCCTCTTTCTGAGAGAATCCTCTAGCCACAAACCTAGCCTTGTACTTCTCGATGCTCCCATCAGCCGCATGCTTGATCTTGAAGAGCCACTTAGAAGATACAACATATTTTCCTTCTGGTCTAGGTACAATGTCCCAAACATGATTCTTGAGGATAGATTGATATTCTTCAGCCATAGCATCTCTCCATACTTGCTGACTTGTAGCTTCTTCAACACTGGAAGGCTTAGATTCAATGATTTGACTCATCAAAGCTACATAGCTTGAAAACTTGTGAGGTCTTTTTCTTTCTTTGAATGTTCCTCTCGGGGCTGCAAACTTTTTTGCCTCATGCATTGTTTTCCTAGCCCAAAGAGGTCTCTTTTGACCAATCACAATTTCTGTCGGTCCATCAGTAGGTTCCAAAGGTTCAACTGGATCGTCATCTTCTTTATGTTCCGTAGCCTCCCTCTAAATCTCAGGTGTATGGTCAACTTCCATGTCCTGAGGAGACCCTTGATCTTCATTGTCTATCTCCATGTGAGTGCCCTTAGATCTCTTGAATGCAACATCTTCTTCAAATGTAACATCCTTGTTGATCTCTATCAGTTTTTGGCCTAGAATGTAAACTCTATAGGCTTTTGAAGACTCACTGTAGCCCACAAATATTCCCTTCTTGCTAGATGGTTCCAACTTTGTCCTTTTATCTTTAGGCACATGAACATACACATGATAACTGAAGATTCTCAAATGACTTACTTCTGGTTTCACACCTGTGAAAGCTTCTTCAGGAGTCATGTTCTCCAGAATGCGGTGAGGGCTCCTATTATGAACATACACTACTATCCTAGATACTTTAGCCCAAAGGAAGGTTTGCAGATCTTGATCATGGATCATGGCTTTAGCTACTTCTACAATGGATCTTTTCTTCCTTTCTATAACACCATTCTACTATGGATTGTAAGGGACACAAAACTCCCTCTTAATCACTACTTCAATGCAAAAGTTACAAAAACTTCTAGAGATGTATTATCCTCCGTTGTCGGATCTTAGATCTTTGATCCTCTTTCCAGACAAGTTCTCTACCTAAGCTTTAAATTACTTGAATCTCTCAAGTACTTCCTCAGATTCCTTAGACTTTAAGAAATAAGTCCAAGTCTTTCTAGAGTAGTCATCAATGAAAATTATATAATACAAGAAACCACTCAAAGAAGCAACAAACATTGGACCACATAAATCAAAATGAACAAGATCTAGAATACATTTAGATCTACTCTCACTACTATTAAATGGACCTTTAGTATTCTTACCCAAAGCACAACCTCTACAAGTGCCTTCATGCTCCTGGTTGAGTTTAGGAAGGCTTGTGACCATCTTCTCCATGGTTGGAAGTGCTCTGAAGTGAAGATGAGCAAGTCTTCTATGCCAAAGCTCACACGAACTTGATGAATCATGCAACAAGGCTTGAATTGGACGAGTAGAAATTCTATAGAGACTCTCATGTTGGACTCCAATCACACAGGCAGTCTTGATACTTGAGTTCTTTGGCCATGCAAGAACTTTACCTTCGGAGAATGCAAATTGATATCCCTTGTCCTCCAAGGCTGAGATAGAGACAAGGTTCTGCTTGATGCTAGGTACAAATAACACATCACTCAACTATAAAGAGATGCCAAAATATAAATGAAGAGAGGAGGTCCCAACACCTTTCACAGAGTAACATGCATCATCTCCAATTATGACTTGAACACTTGAATCTCTTTCCTCCAAATCAGATAGATGTTCTCTAAATCTAGTGATGTGGCGAGAGGCACTACTATCAATCAACCAAGTGTTGTTGTTTGCTAGAACATTGCTTGATAAGGCATAATAGAATTAAAATCCACTTGAATCTTTATAAGGAGAGATCTCACCCACATCTGCAATTGAAGCCTGCTGCTTAGGTTTGGTTGGAAAATATTTTGCATAGTGACCAAACTTGTCACATCTAAAGCATTGAATGCGGGAGAGGTCCTTCTTCTTCTTAGATGTAGGGGCACCATTTGAACTTTTATCTCTATTCCTCTTAAAGTTTCCTTTCTTCCCTTCTCTTCCTTTCTTCTTCGAAGATTGAGTGGCAAGTACATGAATGTCTTCATTTGTAGAACTTTTCCCATTGCCTCTCGCAACCAATCTTGATTCTTCTTGGATGCAATCTACCCTCAAGCGATCAAAATTAGGTAGTTTTGATCTTCCACTGATACCTTGGATAAATGGCTCCCAAGATTGAGGAAGACCATTAAGCGCCAACATAACCAAATCCTTATCATCAACCATATGCCTAATGGTAGAGAGTTGATCTCTCAACTCGGTGATCTGCATGAAGAATGATAGGACAAAATCTCCTTTTGCCATCTTGACATGATGAAGTTGTTGCCTCAATGCAAGAGCTCGACTTGTATTGTTGATCTCATACATTTCCTCCAAGGTCTTGAAAATTTCCCTTGTTGTCTTTAACTTGGAGATAACCGACACAAGGTGGTCCTTCACGGAGTCTACCAAAATCTTCTTTTCCTTAGTGCAATTCTTTCTCCATTGAGACTTCTCATTCTCATCAGAAGGTTCAGGAACTTCGCTCTCCACAAACTCAACAATCTCATTCTCTTCCAATCCAAGCATTACTCTAAACTTCCAAGATGTGAAGTTGGAAGCACCCTCAAGTCTATCTTCGATCTTGAGCCCGTTCACCATCTTTGACAATAAGATAGATGCAAGAAGATGAGAATAAGAGTGGATGATAGCGCTGCTTAAAGAAATCTGATCTCGATCTTTCTTAAACCCGCTCTGATACCATGTTAGTTTTATGATCAGATAAGAAAAACAAAATTTTAATTCAAATTCAAACAAATAGACACAACATATACCCTGGGAAAACCCTCCACTTGAGGGAGAAAAACTCAACAACAATATATCACTTATATATTGAATATGAAACAATAATCTCCTTTACAATGAGGTCGATTATGAGGCCAAACAACAACACCGATATGATGCGATCTCTAGAAGATAATACAACTCTTTTGATGATAATATATCAGCCTCCTTATAAGCTTCAATCTACTCTTGGACTATTCACACTTCTCTTATGAACTCACACTTGAATGAAGGAAATGAATGAATGTAATTGATGCCTTGATGGAATGAAGTGATCTCATATATATAAAAAGTGAAGAGATCGTACCTCTTCATGAACAAGGTCGGCCACCATATGAAATGAATTTACAAATAAATGGTGTGAATTAAAAGGAGAGTCGGCCCAAATGAAGTATCATAATTTCTAAGTGAAGTGCCTCTTCACTTAAATAATGGCAATAAATAACAATAAATAAATAGTCGTTAGGCTATATGAAATTTATTGAATACAATGCAAGGCGGAAGTATGTAGCCCGAAGCTATAACATCAACAATTTGTTGATCCTCACTTCAAAGTGTGCAATTGTAAAGGAAATTCAATGACCCATATACACTAAATGTGGCATGCTTAGATATATTTGATGAAAATCAATTATTAGCAAACATTTTTCCAAGTACACTAAAACATTATGCATTGGAGTGGTTCTTTTCATTATCACATGGTTTAATTTCCACTTTTATTCTAAACTAGTAAATTCCTTAATTTCCACTTTTATTCTAAACTAGTAAATTCCTTAGTCCAAGAATTCAAGTTAACATATATGTTTAAAGATAACATTTTCTAAACTAGGGAAATGCAAACAAGAAAGTAATGAGCACATCAGTGATCACATGTTATGACTCCAAAAATTACTTGCTAATATGAATTGCCAACCACATGATAATAAAATATTAAGATTATTCATTGATAATTCACTTCTTGGTATAAAGGAAAAAGTGACCTTTAATTACCAATGATGACTTTAAGAAACCCCCTGAATAAAAGATATTAAATCATGATGAATCTTTCATTTTTAAAAAAAGTATTATTTTCATTAAAAAAAATATAAATCAATATAAATTTGTAGAAAATATTAGTGAATCTTGATGAAAATAGGCAAATGCATTAATTACCATGGTAAATAATTCATTTAAAAAAAAATCTATGGAAAAGTAATGGCTTGGAGGTGTTAGTGATTGAATAGTTTTATCTTTAAGATGTAGTGTTTGTGTCTATAATTCCTTAATTCCTAAATATTTGAAATCAAACATTAAATGTTTTAAATTGGCCTTGAATTCTTTTTCACCACCATTGATTTTATTTATAATCTAATGGTTTGGGTTCAATTTTAGGCCTCATGTGCATTGGAGCTCTGTGGGTACATTTTGGCACATGGAATTTAACCCCAATCATTAGACTATAAATAAAATCAATGGTGGTGATTAAAAACTGGCGATATGGACCTAAGTAATTAATAATTATATAATATAAGTGGCAAATACATTTCATTTTCTATTATAACTTATAAAATTTAGGTCAATCTAATCTAATTAGGTATTGAATATTGTGGCAAATTTTTGAGTTTAAAAGTTTAATACAATAAATATTCTAGCAATTTAACCAAGACTAAAATAATATTTTGTAAAAATGTGGCAATTTAGGTTGCCTTACAACTTATACTATTAGCCAAATTTTGAATTCCCAATTTTAACTATTAGCCACTAAAAAATCACTGTTAATCACTACATATCATTATTTGGATCTATATGTTAGTATGCATGATTATGAACTAAAGATTTTATATGGTAATATATTAAAATATAGTTCATCTAACATACCAAATAATTCATCCTTTTACCCTACCAAGTTCTATTAAAAAATAGTTTAAAAAGGGCATTAATATCATATTTTAACAAAAATAGGAAAATGAAACAAACACCAACTTCATCATTGAACAAATGATGCATCAAACATTATTAATATTAAACCACAAGTGCAAGGATAATTTACAAGGTGAAAAAATCCCTTCCATATTGTATGAATTTTTTTTATAGGGGAAATAAGATTAGTTTTCCACCCATAAGATTATTGGACACATTTCATCATTTACCTAAGGTCTTTGATTCTTATTCTTCTTATTAATATCATTAGTTTGATGGCCATATAATAAAAAATGTCTATTTATTAAGAATAAAATTCAAGGTTGATCATCAATAGTATGATAGATGTATGATAGATGTTTATGGGCTTAGTGATAGGGGAAATAAATTTGTTTCCCTCTCAAACAAAAATATCAACATTTATACTATACTAATGTTTCCTTCCAACATAATCAAGCTAACAACACAGAGACTATTGAAGAGGATGAACAACAAGATTATTTCCTAACATCTCCATCTAGTGTATATTTAGACCATGTTGGTTTAATCGCATATCAATCAAACATATAATTTCCCCTCCCATTACATTTTATAATGATGAAATCGCAAGAAATGGTTTTTATGGATCATTATATATCAAAATGATCGTTAATATAAGTCTATAGAGGGAACATTGGTGATCTTGTCTCAACTTTAAATGTATACAAAGGAATTTATTTTAATCATCATCTAAATAGAGACACATACACTCACTTTGGGATAACCATAAATTTCTCAAAGAAAAAAGTCAAGGTACTTTAGGACACATAATCATAAACTTGTACCTAGATATACAAGAGGAGCCAACACTATTTCACATTAGATTGGTTTGATCTGATCCTTGGTTGTCCTTGGATTGAGAAATTTTGAATTTTAAATCCATTTCCCTCAATATTACACTTATTTGTTAAATTTATTTATTATTGAAAAGGAATTACAATTCTAAGAGAACTATTATACAAGTTTTAGATATTGAAAATGTTAGGCACATTTTTGAATAACTACAAGAGGCATCTCAAGAAAGAATATATGCATTATTTAAACAACAATAAGATCAAGAGAAAAATAATCAATTAATAGATTATCAAAGACTAAGGGAAGAGTCCAACCCAATTTAAGTATATGTACTAATTCCATTCCATTAGACATTAAAAAAGACCAAGGGTGTGTTGCTACAAAAAAATCAATCAATGTTACAATAAAATGTGTTAAATCAGAAAGTGGTTGAAGATAATGTTAAATCAAGCCAAAATCATTGTAAAGAATGAACACAATGCAAAGCTAATATTGGTTCCAAAACTCAAAAAAGAAGTACATCTTCTTGGACAAATATTTGTTAAAGGACCACTATAAATATGAAGATCATGGACCTTCCAAAGTGGACATTTGCATAGAGAATATGGATATGTTTTCACCTTGTGATTGGGATGAAGACGACCCATGAGGGGATAATAGCTTCACATATTTTTTAGGTTGTTCTTTAATACTTAATATTACTTATCAAATGATCAAATTATATTTTTTTTACTTATATTTCGTTAAGCAAAGTCACCTTCCATTGTACATGTTGACACAAGTGGCCATGAATATTTCATCTTTGTTTCATGAGAATTTTTCTTCTTTTAATGCCATTTTATTTATTTTTAACTATCCTTTGTGCTCTCTTTGTGTTTTATGCTTTATAGATTTGGTTTGATGCAAAGAAATGTGATTGTCCGTATGACATTTCATTCATAATGATAAAAACATAGCTTCTTTTGCTTCCTAGTTTATGGCTTTCTTACATGACTTTCATTTTCATTTACACTTTCTTTTCTTAATTACTATTCTTCTTTTTGTATTTGAATTATTTATTTTATACTTATATGACCTTTTCCATTGAACCACATATTTATTCTTACATTGTGATGGCTCTCACACCCTTCCTCAAATCTTTTTTATAGTTTCCTCAACCTTTCCATCCTTCACTTGTGGCACTTTCCATCACTAAATACATCACAAAGCCTAACTTCCTCATTTGAGGGAATTTATTGTGCTTTATTATAAAAGACAAGTACTTCATTTCTATTAGGTGAACCAAAAGAAAATATATATTTCCATATGCTCACCCTAACGTGATCTCATGTCACCATGCCTACATGTTAACATTTAACATGGAATTTCTTCCTTTGTCATCTCATAAGGAATCTGTTTTGATGCAGAAGGCTTCATCCAATTGAATTGAATTGTTACACCCCATTGTGTTATTACTTATTTACTTTTACTTTGATGAGTTAAAATGCTTTAATACTTGATTGTATTATGATAATGCTTTAATGCTTTGATAATGCAATGAAATATGATGCAGGTGAATGTAATGTTATCGGCTAAACTATTGTTATGATGCACTAAGTTGGATGCAGGAAAAGAAACAAGCCTTCGGAAGAGAGGGGGGTATCACTCAGGAGAAAAACTTGGTTCGGTAACCCTTAATGAGTCTATTTGAGCTATCACACACTCACATCCTAGTTTGGTCAAGTTGAGTCAAGTTAGTCGGGAAATGGTAAGTGAGCTTCGGTCATTGAATGGGGATGTTTTGTAATGGTTTTGATTTTAGTCTTTGATTGTTTCTTAATTTGGATTATGTGACTAAATCTCTATGTTAAGTGTAAATTCTTCTTCATATGTTTATATTCATATATTGATCGATGAGTATATACATGAGAATGTATATATGTATATATGTACATGTTTACGATAACTCATATAGTTGAATATATATGTGCATGTGTATATGTAAGTAGATGTATTTACGCATATTACTCATGTACAGATATACTATATGCATGAGAATATATATATATATGTATATATGTATATATATGTGTGTGTGTGTGTGTGTGTGGGGCAAATAATGATTTAATAAACGTGTATATATATTAATATATATAATATAATAATAGAAGTTATATTACATATAAATGTAAAAGTATTTTGAAATGTTTTAAAGTAAACTTGGGCAAATATATAGCACGGGCTATATTATAGAGCTCGGCTTATGGATATATATTTAAAAGTATTTTGAAATGTTTTAAAGTAAACTTGGGTGCATATATAGCATGGGCTATATTATAGAGCTCGGCTTATGTAAAAGCCAATGAAATAATAACAATGTGAAACACATATATAATGCACATATTTGAAAGAATAAAGGCAGTGCATAATTTGTAATATATTGCTAAGTGAATGCAAATAAAAGAAGTATGCAAAGTGCATAAGCCATCACTATAGTGAACAATGAAATATGTTAAAAGCTGCTACAAATAATAAACCATGCACAACATGATGATGTGGAAAGTGCAAGCATCACAATAGGTGGAAGAAAACAAATAGAAGTCTCTGAAACCAACGCATAGCTTAAAATGAGCATACAGACTTTGTCAAAACAGAGTTGGTTGAAGCTTATGAAGGTAGTTGACTTGCTTTGCAAATAGGAAACATGTAGTTGAACATTTCTCTGATTGACTCAGTAAAAAGAGTCATTGTTGTCACTTGAAAAAAGTGACTCATCCATTTTAGAGAAGCTGGAAATAATGGGAATATTTATGTGTTTGCAAGTTGAGTGTTTTAGTGGCCATATTGCATTTTGGTTGGCTGAGTTGATGCATTTAGAGGAGGAATTAGTCTTATTGTTGAGTGGTGGCAACAAGAAGAGAAAAAGTGGCAAATTTAGGAACTTGTTTGTAGCATTGAGTTTCTCATTTTTTGGTATAAATAGAGGCAGCCTCTCTACCTTTTGTTTACTCATTCTGATTTCTTCTTATTCATTCATAATTTTGTTGTAGTTTTTTGTGCAAGTGAGTTGTTGAGTGCTTTAGTGAGAAAGAAAGTTTGATTTGTAAATTTGCATTGGTTGAGTGTTTTTGTGAGAAGCTAATATTGGTGATAGGTTGAATTTTGAAGGAGCAGCAAGTGTGACTGTGGGGTTTGAGTTTAGGAAGCAACATAATCTTTTGGAGCTATTATTGCAGGCATGTTGATTTTATTACTCCACTCCTTTTATGTTGAAATTGTAATTGTTTATGAATACAAGTGATTAGAAAAAAATGATTTATATGCTTGTTGAGCTTGCTTGAATGAATTGAAGTTATTTTTTATTTTGGTTGAGCTTGCTTGACTTTGGTGGAATCTTGTTTGATGGAATCCTATTGATTGGTATATATATGTAAATATTATCTATGATGGAATTATGTGAATATGATCATTATTTGATCTATATCTAGGTTGTCATAAACCATATGTATGCTTACATAGACTATTAAATGTGAGAAATAATGTTATCTTGAAGTACTTTGTTTAAAATGTCAATTTTTGAACATGTGTGGTTAACTTGGTTGTTCCTAGGGTTAGGATAATCCGTGGATGGAGTAACTTAGTTGGTCACTTTGTTATGTCATTACCTTTAGGATTGAATGTATGTTATGATTGAAAAGAGTATGAATGGTCAAATACCAAATTGAGCTAAGGGGTGGGTGAACATACGACTTCGCTTCCAAGTGAATGATTATATCAAACTTTGGCCAAAGTAGTGTAAAAAGCCATTGTTTATATTGTCGGTTCACTGTGAACTAGGTTTGCATACTAGGCAGGGAACGTCATACATGTAGGTTGTAACCAATGTATGGTAGCTCTAGTTATGTAGGACACAACACTATGCTTAGGGAAGCTAGAATTATGAGGTAACCAAGCCAATCTCTTCGTCTAAGGGTAGGACCATCTTACTAGTAAGGTAGATATGTGGGGGACCGCAGTAAGTCCGTGGTTGACGGAAAAGCGCTTGAGTGATGCTCTCCCTCATACAGTTGGCGGCCGAAATTTGAGGATGTATCTCAGCAAGGATATCTAGGCCATTTGTATCTCTGTTTCATTAAAGCTCATGGAAGCTATGTATGTATTCATGTAACTCTATTCTTATTCAGAAATTGTAAATGGGAAAATGTTAATCATTGAAATGGAATTATGGAATATGAAAGCGTTATTTGGGATTTTGTAATGTTTCTTTTTTAAATGCAATGGAAGCTTGAAATGGGAATATTTCAAATATGCATCTTATTATTGAAAATATAAAGAAAAATTTTATTGTTATATTTTACAAACATATATTATTCACATGTGAGTTAAAACATATGTAAATCCTTTGAGTTGAACATTAAACATGTTACATAAATCCATTCACCAAAGGTCTAATTTTTATCTTTTGTCACTAACTTAAAATTTACTAGAGATCAAATTCATTTAGTAGAAGAATGTTAGAGATGATATAGACCCAATCTAATTGATTGGAGACAAAAGATGTAAGGAATTATAAGTCATGTAACAAAAGACATCATTGTATGATAGGCATGTGAACTCTAAAATTGGAGGTATATATGTCTACTCGCCTCGCTTTAGACGACTCCTCCCATTCTTCAATTGGTGTTGTTTTTCCTCCAAGTGTTCAAGACATAGCCCAAAACAGTTCAAACCTGTGACAGAAACTATTAAAAAACAATGCTGATTGATCTGACTTTTCTCCACTCCGTCTTGGTGAGATTGATAGACCATATTTTGCGTCATGGGTTTACAAAGATATGATGAGCACCATAGCAGCTGTAGTGGGAAATAAAGCTGGATGCATAACATTGTACTGAGATTATTTGTAGTGGACATGGCCCCCACACTGAGCAGCAACTGATGATGCTCCAGTAACAGTAGGTAGTGAGGAGGCAGGTGGAATAGAGGCACTGTTACTGAGGAGGCAGGTGGAATAGAGGCCCCCCTTGACATTGCCCCATTACAACAGGTTGGTGGGCACAAGGGGTAAATCTAGGTCCATGATTTAACATTGTGTTTTTTCACGTGTGTACGATAGGATGCCACATGATGTAATTGTAACCTTATGTATCACATGTTATGTACAGCTATCATATACGAGTAGGTGGCCTTGATTTCCTCCACTTTGACTTCATATCAATGAAGCTCTACATAAAATGGCTTAAAATGCTAATTAATTAATGTAAACATATAGCAATCAATTAATTTAGATTGATTTTGGGAGGTAGGATTGTTTATAGAAAGTTGTTGAAATTAAATCGTGTAAATTAAATAAATTTATTGTATGGGTATTCAGTTTTAATTTTGATGTTAGAAAAAAATTGAAATGTCTTGAATTCATTTATCAAGACTTTGAATTTTTATCTTTTATTGTTGATTTATAAATTTTATTGTGTTGTCAATGATTACGTTAGTGAGTGTAGAGGTGATCTTCATGAGTGTGAACCTGATCTAATGTGTGAAAGCAATCATGTAACCCGTAGGAATGATTTGATAATTCAGAGATGGTTGAGTCTCACTCACCTTAATTTTTTTTTTATGTATGTATGCTTATAAGGATCGGCGATGTTTATAAATACCCCAGGGAATCTTCTAAAATGTGAGGGTCATGTTCTCAGTCAAATTTGTAGCAGACTAATTTTATGGCTATAATTGAACATTTGAAGACAATAAGCAATTGTGCAATGAACATAGGATGATGTGCTTTAATAAATACTCTAATTATGTGCTAAATTAATTGTTTATTTCCTTTGCAGATCTCAATTAATTCATAGGTTATTTTCAAATGAATGAATAATTATCTTTAAATGCAAGAACCAAATCCACAAATCAACCAAATGTGCACTAAGTTGGCTCACGAGTAGTGATATGGTTGGTTAGACGAAAAATCTAAATTGGAAATTTAGAAAAGTTATAGATCAAAGTTATAACTATGGAAATGACTTAGTCAAGTCTGCATTCATGAATCTGATCTAGGTTGATGAAAAGTAGGTTTAGCGATGAAGAATGCAAATTTGGGGACTGTTTATGTGGAAATTGGGATGTCTGCAAGAATTGCCAATTGTAAACTAAGTATTACATTTAAGACATTCCAATCGAAAGAAGCCCAAAACATAAAGGAAAAGGACACATGTATGCAATTTTCATCATTACAACTATAACCTAACATCACACAATAGTTAACTCTTTAAGAACAACAACTTATATATTAATAAGTTGAATTTATAAAAGAATATACCAGTCATAATTATAAAATTAATAATTACATTTAGGACACTCTAATCAAAATGAACCCAAAACAGAGGGAAAAAAGGGACATGAGTATACAATTTTCACTATTACAACTATAAACTAACATCACACAATACCAAGCTTACCAAGAACCACCACTTAAAACTCTAACTTAGATGTCACTTAAGAAAGAAAGATTTCAACAAATAAAAACCCATTTAATACTGAGCTGACGCTCTAAACCAGTGGAATGCAAAACGAGCAGCTGGTTTTAGTTTTGTCTGCATGCAATGTAATCTGCAAGAGCCAACAGAGGTGCAGCCTTCACAGCATCAAAGCAAGACAGCTCATCCTTAGCTCTCTTCAGCAAATCAGCACAATATTCCTTAGCCTTCTCTAATCCCATCAGCTTGGGGTAAGTGGCCTTGTCAGCAGACAAATCCTTGCCTGCAGTCTTACCTAATTCTTGTGATGATCTTGTAACATCAAGTATGTCATCAACAACCTGAAACAGAAGACCCACATAATGAGCATACCTCCTAGTTCTCTCAATCTGCTCCTGTGATCCACCTCCAATTATTGCTCCACAAACAACAGAGCACTGTAACAACATAGCAGTCTTGTGGACATGAATCCATTTAAGAGTTTCCAAATCAAGAGAACCATTCCCTTCACTTATAATATCAACAACCTGTCCTCCTGCAACTCCCCGAGAGCCTACTGCCAGACCCAATTCAGATATAACCCTCAAAATCCTAGAACAGTCTACACTCTTGCTTGTGAAATTTGCAATATGCTCAAATGACAGTCCTAGCATGGCATACCCTGCAAGAACAGCAATGGATTCACCAAACACTTTGTGATTTGAGGGCTTTCCTCTTCTTAAGTCATCATTGTCTATACAAGGCAGATCATCATGTATAAGTGAGCTTGTATGGGCCATCTCCATTGCACATGCAGCTGGCATGGCCAGATCTTGTGTTCCTCCCACAAGCTCACATGCTGCAATGCAAAGAATAGGCCTTACTCTCTTTCCTCCTGCAAGAAGAGAGTACCTCATGGATTCATGCATCCTTTTAGGATCAGTAAGTGGGATTGCTTTATCCAATGCCTCGTTCACTGCCACAGCCTTGGACTTCATGTATTCTTTAAAATCAAAGACACTCTTCTCCTCGAATGTTTCAGCCAAATCAACCAACTGGGCCATTGTTTTCTGGCTTGGAGATGGTGCTAAATGCTTATATGGCAATAACCCATTTTTCAATTGGCTTTGGTTATCTATGTTGCCATTGTAAGAAGAAGAAGAAGAGGCAGCAGAAAGTGGGCATGACACTGAATGCTTATAAAGCAATGGACCATTTTTCAAATAGCTGTGAAAGCCTATGTTATAGCCATCTTTATAGTAAGACGACAACCCCAATGTGGGTGAATTTAGTGATCCATGCAAACCTCTGTATGGAACAGATAAACCAGTCTTTAAGCTAAAACATCCTTGAGAAGCAGCAGTATGGTTTGCCTTATAGCATAAATTGAGGTTATGGCAGCTTACTGCAATTGTATTGCAAGCCATTTCCAAGAAAAACAGAGTTATAAAGAGAGAGACTGACACTTTATATGAAGCAAATTACAGGAGGGTTGCAGAGAAAGATTAAACCTTGACACAAAACAAAAAAACTAAAAGGACTGGTACAAATCTTGTATCTAATGAAGAAAAGAAAAAGATAGGTTGCTACTTAAAGTTCTCCACACTTCTAGATAGGTGGAAAAAGCAGGCCAGCAAGCTCAGGCTATCAGTTTACAAATCCCATCAAATATAGGAATTGAAGTCACTGATCTTCTGAGTTAGGTGTTTCTAATCTCATATTTGAAGGGTTTCTTCTTAGATTCTATCAGAGAAACGACAAATACTCTCCATAAGATTCTTCCAAGGTGGACTCCCAGGTCGCATCAATTCCAGCTGAGACTTCCTATTGTCATGCTAAAAATATGGCAGAGGTAACCATCTTACTCAAAAGTATTAATATACTGTTATAGTGCTTTTTTTGTTTTTTTTGGAGATAGATAGGCCTGGCCACCTGTGTAATGTCTATAGTTATAGTTTTTTTTTTTGTTTTTTTTAAGATAGATAGGCATGTGTAATGTCCTGGCTTTGTACTGCTTTTTTTTGTTTGAATAAATTTCTACTTCTTTTTTAGTTTAATATTAAGATATATAAGTTAGTAATAGCACTTAAAATGTGTTTGAAAGGAGGTCTATAATTGAATTATAAGTACTAACTAAAAAAATATATAATTATATTACAATAAATAAGTAATCATGGTACTAATATATTGCTATAGTGTTTAATTTAAATTTGGGACATACAAATTAACTCCTACCTAATAATACTAGCACTTAAAATGTGTTTGAAAGGAGGTCTATAATTGAATTTATAAGTACTAATTAAAAAATATATTTTATATTAGAATAAAAAGTAATCACGGCAATATATTACTATGTGTTTAATTTAAATTTGGGGATTATAGATTCTCCTATCTAATAATAGTAGCACTTAAAATGTGTTTGAAAGGAGGTCTATAATTGAATTTATAAGTAATAATTAAAAATTTATACAGTATAAGTGTATAATAATTATTTATTCATTGTAAGTGAGTTTCGAGATGAGTGACATCATTAGAACAATACTTGATGTGAAGCACATTGACATTTTTAATATTAATTTTAATAAGATTAGATATGATAAGATTTTGGTTAATTATTGGTATTATCAACATATTAAATGCAATGCTTATTTTCAATGTTTTCCTAATATTTTTATCTCAAAAATAAAAACAATTAATAGTAAGTGCTATATAATGATAAGTAATTTTTTTTCATTTGAAAAAATACTATTTTAATCTCAAAAATTAAAACAATTAATACTAACTACTAAATAATGAAGTGACAAAAAAATGGAATAGATTTGCAAAGATTTTTCCAATGAATAAAAGTTGTCTAAGTCTTATAATTTAAAATTTTATTAATACATAATTTATATTTTTTCAATTGAGAAATTTTTTCAAGTGGCTAGAATTGTTTTTCAAGTGTGAGAAATACTTACTTCCAGTGGGCAATGCCCACACTAAATAGCCTATCCCTTAATTATAAAAACTTTAAAAAAAAAAAAATTCTAGGTAAGACTTTCAATTATCATAAAAACATGGTAGATTCTTGTCAAAATCTAAAATATTTGTCTCCTTTTAATTTTTTTATTGTAAATAAAGAAATAACCACCATACCCATATGTTATTGATAAAAATATATTTTATATTATTTTAGGTACATGTCTTAAATATATTGCTATAGTGTTCAATTAAATTTAGGGCACACAAACTAACTCATATCGAATCTTATTATAAAAACAATCATATTCCTTTAATCAAGGTTGATTCACTCTTTTAAGTTTCTTGTTATTTTGGGGACTAGATTGCATGACAAGGCTTTGTCCATGGATTGGGCCTCATGATGCAACTTAGTGTGTCTTATATAAATTTTAAATATCTCACTCTTAAGCCCACCATTCTAAAAGTTAGTTCTATCTTGTTACCTTGTGTGCTAAAATCTTGAGTTTAGTGAATAGTGTCTTATATTTATAGATAGACCTGAGTATTTAGTACATGATCTTTGTTGGAAAATTGTTGTCATTTAATGTCAAAGGTTGAGGAAGGAGTTTGTGGTTGAACATTGGTGGTCATACTTTGGAGTAAAATTTGGAATAAAATTTAAAATAAAATAAATATGTATTACCCCTCCTTGGTTGGCACCCCTTCTAGGGATGTAAAATAAAAAATCAAAATTGTAAATCAAAATTTTGAAGAGGGTCGACCCTCTCAAGTTGTGCACCCCATTTTGGGATGTTATTTTTTAAAATAAAATTAAATATAATTAAAATAGGGGCCAACCCCTATATGTGGTGCCCAAGGAAAAGGTGAAAGGGTGTATTTAAAAAGAAGAGGTGTCCATTTGAGGTGTCTCTATTGCTTCATAAAGTCGCCCCTCTTTGAGAAAATATTTAAGGAGATATTGGAGTTCATTCGAAGGCAAGCAATTATTGAATATCATTTGAATATGAAGCATATTTAAATAAAAGTTATAGTAGATCTAAAAGCAAGATCGTGACAATTCTATAAGCAGAAATATTGAAGACTATATTACAAATTTATGAGTAGATAGATTGTAGATTTGTGAGTAGATATTAAGGTAGTTTTTTATGAAGTCATGAGCATATTTATAAAAGAGAACTGAGTAGATCGAAGAAGAAGTTTCATATTATCATCATATTATTTCTTTGGAGGTTGGTGCCTTCTAATTAAGGAGATCGAGAGTTTGGAGCCTCTCATTAAAGGAAATTGGTGTCTCTTGCTAGGTTGGTGCTTAGTGCTAGGGATTGGTGTCTCCAGTGGGTTGGTGCCTACAAAGTTTGTAAGAAGATTTTATACGAGCAATATTTTGTCATGGTTTTCTCCTGTAAGGGTTTTAACTAAGTAGATCGAAGAAGAAGTTTCATATTATCATCATATTATTTCTTTGGAGGTTGGTTCCTTCTAATTAAGGAGATCGAGAGGTTGGAGCCTTCTAATTAAGGAGATTGAGAGGTTGGAGCCTCTCATTAAAGGAAATTGGTGTCTCTTGCTAGGTTGGTGCTTAGTGCTAGGGATTGGTGTCTCCAGTGGGTTAGTGCCTACAAAGTTTGTAAGAAGATTTTATACGAGCAATATTTTGTCATGGTTTTCTCCTGTAAGGGTTTTCACATAAAATATTGTGTTTCTTATGTGTGTGGATTTTTGTGATTGCTTCATTGTGACTATTAAAGTTTAAGGTAAAATATTGGCTTATACTAGTTCACCCCCTCTCTCAATATAAGTGTGTGTGTTTCATCAATCTTAGAATCAAATAGAAAATTATAGCAACAAGATCTCTTTAGTAACATATTGGATTATAGATCACTTTAAACTATCATCTCTATATCATGAAGCATTCTAATCTTGCATTGCTTGTGTGGTATGTTTGTGAAGTTGTAGATCAACTTCTTAAGGGATTGATTTGTTAGAGACAAGTCAAGGTATTCACATCTTACATCAAGAGAGGGCCCAATATGCTTCTTAGCACAACCAATATTTAGGTATAGGTTAAAAAATAACCACATTGAACTTTGTAGTTTACATTCATACTAAACTAGGTTACAATAGAAGGACAAATTTGCATACCATGTTTCAATCTAAGACCATGATTCTTGACACAACCATGATATCTAGTATAATAAAATATTTAGTAGATTTCTTTCATTTCCTTATGATATTTGATCTACAAAGTGATCCTTAATCACTAATGACAACTTTAAGAAACCCCCCTAAAAAAGATATAAAATCTTGGCGAATCTTTCACTTTTTAAAAAAAATTATTATTATTACTAGCAAATTTTTAAATCAATATAAATTTGTAGAAAACCTTGGTGAATCTTGATGAAAAATAGGCAAATGCATTAATTACCATGGCAAATCATTGCTTAAAAAATACTATGAAAAATAATGGATTGAGAATGTTAGTGATTGAATAGTTCTAACTTGCGGAATTTAGGCAAAGCCCTAGTCGGTGGGGTTTTCCATTAACCCCACCATCTCGCAAAGGCTTCGCCACTAGTTCTGGTGGGTGGGAGGCTATAGAGTTGCTTCGCTACCGACCATATATGAGGCATATAGGGCGGTGACTAAAGCTCGGGTGGTGGTGAAGCATCGGTTCATCGGTGGGCGAAGCCGAGACGGTGGGGTCTTGCACACACGTTGGAAACAAGAGTTCCATGGATTCTAGTTGGCCCACCCCAACTAAAATTCCCAACTATACTCTCTAGTTCCCACCGGGGACCCTAGCCGGTGTAGTGTTTGTGTCTATAATTCTTTAATTCCTTAATATTTTAAATCAGCCCTTAATTTTTTTCACCACCATTGATTTTATTTATAATCTAATGGTTTGGGTTCAATTTTAGGCCCCATGGGCATTGGAGCTCTGTGGGTATATTTTGGCACATGGAATTTACCCCCAATCATTAGATTATAAATAAAATCAATGGTGATGATTAAAAACTAGCAATATGGACCTAAAGTAACCAATAACTATATAATATAAGTGACAAAAATATTTCATTTTCTACTATAACTTATAAACTTTAGGTGAATCTAATCTAATTAGGTATTGAATATTGTGGAGAATTTTGAGTTTAAAATTTTAATAAAATAAATATTTTGGCAATTTAACCAAGACTAAATAATGTTTTGTAAAAATGTGGCAATTTAGGTCGCCTTACAGCTTGTACTATTAGCCAAATTTTGAATTCCTAATTTCAACTATTAGCCATTTGACGAATATTAACCACTAAAATATCATTGTTAATCACTACATATCATTTTTTGGATCTATGTGCTAGTGTGTATGATTATGAACTAAAGATTTTATATGGTAATATATTAAAATATAATTCATCTAACATACCAAATAATTTATCCTCTGACCCTACCAAGTTCTAATAAAAAATAGTTTAAAAAAGGAATTGTTATCATATTTTAACAAAAATAAGAAAATGAAGCAAACACCAAATTTATCATTGAACACATGATGCATTAAACATTATTAATATTAAACCACAAGTGCAAGGACAATTTACAAGGTGAAAAATACCTTCCATATCGTATGGATTTTTTTTAGGGGAAAATATGATTAGTTTTCCACCCATAAAATTATTGGACACATTTCATCATTTCCTTAAGGTATTTGATTCTTATTCTTCTTATTATTATCATTAGTTTGATGGCCATATACTCAAAAGTGTTTATTTCTTAAGAATAAAATTCAAGGTTTGATCATCAATAGTATGATAGATGTAAATAGGGGCTTAGTGATAGGGGAAATAAGTTTGTTTCCCCCTCAAACAAGTCCCTCAAACAAAAATATCAAAATTTATACTATACTAATTTGTCCCCACAACATAATCAAGCTAACAACATAAAGACTATTGAAGAGGATGAACAACAAGACTATTTCCTAACATCACCATCTAGTGTATATTTAGATTGTGTTGGTTTAATTGCATATCAATCTAACATATAATTTCCACTCCCATTACATTCTCTAGTGACGAAATCCCAAGAAATGGTTTTTATGGATCATTATTTATCAAAATGATCTAGTTCAATATAAGCCCATAGAGGGAGTATTAGTTGATCTTGTCTCAACATTAAATGTGTACAAATGAATTTATTTTAATCATCATCTAAATAGAGACACATACACTCACTTTAGGATAGCCATAAATTTCTCAAAGAAAAAAGTCAAGGTACTTTAAGGCACATAATCATAAAATTGTACCTAGATATACAAGAGGATCCAACACTATTTCACATTATTTCAACATTATATTGGTTTGATATGATCCTTGGTTGTCCTTGGATTGAACAATTTTAAATTTTAAATCCATTCCCCTCAATATTACACTTATTTGTTAATTTTATTTATTATTGAAAAGGAATTACAATTCTAAGAGAACTATTAAACAAGTTTTAGATATTGAAAATGTTAGACACATTTTTTAACAACTACAAGAGGCAACTCAAGAAATAATATATGCATTATATACTATATACAAAATATTTAAACAGCAATGAGACCAAGAGAAAAATAATAAATCAATGGATTATCAAAAACTAGGGGAAGAGTCCAACCCAATTTAAATGTCCATACTAATCCTATTCCAATAGACATTAAAAAAGACCAAGGGTGTGTTGCTAAAAAAATTTAATCAATGTTACAATAAAATGTGTTAAATCAACAAGTGGTTGAAGATAATGTAAAATCAAGCCAAAATTATTATAAAAAATGAACAAATGGCAAAACCAATATGGTTTCCAAAACTCAAAATAGAAGTACATCCTCCTGGACACATATTTGTTAAAGGGACACAATAAATGAAGATCATGGACCTTCCCAAGTGGACATTTGCATGGATAATATGGATACGTTTTCACCTTGTGATTAGGATGAAGATAGCTTCACATATTTTTTAGGTTCTTTCAAAATTAATATTACTTATCAAATGATCAAATTATATATTTTTTACTTCTATTTTGTTAAGAAAATCCAATGCCTTCTATTGTACATGTTGACACAAGTGGCCATGAATATTTCATCTTTGTTTTATGAGATTTTTTCTTCTTTTAATACCATTTTATTTATTTTTTACTATCCTTTGTGCTCTCTCTATGTTTTATGCTTTATAGATTTGGTTTGATGCAAAGAAATACAATTGTCCCTATGTCATTTCATTCACAATGATAAAAAAAATAGCTTCCTTTGCTTCCTAGTTTATAGCTTTCTTACATGGTTTTCATTTTCATTTACACTATCTTTCTTTTCTTAATTACAATTCTTCTTTTTGTATTTGAATTTTTTATTTTATACTTATATGGCCTTTTGCCATTAAACCACCTATTTATTCTTATATTGTGATGGCTCTCACACCCTTCCTTAGTCTTTTTATAGTTTCCTCAACCTTTCCTTCCTTCACTTGTGGCACTTTCGATCACTAAACACATCATAAATGCTAACTTCCCCATTTGAGGGAATTTATTGTGCTTTATTATAAAAGATATGTACTTCATATCTATTAAGTGAACCAAAATAACTAAATATTTCCATATACTCACCCTAACATGGTCTCATGTCACCATGCCTACATGTTAACATCTAGCATGGGATTTATTGCCTTGTCATCTCATAAGGAATCTATTTGTTTTGTTAATTCATGATTTCATATTATTAAAACCTACTTATATTGATCTTTCACACTTACATCTTATATTTTTTTCATTCCATTTTCATGTGATTCTCTTTTTACATTGTTTTCACACAATGGTACCTACACATCATTTTTGCATAATGGCACCCACACATCCTTTTCATATGATGTCATTTTCACATCATTTTCACATCATTTTCACATGATGAAAGCTTTATGATTTTCTTATATGATAACATTTTATAGAATATTTATTAAGACATTCTTATGACATACCATCTTATGTAGCATTGATTATATTGTTCTATCGTGATCATATCCTCTATGATAGTTTTTGCATTGATCATATACACTAACATTTAGTACATGGATATATATTTCACATCTAGGATTATTCCTACATAAGGGGAAATATTGAGGGAAACCATGTTTACCGATATTACATGCAAATTGTGTATAGGGTGGTTAAATTCTTTTACTTGACCATTAAAATACTTCGATAAATCCTTATTCCTCCCCTCAAACTAAATGCGTGATCAAATCCCACACTTAATTTGAGGTACACATACAATACCTACCAAAATACCTTAGATTTTACATGTTTCATGTTTGCATATGTTGTGGTGTCCATAGCTGTACAAATATATCCTTTTCAAATGCATCATGATTTCATATACACCAACTTTTACATCATGTCATGCTTGCATACTTTATGAGGGAAAAAATAGTTTAAAATCCATAATTTGTTTATGAATTATGATTCTATGTACACCATTTTTACAAGTAATGCACATAAATTATTGAAAGGAGCAAGCTATGCAAAATAACTTCCTTATCTTAAAGGAGAGTATTGTGCAAATTTTAGATCCTTTCAATTACAAAAAGGAGAAACACAAATAAAATCATACCACTCTAAAGTGCACAATAAATTATTCAATAATCTAAACATGGTTACAATACACTTACAAAACTATTATTTACAAAAGTATTACCAATTGAAGATCTAGAGTAATTCTAATAATTCCAATAGTATAACAATACCTATAAACTCACTACTCAACACATCAATCTCAAGAATCCTATAAATAGGAGAAATGGTACCTAAAACCATCAAATGGTAATTAAAAAATGATGAGCTAAAGTCGCCCAAAAAAGTGGCACCCAAATATCTAGTTAAAAAACCAACATCCAATCCCAAGATAAATTTATTGGCTAAAAATAACATACTCCTTCCACTTGTTATAAGTGCATCATAATCCACTTACCGACTTGTGCACTCCATTTTAGCTTCATTATCTCCATTAAAAGATGTCTTATGATGTGTCATAACATGTGTCATAAGTTGGTCAACAAGTGTAACTCCTTATATCATTTTTCTATGTCTGACGTGTTTTATATTTCCAACTTTCAGAGGCCATAACTTTTGATTTGAAAGACTATTGGAAACCTTTTTTAAATTGTAGAGGTCAAAAAAATCTATGTAGCAATAGTCCCTAGAAATGATTTCAAATGAAATAAATATTTTATTTATCTAAAAATAAAGTCTATAGCCTAGAAATTGAGTTTTTGTGTTTCATAGTTCAAAAACGACATTCTTCATAAAGTTAATATTAGAAGCAAGACTAAGACACCTTTCCTAACGTTCTCCCACTTCTTGAAAATTTTGCAAGAGCTAGAGTACCAACACTTATGAATTAATTCCTAGGGGCCAAGAGGCCCATAGATTCATAACACCACCTAAGCTTTTTATGTTCACTAGTTTCATCAATTCATTTGAAATATTTTGCAAAGTGTCAACTTTATCCAACACGACCCCCCATACTTTACCATGTCATGAAAATAATGGTGTTGGACATTAATATGATTTATTTTTACATGAAAGATTGGGTTCTTTGTCAGAAACATGACACTCTTATCACATAAAACTATAATATCTTCTAGATTAGGATCTGCATATCTAAACACAATTGCTTAAGCCAAATGGCCTCCTTTCAAACATTAGTAGTTGACATGTACTTTGCTTGTGAAGTAAGAAAAATGAACAAATCCTATTATTTTCTCATCTAATTGATAGCACCACTAAACATAGTGAAAATATATATATTGATAGATCTCATATTATCAACATCTCTAGCCCAATTTGAATCTACAATTCCACAACTGGTCACTAAGCATTAGTTATATATACCTACCATGAAAACAAATGGAGTATTCAAAGGTACCCAAAAATATTTAAAAGACTCTCTTCATTGCATCTTAGTGCACTTGTTAAGGATTAACCACACAAGAACTAAGGCCTCCCACCTCTTGGACAATGTTTGATCTTGTATAAATCATATCATACATTAAACTTCAAACAATACTAGCATAAGGTACTCTATCCATATCATCCATCTCACAAGGAGAAGTTAGAAATTGCCCAATTGATAACTTGGTCGCCACCGAAATAAGAATGCACAAAAGTTTGCAAGCTAACATATTTGCGCTCTCCAACAATGAGTTCACATATTTAATCCAGACCAACCAAAACTTTGTTAACTCTATCTCTTATGATCTCCATATTTGACTGTCCCTAAGCCCTCCATCTTAAATTACGTCGAAAGATGAGGCTTCAATCCACAAATCATATTCTTCTCATTATCAAAAATAGCATATCATCAACATATAATGTAGTAATAAAGAAGAAATTATCATTGATTTTATAATAGATGCAATGATTTAATTTGGATCTCAAAAAATTCAAACTCAACACAAATTTTTAAAACTTTGGGTACCACATCCTAGGAAATCACTTGAGCCCATACAAAGTTAATTCAACTTACAAACCAAAATTTCTTTACCTTTTTCAATGTATTGATCTAGTTTTTTACATATAAATTTCTTCCTCCATCTTCACTTCTATCTTCTCAACCTCAAGATCAAATACTTCTACAATAGATAACAAAAACCGAATAAATGCTAACTTAACAACTAAGAATAAAATCTCACCATAAACAATTTTCTCATCATTATTTCCTTTTAATTTATTTAACAATAACAAATCTTATATAAATTAATTCATTTTAAATCTAAAAAACTTTTACCATCATCAATATTAATACCATAAAATATAATTAGAATTCTTAAAAGATTGTATTATAAAAGCGGAAATTTCGGACTCAAATAATTCCGATGTCAAATCTAAAAATTTGGCTTAAATGTATATCACCATTAAGAAAAGGACTGGTTGAAAAGGAGGGCCCCTTAATAAAAGTTTTTCATTTGGTTAATGAGAGGGATGAGCACTCGTGAAAATTAAAGAACATCACTTTCTCCGTCATTAGACAGATAAAAGGCAATTAAAAGATGCTTGAAAAGGAAAGGACACATTGGCAGTATAATGGAGGAAAAACGTTTGAAAGCAGGATTGTTTTTTATTGGAGATAATATTTTGACAGATTCTTCGGATTGTTTTTTGTCATGATATTCAATGTAAGACATTTCTTATCAAACTATCAATTCAGTACTTTTGTTGTGGGTGTAGGGAATATCATTTGATTGTTCCACTTTAAAAGTTTTTAAAAAAATCATTATTTTATATATAGTATAAATTTTGTACCCTTAGGTTTAATTTTTTAATTATATAAATGAATTTTGTTAGTTAACAATTATTAGAAGTTATTTTTATTTATTTGAGAGTATTGATAGTATCTAAATTAGAGGAAGTTATGTCTTACAATTAATTATTGTGTAATTTTTTTTTCGATTCATAAGCACTTTTTTAGATTGGCGTTATGAATCAGCAAGCCACACATTGGGGACTACGGACTACGAGTCAAGCTTGTGAGCACATTGGATCAATGAAGGCATAGTGTCGGTGATCACAATAGCCCAACGAAGACTTGGACTGTGATGTCCCCTCGCTAGACAGTTCTCAGGAATAGTGTGTTAGCCCTTTATTGGACCCTTGTGGGCTAGCCAGATTGGTTAGAGGGTCAGTGTTACTTTCTGGAGAGTTTGATCGTTTTGGTTTTCAGAGCTCAGTGCCTGGTTCACAGCAGGCGTTGGAATTTCAGGAGTCCACAGCTTCTAACGGCACGGGAATATTCTGAGTTTTGAGCGAGTTATGGAATTTTAAGTGATTAAGTTAATTATTTAACTTAATGCCTTTTTTATTAAAGTCACATCGACTTTAATATATTTTATATCACTTAAAATGTTCAAAAGGAGATTTAATATTTTAATGACTAAAAATATTAAAAAGGTGCGCTCAAGTATTAAGTGGAAACTATTGAAAAAGACTTAATACAATATTAAAAGATTTTAATGATTGAAAAAGGTGTATTTTTCTTGAAATGCGTGCCATTTAGGTATAAAGCATTTCTTTGGCAATAGAAAATCATCTTTGACAATTTCACTTTGCCTTGTGCTATTTTCTCCTATGCATTCTCCTGTGACCAGGGTTTGAACATTTGTCCATTGAGGAACGATAACTCTTCAGTGTTGAGTGCTTTTGAGGCTGTGAAAGATCAGCTGAATCAGTACAGTTGAGAGCTTCACACAGAGGTTCTCCAGATACAGACAGAGGTTTTATATATTCAGATTTCTTATTGTTTGCAAATAAATGAGGGTTTCTTCATCATGAGGCGGTCCTCTTCAGCAACTCTTCAGTTATCAACTTTGTTTCTTCAGCAGTTGACTTGGCCGTACATTTTGCCTTGGGTTTTGTGCTTCTCTGGAAAAGGCGTGTGAAGGGAACTTGATAAAACGCCTTCCCTTTTGCTCTTCTTTGTGCTTCTACTTTGGCGTCTACTACTACCAGGCCATTGTATCTCATTTCTGAGTGGGAGAATCCAGATCTGGAGCTTGGGCAAGCTTATTTGCTTGAATTCTTCATTTCCGGCTGTCAAACTGGCTTATATCTTTAATTAAATAATCTGGAGATATTTCAGTATGTTTATCATTCTCAATCTATTTGTTGGAGTTAAATAATATCTTATGTACTTTCTTTTTGAAGAAATTAGAGCAAATTCACATTTTATGAGCAATTATGATGTGCGCCCCTTCTCTTCTGTCTATCAAACATTCTCTAAAAAAATTAAATAACACATAAAGACTTAAGAAAATAAGGGTTTTGAGCTGAGAGCTAGCAGGGCTCATCACAGTGGTATCATAGCTCTGATTCTGCCAGCTTGTGGGGTTAGAGAAATTTATGAAGTCACATAAAGAGGGTTTTGACAAATTTTATTCCAGAGGGGGTCCTAGAAATCAGAGAGGTGATCAAAATCCTTTCCCACCATTTCCGTTTGCAGATCAAGAGGGGGAATTTGATTGGGATAATATGGCGAACAGGGCAGGAGAAAGTTCTCACAGGAATCCTTGGGATGATGAGGACAGAGAAGCAAAAGACGTGCTCAGAGGTATGGTTGTAGGGCAAGAACAGGTGGCGACTATTCTTCAACAACTCAGCACGAATGTTCAAAATTTGACAATTAACAGGGCTCATAGTTTGGGTCCAGATCATGATGGCAGTATTCACAGAGAGCCTCAGAGATTCATAGCTCCAGTACACACCTTTGAGAGAGCTACATGTCCTACTTTTACCAGAGATGATGCTGAGGAAGTGGACGAAGTTGAACAGGGTGGCGAGATTAATTTTGCAGATAACATTATGGCTATGCATGATGAGTGGGATAATTTTCCACCGAGAGTTAAGGAGCACCTTAACTTCGACAAATTCATGAGCCAGAAGAGAGAACACACCAGAAGCAGGAATGACAGGTGGCCTAGATACAAGCATAATGATCTTAGACAGGCTACCAATAAGCTTACCTTGGCAAACTTTGATGGCAGTGGTAGAGTTACAGCACGTGCCTGGGTTAGTAAGCTTGACACATTCTTGACACTACACCCCATGCCAGAGGAGGATGCCATTCATTTTGCAGCACTTCACCTTGATGGTGTGGCACATGACTGGTGGATTCATGGTATGGCTACTCTTCATCATGACAGGATTACCTCGTACCAGGAGTTTACTGATAGACTGGTAGAGAGATTTGACAGAAGGGATCCTGAGCTATTCTTCAGAGATTTGGCACAACTGAAACAATTAGGTAGCTTGGAATCGTACATTGGTGAATTCCAAAGGCTATCTGTGATGGTGACAGGAATCTCAAAAAGAAGGCTGATCATATTGTTCATTGAGGGTCTTTTCGAGCCCATGAAAGGTTGGATAAAAGCATTTGATCCACCTACTCTACAGGAGGCCATGAGGAAAGCTCGTAGCATGGAGCTATCTACACCTCGTAAGCCATTTGGCTCGAAGCCTACTACCTCATACACGGAG
This sequence comes from Sequoia sempervirens, assembly GCA_007258455.2. Classification (NCBI taxonomy): domain Eukaryota; kingdom Viridiplantae; phylum Streptophyta; class Pinopsida; order Cupressales; family Cupressaceae; genus Sequoia; species Sequoia sempervirens. The sequence goes on from VDFB02193867.1 coordinate 459,174,731, forward strand.
AATAAATCAGATCCAAAGAAGGCTGATAATGCAGATCAAAAGAAGAAATTTACAGCCCCTTTAGATCGAGAAACCATGAATGATTTACGAAGAAGAAAACTCTGTTTTTACTGCAAAGGTCTGTATGACTTTAATCATGACTGCCCCCTCAAACCTAAAGGGCAAAACAAGCATATGGAGTGGTTTTATGAGGGAGAAGCGTTGACTGATTTTTTTGATCAGCAAGCTCCAATCTATGATACAGATGGAGAAGAGTCAAAAAATGAGGCAGAAATTGTAGTAGAAACAGAACTTAAGGAAGCTCATATGTCCAGCATGCAGAAAGAGGGTTCTTTTAGACTCCATGGGATCCTAGCTGGTCAAAGGGTCATATCCCTTCTAGATACAGGTGCAACCCACAACTTCATCGATTCACGGTTAGTGGAGAAACGGGGAATTCAAACTCAGCAGTTTGAAGGCATATGTGTGAAGGTTGCAGATGGATACACTCTCAACTGTGAGAGGATGATACCTGACTTGCCTTTGAAACTTAACAATTTTGAGTTCAAGGCAGATTTTTATGTTGTAAACATGGGTGGAATGGATATTGTTCTTGGCATGAAGTGGCTTCATGCAATAGGTGAGTTCACGCTTAATTTGCATGACATGGAGATGAAATTCACCGTAGATGGCACAAATCATATTCTTAAAGCCATCAAGGACAACAACCTTAGAGAAATTTCACTCCGGAGAATGGAACGTTTGATTCGTAATGATATGGTAGAGTGGGCTGCTGAGTGCAAGCTAATGCCTTCACAGTTGGAGCAGCAAGCCTTTTCTTACCATCCAGATGTGCAGGAACTTCGAATCAAACATGCAAAGGTGTTCAGTGCAATTCCACCTGGCAGACCTCCTGATAGAGGTATTGAGCATATTATAGAGCTGGATGAGGACACGAAACCGATCATGATTACTCCTTACCGGCACCCCAAGCGTCTGAAAGATGAGATTGAGAAAACTATTCAGGAGCTTTTAGCTATGGGGCACATTAGGCCGAGTAAGTCACCCTTTGCTTCATCAGTTGTTTTGGTGAAGAAAAAGGATGGTACACTCAGGATGTGTATTGACTACAAAATGCTCAACAGGAAGACCATAAAGAACAGGTATCCTATTCCACGGATAGATGAGTTGATAGACGAGCTTCATGGAGCTTGCTACTTCTCAAAGATTGATTTGAGGACAAGGTATCATCAGATCAGAGTCCGAGAGGAGGACATAGAGAAAACTGCATTCAGATGTCACTGTGGACACTATGATTTCTTGGTTATGCCATTTGGTTTAACCAATGCTCCAGCCACGTTTCAGTCTACAATGAATCGGGTTTTCCATCCTCACTTGAGGAAATTTGTATTGGTGTTCTTCGACGACATCTTGGTTTATAGCAAATCATGGGAGGAACACATGGTTCACTTGGATGAGGTACTGAGTATACTTGACAGGGAGTCCTTGTACGCCAAGGAGTCCAAGTGTGCTTTAGGCATGGCAGAGCTTTTATATCTGGGGCACATCATCAGTGGTGCAGGAGTCAGCATGGATCCAGAGAAAGTTCGAGCCATCATCGATTGGCCTACACCTGAGACATTGACATAGCTCAGGGGATTTGTACGATTGTGTGCCTTCTATCATCGGTTTGTTAGTGGGTTCTCGCGGCATGCTGCGCCACTAACTGATTTGACTAAGAAGGGTGCTTTTGTGTGGACACCATTAGCACAAGCATGCTTCGATAAGTTCAAACTTCTCATGACTACGTGTCCCGTTTTGGCTCTACCGGACTTCACTAAACCCTTTGAGTTACATTGCGATGCCAGTGGTGAGGGTATTGGTGCAGTTATCATGCAGGATCGACACCCTATAGCTTTCGAGAGCAGAAAGCTAAGAGGTCCTGAACAGAGTTATAGTATCTATGATAAGGAAATGTTGGCTATCATGCACGCGATGGCCAAATTCAGACAGTACTTGATTGGTAGTAAATTCACTATAAAAACCAATCATAATAGTCTAAAGCATTTTCTTGGGCAGCGAGATCTTAATGAGAGGCAACAAAAATGGGTCAGCAAGCTACAGTCCTACGATTTTGACATCTCTTATGTCAAGGGCACTCAGAATGTGGTTGCTGATGCTTTATCTCGCCGTCCTCACTTGAGCTCTATTACACTGGTTTCAGAGGATTGGAGACATGTTAGTAGCAGAGTATGCTAAGGACCCATGGGCCTCTAGCATAGTAGATGGATCAGTACTGGATGATAGGTATTCACTTGTAGATGACCTTATCATCTACAAAGGGAGGATTTTATTGGTCCCAGGTTTTGAGATGAGGGACAGGGTTTTGAGGTCATTCCATGATTCACCCATGGCAGGACATCCTGGTTACTTTAAGACCTATAGGCAGGTATGGGAGAGATTCTCTTGGAAGGGTCTCAAGTCTTATGTTCTCCAGTATGTCAGGGAATGTCTTGTTTGTCAGCAGAACAAGCAAGAGCACACATACCCTACAGGTTTACTCCAGCCGCTTCCTATTCCAGAGAGGAAGTGGGATTGTTTGTCCATGGACTTCGTCACGGGCTTGCCAAAAGCTCAAGGGAAGGACAGTATTTTTGTGGTGGTAGATCGATTGACAAAATATGCACACTTCTTTGCAATCACTACTACACACACGACTACCCAGGTGGCAGATTTGTTCTTCCGAGAGGTATTCAGGCTACACGGTTTACCTCGCAGTATAGTCAGTGACAGGGACATCAGGTTTATGAGTAACTTCTGGCAGGAGTTATTCAAACTTTGCGGGACAGAGCTCACCCCGAGTACCAGCTACCACCCCCGGACAGATGGGCAGACAGAGATCGTCAACAAATGGGTGGAAGGGTACTTGCAAAATTATAGTTCAGGGCAGCAGAAGGCATGGGTGAGGTGGTTATACCTTTGTGAGTATTGCTACAATACCACCCATCACATGAGCATCCAGATGACACCTTACCGAGCGTTATATGGATATGACGCTCCGAGCTTTCTAAACTTATTGCTGAGCCACAGTAGAGTTCCCAGTGCTGGTGATTTATTACAGGAGAACCAAGATATTATGAGAGCACTTAGGGAAAATATACAGAAAGCCCAAAATCAGCAAAAGCAATATGCTGATCAGAAATGAGTAGAGCAGTCTTTCGAGATTGATGATTTGGTGTACCTGATGCTTCAGCCTTATAGGCAGTCCACCCTTCATAAGAAGGGCTCCGAGAAACTTAAGCCGCGATACTATGGGCCGTTCAGAGTTGTCAGACGTGTCGGTCAAGTGGCTTATGAGTTAGATCTTCCGGTGGACAGTAAGGTTCACAACGTGTTCCATGTGTCGCGTCTCAAAAAGGCGTTGGGACAACACGTAATTCCTTCTATTGATTTGCCACCCCTGGATGATGAGGGGAAACTAGTTTTGATACCTGAGGCCATTATGGACTCCAGAGAGCGTCATCTTCGGAGGCGGGTTATCAGGGAATACTTGGTTAAGTGGAGGAATCTACCGGCAGAGGATGCTACCTGGGAGAGTGACAGTATTCTTCAGCATCCGACTTTGAGTTTGCTTGTGGATAAGCAAATTCGGGGAGGGCGGACTGTGATGTCCCCTCGCTAGATAGTTCTCGGGAACAGTGTGTTAGCCCTTTATTGGACCCTTGTGGGCTAGCCAGATTGGTTAGAGTGTCAGTGTTACTTTCTGGAGAGTTTGATCGTTTTGGTTTTCAGAGCTCAGTGACTAGTTCACAGCAGGCGTTGGCATTTCAGGAGTCCACAGCTTCTGACGGCATGGGAATATTCTGAGTTTTGAGCGAGTTATGGAATTTTAAGTGATTAAGTTAATTATTTAACTTAATGCCTTTTTTATTAAAGTCACATCGACTTTAATATATTTTATATCACTTAAAATGTTCAAAAGGAGATTTAATATTTTAATGACTAAAAATATTAAAAAGGTGCGCTCAAGTATTAAGTGGAAACTATTGAAAAAGACTTAATACAATATTAAAATATTTTAACGATTGAAAAAGGCATATTTTTCTTGAAATGCGTGCCATTTAGGTATAAAGCATTTCTCTAGCAATAGAAAATCATCTTTGACAATTTCACTTTGCTTTGTGCTATTTTCTCCTGTGCATTCTCCTGTGACTAGGGTTTGAACATTTGTCCATTGAGGAACGATAACTCTTCAGTGTTGAGTGCTTTTGAGGCTGTGAAAGATCAGCTGAATCAGTACAGTTGAGAGCTTCACACAGAGGTTCTCCAGATACAGACAGAGGTTTTATATATTCAGATTTCTTATTGTTTGCAAATAAATGAGGGTTTCTTCATCATGAGGTGTCCTCTTCAGCAACTCTTCAGTTATCAACTTTGTTTCTTCAGCAGTTGACTTGGCCGTACATTTTGCATTGGGTTTTATGCTTCTCTGGAAAAGGCGTGTGAAGGGAACTTGATAAAACGCCTTCCCTTTTGCTCTTCTTTGTGCTTCTACTTTGGCGTCTACTACTACCAGGCCATTGTATCTCATTTCTGAGTGGGAGAAACCAGATCTGGAGCTTGGGCGAGCTTATTTGCTTGAATTCTTCATTTCCGGCTGTCAAACTGGCTTATATCTTTAATTAAATAATATGGAGATATTTCGGTATGTTTATCATTCTCAATCTATTTGTTGGAGTTAAATGATATCTTCTGTACTTTCTTTTTGAAGAAATTAGAGCAAATTCACATTTTATGAGCAATTATGATGTGCGCCCCTTCTCTTTTGTCTATCAAACATTCTCTAAAAAAATTAAATAACACATAAAGACTTAAGAAAATAAGGGTTTTGAGCTGAGAGCCAGCAGGGCTCATCACATGGACCCTGGTAGCCATAACAACAATGTCACCACTTAACCATCACACTATGGGATGAACCCAATTATTGTATAATTGTTTTATGAAGGGTTAAATAAATTATATTTTTTAAATAATATCTTAACAATAAACTTAAAAGAAATTAAGAGCAAGAATAGTAGAGGAGAGAAAACATAAAAGATTTGATTTAAAGAATTTGAATTTTAAGAGAAAACTCTAATCAGAGTAAATTAAAACACACTTTTCTACGTTTTTAAATATGAGTATAATATTAGGTCTTTTGAGCACACAACTAGTCTGAAATCAACATATTTCAGTTCTCAAGATTACATGTCTTCTCTATTACACACTTTTAGTTCTATTTGTTGCTTATAATGTAGGAGTTAATGGTGACTCCTCAACACCCCCAAGATTAGTTGCGACCAAAACCACTTCCACAAGAGAGAGAATGGCAAGAATGCTTGCTTCACAATGCAAGATTGATTAATGGCTGAATTGCTTGATGTAAGCTTGAATACAAATGTACAAGAGATACCTTGCTTATATGGGCAAGGTTGTGAGATAGGAATGAATATGATGTTGACAAATGTCATGATCCTATGACATGAGACAACCAACAACCTAATCACCCAGGAAATGATGCATCCTAGCTAGATAAGATAAGTTCTAGAAAAGCCAACTAAGACTTCTAGAAGGAATCTTTTATCTTAAGTAAACTTAACCATGTGAATATGTCCCCTAATTACCTAGTGAATGAATAAGCTAGGTACAAGACAATTATTCACACCAACACCCCCCTTAAGTGCAACTTAGGGAGAAGATTATTATGCAAACTATTATGGGTCCCGGCTACTAGGCCATGTTAGGTACCCATTTACAATGCAAATGATGCAATCTCTCATAAAGTAGATAAAAGGAGAAAACCCTGTGGGACAAAACTCCTCTCCAAAAGAGAGAAAACAACCAGAACAAACATGATGTATGGAGGACTCAATGATACCCCCCAAGGACAACATGCATCATGTATATACAATCAAATACCCCCCATAAGAGGGAAGTAGAGAGATAAGATATCCCCCCATGATGTATGATCACCTGCAAACATGGTTAAAGTCTGAAGACAAAACAAAATCCAATATCTACAAACAATGTTTCTCCCCTTAGGAAGAAGATACACCAAGTACAACTGCAGGAATGATTCCCATTCTAGATAGGAAGTAGGAAGAGGAATCCATATGTATGAAGATTGTGTCTCTAAAATCTGCTCATGTGTTGCCAAGTTCTTGGATGATGATGATGATGATGCCACAATCCAATCAGGTGCATGCCCAATCACAACAAACTGTGACAAACTAGGAACCAATGGACACTGATCTTGAACAAGCTCCAAAGACAAACATGAAGTGACAATAGTTGATCCATGACTATCATCAAATAAGAGAGATAAACCCTCAAATTGGTCCTTCAAATCTGAAATGTGAGACTCCACAAACAAAGAAGCAATGTCTGTCAAATAAGAATCCCAATTAGGAAGACTATCAGATACATGTTGCAATGAATCACTGGTAGTACTCAATGATTCAACAACATAAGATGAAGAATCTGGAACCTCAGAAGCATCTTCATCTCATCCAAAGGATCACAAGCATGGGTTATCAACTCTGAAGAATGAGGAAGCACATGTGAGTTGGAAAGAGGACCGTCAAGAGATGGAGAAGAACCATGATCTTCATGCACCTCTCTAATGTGATTCCAAAGAGCATGAGGACATTGGAAGTGAATAAGTGTCTCCAAAAAGTCATTATCTACATTTTCAAAAATAACTCTAAAGACACCAGCCCTAAATCCTTTCCAAATGCAATACTCATCAGCTATGCTAGGACAAGGAACTTTATCAAACAAATAGGACAATAGATTCCTCTCACCAAGATGAGTGAGTATTAAATTACTCCATTGCCTATAGTTCCCTTTCTCCAAAGTAATTAAGTAATCCATTTACAAAGATATGAGCACCGAAAGCCAAAAATAGAGATCTATCTTCAACCTGGAAGATATGGCATAAAACTGCAAAATCTTTGCTAAATATCTGCACCACTAAAAAATTCAGGTCTTCACCTTTCCGACGATATCTCGTTTCAAAATTTTCGCCTCCATATGCAAAAGTTGTGAAAAAATGGAAAAAAGACCTATAAATAGGCACTTGGGGCAAAGACAAGGCTAAAATGGAGCAAAATTAGGGCACACGGGGGATAAAATTACGGTCATCCATGTGACCGGTAGCAAAAATGTAGCAAAAATATAAAGACCCCGTGGGCTAAAACAATGATGTCGGCCAAAATAATACAAGTTTGGGAATAACCCTTGAGCATTCAACAATATAAGATTGGCTTAAAACATTATACAAAGGAATATTTCAAAACACTCGTACCAAATGCCGACGACCAAGTTGATGCGACCGGTGTGCCCACTGTACAAATAGTACCCTGCACGCCGATGCCGCATTTCCCTCAGATCTGACCAATGCGACAGCCAGTGACCGGGTACGCGCCTCTGATGAAGACCTTACTGCCGATGATACGGAGATTACCGTACACTGCGCTGAGTATGTCGATGTGACTGAATGACAGGCCGACCAGGGAGATTTGACCCGCCAATGAAGACGATTGGACCGTGGGCATGGGTAGATGACTGGACGGCAGGAGATTAGGAATTCCGGCGATGGCAGCGACCACTGATCCGCCGAGGAGATAATGTGGACACCGATTAAAAAGCTATTGTACCCTAGATGGGACCGGCCGATGCAAGTTGACGCCTGTGGAAAGTATGCCGATCTTAGACTTTTGCCATCGTGGATTTGACAACCGGCGAGAATAAACTCGTACCCTTGATGCAGACAAGGACGATTATTGATGTGATCCTGCCCGGAATATGCCGAATGAATGAAGATGTGACCGGCAAGAATAGGTCGATGGCAAGATAACCGGCGGTCGGTAGATCTTGGTCTGCGTACGGGTGCTGCAGGCGACTAAATACCTATGACCAGGGATTTAAAAGCCCGAAATAGTTTCCACCAATAAACTTTATAAGCCCCGAAAAATAATATTGCCCCAGATTTTTACAAATAAAAGCCCGAAAATACAAAAAATTGCCCCAAATTTTTAAATAAAATCTGCAGAAAAATATTTTTTTTGCGAAAATTGAAAGATCGTACTGCTTGGGACGCTGTCCCAGCGAATTTTTTTTTCGCCTCAAAAACATCTTTACCTAATATAGACGAATTTACAGTCAAAATTCGTCTGCGGAGTCCCTTGATCTCAACTGTGAGGTTCTTGAAACCCCAATATGCACCCAACAAAAATCTTTAAGCCAAAATATCATCCTCAGATCTGGGAAGGAATCTGCAACCCCTGGAGTGCTCTGATACCGTGTAGGAGTTAATGGTGACTCCTCAACACCCCCAAGATCAGTTGCGACCAAAACCACTTCCACAAGAGAGAGAATGGCAAGAATGCTTGCTTCACAATGCAAGATTGATTAATGGTTGAATTGCTTGATGTAAGCTTGAATACAAATGTACAAGAGATACCTTGCTTATATGGGCAAGGTTGTGAGATAGGAATGAATATGATGTTGACAAATGTCATGATCCTATGACATGAGACAACCAACAACCTAATCACCTAGGAAATGATGCATCCTAGCTAGATAAGATAAGTTCTAGAAAAGCCAACTAAGACTTTTAGAAGGAATTTTTAATCCTAAGTAAACTTAACCATGTGAATATGTCCCCTAATTACCTAGTGAATGAATAAGCTAGGTACAAGACAATTATTCACACCAACACATATAAGAACCTATTAAATCTATGAGCTCTACTAGAATCCACTTCAATTCAATTTGAATCACCCTATCATGCCTCTAGGGGTGTTTAGAATTATTTATGCATTTGTACATCCCACCAAGGATCTTAAGGTCATAAAACTCAAACGGAAGAGGAGTTTGTAGTGTTCTTTAGCATTATTAGTTGTTTCTGAACACATGATGAAGATGCAACTTCTATATAAAATCACCTCAATGATTTTAGAATTGTTGTGGTTGTTATGTAACCATCACTTAGAAAAAATTGTAATTTTTGCATAAAGGCCTATCATACTTTATTTTTCACCAATTTTCTAACATATTGTACTTGTATTTTTCTTCACATGTCTTTTGAACTATGTTTTAGTTATCCAATGAATTTAAATTATCTTTTTATCAATCATACCTCTGCAATGAAGATGGCACCTCACCTTGCACCCTTCTAACTAAGATTTGGCAAACCTTTGTCCCCAATTGTTTGAAGATGTTTGAATATCAAAAGCACTTGAACTTGTTGAAGCCTGATTATGTCGACAATCATTATCTTCCATTCAAGTGAAACAATTCAAAAGATCCATAATAGCCTAGTGAGATTATAAATAAATGTAACAATGTACCTAGTCCCAAATTGTGAAGGTTGATTCATGTAACATAGGTAAAATTAATAAGATCAAGCACGACTCATGTAACATAGGTAAAATTAATAAGATCAAGCACGACTTAGGAGATCTTTGCGGCTATTCCTTTGGGAAAAAATTATCTATGATATTTATTCAATACACATCCTTCTCATACTCCTTGGCATGCCTCTACTAATTATAGTGTTTATTTCATTTTTAGTCATCCCATTGGCTACATATTCTAGAAATTAATACTCTCATGCCATAGTTAGCTATATTCACTTTCTCCAGAAACTCATGCAAAATGTTTTCTTTCTTATCACATTAAAATTTATGAACTTATAAGAATTATCCTTCTTTTTCAAGTATTCACTTGGCATGATGAAAAAATGTTAATATTCTTCACAATAAATTTATCCATCTAGAAGTCTATGTTATTTCCTTCTTGTGTTATTTGATATACAAATGGTATATTTTTCCCCAAATTTGGAACATGGTAAATATTGGGTATGACACCATTGTTAAGAATTACATCTCTTTTATTGAAAATGGAAATTGATGAATTGTATATAGTGCACAACTTGTTCTCCTTTAGGGAGCTAAGGATGATAAAAGAGATAGATTGTTAGACATATTATGTATACAACCAAAATCAAGAATCCACTCACTTTTAGAAGTAGTAGAACAAAGAGTGGTGTTTGAAACAAATGCATTATCTTCATCTCTGTTGTTTCCTTCCACTGCCTCATCCTTCTTCACATATCTAGACTTGAATTTTATTCTCTTATAGATCTAAATCATTTCCTTTGTCTTCATCCTTTTTCTTTTGATGACAGTCAAAGATGTATTTTCCATATTTTCTACAATAGAATCATATCGTACAGCTTTCATATCCTCGACCTCTCCCTCAAAAATTATCATTCTTCATTGGTTCTCTACCTTATTTTCCTCTCCCTCTTTCAAAAGAGGTATCATTCATCTCACTTATTTTTTTCTATCTTGTTGATATAAGATTATGGCATACTCCTAATATGCCCAAGAGGTATCAGATTGTATTACCCCATGATTATCATTTTACATAGAACATCAAAGAAACCTAAGGTTTGAACATCACCTTTATTGAAATGAAATAAGAGAGAAAATCTATATAGGGTGACTCGAGAATTTCTATCACAATGTCTACTAGTTGTTGCTCATTCTATTAAAAATTCATTCCACATTCACCTAAATGATACTATTTTTTTTTATATTTGATAGATGATTCTCTATCTTATCCATAAATTGGATTTGAAGCTCAATCTTCACATTCATTACAACCACCACCTTATCTTTGTCCTTTTAGTTGATGTATTTTATAACATTCCCTTTATCCCTTGGCTCAACTACAGAGCCAAAAATAACAATCCATACTTCTAATACCATTAAGACAAATTTCATCTTTTGAGCTCAAGCTCAATAGTTGGTCCAAATTAGGGGTTGTACTAGAAAAATATTCTCTATCATGATAAGTGGGAGGTATTTTCCACATCGTGTCAAATTATGATATTGTTATCAGGATTCAACCGTGTAGTTTTATGAGAGATGGGTTCTTGCGAACCACTATTCATAAAACATAGGTCAGTGAGCTTGACTCATAAAACTACATGGTTGAATCTTGATATCAATATCACAACTTCTCTATCTTCTTCACACAATCTACTCATATGTGGTGTTCTACCAGACTCTAACTACTAGTGGCTAATTCTTCCTAGTTTCTTCTACCCTTATATCACCTTTTGTGAAAATGTGTCATAGAACAATCCTCCTTAATTTTTTAAGAGATACACCTTAGACTTGTCTTATCTTAAAAATTAAGTGTCTAGACTATAGTTTCTTTATTAATCCCATCTCCTCATCTAATAGAATTCCTCACTCTCTATGACAAGATTGCTTCAATCTTCTTCATGTTTGTTCTTAGTTTAAATTTTCATACATTGGCTCCATCATGTTTTCATTACCATAGGATTCTCCTTTGTTAAGGAATTTTCAATTTATGAATTTACAATACCTTCCACAAGCTATGGAACCCTTTGAACCAAGGCAAAAAACCTTTACTTTCATACCATATTAGAATCTCCAAATATTTTCCATTAGATCTCATTTTTGTAATTTTTTAATTAACAAAATAAAATATAATAGATAATTTAAAATATAATAGATCAATTTTTGTATGAGATATGTTAATTCCCTATCCATTTTTGTAATTCCTTTGTATGTTAGTTATGTATAATTGATAATTTATAAAATAGCTAACATGGAGGTGTCTCTAATTTTTCACCAACCAACCTTTGAATACTTATCACAAATCTATTTTCCAAATAATAGACTAGATCCCAAATGACTTCACTAATATTGTGAAACAATATGTAGCACCCAAGTGACACACTCTATCTTTTGAGGTTTTACAAAGTTTCATACTCTCTTCTTTCTTAATCGAAAACTCTACTTTAGCCTATGTAACCATGTGAAAGCATTATATCAACGTCTAGTCTTCACATTACTCAATAGATTATTTAGGTTTTCATACACACAAAATTGTAAACTAAAATAATCAACATATAATTCATAAAAATAATAATAATCTAATGTGAATAAAAGTAAAATAGAAAATAGAATGAATTTATTTTTACGTGTTTCAATATTTCTTGACCTCTTCTAATTATTCTACATTAGATATGGTAAGTAAAAATTATGTTAGCTTGGCACTCACAAAATTATCTGTATAAAAATTGATTTGGCCACCCAAGATTGTTTACTTCACAACTAATGATCCAAAAATATTCCTATCATAATTTACTCTTATAAAAAGTAAGTCATTCCTTAAACCACTTTGTTAGGTTTTCTTGTCAATTTGATCATCAAGGATCTATAGCATTTCATCTCATTAATTTTTAGAATTTTCCTTTTCAATTTAATGTTGCCTGGTGGCTATATTTCATCTTTTGTTATATCAATTTTTCTAGGAAAATAATAAATATCATGTACATACTATTCGCCTCTATTACCGACCTATTCACTTGAGAAATCCCTAAGGCGAATAGGTTGGTGGGGTTTTTGCGAATAGGTCAATCCTGAAGGGTAGGTGGGGTGGGGACCAACCTGAGGCGAATAGGTCGGTCCTGAAGGGCGGGTCGGGAATTATAGTTAGTAGATTATATTTGTGGGAGGATATAGGAGGCCCACCCTGGATGGTGGGGTTGGTTAAAGCATAAGCATCTCAAGTTGAGGGGTTGCTCCATTTTGCACCCGACTGCATCACATCTAATGAATGAACCGCACCAACCCTTCAGGACTAACCATATATTCTTTAGCCACCAACCATATTGGCCTTAGGTCGGAAAGAAATAACAATACAACAATCCAACATCCTTCTGGCCTCCCTTGTTAACTACCTTCCACCTAATCAATGACATCGAATTCCTTCTAGCAACTCAATTTGTTTGATTTTTCAAATAACTTGTGAAATACTTTGCATGGGCCAATCTTCTTGTATTTCAATTTATTATAAGCTTCTATAGGGGAAGATACTTTTACTAGGTGCATTATATTTATTTCTCCCTCTGCATAAGTATTTTCCATTTTGTGTGCATCCTCTTGCATTTTGTGTTTTGTATTGATCTCCTCAAAGTGTTTCTTGACTTGCTAGGAATATCATATATATCTTGTACATAGTATTCATATTTAATGGTGAGACACATCCTTCTTTTAATTATAAATAAATTGTTAACATCATACAAAAATTTCCCATACACCACTTGTAATGATGTATTTACCTTAAGTTCTTCAATAAATTTTTGCATGCAAACTTTGCTTATGTTGAAATGGAGTCCCACTAAATGGAATTTTCTCCCATCAAACACCTAAGAAAGCTATCAAAACTTTGATTGAAAATATCTATTTGAAAATTAATTTGGGAATGGTATTTAGGACTATATTTGATCCTTGTACCTAACTTTTTCAAAGTGTTCATAAAAAATGACTAATAAATTGGATATATCTATCATAAGTAGTTCATACAACACATACGAAGGCTAAATATTTCTTTCAGCAACACATACTTCATCAGGAACATTAGGAGAGAGAAAAAGACATACTATAGAACTTCAGTAATATCTCTCCATTATCAGACATGCTTCTAATCCTCATCTAAATATATCATTATAAAAATAATTTTGATGACAGTAATAGTGCACTATACAACTTTCTTGGCATGAAACAAGGTATGACATCCAACCATAAACTTCAACAAGCGTAAGATAAGGCATGGCAACCAGTCATGAACTTCAACAACTCTTCTTAGATAAGGCATGACATCCAACCATGAACTTTAGAAACCCTTCAAAAGCAATGACAACCAATGCCAAGGACTACCAATCTTCCATACTTCTCAAGTCCTGACATCAATGAAAACCAACAATAAGTGTTGACATCAATGACAATAGATGCCAACAATCTCCCACAAATCTCCTCAAGTGCTGACATCAATGAAAACCAACAATTAGTGTTGACATCAATGAAAACAAATTCCAACAATGACAAAGATTAAAAAATAATGTTATTTTTATTATCAAATCTTCAAAGTCTACAACATCTTAAAAAAAAACTAAACAAGCCAAAACATTGCTACAGGAAAGATTTTTCAATCAATCATTTCAAATCAGATTCAAGAGTCTTGAAATCAACCACCAATAGCAACTTATAAAGCCACAAATCTCTGATGATACCCTCCAAGATGTCCCAATCATATTGATGCAGGAGCATGCAGGGTATAAGGAAATCTTGCATCAAAAAAATATTGCTATTTTATTTTGTTATTTTCAATAAGGGGCTAAGGTGTGGGGAAAATAAATAAATTTTAATTTGCATCATTGTAATTTTCCCTTATGGTGATTTAAAAATGTAATTTTTGGAGGAAATATGCTTTAGTAAAAGTTTCAAAGGAATTTAAATTGGAATATTCAATTTGGGGTGTCCAATTCTAGGTGGGGACCACTTTGCATGCATGTTGTTGCATGATCATTTGCATACTTTGCATGTTGGTGCATATCCATATTTGGAGCCATCGAAATCGTCGAGAATCAATGGAGGTGTCATTGTTGACCAAAGATGATTGGCCAAAAGATAGGCACCTATGTGAGGGCTATGTGAATAATTAAGTTTTATATTTTATATTTGTAATCTCCTCAACTTGGGAGTGATATTTCTTGGAGGTTTTGGTAGGTTGTTTTGGAAACCATCAATGGTTTTCCTCTCACACTCTCTTCTATATTGATGATTGTTCATTTCGAGAAGTTAGATTTTTGGAGTTGAAGTTTAGCATAATAGGATGCTACCAAATTTTCTAGAGGATTGTGACTCCAATTTTTTACATATTATGTAAGCAAGACCATATGATGAGGAATGTGATGTTGTAATTTCATTTTATTTCATAGATATTAGAAATCCTATGCTTCCTTCTTACATTTGTTCTATGTAATTTGTGGTGTAGTTGTTTGTTTCAAATTTGGATGGAGGTGTGTCTTTTCTTAGAGAGAGGAAGAAGACATTTTTATTGTAGTTTTGAAGGTGTTTGAATAACATAAAACAAACTTGAAGGTTGTAGGTTTATTGCAGCAGTGATTTCCATTGAAGGTTGCAAGTTGAAGGAGCTAGAACCTTGTGAAAGAATTTGGATTGAAGGAGACCATTTGTATTTTGATTGTTTTTGTTATATTTCAATCTCATATCATATTTGTAATGATTTACATCAACCCATATGGCTGCACACAATTTAATTCTAGATATGTTTTGTAATCCATAAATTTTTAAGAGATTTGAATGAATAAAGAAGGAATACTTGTTGCAAATTTTTTGTTGTTGTTGCAAATAAATTTCTGAGTTGTATTGTACATGGTTGTGAGTTTGTGAATGAGGGTTGGTTTCCTTCTACATCACAAACTTCACCGGTATTTCTCTTCTCAAACTCTTAATTTTTCTCCCATTTCCTTTATGTTCTTCTCTTTTCTCACTTGGGCGTGGTTATCACTATTTAAGTTGTTGCATTCTCATCCACTCCCCTTCATTCCCCTCATTAAACTCCCTTCATTCATTTCTGGTAGGAAATTTGGATTCTTTTCTAAAATTATCCTCCATCGTTTCACTCCACCACTCCACTACTAGATGTCTAGATTCTTTTCCCTCTTTTATTGTTGAAAATTTTAAATTCCAAGAGGAGTTACATGATGCCAAATGTGTGAAAAGTGCCTTGAGATCATGCCTATAAGAGCAAAATAAAAATTCACAGCAAAATAAAATAAAATAAAATGCAATTCTTTTGTGTGAAAAGTGCCTCGAAATCATGCCTATAAGACCAAAATAAAAATTCACAACAAAATAAAATAAAATAAAATGCAATTCTTTTGTGTGGTGCCATGTGCAATAAAATATATTATTTTATATTGCATTATTTTATTTATATTTATTTAGACTATAGGAATTATATCACATTCTTTTATTTTTATTTTTTAGACTATAGGAATCAGGTAGTGTGCTTGGTAATTTTTTTTGTAAACCTTTTTCATGTGACCAGTGACACTAGTGCGACACACCCTTTGATATCATTGGGACAGAGGAGAGACTAGACCTCATGACCTCTTGCCTACAATAGGATGTTTTAGCCAATCAAGCTAGGCCCTCTACCCCTTGCATTCTTTTATTTGAAGTAAATATGCTTTAATTAGATTTTTCACATTCATGATTAAATATTTTTAAGAAAAATATATTTAAGTAACAATTAAAAGGTTTAATTTTAAACATGTGAATATTGATAATATCAAGACAAAGTTAACTATGATAGATTAAATGTAAATCCTAATTTGACTAGAATCAAAATTATTAACTATGACATACATTAAATGTAAATCTTAACTTGTTAGAATCAAAATTATTTTCTTAACAAATTTGAAAAATAAATTAAATAATGATTAAATTAACAATCATTTGATTTGTATGGATGGTTGTGCAAAGAAGAAAGAGACGTCTTCCTAAGCATAATCATTCCTCTCAGTCCCTTGTAAAGTTTGTTCATGGTGGTTGGAAAGCTGCTCGTGTGGTTTAGCTTTGCTTTTCCCACTATTGCTTGATGTTGTTTGGTTGTTGTTCTTCATTGTATATCTTAGGTGCAGTTGTTTGTATCTTTTGTGGTTTTTGGTTTCTTGTTGCTATTGATTGTCTAGTGTTATATCTTTTGAGCACCATTTTGTACCTAAAGTTGTAAAGGGTTTCGGGTCCCTTCAAAACCTATTTTTCCCATATAATCAAAACAATCATTTAATTTGTAACATTTATAAAAATTAATGGGTGGTTACAACATGCAATTTATGTTTGATAGAGAAAGCGAAGATGAGTGGCCTTGGAAAGGTAGCTCTTTTGGTTGCTTTTCGGTCAAAAATTCCTATGAAGAATTGGTGAAGCCTCAAGTTGTTGTCCTAGACCATTTATGGGATAGGGTGTGGTTAAAGAACCTAGTTCCCAAAATTAACTGTTTCTAGTGGACTGCGGCTCATGGCAAAATTCTCACTATTAACAATCTAGTTAGGAGGGATTTCCAATTGGTTAATAGGTTCTCTCTCTATAAATAGGAAGAGGAGTCAATTGCTCATATTTTCTTTTACTACCAATTTGCGAGGGAAGTGTGGTCCTGCTTGTTGTTGTTGTTGTCCTCAAATTGGTTGTTTCCTAATTCAATGAAGCTTTTTATTGAAAGTTGGTCAAATTGCTCCTTTTCACATAATGTAAACGTTGTCCTCTAGAACCAAGGTCCTCCATTTTTCACTCAGGGTTTATGGAAGGAAAGGAATAATATAATATTTAGGGAAGTGGAGAGAAGTAGCTGGGAGGTTAGTCTAATTATAAAAACCTAGATTAAGGAAAACATTGAGGGTGGAATATACAGCTTCTCTAAAACTTGGCCTAACTACAAAGAAATGAGGATTAAACAAAACTGGGGAATAAGGAAGGATCTAACCAAACTCAATTGGTCAAAGATTCTTAATAGAATGGCTATTGTATGGAGCCCTTCACAGGAAAATTGGATAAAGTGTAACTTCGATGGGTGCTCAAAAGGAAACCTGAGACAAGTTGGAGTAGGGGGTCTGGTAAGGAGCCATAAAGGTGACTGTATTGTGAGCTTTGGAGTGAATATGGGTGTCTGTTCTAATAATAAAGCTAAAGCTATGGCCACTCTAGGGGGTTTCAATACTCTAAAGAAGTTGGGTTATAAAAATTTCATAATTGAAGGGGACTATAAGCTAATTGTGGACATTCTAAATGAAGAAGTCGCACCACCATGGGAATTAAAAAAATATAATAGATAAATGCCAAGTCATTAAGAAGTCTTTTAACAACTGCAAGGTGCAACATGTGTATAGAGAAGAAAATAAAGCTACCGACTATGCCGCCAACGTGGCGCTAATTGTAGGGGATGGACCCGATGAACTAATGGCAACATGTCAAAGTCTTTAAGAGACTTAATCATAAAAGAAAAAATTGAAAATAAATATCATATGCAAAAATGAAAGTTTGGTTTTATGTGGGAATAATGAGTACCAAGTGGTGCCTTTTGGATTTCCTTGTAATGATGGCATTTGGAGTATGGGATTGTATCAGATGATCTCGATAGGAAGTAATTTTAATAATTCTTCTTTTAAGGAGGTGGCCAAAAATCACATGAAGTTAATGAAATTGCTAAGGGATGTCATTTCTATTCATGTCAATTTGTCTTGTGTCAGCCATTCCCGTATTTCTAAAGTGGAGAAAGGTATGAAATTTAATAGGGATTTAAATTCTTGTAAGAAAAATGATGAGACTTGTGTACTGGGAAATGTGCCGCTAGTTTTATCAAAAAGAAACTTCTCGATTCACTACTCTTTATAGGCTCTGTGTGTAATTTTGCGTAAGAGTGTTTATTGCATTCCGAGAAAGAAGCAAACAAAGTGGGTGATTATGAAGAAAATCCTGTTAGAGCAAAATAATTTGTGAAGGAGTAAATGGGAGGACCAAGGAAGAGAACTGAGCCTCCAAGTTGTCAAGCCCTGAAACAGAATGTGGATTTATGGAGAATGTTGGTATGGTCATGTTCTTCCAATCCCTGAAAGGATACAATGAGAACCTAACGACAAAGTTTACCAACTCTGGAGGAAGGGCTATGTCACCATTGGTGCGGTGAAGTTTGAGGTAACCACAAGATTCATTACAGAAGCTATGGGTCTACAAAATAATGGGCTTAAAGTTGCAAAGAAAAGCGAGGCGGACTATCTGAAGTTTGTCAACAAATTCCTGCATGAAGGGGAGAATCTCAAGAGATTTCAGAACGGGTATGCAAGATTGGAACTCCCTCCTCCCTTTGCTTTAGTTAGCTTTTTTGTTATGTGATACTTTACTCTTGAGGGTAGGTATATTTTGGTACATGCATACCATTTCCCCCTGCTAAACCACATTCGGCATGGTGAGAGAACCAATTTTCCTTTCTATCTATTGTCCTCCCTGCAACTTAATATCGAGAAGGGTGCCAGTCCTCCCCTCCGCCAAGGTCTCATGCTAAACTTGTATAAGTGTGTCGGCATTAAATCCTCATGGCAACCCTTTAGCTAGTAGAAATGAGAACCTTGATCATTTTGAAGAAGATATTGAGAAACAACCTATTGAGGAAAACCCTGCTGCTATTGAAATCATGGCTGAGGAACCTATCCCTTGCCAACCTCCTACAATTGCTGCTAGGTGGGTGCTTATCCCTACTAAAAGTAACTCTCTTATGGCCAATGTGTCAAACCTCTCAACTCTAATGTTGCAGAAGAGTGAGGAAAAAAGAATTTTTGAAATTGAGCTCATTAGAGCTATGCCAGAGAAAAGGAAACATTCACCTTTGTTGTTGGAACTCCCCAAGGCTAAGAAACCTAAAAGAGACTTAAATCCTAGGGACGTAATTAATATCACTAAGGAAGGGAATCAAAATGAGGAGGTGAAGGAAACCTTGCAAGTGGAAGGGAGCGGAGGTAGTAGGGGGAGAAGGTCAAACTGCCTGGCTAAAGCAGCCTCGAAGGATAAAAAAGGAAAACAAAAAATGACTGTGTGAGGAGGACTTGGGGTATGAAGGGTTTGAAGCCCAAGAGGAAGAAGACTCTAAGGATATGGACTTTGAGGACTCAACTTATGAGATGGGGGAAGATGGTTCAAAGGAGTTTAAGGAAGAGAAGAGGATTAGCAAATTGAGCCATCCGAGGATAAGAATAAGGTCAAAAATGTTCAAGATGTTGGGGATTTGGGTATGGAGAACAAAACTAAGGACTTAAGTAATGAATTTTTAAAGAGTAGACTAACTTTTTTGCAGGTTCAGTTCTAAGATATGGAGAAGGCATTAGTTACGCTCATGGAGGTAACTAACAGACTGATGAGGAGGGTGATGTTGGGAGCTACTTCCAGAGAAACAAAAATCACTAGGAAGCTAAAGAAACAGGGGAAACTTGATACCTTGAAGATGTTGGATGAGATCGAGGGACCTAATTGGAGAGAATACATTACCCTCATGGGCGAGTATGGGGACCTATTGAAGAAAGTTAATTAATGGCTTGTTGTAGCTGCTTTGTTGTTATTGATGAGTTTTTTATCCTTTAGTTTTAACATTTCAGACTGTTATTTTAGTATTGCTATGATATGGTGGAATACCACCTGGGACACTGTTGACTTAATTAATGGTTTATGTAGAACTAAGTATACTGGTAAAAACTTACTATTTTTTATTAGTACTTGTTGGACTATGGTTACTATTTTAAATGTTGGCTTGCATGCTAATACTAATGTTTTTTTGGTTGTTGGTGGTGTTGTTTCCCACCTCTCTCTGTTTCCTTTTTATCTGCTGTTGTAACCATGGGATCAGGACCCTTCTCTGCTTATCTAATAAAAAACATGTAATTTCTAGGTGACAACATGAACAATTGTAATCCTAATCCTAATCCTAATTGAACCCTAATCGTAATCCTAACCCTGATTGAACCCTAATCATAGTTGTAACCCTAAACCAAACCTTAACTTTAACCTCAAGCTTTATCTTAGAACTCTAACCTTAATTAAACACTAGTTGAACCCCAACCCTAACCCTAATTGAACCCTCATCCTAACGTAAACTTAACTCTAACCCTAACCTCAACTATGAATTTTATCTTAGAACCATAAAACTAATTAACTCCTAATCCTAACCTGACCTAAACCTTAACATAATTGAACCCTAACCTTAATTAAGCCCTATACTTTATTCAATTATAGTTCTTTTACTTTTGAAAAATAAATACATAGAATTATTGAGTAGTATAGTTGAATTTTAGTTTGTTCCTTAAAATTATTAAATATATTCTAATTAATTGCAACCTTAGTATCATTAAAAATCTATATAATTATAATTGTAAATTATACTATATAATGATAATTATATTAATAAACTTAATCATGAACCTATTTTTTACTTATAGTTATTTTAAGATTGTATATCTCTTACTAATCATAACAAATTTAAAACTATTATAAATTTTAAAAATGGAAAAAAAATATTTAAATTAAACATATATTTTTTAATTATAAAGACATCAAGATTTTACAATACATATAATATATAATTATTAAAAAATATATAATCTTTACTATATTTTGAGATAATAAAAATATTAAATAGTTATATACATAAATATGTATGCATCTATATAGAAAAAACAATGTATTTAAGAACTTCCAAAAATAGCCTTAAATTGGTCAATCATATTCATGATAAATGGTTAAAAATAAAATAAAATAATACATCTTACATTTCTATTTTAGAAAATATTCAATTAAGATTCAACAACAATTTTAATTTATTTTTACAATTTTTAATTTATTTTTATTTTTACACCATTATTTAATTAAAGTAACCTTTCAAAAATTAAAAAATATATTCTATTCTTAAAATATAACTATAAATTATATGATTATTTTACATTTGTTTAAAATCTCTTTTTTATATAATAAAATCTTAAATTTTGATTGAAAAAATATCTAAATACAATATCACAATCATTAAAATTTGAGTTGACACATTAAACAAATATTTTTAAAAGTTCAATTTAATTAGAAATCTATACAATAAATTATTTTTATAATAAAATTGTTAACACATTAAAAGCAACAATCTTTAATGATAGCACCAAATAATTTAAAAACAACCTATTGTTCCAAAAGATAGATCTCATATTTTCTATAAAAAAGAAACAATATTTTATGATAACACTAATTAAATTAAAAACAAATCATTGTGGATTAAAAAGAAATAATATTTTACAATTGAGCTGACTAAATTATTTTTTAAAATCAAATATCTCAATAATTCAAAAAACAAAAAATCTTTTTATAATAATATGGACTAAATAAACTATTATTTAAACAACATATTTTAATATGTATTTTTTTTTAATTAAGATTTTGATTGATAAGTCCTTGCATTTTTACAACCCTTTTGACTGCTTTCTCTTATGAATTTTATAAACAAAATTTATTTATTTACTCATTAATGAAAGGGATAGACATTTTAGAAAAATAAAAAATGGTAACTTGGCTACTTTCTTTGTCATGCCACTTGAGATTTAAAAGAAATTAAAGATCTTGAAAAAAGAAATGGACATATTTGCAATGAGAAAAATGTTTTACAAACAAGATTATTTTTTTGTTTTATTACATAAAATTAATTTATGAGAAGTTATTTTTAATTTATTTTAGAGTATTTATGATTCTTTTAAATTAGAAAATGTGTGTTTTATAATTATTTATAAAAGGTTAAATGATTGTATTTTAAAATAATGATATATAGACATCTACATATATGTATACAACAGATTTAAAATAATTTGTGAGTACAAATATGTAAAAGAGAAATGGGCATGATATAAGGACCCAATTAATTCTAACCAAAACACCACTATTTTTTTTTTGTGTGTTCAAGTATTCATTCACAAGTATACTCAGGAACTTCTATCCATATGGGATAGGTGTATCATTTGTTCATACGGAATAGGAATTCACTTCATCTATTCATATGGAATAGGAATACATCTATTCATATAATCGGAATAGGCATCCACCTAAACGAGGCAGGCATCTATCATCTAATAGGTATGTGCTCTGGCCAGAGTCTTGGACTCATCGGGATCATCTAATCTTGAGTTGCTTCCCTGATGACCACACTCCCTTCTGAAAGTGTGTCGAGGTCGCTGTCCTCAGGGGTATATGAGTCATAATTCTAGGCTTGAAACCCACCTCAAAATTTGGCCTAAAGGCCTTGAGGAATCAAACAATCCATGCAGGATTCTTCCGAGTATAGTTGTATATAATTTGCTATCTATTATAACTGTTTACGTGATCTCTCTAACCCCTAACCCTGTTCCTGAATGCTTGAGTATTGGGAGCATCCTTCATTTCCCAGATTGCCTACATACCCTGCTTCCAAACAGGATCAAGGCATAAAATATGTAGTTCTATTTTCTAGACTATGTTTATGTGAATTGTTATAAAGCGGGTACACAACCCTTTCTAGGGTTTTTATTTCCCCCAGACAATTCCTCTGCGGTTGCTACCCACGAAGGGAAGCATTAATAAATGATCGTCTTGACCATTGATTGTTTATCTAATAACATTCATCTAACCTATTTCCTATTGATATTCGTCACCCTTGTCCCGTTTGAAATTTTCATAATAAACATGCATTGATAAAAATAATTTCAAATCCGAACTATGTTGCACCATAGAAAATTCATACTTTGGGTTTTCTAGGTTGTCACTAGCGGATTCGATTCATTATTATTATCTTGTTAGGTTATCGTTCCAAAGGGGATTTCCCTCCCTTTGGATTTAATTAACCAATGTTCCTTATTTCTCCTTGGTGATTTATAGGGACGATGCCACATACGACGTTATTGCAGTTGTGTTAGGCTATAGATGTAGTAGCCCAAACGCGATGACATTACCCTGAAATGTGGGCCAAAGGCATCGTTAATACTGAATGCTGCTGGTTTTGTTTTTCCATCTTTGATTAGTTTTCCTTTTCTTTCAAAGCTATATCTGACATACTTAATCTTAATAAGAGAAAGAAAATTCGTAATGCATGGTAACTTTAACAATATTTATTAGGAATCTAAACCCATGATGATTAAATGAAACAACAAGCATTGGTCAATAACTTATAATAAGTTCTAATCTTAGTAATTAGGAGTCATAGACATTGAAGGAATTATTTAACCATTTATTCAGTAGCTAAACCATATCCATTCATAAAAATAATCCCAAACAACATAAATTAAGCAATTACTTAAATTGAATGCATGCATTATTTCAGAAAATTTCATAACATATATTATTCCCTACTTCCCTTAGCAAGTTTATACAAGAAATCACTTTTTAATATCATCAATATTTGTTGCAAGATTTATTGTTCTATCTTTTTAAACATATAACACTTCTAGATAGTTTATGTAGCACTAGAAAATGAACATTTTCATGACTAAATTATGAAAAGTAATAAACTATCCATTAACTAGGGTTGTTTGATGAAGTTCTTATGTTGTCTATTTCTTATAGAAGGTTTCTTCTAGGTAAGAATAGGTTTCATTTCATCTATATTTGAAATTGAAGTCTAGACCAAATATGTGTTAATAGAATGTTTACTAGAATTGAAAAAAAAGAGAACTTGTATGCTTCGCTATAGTCAATCAAAGAGCAATATTAATAAATGTCTAGGAAACTTCTATTTATTCATTTATTTAACTCATTATGTTTTGTAAGTTCGGGTGTTTGTTTTAACTATCTATGTCAAAGAAGTTTATTGATATTATTACATGGTTTTGGATTAATGCTATCTTTAAATCTATTGAAATTTTCCAAGCCTAACCACACTAGATAACAATTACATTTTTCTAAAAATAAATATTATACTAAAGGAAACTATCTTCCTATAAATATTCCCTTAAAAGAAGTATTTGAAAAAAAAAAAATCTTAGAAAGTTAAAATATTAACTAACCTTTTCTTTAAAGATATTAACATTTACTATTCATCTAAATAGAATATTTGAAAAAGTTCATAAAAAAAATAGTTTAAAAAATTAGCTAATCTTTTTTTTTTAAGATATTAACACCTACTATTCTCTTCCTCTTTTTAAAGGAAAGATTCCGTTGAGGGTTACTTTCTTCCCTAGTAATTAGGCTTTAAAGAAGAGTGTGCATTTTATTAGCTTTAACTTGAAGCTTCTTTGCTCATGATTCTAATGGGATGCACATTCCATCGGATATGACATATTTATATAAGGATGTACCCCTACCAACATGTCAGGAGAAGTGAAGAGCAATATCATTTAATTGATTTACTCTTAAGCTAAAAAGAAGTAATAGTTGTATGTGTTGCAAAATAAGGCAAATGCATTAGAGTAATTTTTTTTTTCCTTAGAATATCAATTTGGTGGCAAGTATTGAATGCGGAAAAGAAAGAAAGAAAAATTATAATTATGTCAAAGATAATCTTTTGAATCTCATAACCCCGATAATAAATAGTTTTCCTATTTATGAATTGTTTCTTCTACATAAATATTAACAACTCTTGTTTCCTCCTCTATAATGCTGCATTCTCATGATTTGCATAGTTACTAAGGATTCCTAATAGTAAATGTTTTGTTTAAATTTAGTTACTGCATGCATTAATTCCATTAGACTCGGGTATTGGATTGATCATTATTTAAAAATCCTATTCAGGTGTGTATTATATTATACAACTATCTCCTAAAAAAAAAACCATTCTACTCTTGAGATTATGGAAAATACGTTATCCAGTTTAACACTTTACATATAAAACAATATGAATCCATAGCCAAATTTAATGGAATTCTTAAGTATGATAAGATAAGAAGTGGATGCCAATGATACCACACACACATTCATTTACAAAAAACAAAATGCTTTGAATCCTACCCTTAGCGTTGATTCTTGGTTGGGGGTCTGAAGTAGGGAGGCGCCTAAATAGCCACGTTCACCTTCTGCACAAATCTTCAATATAACACTCCTCTGGAATCCCTTCCAAGACATCAAATACACAGGTAATCGGAGATGCCCAAAACGTAGGCCCATACATTCAATTTATAGATAGAAATGCATTAAATTCTTTTCCACTGTAGTTTTCGAATTAGCTCTTGAATTTATTGAGGTAGTTGGAACGTAGTCCATGTGAATAATATGGGTGGGGTGAGAAGTCAGCGTTGGGCAGCAGTATGTTGTTCTTGGTTGACAAGTAAGCATATGATACATATGGTGCCTTAAATTTATTTGACTTCAGCTCTAATGTCTATTTTTGTTAGGTTTAAATTTAATGAATTCTGAATCACAATCTAATTGGAAAGGATGTGGGGAGGTAAAAATTTTCAATTTTTCCATGAGTAACAAATTATTAACACATGTTCAATGCATTCACCCTTTAAAATTAAAGTTTATCAAATGTGCAGTAAAAAAGTTGGTAAGGCGAAGGAGTCATGACACATGAGCCCACAGTGTAACAGATGAGTGGTGGCATTGTTGTTGTGGCCACCAGGGTTCAAGTCTCTAGACGTGTCCCCCAGTTTGGAGTGTTGTGTGGTGGCATTGGAGTTTGGGGCCACATTGGGGTTCAAGTCTTCGGACTTGACTGTAATGCCCCGTCTTATAACCTAAGGAATGTTGCAATTGTGTATAAAAGTGAAATAATTTTTTTTTTAAAAGTATTAATCTTAAGTTAATTAATTGCATACATTCACTAAGTTACGCGACGTTACACTACTTGAGGTTCCATAGACGACTTTCGTATTTAGCATTGCACATATTTAATTAACATAAACATAAAAGTAAACATTGCATAACATTTGAATTCCATTCATGAAAGTATAAAGTACAAATATGATTCTTACATTGCATTTGATAAGATATTACAATACTCATTCATCAGATGAGGTAGATCAATAATAGTTACAATTACATTTTACAAATGTTCACCTCATATACAATTGAGGGATGTTACAATACAAGATTTCAAATAATGCAATAAAGAAAGTACATCTATATCCAAGTACGAGCTCTCCATCCATGAAGCTCTTGTTGCCATGATCATAAAATGGGGACCCAACAGAGTAAGGTGCACGTTCCACCCAACCATGTGGTACCCGTAGGTCCACCCCCCATTCTAGGAGATAGTAATATGGTTACCTAGACATAACCTATTCACCCTAGACACAAGTACATTACTAACTGATGGTTACATTGCTTCCAGATTTAAGACAATCGAATATAATAAGAACACACGGTTAACTGTTATTTTAGGTGGAGTGTCATCACAATATTGCAAAGGTTACCCTGGTGTTTCTTCCTAGGTTCCGGTCCCCAACTTGGGTTACCCTGGTAACCTCTTACGAAACCCGGCCCCATTTGCAAACTATTGCGAAATCGAATATCTTTTAAAGTAATAAGATATCGATTTGCCATTCCAGGCCTTCTCATCTTATTTTCAAGACTGAACTAGCTCAAGAGTCCATAAGTGAGGCATAATCATATTATTAAGGATTTTAATTCTAACTACTGTGTTGTTTAGTTATCACTAACTTACTAACTCTTTGTAAGTTACCCTGACACCACTTTGTGTGTCGGCCCTCACACAGAGCCACTCCCTTAAACACAACAAATGAATTCTAATTTTTCCCTGACTAAGGTAGACAAGGTGTACAAACATACAACATATAAAACTACACTTTTCATAACGAACATCAATATCCATGTTCACAAAATCAGGTATCTAAGCACCATGCAAATACCATGTACACAACCTTAGCCAACACAAAAATTCAACTTAAACAATCACAACCCCCACGTTATCCAACTTGTTTGGAAGACTTGTACATTTAAGACATTTCCAATTTTCCCACTAAGAAACACGATTAAAGCAAATCAAGAAAAAAAAAGAAACGTCTACTGTTCGGATATACTAAATCCAGTCATAAATAACAGGAAATAAAATCAACTTGACTGTAGTTCTATTTTCACACAATAAAAGAAATCATAAAATTTTACCTAATTCAATTCTCTCTCAATTTCATATAATTAAATAGATATCAAATTTTCTTTTCCAACATCACTACAGTTAAAGATAATTATTCTTAAACTTAATAAGTTAAAATCTTTCAATTATTTTTAATATACAAATAAATAAATATATTTAAATATATATATATATATTGTTAATTCCATATTTTAAATATTGAAAAATCCATATCTTAAATATTGATAAATCCGTATTTTAAATATTGAAAAAATCCGAAAAGAAAATAATACTTGCGAATGCATTTAGGGCCGTGGCGGTTAAACAGTCGTAGCCATGTTCATATTACCAGTCGTCGTCTCCATACATGGGGCTAGCCTAGGTAGTGGGGCGGCGTTGGGGTTGCTCCCACTGTCGCCTCCCTTAGGGGCGGCGGCTGTGGGAACGACCGCAGCCCTCTCCCATAAATAATAAGTAAAAAAAAGCCGAGGGTTTCAATTCCTGCGAAATTTTGATAAACAAATTTCATTTTTTATTTATTTTTGTAAAAATTACCAATTCTAAATCTTGCCTATACGGCGATTTCAAGGAAATAATCATGTATTGAATACAATTTTACATTCTAATTTATATATGAATAAATATATATATATATATATATATATATATATATATTCCAATAGGGTTTTACAGTGGGGATTTTAAGAAAATTTTACATAAATTTATTTTGGAATAAATTTTCTACAGAGTTTCATTGGGGAAATTGGGGAAATTATAAAATTTCTTCAAGGTTTCAAAAGAAAACATGCACAAAAATTTCCATTCAAATTTTAATTTACCCCAAAGGTTTTAAAATCCATTTTCCATTTAAATGATTTCCCCTTCACTATTTTAAATATTTTCCATAGAAAGTATGCTACAGAAATTCTTTTGAAAACAACAAATCTTTACAAACAAGAATACAGTGAACAATTTCTTTGCGAGAAGTACAAGGATTTAATTTAACTGAAATTTCTTTTCTCAGAGATTCTTTTCAAAACATCAAATCAAAAATCACAAGAGAAATACCTGTTTTCCTGAAGCCTTAAAAATATGTCTGGAGAAGAGCTTTGCTTGTAGCTTTCAAAACTTCTCCCGAACACCAAATCCCAATATCCAAAACAGAGAACTTCCACAAATATACAATAGTACCCAAAAAGGATATCACAAGAAAACTTTCAAAGAAATTTTAACAGCAGACTATATTTTCATTTCCTATGAAGAAAAAGATAAACTTCTGTGTTTCCCAAAATCCCATATAACCTCTGAGAAATTCCTCAACCAAAAACATTAAATTTTAACTGGCACACATGTCGAGAAGAAGAAAATATCTTCAACAACTTCCCGACAATCTTTCCTTTCAAGATTTGCATGCCTTTAATTTATTTAAATTTCCAATTTTTAAAAATACAAAATTTATTTACAATTAAAAATACCATTTCCAAAATAATAATTAATTTAAAATTAAATCTATTCACACACATTTAAACAATTTTAATTTAATCAATTAATTTATTTAATTAAATGAATTTAATCTTAATGATCAAATTATTTAACCAAACAAACTAATTAATTAATTAAATACAATGTAAAAGTTATTTCTTTAACATTTAAAAATTAATTTAAATAACAGTATATTAAAGAATAATAAACTATCACTAAAAAAGACAAGATTTTCCTATCAAAGCAATTTAATCCAATTAGGAAAAGACAAGACAACCAAAGACTCCAAACTAAACTGGTGATGTACTATGACTGGGTTTAAGACTAGACTAGGATGAACCATGCTACTACCTCCCAATCAACATATCCGTTGAGTCTTGACACGCTCAGACCTGAGTAACCAGGGGGAGTTGGTGTCATGTACCTGCAATCCTGCAACCAAAAAAATAACATGCATATATATATAATCCATTGTATAGGCACACTGTGTAGAGAAAATCACGGATATCACAGGGCACTCGCAAGCGAGTGATGCAATTCCGTTCTCCACACCAATACATGTCACATTAGACTGACAAATTAAATAATAGTTAGTCCATCATAAACATATACATAGCAATAACATCTGAAGGGAAACATCTACGCTATATCAAAGCATGTCAGAAATCAATTATTACCATACAATGTATCATCAAATGACAGTGAATCTACTGTCGCTCAAAATCAGTGATCAAAATATCCAAACCAAGTACCATAGTCTAACAGTGTGAAAACATGCAATAGAAAACATAAGCATAAATGAAGGGGCACTACATCTTCCCCCCCTAGGATCAGGCTTGCTCCTGAAAGCCTACGAACAGATAGGGATAAAGTTCCCTCATGCGTGTCGCATCCTCCCAAGTAGCAGAAGCCTCATGGCTAGGATCCCATTGGACCCTCACCTGATCAACGTCTCGACCCCTGAGACCGAGCGTCCGACGATCTAGAATGGCCATGGGCTCCAAAGCTAGCTGCCTGTCCTCTACCTGTAACGCATTCCAATCAAGTACATGAGAAATGTCGGGATGATATGGTCTAAGTACTGATACATGAAAAAAATCATGAATACGTGACAAACTAGGTGGTAAGGTGAGTCGATACGCCATAGGATCAATTCTCTCTAAGATCTCAAATGGCCCAACGAAATGAGGCGCAAGCTTAGAGCCTTTTCCATAACGGATTGGACTCTTTCGCAGTCGCACTCGAAGAAACACTCTATCACCAACAGTAAACTGTCGGTCAATTCTATGCGCATCGGCATATTTCTTTTGCCTATCCTGTGCTGCTATCAAATGTTCTCTAATACGGTCAACCTGTTGCTCCATGTCTCGAAGCATCTCAGGACCAAGTAATACTCTATCCTCTAGTTGATCCCAACTCAATGGAGTTCGATAAGGATGACCATATAATACCTGAAATGGTGGCATACCTATGGAACTCTGATATCCGTTATTGTAAGCAAATTCTACTAAATACAGATAATCCTTCCAACATGGCTGTTGGTCCATTACGTACATTCTAAGCATATCCTCTAATATTTGGTCAACTCTTTCCATTTTTCCATCGGTTTGAGGATGATACGCTGAACTAAAGTTCAACTATATACCTAGAGCATGTTGTAATGAAGTCCATAAGGCTAAAGTAAATATAGGATCTCTATCAGAAATAATCCTACGAAGAATCCCATGCAATCTAACTATGTCCTCCATGAATATCCTAGCTACGGATGAAGCATTATATGATGATCGTACTGGTGAAAAATGAGCTACCTTAGTCAATCAGTCAACAGTTACCATAATGGCATCATGTTGACGTGATGACGTAGGTAATCCTACAATAAAGTCAACAAATATAATGTCCATTTCCATTCAGGAATGAGATGTGGCTGCAATAATCCAGCAGGATGTTGATGCTCAGCTTTGACTCGCAGGCATTCAAGACATCTCGATACATAATCAACAATATCACATTTCATACCAGGCCAAAAATACAATTGCCAAAGATCGGCATGCACTTTCTTAACACCTAGATGAGCTGAGTATGGAGATCGATGTGCTTCAGTCATAATTAATGTACGAAGACCCTCAAAGTGTGGTACATAAATACGACCTAAATGTCATAATATACCATTTGGTTCTAGGACATACCCTGCAAATCGACCTTCTAAAGGTCTACCAGATTCAATCTCTAACCTTACTTCCTAATACAATCTATCAATAGGAAGTGTTGCTAATATTTGAACTCTCAAATCTACTTCAAGAGTAGTAGCAGAGATCTCATGTCGACGATGACTAAGAGCGTCAGCCACTACGTTCTCTTTTCCTTGAACATATTTCACTTCAAAATTGTATTCACACAAGAACTCCATCCATCATCTCTGTCTAGCATTCAAGTTAGGTTGCGTAAAAATGTACTGTAGAGTACGGTGATCAGTATGAAGTTTGAAACAATGACCAAATAAGAAATGTCTCCATCAAACTAATGCATGCACAACTGCAGCTAGTTCTAAATCATGAGTAGGATAGTTTAATTCATGATCTTTGAGTTTACGAGACTCATAAGCAATCACATGCCCATCTTGCATCAGAACTGCTCCCAAGCCCTCTAAGGATGCATAAGTGCAAACTACAAAATCCTTAGTAGGATCAGGAACAATCAATATAGGCGTATTAGTCAACTTTTCTTTAAGTGTCTGAAAATCCAACTGACACTACTCTGTCCAAACAAACTTCTTCCCTTTTCTCTGAAGAGAAGTAATAGGATGACCAATTCTAGAAAATCCCTCAACAAACCACCTATAGTAACCAGCTAAACCCATAAAGCTACGCACTTCACCTACATTAGTAGGCATGGGCCAATCTACAATAGCTTGAATCTTTGAAGGATCCACAACAATACCTTTTCCAGAAATCACATGTCCAAGATATTTTATCTCAGTTTGGAAGAAATCACACTTCTTCAGGTTCGCATACAATTCATTTTCCCTTAAACATTGCAATACCTATCTCAAGTGTTCTTCATGTTCCTTCATGTTTCTCGAATAGATCAAAATATCATCAAGAAATACAAGTACAAAGCGATCAAGGTATGTATGAAATACACCATTCATTAAACTCATGAATATAGATGGTGCATTCGTTAACCCAAACAGTACTACTGTGAATTCGTAGTGCCCATAACGAGTACGAAATGCAGTTTTATGAATATTTGCTTCAGCTATTCGCAATTGATGGTAACCAGATTTCAAATCAATTTTAGAGAACACATTAGCTCCCTTGATTTGATCGAAAAGATCATCGATTCTAGGCAATGGATAACGATTCTTAATCGTAACCTTGTTCAATTGACAATAGTCAATGCACAGTCTAAGTGACCCATCCTTCTTTTTTAAGAAGATGACAGGTGCTCCCCAAGGGGAAACACTTGGATGAATGAAACCCTTTTCTAACAATTCCTCTAACTGAATACAAAGTTCCTCTAACTCTTGAGTCGTCATTCTATATGGAGCTCTAGATATAGGCTCAACTCCAGGAACTAGGTCAACTCTAAAGTCTATATCCCTCTTTGGTGGCATTCCAGGTATATCATCAAGAAACACGTCAGCGAATTCCCTAAGAATAGGATGATCATCAAGAGATACCTCTTGACTCTCACCTTCTTCTAGATCAGTAACTGTTGTTGCAAATAGTTGACAACCCTGACGAAGACATCTCTTTACTTGCATAGCAGATATCATCCACAAAGAGATAGGTCTTTGTACACCTATGATTTCCACTTTCGCACCTAAATCATTAATGCAACTAACTGTCTTAAGTCAACAGTCAATCACAGCATGATGAGATGCTAACCAATCCATACCTAAAACTATGTCATACGATCCTAAAGGTGTAACATAAAGATCTACTAAGGTAGTTAACGTACCAATTTTAAGTTCACAGTTATGTACTAAGTTCTCTACTGCTACTTTCACCCTAGAGGCGAATTCAACCTGCCACTTACCACCTTGCTTTACCGCCACAAGACCACAACGGTCAACGATGGTCGGTGAAATAAAGGAGTCGGTAGCTCTGGAATAAAAAAGAATGGAAACACTAACACCATGTAACTTACCTGAAGTCTCGACCACTGTGCTCTGGTGATCGGCTTGGCGGTCATTAACCACAGCATATACTGTATGTGATAATCCTGCATCACCCAATGTAGGCTCTAAAACTATAGGTCGAGGCCCAAATCCAATAGAACCTCTCATCGGACACTACCTAGAAATGTGTCCCTGCTGTCCACATGAGTAACAACCTGTGCCTCTACCGAATCCTCTGCCACCCGAAGGTGCATTTGATTTTTGGAAACTACCTCTGCTAACAGTAGACTGAGCACTCTGTGCAGGCTAATCCTGCCTATTGCGCTTGTTGCGCCACCAGTTGTGACCCTTTCCTGTTTGTGGACTATTACCTTGCTGTGGTTGTGGATTATTATTCTTTTGAGGTGTACGTTGTTGCTGTTGCTGCCCACCCTTAGAGGGTGTCTGTTGGTTCCTAGAGGAACCCCCTGTCTGTGCCTGTCCACCCCGTGGACTAAAACCTATTGCAGGAGCACTACCAATCTGTACTCCTGTGTGACCACCTAACGCCATAACAAGATTCTCTTCCACTATGTGAGCCTTCTCCACTACAACTTCCATAGTCTTTGGCTCAAAGACTCTGGCTCCACCACTAATGCGGGCGTTTAAACCCCTGATGAAGTGTTGTACTAGCATAGGCTCATTATCGCCAATACCTACATACTGCTTGAGTTCATAGAATCTATGTTCATATTGTTCAACAGATAGAGCCAACTAACGTAGATCATGGAATTCGTCAGCCCGACGTTGCCTGCAGTGTTCTGATAGGAACTGTGCTCTAAACCTCTCCAGAAACATCTCCCAAGACACTGAACTAATATCTAAGTGGAGCTTCTGCTCCTCCAGGCGCCACGAAGTAGAGGCAAATCCTCTCAGGTGCATAATAGCGCATCTCGCACGGGTATTGCTACCATAAGGGTGCATGGCGAAGCATCTACCCAAATCCAGTAGCCAGGTCTCTGCCTCTAAGCCACCTCATGTACCATCAAAAGTAGGAGGGCGTGCCCTCAATAAATCCCGCATGTGTCCTACAGTAATAGCATCTTGATGGACTGTATCATCTACTCTCTGTGGAGATCTATCACGCTCTCTAACTACCTCCTGCTCAACTTCCTATCTAGGTCCAAGTCGAGCTAGGACCTCCTCTAATAAAGGACATATCTGTGAACCCTCTATTCCTGATTGTGCAGGATTCTGTCCCTCATTCCTTTGATCCAACTGCTCTGCCTGATCACTCTGATGAGGGCTCAGAGGGGGAGTAACCTGAGGGATTGGCCCTCAGCCTCCACCTTGACCTCTACGACGACCTCTACCACCTCATCTAGGCATGTTCCTACATGAACAATAACGAGTCTTAGATACTAATCAATCAAGGTTAACAAATAGCGACACTACGTACTAGGTCCACCTAATGGGCTCGCGATTACCCAGAGCATCCAGTGTTAGTAACCTTTGCTCTGATTCCAATCTGTAATGCCTTGTCTTATAACCTAAGGAATGTTGCAATTGTGTATAAAAGTGAAATAATTTTTTTTTTTAAGTATTAATATTAAGTTAATTAATTGCATACATTCACTAAGTTACGAGACGTTACACTACTTGAGGTTCCATAGATGACTTTCGTATTTAGCATTGCACATATTTAATTAACATAAACATAAAAGTAAACATTGCATAACATTTGAATTCCATTCATGAAAGTATAAAGTACAAATATGATTCTTACATTGCATTTGATAAGATATTACAATAATCATTCATCAGATGAGGTAGATCAATAATAGTTACAATTACATTTTACAAATGTTCACCTCATATACAATTGAGGGATGTTACAATACAAGATTTCAAATAATGCAATAAAGAAAGTACATCTATATCCAAGTATGAGCTCTCCATCCATGAAGCTCTTGTTGCCATGATCATAAACTGGGGACCCAACGGAGTAAGGTGCACGTTCCACCCCCCATGCTAGGAGGTAGTAATATGGTTACCTAGACATAACCTATTCACCCTAGACACAAGTACATTACTAACTGATGGTTACATTGCTTCCAAATTTAAGACAATCAAATATAATAAGAACACAAGGTTAACTATTATTTTAGGTGGAGTGTCATCACAATATTGCAAAGGTTACCCTGGTGTTTCTTCCTAGGTTCCGGCCCCCAACTTGGGTTACCCTGGTAACCTCTTACGAAACTCGGCCCCATTTGCAAACTATTGCGGAATCGAATATATTTTAAAGTAACAAGATATCAATTTGCCATTCCAGGCCTTCTCATCTTATACTCAAGACTGAACTAGCTCAAGAGTCCATAAGTGAGGCATAATCATCTTATTAAGGATTTTAATTCTAACTACTGTGTTGTTTAGTTATCACTGACTTACTAACTCTTTGTAAGTTACCTTGACACCACTTTGTGTGTCGGCCCTCACACAGAGCCACTCCCTTAAACATAACAAAGGAATTCTAAGTTTTCCCTGACTAAGGTAGACAAGGTGTACAAACATACAACATATAAAACTACACTTTTCATAACGAACATCAATATCCATGTTCACAAAATCAGGTATCTAAGCACCATGCAAATACCATGTACACAACCTTAGCCAACACAAAAATTCAACTTAAACAATCACAACCCCCACATTATCCAACTTGTTTGGAAGACTTGTACATTTAAGACATTCCCAATTTGCCCACTAAGAAACACGATTAAAGCAAATCAAGAAAAAAGAAGTCTACTGTTCAGATATACTAAATCCAGTCATAAATAACAAGAAATAAAATCAACTTGACTGTAGTTCTATTTTCACACAATAAAAGAAATCATAAAAAATTACCTAATTCAATTCTCTCTCAATTTCATATAATTAAATAGATATTGAATTTTCTTTTCCAACATCGCTACACTTAAAGATAATTATTCTTAAACTTAATAAGTTAAAATCTTTCAATTATTTTTAATATACAAATATATATATATATATATATATATATATATATATATATATATATATATATATATATATTTAAATATATATATATATATATATTTAAATATATATATATATATATATATATTGTTAATTCCATATTTTAAATATTGAAAAATCTATATTTTAAATATTGAAAAATCCATATTTTAATAATTGATAAATCCATATTTTAAATATTGAAAAAATCCAAAAAGAAAATAATACTTGCGAATGCGTTTAGGGCCGCAACGGTTAAACAGTCGCAGCCATGTTCATATTACCAGTTGCCAGCTCCACACATGGGGCCGGCCTGGGTAGTGGGGCGGCGCTGGGGCTGCTCCCACCGTTGCCTCCCTTAGGGGTGGCGGCTGTGGGAACGACCGCAACCCTCTCCCATAAATAATAAGTAAAAAAAACCGAGGGTTTCAATTCCTGCAAAATTTTGATAAACGAATTTCTTTTTTTTGAAAAAATTACCAATTCTAAATCTCGCCTGTATGGCGATTTCAAGGAAATAATCATGTATTGAATACAATTTTACAATCTAATTTATATATGAATAATATATATATATAATTCCAATAGGGTTTTACAGTGGGGATTTTAAGAAAATTCTACAAAAAAAATTTTGGAATAAATTTTCAATAGAGTTTCATTGGGGAAATTGGGGAAATTATAAAATTTCTTCAGGGTTTCAAAAGAAAACACGCACATAAATTTCCATTCAAATTTTAATTTACCCCAAAGGTTTTAAAATCCATTTTCCATTTAAATGATTTCCCCTTCACTATTTTAAATATTTTCCATAGAAAGTATGCTACAAAAATTCTTTAAAACAACGAATCTTTACAAACAAGAATACAGTGAACAATTTCTTTGCGAGAAGTACAAGGATTTAATTTAACTGAAATTTCTTTTCTCAGAGATTCTTTTCAAAACATCAAATCAAAAATCACAAGAGAAATACCTATTTTCCTGAAGCTTTAAAAAAAATCTGTCTGGAGAAGAGCTTTGCCTGTAGCTTCCAAAACTTTTCCCGAACACCAAATCCCAATATCCAAAACAGAGAACTTCCACAAATATACAATAGTACCCAAAAAGGATATCACAAGAAAACTTTCAAAGAAATTTTAACAGCAGACTATATTTTCATTTCCCGTGAAGAAAAAGATAAACTTCTGTGTTTCCCCAAATCCTAGATAACCTCCGAGAAATTCCTCAACCAAAAACATAAATTTTAACTGGCACACATGTCGAGAAGAAGAAAATATCTTCAACAACTTCCCGACAATCTTTCCTTTCAAGATTTGCATGCCTTTAATTTATTTAAATTTCCAATTTTCAAAAATACAAAATTTATTTACAATTAAAAATACCATTTCCAAAATAATAATTAATTTAAAATTAAATCTATTCACACACATTTAAACAATTTTAATTTAATCAATTAATTTATTTAATTAAATGAATTTAATCTTAATGATCAAATTATTTAACCAAACAAACTAATTAATTAATTAAATACATGTAAAACTTATTTCTTAACATTTAAAAATTAATTTAAATAACAGTAAATTAGAGAATAATAAACTATCATTAAAATTGACAAGATTTTCCTATCAAAGCAATTTAATCCAATCAGGAAAAGACAAGACAACCAAAGACTCCAAACTAAACTGACAATGTACTATGACTGGGTTTAAGACTAGACTAGGATGAACCATGTTACTACCTCCCAATCAACATATCCGTTGAGTCTTGACACGCTCAAACCTAAGTAACCAGGTGGAGTCGGTGTCATGTACCTGCAATCCTACAACCAAACAAATTACATGCATATATATATAATCCATTGTATAGGCACACCGCGAGAAAATCACGATCATAGGGCACTCGCAAGCGAGTGATGCAATTCCTTCTCCACACCAATACATGTCACATCAGACTAACAAATTAAATAACAGTTAGTCCATCATAAACATACACATAGCAATAATCATCTGAAGGAAAACATCTATGCTATATCAAAGCATGTCAGAAATCAATATTACACCATACAATGTATCATCATGTCACAAAGTGAATCCACTGTCGCTCAAAATCAGCGATCAAAATATCCAAACCAAGTACCATAGTCTAACAGTGTGAAAAATATGCAACAAAAAACATAAGCATAAATGAAGGGGTACTACATTGACCCTTGGTGTTTGGTCTAGGCCCTTAGACCTAAGGTCCACTCCCTCATTGGGTTAGTGGGCTCCCGGGCCTTGTGCCCTCACTGGGCTATTGTGCTCATGGGAGTGGCTATTGTAGGACATCCTTGTCGGGGATGCGGTCCCCTGTTTGTGGCCTCACTAGTTCAAAACTCTAGTCAAAAGCATCTACCTATCAAATATATATATTGGAGAATTTGAATTTTAAAAATAAATTTTAGTAAAAATGAATCAAGACATTCACTTGTTCATTGTTTTCAAAAGAAAGTACAATCTTAGGTCTCTTTGACATACAATGAATTTGTAATCAACTCATTTAAGTTATTAAGATCATTATAATGATTCTCTATTATACAATTTTAGCTTTGTTGATTGCTTATATCAACCCATTCAATAACTCTACTTGAATCCACTTCAATTCAATCCAAACCCTTTTATCACGTCTTTACAGGTGTAGGAAGTTGTTCCACTGTCTTAGCTTCCTTACAAATTCTGATGTGTTTATTGAAATCTTCAAACTCATTATTAGATAAATAATCCCCTCCACTATCAAACCTTAATATCTTTATTTTCTTAAATATTTTATTTTCCACATGTGGCTTAAACTCCTTAAATTTATAGAAAACCTCAAACTTATGTCTAAGAAATTAAATCCATGTTTTTCTAGAATAACCATAAATTGAGTAGACATAGTACAAAGAATTACTAATTGAAGGCATGCTCATGGAAATGTAAATCACTTCTAAAACCTTAATTGCTCTAGTCCTTCCTCAACAAAATTTCACCCAATTCTACTTTCCAAATACACAATATTCACAAAAATCAAAACTAATAGAATAATATAAAAGACTTGTTGTGCCTTGCTCACACGCCCTATCTAAACGGGGACCCTCCTTTTTCCTTTTTTCTTTGTAGGTTCTTTGTCTTTTCTCTTTAGGAGAAAAGTCCTTGAAATTTTTCTTTTTGGAGTGATCTTTCAATTATTTATCAAGTTCTCATCAAATAGGGAAGATTGAGGTATTTTGCAACTAAGAAAGGCCAAGTGGGAAGCCATGGAAATCATTTTGAGGGTCTAAAGTTTAAGTTCTCTTGATTTTTTAGGGATTTCTTCATTCCATGGAATTTCTCATTTTTGGATATTTCTTCATCCTATGGAAATTCACCTCTCGTGGAAAAATCCAAAACTTTCAAAAATCTACGAAGTTAAAAAATCAGTGAAGTTCAAAAATCCCTAAAATTTCCATTTTCAAAAAATTTCAAAGCCCTTTCAAAATTTTGAAAATTTCTTGAAACGAAAATTCCTCAAAATGGAAAATTTTTCGAAATGGAAAAATCTCCAAAATTTCCAAGTTGCCTAAAATCTTTGAAATTTCAAAAGTGCTTCAAATCTCCTAAATTCCTTGACAGGGCTAAAATTCTAAAATTATATGACAAAGTTGAAATCTCAAAAAGGTTTATTTTTTATATTTTAAGGATAAGATTTTAGCATGTGAATTAATAATGGTGATATTTGTTAAATGTGGGAAAATGTGGGTTCTTTTTCTTATATTTTGAGATAAATTTGATACATTTAGATTTCTAAGAGAGATTTGTTCATGTTTGACTAACAGATGCAAGTTGGGAAGAGAGCAGTTATCATAAAATTATCATTGGAAGAAGATTAAATCAAAAGGGGACTTGCATATGGATTTGTGTCAATGCTAGCTGGCCTAGGAGGTGTTGTGTATCCTTGGGATGCTAGGAAGGAAATATGGAAAATGTTGCAACTAAATTAAACTAAATATTAAATGCAGCTCTAGGATTTAATGATGGTTCACATAAGAATTTGTGCCAAAGTATGTGCTAGCTGTGCAAAGTATTTTGGGGATCAACAATAAAGATTTATTTTGAATTTTCAAATGAGGAAAAATTTCATGATCAAGTTTTTAACACAATTTTAATTTGAGGGAATATTTTGTAAGCATTTAATACACCTCCTATATTTAATGAAAATGTAATCTGGGCCATTAGTGTTGATTTGATCTCCACCATTGATTTTGTAATCCTTCTCTATAAAAGGTAGCCTTCTCTCATTTGTAAAGGGTTGAACATGAGTTGTTGTAAAGGAATTTTGAGATTAATACAAGCAAAGGCATTGAAGTGTTGGTGATTTTTTTTTTTAATGCATGGATGGTTTCTTCTAATTTTATTTCCAATTTTACTCTCAATTCTAAATGTAGAGACTTCTAGGGTCATAACTTATTGACTCGGTGGTCAGTTTGGCCTAATATTTTATGGGGAGATGTGTTATGAGGAGTTGTTCAAGGATTGTTGATGGAGCCTAGCTTAGTTGGTGGCCATTTTGACACTTTTTTTGGGATCGAAATATTTCATCTTGACCCTCAAAATTAGCTTTTTGTGCTTTTTTTTCAGTTTTAAGAAAGTTGTTTTCTTTAATAACTTGGAAATCATGTTTCCAATTTGAATTGTTAGTTGGTAATTTGTGTCACCATAGTGTTAGGAAATTTCTAGGAAAAATATGAGCTCAAAGGGATATGTATGCAATATTACCAAAAATGGCAAAATATGACAATTGTTAAAAACTGTCAAAATGGTAATTTTTGGGTTTTTTGTTTTTTGGTTTTTACTTATAAGTTGGTTCTCTTTCATTGTAGAAGCAAAGATGAATAATAGAAGAGTTTAATTTGACAACAAATTTTGATTTTATGGATCTCTTTAATCAATAATGGTTCAATTTTGTTAAGTATTTTCTTTGGTTACATCAAATTCAGTTATGGTGATGGAAAAGTGTTAAAGGTATTTGATGAATATGTTGCTCATACCATTTGTTATTTATTGATTGTAGATTACTTTGTATGTTTAGTCTAAGCCATTTATAGCCTTAGTTCAGCTGTGAATGCCCATTTATATTATCCCAGTAATTGGATATATGTTTGAGTACTTATAGTTTAAAAATCTTAAGTTTTCCTTTGAAGATTGCACTATTTTTGTGGCATTGTGGGTTTAACCCTAATTAAACAGGAATTGGTTTTTGGGGATTTATCTATTTACAACATCAACCATTGTCATCATTGACCTTAGGTTTCAAATTTAGGATTTCTAAACCTTTATTGTTTGAACTTTATTATAAAATATGGGTTAGTTTAAGAAGAAAATCATCACTTTAAAACTACCATATTAGATGTTGAAAGTCATTTTCAGGTTGCTGATCTAAAATAATAGCCTGGGTTTTTACCAATCTTCATATTTTACAAACTCTTATCCTCAAAAGTTCAAATTAAACATTAGTGCCCGTTGTGAAACCAACATTAGAATAACCACTGAGTCATTTGTGTGAAGTCAAGAACTGACAATCAAAGACTTGGGGTTATCTTTCTAAAGTTTTTTGAAGATATATTTCCTTTCAAGAGACAAGGTACTCTGTATGTGTTTTGAATGTGTAAAAACTACTCATCAACAATATCAATCACCATATCTATAGTCACAAATGTTTTAAAACTATTTTCACCTATGTGACCCAATTTTTGGTGCCACAACATACCTAGTTTAGGTTCACTTACATTGGTTGAATAACATATAGTTGGTTCCCTTGGCTTAAAGAGAGTACCACTCCTAATTCCCTTAGCCAACACCAAATTCCACCTATCCATCTTGCAACACTTCTCATCAAAGGTAAAATTCACTTCAAAGTCAATCATATTTGAAACATAAATTATGAAATACTTCTAGAAGTGTTTTTACTCTCCTATCCATAAAAAAAACTTTAGATTTCCTCAAATATTTATTCTAAGAGATTTATCATCATCAAGGAAACATATCCTTCATCACTATTTCTATACTTAAAATACCACTCATTGTGAAGAGTCACATGAAATATGCACTTACTTCAATTAACCAAGATTCATCACCACCAACATTATCAAAGATGAAAGAATCACTACTAATCTCATCATTATTTAAGGATTTATTAGAGTAATCAACAAACCTTTAATTTTCATATTTATATTCATGTTTATGTGATTTCACTTTCCACATCCAAGATTTTACTTGAGTATTGAAACAATATTTAGACCTACCTTTCCATAATGAATTCCCTTTATCTTCTACCTTATTCTTACCCCCTCTATCCTTTGACCTTCAACAAACATGATATACTTTGAGGAATCATCAATGAACTTTTTCTTGATGTCTTCACTTAACAAAGCTCCTCTAGTATCCTCAAGTTTGTTGGAAATATGAATCAACAATAACCCACTTGAAGTTGTAGTCTTTAATGGATCAACAATAACCCACTTGAAGCTATAGTCTTCGTTGGAGGAAAAGACTTGGTTAAATTTGTTTGGTGTGAAGCTTAAGGAGAAGAGATCCTTGCCTTCAGTGGACTTCTTTGCTAACCCATCTGCTAGCGAATATTTTATCTTTGTGCTAGATTGTATTATTGACAAGGGCATTCTTTCCATGGAGCAATTGTTGGTCAGTAAGTTTTTGGGACCTTGTCCTAATATTGACCTGGTTCACAATTTGTCTAAGAATTGGTGGCATCTAAAGGGTTAGGTTGAGGTAGTGGCCCTTGCGAAGGGCTTCTTCTCTTTTTTGTTCTCTTGTGAAGAATATTTGTTGAAGGTCTTGGTGGGGGGGCCTTGTCTTATTGGAAAATCCACTTTGGTGTTGAAGAAATGGGAGGCAGGTTTCTCTCCAAGTTCATGTTCTTTTGATTCAGCTCTTTTGTGGGTTCACTTGCATGGGCTTCCTCTCAAATTTTGGGATGAGTAAGTCTTCAAAGGTATTGTGTCTACCTTTGGTTGCTTGTTATCTATTGATAATTTGACGGCTTCGCAGTGTTGGCTTGTCTATGCTCGGTTGTGTGTGATTTTGGATCAGGCTACGAATCTCCCATCTTTGATCAAGATTAATTCTAAGTTGGGAGCTTGGGAGCAGGTGATTGAGTTTGAGTCAATCCTTTTTCCTATTTTCATTGAAAGAAGGTGGGTCATTGGGCGAAGAAGTGTCCTATGAAGCCTAAGGTGCCTCCCCAAAAGGTTTCGACCCCTTCCCAAATGGACTTGGTGTCAGCCAAAGTTTGGAAGGAGATTGGGAAACGTCCTGATTTTGGGGAAGTGTTGAGTTCTGTCAATCCTTTGGTGGAGGCGGTGAGTGATGGTTAGCCTCTCGGTGCCTGTATTGTAGCTACTAGTTTGGATCCTTGTGTTTCGGGTGAGGCTCTTATTAAGAGTGATCTTTGATCTTTTGTTAATCTTGTTGGTATCTGCCCTATTGAGGAAGTTTTATCTGAGGAGGGTGAAGTCAAGGCCCCATGTGATGAGGAGTGTGTTTTAGATCTAATGGAGGAGGCTAGTGCTAAGTCGTTGGCTCTTGTTGTTACCGAGCCAAAGAAGGTGATTCCTCTGAAGTTGGTCTCTAATGTTATATTTTTGACATCCAAGGAGGATTTATTGGGTTCCCTAGTGGAGGAACCAGTTGTGGTCCCAGAGGATTTTCCTTTGGAAGAGTTGTTGGTGGAGGCTATTGTGTTGAAGAAGTTGGTGCCCACCTCTTTTGTCAATGGTTGTAACTCTTGTGATTCTTAGGGAGAGGAGACTGGGATTCTTATTTCCTTTGCTTCTAAATATCATAATAAGAAGAAATCTACTCCTTCAGTGGTGGTAATGGCTACGAGGAACCGGTTGAAA
This sequence comes from Sequoia sempervirens, assembly GCA_007258455.2. Taxonomy (NCBI): domain Eukaryota; kingdom Viridiplantae; phylum Streptophyta; class Pinopsida; order Cupressales; family Cupressaceae; genus Sequoia; species Sequoia sempervirens. The sequence goes on from VDFB02193867.1 coordinate 459,218,767, forward strand.
TTGGATTGTGGTTTGGAGCCATGAGGTAGAGGAAGGCCTTCTTTGTAGAAAGTTCAGGAGAGGGAAATAAAATGTGATATTGTTGATGGTTCGCAGGCTACTCTGCTTGAGATGGGCCTGATAGTTCCCTCGCAAAATCTTCTATGAAGATCCTCTCCTAGAACATAAGAGGATTAAATAATCCTCATAAACAAGATCTTCTTGCAAATCTTGTGAGAGATCATCGTCCTGCTATCATTTTGATTCAAGAGACTAAGATGGGTGTTGAGAAGGTTGATAAAATTAAGAATAGATTTTTTAAGGACTATGGCTATCAGGCGTTTGATTTTGATGGTGCTTTTGGAGGGGTGGCTACTTTTTGGAATCCTAAGGTGGTTTCTAGCTCTGCTTTGTTTTCTTTTGATAATCATGTGGTTACCTCTTTTTCTTGTCCTAGGGACAAGTTCTCCTGGGTGCTATCGAATATTTATGCTCCTAATTCGAAAAGTGCTTGAAAGCGTTCTTGGGGGAGTCTAAATACCTTTAAATCTCAATTCTCTTTTTAGAATTGGTTGGTGATGGGGCATTTTAATACCCCACTTAATGATTCTGATAAGTTTGGGGGCTCCCAAGTTGTAGATGATAGTTGTTATGATCTTATGAACTTCATTAATGATAATTTTTTGTTGGATTTGGACTTGGGTGGTGCATCTTATACATGGTCCAATAGGTGTGTCGGGGATGCTCTCATCCAGGTTAAGTTGGATCAGGCCCTTATTTCTCCTAATTTGTTGTATTTTTTTCTTGTTCTCTCTATAATCTTACCAGGCTTAGATCAAATCATTTTCCTATATCCTTGAATGTTGAGCTTATAAGGCATAAAAAGTCCTTTCCATTCAGATTTGAAGAAATGTGGACCAACCACCAGGAGTTGCATTCCAAAACTGTTGAGTGGTGGAATATTGATGTTGATGGCTCAGCCATGTATAAAGTTACTAAGAAGATTGCTTCTGTTAAGCAGAACTTGATCTAGTGGAACAAGTCTTCTTTGGGAAATATCTTTAAGGAGAAATCAGAACTCAAGGAAAAAATAGATATCTTGTAGCAGAGAATACAGGCTTCTGGGAATGATTTGTCTCTTCTTTATGAGGAAAGTATTCTTCTGGCTAGTTTACATAACATTGTGGCTAAGGAGGAGTTCTAGAAGCAGAGGTCTAGAGCTATCTAGCTTCAGAGTGGGGATAACAATACTTGTTTTTTCCATCTTACAACTTTGAAGCATAGATCCTCTAATAGGATATAAAAAATTGTTGTGAATAATAATTCTCTTGAAGAGGATGATGATATTAGATCTACTACTTGGTCTTTCTTTGAGGACCTTCTTTCGAAGGATCACCCTCTAGTTGATCCTATTTTCCAATAGGGATTTCTTAATGTTACTCCTAACTTGGTTTCAGAGGAGGAGAATAGGGGCTTGGCTAGTATTTCGTCTGATGAGGAAATTGGAAAGGAGGTGTTCTCTTTTGAAGGAAACAAATCTCTTGGGTTGGATGGATTTTTGATTCTATTCTTTCAGTATTATTGGGATATCATTTCCATGGATGTGATCAATGCCACTAAAGAGTTCTTTTGGAGTAGGCAACTTCTTAAGGAATTGAACTCAATGTTTATTGTTTTAATTCCTAAAAATCCTGGGGTTGAGCATTTTGGTGATTTCAGGCCTATTAGTTTATGTAATTTTGTCTATAAGATTTTTTCGAAAGCACTTTCTTCAAGGCTACAAAGGGTCCTTCCTAAGATTATCTCACCTCAGCAGAATGGTTTTGTACTGGGTAGGCAGATTTTGGATTCGGTTCTTACGGTGCATGAGAATATTCACTCTCTCAAAGTTAACATGAAACCTAGGCTCATTTAAAGTTGGATTTGGTGAAAGCCTATAATTGGGTGAATTGGCATTTCATTTGCAACATCCTGAAGGAATTTGGCTTCTCAAACTGGGTTCTACAATTGGTTGGGCAATTAATTTCTTCACCTCCATTCTCAGTGCTTGTCAATGGTTTGCCTTCTGCCTTTTTCAAAAGTTCTCCTAGGCTATAGCAAGGGGATCCTATATCTCCTTTTACCTTTATCATTATGGTGGATTCTTTGGGTATATTTATTCTGTAGGTGGTTTCTAATGGGGCCTTCAAAGGCCTTTATCCCTCTTTGCATCAACTTTGTTTCTCACATCAACAATTTGTTGATGACACTGTTATTCTTGTTGAGGATTTGGTTGTTGTGGCTAAATCTATCTATCTTATTCTTCAGTAGTACGAGGCGGCTTCTGGCCAGAAGGTGAGTTTTCCTAAGAGCATTGCTTTTTTTCTTAATACTCTGAAACATCGTCAATGGAGGATTGCCAATATATTGGAATGTGGCATTAGGGAGCTTCCCTCAGCCTATTTGAGGCTTCCTCTTTGTTCTACTGGTGTTCCCAATTCCTTTTGGAATGACATCATTGATAAGTTTCATTTGAAACTTGTTGGTTGGAAGGGTGCCCTTCTTAACCAAGTTGGTAAAATTTAGTTAATCAAGTTGACTTTGCTAAATCTATCGGTTTATGCCTTAAGCTTGTTCCAAATTCTTGGAAGGTTTTGGGAGAAGATTGAGGGTATTCATAAAATATTTCTGTGGTCCAGGGTGGAGGAGAAGAAAAGGTTAGATTTGTTGTCTTGGGAGGAGGTTTGCAGGTCAAAAGTCCAAGGTGGCTTAGGCCTGCATAAGTTGAAAGACTTTAATTCTTCCCTTTCAACTTTAATTCTTCCCTTATGGCGAAACAATTGTGGAATCTACTTATCAGTGACAAGGAATGGATGACTATTTACTCTTCAAAGTATTTGAGGGGGGTGCATAAGTATCATGATTATTTGAGGTAGAATTTGTAACTCCCTAGGGGTCTGTTCTTTGGAATTTTATGCTTAGAGCTTGATCTATTATGGATGCTAGCCTGTGATGGGTTTTTGGGAATGGTAGGAGGATCTTGTTCTGGGAAAACTGGTGGATTGGTCATGGTCCCTTGAAGGATGAGCCTTGGGTGGCCCCATTCAAAGCCTTCTGTATTAGGAAATGGGGTGTTTTTTTGTCTGATTATATTCTTCAAGGTAAATGGATTAGACTTTATTTGGTTAATAGGGATTTGGAACCTCTCTTTATGTTCCTCTCTATGATTCACATCCCTATTGATTCCCTTGATGACTTGTGGTGTGGAGGTTTGATCCTAATGGTGAGTTTTTTGTTTCTTCGGCCTTCTCTTTTTAGACTCGTTTGGTTGGCCCCCCTCCCTTTTGGGGTCATTTGTCAAATGTGAAGCTTTTTCCTAAAATTAATACATTATTTTTGCTTTTGTGTCAAGATAAGATCCTGACTCTCAATAATCTTGTGAAAAGGGGAATGTCTCTGCGAAACAGGTGTTTCTTATGCAAAGAAGTTGCTGAGGATTGTTATCATCTTTTGGATGGTTGCAGTTACACTTGGGATGTGTGGGCTCATATTTTTCAGCAGTGGGATATCTCTTGGGTATTCTCTACTTCTATATCTAAATTATGGTTTCAATGGGTGGCTCCTACTACTCTTAATATGGCTCTCTCGATGCTTTGGTCTTTTATCTTGTTGCATTTGGCTTGGGGAGTGTGGAAGGAATGTAACAACCATGTTTTTTGTCAGCTGGAGCTCCCGACTTCTAGGTTGGCTTTCAAAATTTGTGAAGCCATTAAGGAAAATTTTCTCTATGAATTCTCAATGCTCCCTTCTTTGGGTCTTAAGGTTGTTGTCTCTAATTTTGACTTGGTTCTAGTGAGAAATACGTAGAATCTTTCTTGTGATCTTTCTATTCTGGTGAATAACAGGGATAACTTTAAGAAACCCCCCCTCGGCGAAGGTGTAAAATCCTGGCAAATCTTTCCTTTTATTTGAGAAAAATTATTAATTTTCCTAGTGAATCTATGCACATTATTAAAAAAATTGTAAAATCCTAGTGAATCTTAATGAATAATTAGAAAAAATAATAATCAAAGTGAAAAATCCTAGTGAATAATCACTAAAAATATTAATTACAATGGAAAATATCTCCTTTAAAAATTTGCATAGTTGGTTGACGCAATTCCCCCATATTTTTTTTTGTTTTTTGTAATATTGAAGTAGGGACCCTGGCGCGACAACCACCGGTGGGGTCAAGGGGGCAGAGCCCCCTTGTCGAGGGGGCAACATCCCCTCGTGGGGTCTGGGGATAGTGGCCCCAACGCGCTCCTATCGTGATACAGGTGGGGTCAAGGGGCAAAGCCTCTTGCCACCAAGTATAAATTCACTATATGAAAAGTGAAATTGTTACCATCGATTAGCTTTTTAATCAGATGGCTACAGGTTGATTCTGTGACCTATATTCACGTGCCTTTTAAAAGGCTTATTGAGGCCCAAATTTTTTTTCGAGCCACACGATTAAATCTAATCCTGTGGCCCAAAACAAATTTTGGGCCTCAACAAGCCTTTTAAAATGCATGTGCATATAAGTCACGGAATCAACTTGCAGCCATCCGATTAAAAGCTAATTGATGGAAATAAATAAAAGCCCTATTCAAGTCTAAAATTTCCCTCAAATGAAATGGTAATTTATTATTAGTGGTGATATTGCCTCAAAATTAATGGTAGGAATATAATATTACTGGCTAATATAATTAATATTTTTAATTACAGTATAAACTACTGGAGAATCAATTCCAATGACACATCATTTAAAAAATAATGCATAGGCGAATTAATCAAGAAAAAATTAATTTTTGTAAAAACCTGGCAATTCAACATCCTTTTTAGCTTGTACTATTCGCCATTTCTAGAGGTCTCAATTTTAATTATTCACCAATTGGCAAATATTTGCCACTAAAGTTTTCCCTAGTGATCAAGATTAAAGCTTCTAGGGAGGAGGTTCATTAGAAAGCTCCCTCTCGTGGTTGGTTCAAAGTTAACTTTGACGGTGCTTCAAAGGGGAATCTGGGACCTGCTGGTTGTGGGGGAGTGTTACGTGATGAGAATGGTAGGTTTGTATTTGCGGTGGTGCTCCCTTTGGGAATCTAGACAAACCACTTTTAGAGGCAACATTAGCATATCATGGCCTATTATTGGCTAAAGATTATGGGGTCTCTAAACTTTGGATTGAGGGGGATTCTCTTAACATTATAAAGTGTCTTATGAAGAGTAACCCACCATCATGATCTATATCCCATCTGGTTAATGATTCATTATCTATCATTAACACTTTTGATGAGGTGAGAATTACTCATGTGTTCAAGGAAGCTAATTCGTTGGCTGATGGGTTAGCTAATTTAGGAGTGGTGGCTTGAATTAATTGGAATAATTATGATTCCTTGCCACTTAATCTTTAGAACATATAGAATTATGACCAGATGTCATGTCAAGGATGTGGTTAAGAAGGGAGAAAGGATTTTTTATTTCTTCATGAATTGGTTTTTGCGTGACGAGTTCAGTGCTTGCTCTTATAATAATGGATTTTTAGAGGTTTGTGAGTTTATGGGTTGGGAGCTAAGGGATGGCAGTACTTGGTTTGGTAGGCTCACACGTTTTGTGGATATCTTTTACCTTGCCTTGTGGTTAGTTCAAATTTTTTTCCTTTGCAGAAAATCAAGGAGCAAGTGGAGTGTTGTTTGTTGCATGCCACCATGGGAGGTGCTCATTGTAGAGTGGAGCCGAGCTCTTGTGAGGAGTTTAGCAGCAATAAAATTGTTTGGGAGCATCTAGAGAAGGGTGGTGTCTGCCCCTATTTGTTGAAGCTCCATGGTCCGAACCCTAAAGTGACGAGGGCTTTTGTTAGTGGATGGAACAATAGGGTTTTGCGCTATAAGGGTGTGGAATTCAACATCAATGAGGAATTCATTGCTAAGGTTACTGGTCTACCTTCCAAGGGAAGGAAATTTTATAGAGATAGGGTTGTGTATAACGCCCGTCATGCAACCCAGAGAACATAGACAAAACAAACAAATTTTTTTTTTAAACATTACAATTGAACATACAAGATCACTAACCGTAAACACATAACACATTACATTACACTAGTACACTTAGTTATCTGGGGCATGCGAGGTTACTTCACAAACAACTAACAATGAAAACAAAGATAACAACAACCCAATTCACCGAGCTATGAAGATTCAACCATCACACAAGCTATCAATGAAGATAGACAGTGACCGATTATTAACATAGAGATTAGCAACAGCTACTACTGAGCTAGCTTACTTAGTACCGACACATGCTTATCAACAAGTCTATTGCTCCCATTTATCATCTAGTACCTGCACACAGGTTGACCGAATATCCTATGACTTACAAGGCACATATGCACATTAGATCAAAGATATGCTAACACATTGATCACAAGGTATCAAAGGAATGATAAGTAATTGTATCAATGGGCTAGTTTTTTTTTTACGTTACCGAAAAACTGTAAAAAATCGACAAGACTCCGCAAACAAGACTCAGAAGAACAGTCCTAGGGGCCCGACCAACATAATGCATCTCGGGAGCTCATCACTCGATGGCATTTTCTTGCCTACGTATCCCATAATTCGCAGAGGCACCGACAATAGTTCTTTCTAAAGTTTTTGAAATAATTTCTTTCAACCACTTAACACTCATATGTGTTCAAATGGTATCTACTACTCACAACAAAACAACACCATAAATATACGCAAAATGTTTTAAAATATTTCACTATGTGACCCAATTTTTCAAACCATACTATAAGAGTTTGGTTGAGTAACATAAGTTACATCCCATTTCATGAAAGAGAGTACCACTCCTAATTCCCTTAGTGCGACCAAATTCCATTATCCATCTTGCAACTTTCTGTCTAAAGGTAAAATTCATCTTCAAAGTCAATCATATTTGAAACATAATTATGAAATAGGCTAATGTGTATTTACTCTTTTATCCATAAAAAAAACTTTAGATATTCCTCAAATATTTATTCTCAAAGATTTAGGATCATCAAGGAAACATATCCTTCATCCCTATTTCTCTACTTCTTCCTTTCCTCATTGACTGTAGTCACATTTTGGATTTCTTACTTCTCAACTTTTGATTTGAATCCACGTTATGGATCAAAGATGAAGAATCACTACTAGCTCATCATTATTTTCATTTTATTAGAGATCTCAATCTACCTTTGTTTTGTATTTATATTCCTCTTTATCTCTTCACTTTTGTGTTGTACTTTACTGTGAGTGTGAAGGCTATTAGACCTACCTTTGGCAATGAATTCCCTTTAAGTTCTACCTTATTTTCCCCTCTATTTTTCTTCTTCATCAGCATCATAGCACTTGAGAATCTCAATGACTTACCCAATAGGGATATGATCTTTTTAACCCTTTTCTTTTATCTTTAATGGATCAAGGCTTCCCTTTGAAGCTAAGTCTTCGTTGGGGAAGCACTTGGTTAATTATTTCCTTGAAGCTTAAGGAGAAGATTCGAGTATGGCCTTAGGCTTCTTTGCTTCCCTCTTTGCTTGAACTTTTATCTTCTCTAGATTGATTATTGAAAGGGCCTTCAATCCTCCAATCGAGTGGAGGGAAGTTGGCAAACCTTGTCCTAATCGCCTGCTCCTTACACAGCATTAAGGTATTCTCCATTAAAGGTTAGGTTTTAACCTGGCGTTCCCTCTCTCTTCTCTTTTTATTCTCTCTGAAGATTTTTGTTGAAGGTCTTTGTAGGGGGCCTAGTCTTATTGGAAATCACTTTGGCAAGAAAAATGGGGGCAGGTTCTCTCCCCGTTCTGTTGCCAGATTACTCTTTTGTGATTCACTTGCCCGATTTCCTCCAAATTTTGGGAAAAAAAGTCAAAAAGGTAAATTCTATTTTTTTTGCAAGTTTCTTTGATTTTTTTCAATTCGCAGTGTTCTTTTCTATTCTTTTTTTTTTATTTTGGATTTTCTACGAATCTTTTTTTTTTTCAAGATTAATTCTAAGTTGGGACTTGCAGCAGGTGAATGAGTTTAGTTAATTTTTTTTATATTTTCATTAACAAGGTGGGTATTAGTTAAGAAATGTCCATGAAGCCTAATTGCATTTAAAAACTTTAACCCCTTCCCAAAAAAAATTAAATAATTAAAGTTTAAAGGAATTGGGAAAATCCTGATTTTAATAATGTTGAGTTTTCAAATTTTGGTCAACGTAAGAGTGATGGCAGCCTCTCGGACCTGTCTTGTCTTCCTAGTTTTATCCTAGGTTTCGGTGAGGCTCCTATTAAAGTCGACTTACTCTTTTGTTAACTGTTCAATCTGCCCTATAACCAACTTTTATAGAGGAGGGTGAATCTAATCCCCATGTGATGACACCCTGTTTTGATCAATGGAATCACTAGTGCTAAGTCTTGGCTTTGTTGTTACCGAGCCTAAAAGGTTTTAATTAAGTTGGTCTTAATTAAATTTTTACATCCAAGGAGGATTTATAGGGTTCCCTAGTATTAAACAATTGTGGTTTATTTACATTTCCTTCCAAGATCATAGGTGGAGGCTACATGTTGAAAAGTTGAAATTAAATCTTTTGTCACCATTCAATCTTGTATTCTTTTAAGAGGAGACTGGGATTCTTATTTCAATCCTTCTAATATATTAATAGACAAATCTACTCCTCAGTGGTTTAAACCTACGGGATCCCTTTTCAACAATTGTGCAACAAGCATGAGGTATTTAAGGCCTACATACAAAACATCACAGACCAAAAAAATGTGATATACACATGGTCGCAGGGACTCTGCTTGGATGGGCTGATAGTTCCCTCATAAATCTCTATGAAGCCCTCTCCTATCCATAAAGGATTAAATGCCTCATAAAGTGATTGTTGCAAAGGCCACATGATCATCGAGACCTCCATTTTGACCAAGAGACTAAGATGGTGTTGGAAGGTGATAAAAGAAAGTCATTTTTCAAGGATATGGTATCAGGGTTTATTTTTAGGTCTTTTGGATACCCCCTCTTTTTGGAATCCTACTTCCTTCTAGTCTGCTTCTTCTCTTTTGATAATCATGTGGTTACCTCTTTTTCTTGTCACAGGGACAAGTTCGAAAACAATGATCGAAATTTATGCTCCAGCCGAAAAGCCTAAAAAAACAAGTATTCATCAACACCTTTAAACAAAATTCTCTTTTTAAATTGGTTGGTAAATGGGGCCACGAACGAGGGCTTAATAAATGATAAGTTTGGGGGCTCCAAACCATCATGATAACAAGGTGATCTTTGACTTCACTAGAATAATTTTCATTTATTTGAAAGGGTGGTGCATCTTATACATGGTACAATACTGTGTGGGGATGCTCTATCCAACGAAGAAGGATCAACCCTTATTTCTCCTAAATACAATATTTTTTTGCGGAGTCTCTGAATCTTACAGACTTAGAGTGTGCATTTTCCTATACCTGCCTGCGTCGCTTCGTCACATAAAAAACCTTTCCATTGGCACTCCTTGGTTGGACCCCCATAGGAGTGCATTCCAATCTGTTGAGCATCATCTATTCTGTTGTGGCACACCCGTAGAAAGTTTTAAGAAGATGCTTCTGGCGGCGAATCGATGGCTCCGCGGAAGTCAGCTTTGGGAAATACACCCCGGAGAAACAGCGTCAAAAAAAAATGAGCGAGGTAGCAGAGAATCAGGTTACATGGCCATTTGTCTACCTTATGAGAAAGTAAACTTTGAAAGTTTACATAACATATGGCTAACAGTGTTGAGAAGCAGAGGTCTCACACATTAGCTTCTATGGGCATATCATACTTGTTTTTTCATGTTCAACTTTGTGCATAATCCTCTAATAGGGCTCGCTACCATCAACAATAATAATCATTGAGAGGATGTGGATTAGAGTACCGGTGGTCTGTCTCCAGGCCCCTTCGAACATCACCCATAGTTGTACTATTACCATAGGGATATATTAATATTCTCTACTCTTGGTTTCAGAGGATAGAACGGGTTTGGCGCTATTCGTCTGATGAGGAAATTGGACGGAGGACGGCCTTAACAAGGAAACAACCTATTGGGTATACTGGATTTTTATTCTTTCTTTGGTATTATGGGATATCATTTCATGGATGTGATAATGCCACTAAAGTACGTTTCAGAGGAGCAAGAATTAAGAATTGAACTCGTCGTTTATTACACACTTCCTAAAAATCCTGGGGTTGAGCTTTACCCCTTACAGATTACAGATTAGAATTTTGAACCAAATTTTGAAAAAGTTTTTCTTAAGGCTATAAAGGGTATTCCAACCACACTCACCTCAGCAGAATCAGGTTGTAATCACAGGCAGATTTTGGTTATGTTTTACCCACACAAGAATAACACTCTCCATGTTGGATATCACCTAGCCATCGCAAAAAGCATTTGCAAAACCATAATTGGGTGAATTGCATTTCATTGCAACTCCTTTCTCAATTTACTTCTCAAATGGGTTCTCATTGGTTTCAAATTAATTTCTTCACCTCCATTATTTTGCATTTCAATATTTGCTTCTGCCTTTTTCAAAATTCTATATCTATAGCAAGGGGAATTATAATTCTAAACCACATCATTATGGTGGATTCAGTTTTATATTTATTCTGTATGCATATGTAACTAACCTTAAAGGCCTTTAATATCTTTGCATAAACATGTTTCTCACATAACAATTTGAGATGACAGTGTTATTCTTAGCGCTCTTTGGTGTTTGGCTAATCTCATATCTTCAGAGAAGAGACAAGCAAATTTGGCCATTTTTTGAGTTTACAAAGAACATACATTTTTTTTACTAACTGAAACACATCAACATTACATTACACTATATTGGAAGTGGCTTAGGAGCTTCTTCACTTCATTTAACTTCAATTTGTTAACAACAACACAAATTCCTTTATACTGTATCATTGATCAATTTCATTTGAAGCTTGTTGGTTGAAGAAGCCCTTCTTAACTTAGAGGTAAGTTAGTTAATCAAGTTGCTTTGCTAAATCTTCTATTTTATGCCAAACTTGTTCCAAATTCCTGGACCTACCTGGAACATTGATGGTATTCATAAAATATTAGATGGTCCAGGGTGTGGAGAAGAAAGGTTAGATATGTATCTGGGAGGAGGTTTTTTTTCAAAAGTACCGAAAATAAACGACAAGCTCAAGTTGAAGACTTTAGAACTTCCTTTAACTTTTGGGAGCCTCATGGCGAAACACTTGTGGGCCTATTATCGTGACAAGGAATGGTGACTATAGTTCTTCAAAGTATTTGAGGGGGGTCATAAGTATCCAACTATTAAGGTAGAAAGGACATTCCCTAGGGGTCTACCTAACACAAAGTATGCAAAGACTTGAAATATTATGGATGCTACCAAGATTATTGACCCATGGAGGACATCTATTCTGGGAATATGGTGGATTGGCATGGTCCCTTGGGGATGAGCCTTGGGTGGCCCCTTCAAAGCTTCTGTATTAGGAAATGGGGTGAACTTTGTCTGATATATTGCAAAGGTAAATGAAAATAACTTATCCATTATATGGGATATCAAATCTCTTTATGTTCCTCTCTATGAATTTCATCCCTATTGATTCCCTAATGACTTGTGAATGCAATGTTACTCATAATGGTAGTTTTAATTTCTTCGGCCCCTCTTTTCCCCTCGTTTGGTTGGCCCCTACTTTTTCTACTCATTTTCAATGTGAAGCTTTTTCCTAATTTCTACTTATTTTTCTTTTGTTCAAATAAGATCCTGAAGACAAAATATTTGAAAATTTAATATCTAACTAAACTAACTTTCTTAATCAAATTAAATCTGAGGAAAGTTTCATCTTTAAATCTACTAGTTATACTTGAATAGTTATTCTTATTTTTCTTAGTGGATCCTCTTCATATTCCTACTATTTACATTAATTATGGTTTCATGGGTGAACATTTAGAACATAATATGGCTACTTTATAAATTTTCTAAATATTGTTGCTTTGGCTTACAAAATAAAAAAAATGTAATAACCATGTTTTATGTAGCTGTATATAAATTTAGTTGTTTCAAAATTTTTATGCATTAAAAAATTTTAATCTATAATTATAATGCATATTTATTGGATCGAACTTGTTGTTCTAATTTTTCTTGGATAAAATACGTGAAATACTATTGATACTATTATACTTTAATAACAGGGATAACCATTAAGACCCCCAATAGGGAATTGTAAAACGAAGGCATGCAATAGCAAACCAATGCATAACAAAAGGATAATATTCCACTTAACACAACAAAAAAATATAAAATCCTAGTGTCAACATAATAGAAAAAATAATACCACAATATAACACAAAAGATCAATTACTCATTGTAAATCTAACATGCATCAGAATAATCTGACAACAAATAAGTTTGCGAACATTACACTTCATTTCATGTCTTAACAGAGTAATGCTTCCATACCCGTGCGAGTTCTCCTTGATTTTGTTGTGACTTAGCTTGGCTGTCTTCTAACTCTGCCTTCTTCGCCCATACTCATCACTGACGATTCATACAATGCAGAGGCGCAATGAGTATATAAGATTCTTGATGTTTTATGTGACCTTCGTATACCCTTCCTAGCGCCCCACAAAGATGGAGGAGAGGGGCGGCGTGCACTGGCATTCCCCTTCAATCTACACTCTTCCTTTCCTTCCGACTGTAACAACTGTTTTGGATTTCTCTGCATCTCAACTTTTGTTTTGAATCCATCGTTATGGAGTTGTGCATCAGAAGTTTTCCTGAGCTCGGCAATTTGATTTCATTGCCACTATTGATGGCAATCTAATTTGTTCTGTGTTTAATCTCGCCTCTTCCTCCTCAATCTCTAATTGTGTTTTTCCTTGTACTGCATCTGTGAGTGCTCCAGGCTCTGTATTTTGTGGCAACATCTGTAGCCATTTGTCTAAGTTGGCTTTCCCAATTCGCCCTACTCTTTCATCTTCTTCATCAGCAGCATCTGCACTGGCGACCACTACTTGGTGTTGCATTGATAAAACGTGATCCAGTGCAGCATCTGTTCTAGGAATTGTCTCAGCTCCTTTTGGATTCTTTTTGAATTCTTTTCCATATTCTTGAAAAGAAGGCTTGTTTCTTCCAAGGAACTTCTTTGTTCACAGTAATCTTGGAGCAGCTTGCTGTATCGTCCTCTCTTACTCTTTTCCTGACTTGTTCCGAGTATGGCCTTAGCATTTCCTTTACGTTCTCTCTTTGCTTGAACTTCTTCAACATCTCTCTTTCAGACATGTCAGAATCAGCCTTCAATGCCTCCAATCGAGCCATGAGGGCATGGCAAGCAGCCTGACTTAACCTCGCCTACTCCTTATACACAACATTCCTGGTATTCTCCATTGAATGTCAATTCATTTAACCTTGGTAATTCCTCATCTATCGTTTCTATTAAACTCTTCCCTATTTCGTTCCTCTTACAATGTGGTTGAAGCCAAATTAGTAATGGAAATCATAACATAGAAGGCGAGAGCTCGCTGTCCACCCCAGTCCATCCCTCAAACTTAATACCAGAGCATACCCTAAAACTGATTCAAAACCCCCTTTTTCTTTTTTTCAAAAGCTCAAAAAAACTCATAAATAAAAGAAATTATATTTTAAAAAGCAAGCTTTTCGTTAAATTTCAATTCCCATTCGTTCTTTCATCTTTTCCATTCTTTTATTTATTTATTTTTCTATTTTCAATATTTTTTTGTTTTAATTTCCGCTTTTTACAACTTTTACCTACAAAGCACATTATCTAATTAATTTATTTAATTTTATTCCAACAATTATCCTCAACAAGATAATTAGTTAAAATAATAAACACAATTTTAATATTTAATTAACATTTAATAAACTCATAACTTTTTCAAAAAAAATAAATTAAATAATTAAATATTTAAATACAATTTAATCTAACATTTTAATAATTAATATTACCCTTATTTAATTAATTCAAACTCAACGTAAGAAATACCAGCAGAAGCCCTTGACCTATCTTTCTCTTCCGACTCCTTAGCCAGAGGAGTATTACATTTTAATAATTAATATTACCCTTATTTAATTAATTCAAACTCAACGTAAGAAATACCAGTAGAAGCCCTTGACCTATCTTTCTCTTCCGACTCCTTAGCCAGAGGAGTATTACATTGTGGCCAAGATGGCCTTAGCCAATTTCTTCAAAGGTGCTGAGAAGAAGAAGCTTAAGTTTATTGGAAGTGGTGAGTATGCATGCAAATCTATTAAGCCACTTTGGAGGGACATTGCTTTGGCCATTATGCAATTTTTCACTCTAGAGGGCAGGTATTTTTTTATCTATGGCCATCACTTCATGTTATTGAATCACTTTCACCATAATTCTCTAGTTTTGTTTCCTTTTTACCTCCTTATTTCTATGGAAAAAGGTATCAAGGATCATAGGAAGAACGGGCTAGGAAGGCTATTCTCCATGAAGGCCTTATGAATCTATTTTTTTAGCACATTAAGTTGAAGATGGTTCCTATTTCTCCTAAGACCTTGACTCATAAAAAGGGTGGAAAAAATACAGGGTATGAAATTTGTGAGTTAGCAGAGGAGTGGGAAGGGGATTCCAAGGAAGATGATTCTGATTATGAGGAACCGTTAGAGGAGGAGAGTGAGTCTGTTGATGTTTATGAGGATTCTGAATCCTGGTCTAAGGGTTATGAAACTGATATTGAAATGAAGGAAGCTATGGTGCCTTTAGTGAAGAAGAATGTGATGGGGAATATAAAATGCCCTAGGAAAGATAAGCGTGCTAGCAAACAAAAGGTGGATGTTTCTAGAGTTGTGGAGAAATCCCCTATTCTTGATGTCAAACATGTTTCGGGTGATGGCATTTCGAGAGAAGTGGAGAAGTCCCCTATTCCTGATGTTAAACATGTCCCAAGTGATGGCCTTGAGGGTATTGAGCATCCTATAGAGCGTATTGGGTAGGAAAATGCAGGTATGGTGTGTTCCATGGGGGTTGGCCCTAATCAAGCTAATTTAGTTTCTCCTATTGGGACTGAGCAGGTTAAGGGAAGTGATGTGAAGGCAAAGTGGCTTGAAATTCTGGCAGACTTGGAAAATATGCCTAATAAGCATTGTGTGAAAGTGGAGGTTATTAAATTGGAGGATTCCCCTGTTGAGGAGGATTTGGAGGATAGAGAGGGGGCTCAAGAGGATCTTATTGAGAATGTTGGTTCTCATGCTGCACCACTAGTCAATTGGGATGAAATTAATATGGACCTGTTCTATAAAATGGTGGAGGACGAAACTCACAATTTGCTCTTGCTGGTGAAGTGGCTTTTCTCATAAGTGAAGGAGCTCAATGCTAAGCTTAAAAATCAGAAATACATCTATGTTGCATTAGTGCATGGTATCCAAAAGGAATGGTTGATTAAAGGTAAGGTTAAGACTATGAATTTAATTCTTGATAGACGTGTTGTTGATGCTAATAGACTTGGTAAAAGTCATGAGGATAGGATAACCTCCCTGGAAATGGCTGTCCAAAAGACTATTGAGGAGAGGTTTGTTAATGTGGAGGAAATAATTAGCAAGATTAGTGATGATTTGCAGACTGTTGTTAGTATTAGTAACAAATCCATGAAATCTAGTAAGGGTCTCTCTATTTTAAATGAGAAAGTTATAAAGTGGATTGGAAAGTATCTAGATCTAGGAGAACATGAGGAGGCCATTAAAGAAGTTAACAACATGAATTTGGAGAAGATTGAGGATATTGGGCACGAAGTGGAGAAGAATTTGGAGGCTGGTCTGTGCTTGAGAATGAGGAGCAAGACGAAGTAAAGGGATGCCATTTCATTTGAGGATCTAAAGGATGTGGTCGAGATGCATGAGGGGGTCATTGCTAAAAATATGGCCTTGGCCAATGTTCTTGATAAAATGTTGTAGCTTTGTTGTTGTTTTTGTTTGGTCAACATTGTTGCTGATGTTTTGTTGTAGGGCTACTGACGGGTTCTCTGGTTTTATCTTTAGTCAGCTTTTTGTCTTTTGTGGGTTGCGGGTCTTATTGCTTTTGTATTTTTTGTAGCTTCTCTCTATTGTAAAGGGTTTCGAGGGCCCTTCAAAACCTATTTTTCCTAATAAAAAACAATCATTTAATTTGTAACATTTATAATAAAAAATTATTGGGTGGTCATAACATGCAATTTGTAGCTGACAACATGAACAAATGTAATCCTAATCATAATCCTAATTGAACTCTAATCATAACCCTAACCCTAATTGAACCCTAATCCTAGTTGTAACCCTAAACCAAACCTTAACTTTAACCTCAAGCTTTATCGTAGAACTCTAACCCTAATTAAATACCAACTGAACCCCACTAACCCTAACTGAACACCAATTGAACCCCAATGCTAAACCTAATTGAACCCTCATCCTAACATAAACTTAAGTCTAACCCTATCCCTAACCCTAACCCTAACTTTGAGTATGAATTTTATCTTAGAACCCTAACACTAATTAAATATTAATCTTAACCTAACCTAAACATTAATCCTAATTGAATCCTAACCTTAATGAAGCCCTAAGCTTTATTCTATTATATTATTTTTACTTTTGAAAAAATAAATACATAGAATTATTGAGTAGTATAGTTGAATAAAATTATTAAATATATTTTAATTAATTGCAACCCTAATATCATTAAAAATCTAT
The DNA here is from genome assembly GCA_007258455.2 of Sequoia sempervirens. Classification (NCBI taxonomy): domain Eukaryota; kingdom Viridiplantae; phylum Streptophyta; class Pinopsida; order Cupressales; family Cupressaceae; genus Sequoia; species Sequoia sempervirens. Next base: position 459,235,457 of record VDFB02193867.1, read on the forward strand.
ATAATTATAATTGTAAATTATACTATATAATGATAATTATATTAATAAACTTAATCATGAACCTATTTTTTACTTATTATTATTTTAAGACCGTATATCTCTTACTAACCATAACAAATTTAAAACTATTATAAATTTAAAAAATAGAAAAAAATATTTAAAATAAACATATATTTTTAAAATATAAAGACATTATGATTTTACAATATATATAATATATATAATTATTAAAAAATATATAATCTTTACTATAATTTAAGAAATAAAAAGATTAAATAGTTATATACATAAATATGTGTGTATCTATATAGAAAAATTAATGTATTTAAGAACTTCCAAAAATAATCTAAAAATCTATCATTCCTATAGATTCGTCAATCATATTCATGATAAATAGTTATTTATATTTATATATATATATACACACATACATATTGGATTCTGCTTTAAAAAATATTCAACTAGGATTCAACAACAATGACACTAAACCCTTGATGATTTTAATTTTATAATTTTAATTTTTTTTAAATTTTCTATGACCATTATTTAATTAAAGTAACTTTTCAAAATTATAAAATATATCCTATTTTTAAAATATAACTAGGATTCTTTTACTTTGTTTCTCTTTTTATATAATAAAATCTTAAATTTTGATTGAAAAAATATCTAAATACAATATCACAATCATTAAAATTTAAGTTGACACATTAAACAAATATTTTAAAAAGTAAAATTTAATTAAAAATCTATACAATAAATTATTTTTATAATAAAATAGTTAACACATTAAAAAGCAACCATCTTTAATGATAGCACCAAATAATTCAAAATTTTCTAATAAAAGAAACAATATTTTATGATAACACTAACTAAATGAAAAACAAATCATTGTGGAATGACAGATCCCATTTATTAAAAAGAAATAATATTTTAGAATAGAGCTAACTAAATTATTTTTTAAATAAAATATCTTAATAGTTTAAAAAACAATTTTTTTTTTTATAATAATATGGACTAAATAAACTATTATTTAAACAATAGATTTAAATTTTTTTTATTAAGATTTTGATTGATAAGTCCTTGCATTTTTACAACCCTTTTCACTGCTTTCCCTTATGAATTTTATAAACAAAATTTCTTTATTTACACATTAATGAAAGGGATAGATATTTTAGAAAAATTAAAAATGGTAACTTGATTGCTTTCTTTGTCATGCCACTTGAGATTTTAAAAGCAATTAAAAGATGTTGAAAAAAGAAATGAACATATTTGCAATGAGAAAAAAGTTTTACAAACAAGATTATTTTTTGTTATGTGTTTCTGTAATATATTTATTTTTTATTACATAAAATTAATTTATGAGAAGTTATTTTTAATTTATTTTAAAGTATTTATGATTCTTTTAAATTAGAGAATGTCTGTTTTATAATTATTTATAAAAGGTTAAATGATTGTAGTTTAAAATAATAATATATACATATATACATATATGTAAATAATGGATTTAAAAGAATTTGCGAGTAATAATAAATAAAAGAGAACTGTAAACAATTCATTTTGGAGAATTTGAATTTTAAAAATAAGTTTTAGTAAAAATGAATCAAGACATTCACTTGTTCATTGTTTTCAAAAGAAAGTACAATCTTAGGTCTCTTTGACATACAACCAATCTGTAATCAACTTATTTAAGTTCTTAAGATCATTATAATAATTCTCTATTATACAATTTTAGCTTTGTTGATTGCTTATATCAACCTATTCAATAACTCTACTTGAATCCACTTCAATTCAATCCAAATCCTTTTATCATGCCTTTAGAGGTGTAGGAAGTTGTTAGGTGTAGGAAGTTGTTCCACTACCTTAACTTCCTCACAAATTCTTGTGTTTATAAAACTCTTCAAACTCATTATTTGATAAATAATCCCCTCCATTATCAAACCTTAATATCTTTATTTTCTTAAATTTTTTGTTTTCCCCATGTGGCTTAAACTCCTTAAATTTATACAAAACCTCAAACGTATGTCTAAGAAATTAAATCCATGTTTTTCTAGAATAACCATAAATGGAGTAGACATAGTACAAAGAATTACCAATTGAAGGCATATCCATGGGAATGTAAATCACTTCTAAAACCTTAATTGCTCTAGTCCATCGTGAACAAAATTTCACCCAATTCTACTTTCCAAATACATAATATTCACAAAAATCAAAACTAATAGAATAATATGACAGCCTGTTGTGACTTACACACACGCTCCATCCAAACGAGGACCCCCCTTTTTCCTTTTTGCATTGTAGGTTCCTTGCCTTTTCTCTTTAGGGGAAAGTCCTTGAAATTTTTCTTTTTGGAGTTGTCTTCTGGTTATTTATCAAGTTCTCATCAAATAGGGAAAATTGAGGTATTTTGCAACTAAGAAAGGCCAAGTGGGAAGTCATTGAAAATCATTTTGAGGGTCTAAAGTTTAAGTTCTCTTGATTTTCGAGGATTTCTTCATCCCATGGAATTTCCCATTTTTGAAGATTTATTCATCCCATGTAAATTCACCTCTCGCAAAAAATCCAAAACTTTCAAAAATCCACGAAGTTCAAAAAATCGCGAAGTTCAAAAATCCCCAAAATTTCCATTTTTAGAAAATTTCAAAGCCCTTTGAAAATTCCAAAATTTCCATTTTCGAAAAATTTCAAAGCCCTTTCAAAATTTCAAAAAAAATCCAAAATCTAAAATTCCCCAAAATGGAAAAATCTTTGAAACATCCAATTTGCCTAAAATCTCTGAAATTTAAAAAACACTTCAAATCTCCTAAATTCGTTGACAAGGCTAAAATTTTGAAATTCTATGACAAAGTTGAAATCTCCAAAAGATTTACTTTTTATGTTTTAAGGATCAAATTTTAGCATGTGAATTAATAATGATGATATTTGTTAAATGTGGGAAAATGTGAGTTATTTTCCTTATAATTTGAGGTAAATTTGATATATTTAGATTTTTAAGGGAAATTTTTACATGTTTGACTAACAAATGCAAGTTGGGAAGAGAGGAGTTATCATAAAATTATTATTGGACGAAGATTAAATAAATCAAAAGGGGACTTGCATATGGATTCATGTCAATGCCAGCTTGCCTAGGAGGTGTTGTATATCCCAAGATGTCAAGAAGGAAATCTAGAAAATATTGTAACTAAATTAAACTAAATATTAAATACAACTCCATAATTTAATGTTGGTTCACATAAGAATTTGTGCCAAAGTATGTGCTAGTTGTGCAAAGTGTTTTGGGGATCAACAATAAGGATTTATTTTGAATTTTAAAATGAGGACAAATGTCATGATCAAGTTTCTAACACAATTTTAATTTGAGGGAATATTTTGTAAGCATTTTGTAGTGCCCCTACATGATTGGCCCTTTCATGATGCTTGATAAATTTTGATTTGGGTTGTTTGATTTAAATTTGTTTTAATAATGTTGCTTTGATTAATCGATGTATTAATTAAATTATTAATTAACAAGTATTTTGGTAATATTATATATATATATATATTGATGATTATGGTTTGCAATTGTACAATATACTATTAAATGAAATAAAATAAATTAAAGGAGTGAGAAACATGATAAGATAAAATAAATTATTAAAATGGAATATTGTAATTATTAGACGGTTAAAATATTAAAAAAGATAGAAGGTTTTGCATGCAAGTTCATGCACTTGAACTGTTTGTCGTAAAGGAATTTGATGCTTTATTGGAGATTTTATTTGATATTTATTTTCGAAAATAAAACTAATTTTCTAAGTTAATAATTATCATTTTTGGGGGGATTATGATTATCATGGATTTTTGGGGGTTTTGGGAACAGGGAAATTGGTCTGTAAGAAATTTTCTGAAGAATAAATACATTCGATTGATTATTTTCTATGGATTTTGAATTGGGGGGGATGGATTTTTGTTTCCAAACAAAAATTTCTGTCTCCAACAATATTTATCAAAATATAGATTTTTGATTTAAAAAAAAAAGTTTTTTTTCGAAGTGGGACAAAATTTCTAAAGGTTGATCAAAGATTTGGAGAAAAGGATTGTTGTTGCGCAAAGTTATTCTCAGAAATTCTTTTCTCTCTGAAGCGTTGGATCTCAGGTTAGCATTGTCTTTACTCTTGTTTCATTTACCCTTATTTGCGAACGATCTCTCTTTCTCTTGTCTCTTGAAAATGATTGTTTGCTATTCGGTATGCTTGAGATTGCCGTAATCAACTATTTTATCCTGTTCTTGAAAATCATAGAATTCAAGGCAGTCAATAGTATGTTTTGCTTGATAGATGTCTTTTCATTACTACTAGATATCTAATACAGTGCACATTAGTATAGTGTGAATTTTTTTTTGTTTCAGATTGTTTCATTTAACACCACCAATATCCTCCACAAGAATATCGTACCTATCTAATAGATGGAATTGTATGGAAGAAGTTTCAAGAAATAAAATACAATACGAGTATTGTTGAAATTAGATCTTTTTTGGGTTACATTCCATTCTGGTTATTTTGTTCTACTTTCTTTTAAGCCATAGTGAGATATTTTGCATATTTTTATTGGTGAAATCTTTTGGTCATTTGCCATGAGAACATGCATATCTAAATATGAATTAGAAACAAGAAGACTTTGAGAATAAGAATTTTTTGTTTGCATGTTTTATATTTTTCAAAATGAAAAGATAAAAAATATACGATTTGGGTTTCTATGAAATTTAATGGGTTTTTAGAGTTATGTCAAATGAACAAGTTGTCTGAATTTTTACAAAACCCAGATGATATTTTAGGAGAAACACCTTCATCAATATTGTTGTCCAGGCTTGTTGAAAAATATAAATTTTTGTTTTGTTTTCAATCAAAGTGTTTGATAAAAGTCTCAACAAATTGAATTCAATAGTTTGTAGTTTGATGACTCGTATTGGTAGAGCACATCAATATTCGATATGATATATGAAGTATATATGATATACTGTAGATGATTCTTTTTATATAGAGTTTCAGTTAAAAATATGTGGCATTCGGTATTAGTTTTAACATTCGATATGTTATATGAGTTATATTTGTGGCAATTAATAATTGAAAATCAGTTATATATATGTATTGTATATTAAATAATGTTTACTTGATAGTTGTCAGATTTATTTATTTATATAAAACAACATACTATTAATATATATATATGGGGGTTGATATTTGTGTGTTACTCTTTTATAAAGAATTTGATTCACTGTTTTGAAAACAATAGATTTAAAGAATATAATTTACTTATATATACTTATATATAAAACAACATACTATTAATATATATATATATGGGGGTTGATATTTGTGTGTTACTCTTTTATAAAGAATTTGATTCACTGTTTTGAAAATAACAGATTTAAAGAATATAATTTACTTATATATACTTATATATAAAACAACATACTATTAATATATATATATGGGTTGATATTTGTATGTTACTCTTTTATAAAGAATTTGATTCACTGTTTTGAAAATAACATATTTAAAGAATATAATTTACTTATATATACTTATATATTATATATATATATATATGGGGTTGATATTTGTGTGTTACTCTTTTATAAAGAATCTGATTCATTGTTTTGAAAACAACAGATTTAAAGAATATAATTTATTTATATATACATATATAATTAAGATATTATGAATGAATGGTTCTGTTTGAGAATTGACTTGTTAGATGGACAAATGGAGGAAATTGGTTTATTTATAATTAGCTAAATTGGAAGATTTGGGGATTAGCTAAGTTAAAATAAGAAAATTAGATTGCCTTTTAAATATTGTTTGCTTTTATTATTAAATAACTTCCGTTTGATAATATAACTTACTTATATATAGAATTTGGGTACTTTTGATTAATTGTTTGAATATTGAATGTCGATTTCATTTGTAATCATTAAGTTGAATCCATGGTTGTAATGTTTTATTTTTTACTTGTTTTGTAGCACACCTCCATTTTTTGCTCTTTTGATCAGACAATGTTCTTCTTTGTTATGTTTTGTTTCTGTTAATACTTTGACTATGATACTTGGTTATTATTTGATCGCTAATTGTAAAGTGATGTGAATGTTATATTTTGATGTGATGGTATTTTATTTTGATGTTATCATTATGGCATGCTTTGGATTAGCTTAGCAAATATTTGAATTAATGATGCTTTATACTTTTGATTATATTATTGAAGTTAGATTCGTCAGTTAGTAATACTGTATTAGTGAAGGAGATGAGATTGCACCACTTGCGAGCGAGCACCCTGCGATTCCGTGATTTCCTTTTCACGGTGTGTTTTATTATATTATATATATGCATGTTCAATATACTCTTTGTTCACAGGTTGACAGGTACAGGACATCGACTCCACCTGGTTCCACAGGTTTGAGCGTGTCTATTGGCCAACGGTATTTGATTGGGAGATAGTAGCTATGTTTTCTGTGCCAAGTCATCACCCTGGTAATAGTGTGTCGTCGGGTTTAGTTGTTATAATGTTGTTCATTTCACCTTGGTTATTATTTAATTTCAAATTATAAAGGTAAATAAATGGCATAGGTAGTTAAGATGTTGATTCAATAAATCTAGTTATAATGTTAGAAATGTTATTTAATTTATTAATTAATTTAATTTAATTAATAAAATAATATAATCTTGGATTAGATTTATTTTATTGATTAATTAAATTAATTGTGTTGAATTGAATTAAGTTATTCATTTTGGAATTAATAGATATTTTGATTGAATTTGGAAAAATAAAAATGTCTTAATTTGCATTTTTTTTAAATTAGAAGGTAAAAGAAATTTAAGATATTTCCTATTTTGTTTTTGAAAATTTATGAGGGTGGTTGGAGAGATATTTCATTTTTGTTTATTTTTTTCTATTATTGGAATTTTGATAGAGTTTTTGGGGGAGAATGAAAATTTGAAAAATAAGAGAGGAAAGGAATTTCTGATTTGTTTTTGGATTTTGAGAAGCAAGTTGGATTTCTTGGAGGAGTTGGAATCAGAAGAAGAATTCAAAGCACCATTGACAACCTTTCAATATTTTGGAAAAACTACGTTTTTTTTCTATTAATTTAGTTCTCATTTTGAAAGGTTTCACAATTTTTATTATGCTATTGAAAATATTGAAACTCTGTTTGATTTGCAAGAAAAATCCATGTTCAAATCTTGTTTCAAAACTTTGAAACCTTAGTTTAGAAATGAACTTCAAAAAAAAAATTGCATTTTGGTTGTAAATAACTTTATTTTAGAATTTATTTGCTCAACTAAACTGTTATTTTTGTTAATTCATATATATATATATATTTATATATATTATGTATTTGTGATTTTTTTAATGGGAAATAAACCCTATTTGGAAATGAAAAAAAAAGATTTTAAAAAAATTTGTAGGTTTTCAGGTTCTGGAAAAAAAAATTATAATTTTTTTTCCCACACGGCTGCCCACAATGGGATGGGACGACTGTGTTAAACACAACCATCGCCCACAGAGGTGGGTTCGGTTGTGGTTAACACAATCGACGCCCACTATGTTGGGTTCGGCTGTGGTTAACACAACCGCCGCCCACTATGTTGGGTTCGGCTGTGGTTAACACAACCGCCGCCCATAGTGGTGGGTTTGGCTGTGGTTAACACAGCCGCACCCACAACCATGGGTTCGGCTGTGTAAACACAACTGACCCTCTAAAATCGGCGCGTGCCCCAATACAAATCCGTGCCCTATTTCGTGCCTTTGACTTTTTTTTATAAAAATAAATAAATATAATAAAATATATTTTTAATATTTAATATTATATATATAATATTAAAATATTAATATATATAAATCATTAAAATATATGTTAAATATTTTATATTATATGTTTATAATATTAAAATATTAATATATATTAATAATAAAATATATGTATATAAAATATATAAATAATATATATATATGTATGTGTATATATATATAAATAATATGATGTTATATTATATGTATATATGTATGTATGTATATATATATAGATATATATATATAAATAGTTGAGATATATTAAAATATTGATTTAAATGATGAAATGATTTAAATATAATTGTCAAATTTTAAATTAATATATAAGAGTCAAATTAATGGATTGATTTTTTTTTTTTAAATAATATATTTTGATGGAACAATAGTTTTCTTTTAATAATATGTTTATTAAGATGAGTTAATTGTTTTTAAAATGATTATGTTGAGAAGAAGAAACAGTTATTTATTTTAAAACAATATGCTCTAGATCATAGAAGTAAATGTTTATTAGTATTTAAGAGCAATTAGAGAATTACATATCTAGTTAAATTTTATCATTTGTTTGAAAGAGACACAAATTAATTAGTTTTATTGCAGAAATAAACTATTGAATTTTATTAAAGGAAGTGGATTTAGGGAATCCAAAGTAGATTTAGTGCCTGTTAAATTGCTCTTTTAAATGTGATTTCTTCTGTTATCGCTTTGAGGGAAATTGATTAGAAGGGTTGTTAAGTCTTCCAAATGGGGTATTCATTTAATTGTGTGGGTTGTCGTAATATGTTAGTCAACCTTTGGATTGCCTTGGGTAGTGCGTCTAAATGTATCCAGTTAGATACCTGGTTATCACGAAAGGGATGTGTTGACTTTATGTCGTGCATAGGGATTTAATATCCTTAGGTCGCACTTGTGTACCCTTGGGTTGTGGAGTTATTCCACGTGTTGTCTTAGAGGAGTGGCTTGCAATGAGGGTCAGCACACAAAGTGGTTCTAGGGTAACTCATTGTAAGTTAGTTAATCCAGTGATAACGTAAATAAATTGATTAGAAGAATAGGTAGTATCAAACACTTAATAAGATTAATTTTTCCTCGCTCATGGATGTAAGGGCTTGTATAGACTTGGCATGGGATGAGAAGGCCTGGAATGGAAAGATCGTTATCTTGTCTTTATGAGAGATAACTAATTCGGCATTGGTTTGTATGAGGGGTCGGGAGTCATGAGAGGTTTCCAGGATATCCTGAGATGGGGGTTGGAACCTAGGAAAACTTACCAGAATAACCCATGTAACATTGTGATGACACTTCTCCTAAGTCAGCAGTATGTTTGTATCAGTGATGCAATTGATTATTTAACTTTGGAAGCATTGTAACCATTGTGTTAAGTGATATTGTATTTGTATTTGATTCAGTTCAATTATGTTTTAGCCTATGTCTAGAGGTAGATGGTCTTGTCTAGGAATCCATGTTACTATCTCCTAGCATGGTGGGTGGGCCTTCGAGTATCAATTGGTTGGGTGGAACATGCACCTTACTCCATTGGGTTTTCTTCTTGTTCGTGTGGATGAGATTTCCAGTTGGAGAGCTCGTAGGATCCAGTTACTTTTCAGGTTTCATTCATTTCAACTGAATCTTGTAATTTATTACCCCTCATTTGTTATCGACGTGGAAGATGTAATATGTAACCATGCTTATTGGATTTACCTCATTCAGGGAATGAGAGTTGTAATCTTATTGTTAAATTATGTTATTTGAAATCATGTGGTATCTCTTATTCTTTGATGTAACTTATCGTGTATGGAATGTATGTGTTTTTAATTCCTTAAGTAATTAAATGTTATGGTTTCAATTCATGTTTTTTGTTGTTTGGGTTTTAAAGTAATCTCAGTCTCGTAACCTTAGAGGTTGTTGGCAATGGGTAGTGAACTTGCTTGTTAATTGTACCTAAACAAAAAAAAAATTGTGCGTTTCAGTAGTTATTTGCAACTTCCTCTAGGGTTGTGTGGCAGGGCGTTACACATGGTATCAGAGCCTGGGTTTAAACATTGGGTACTCTGGGATTATGATGAACCCATTAAGCTTTTAGTTGTGTAGGTTTTAAGTTGTGTACCTTGCCTAATACCTTGATGTTTCTATGCAGGATTATGCCTCCCAGATGTGGAAGAGGTAGAGGGCATGGACGTGGCCGTGTAGGCGGTCATGATGGGAGTCAACATGAATATCCTCCTCATGTTCCACTTATTCCAGATTAGGAAGAACATCAGGCATCACATAATGTCCCAAGGGGTAGTGATCGACAACAAAATCCTCCAGGGATTGAGGCTATGCGTAGAGCACTTGAGGAGGCATTAGCGCTCCTTGGTCAGAGGCAGGCCAAGGTTCAGGGTAATCTTGGTGAGAGGGAAGTTCCACCTTAGTCAGAGACGCATATGAGAGATTCAAAGCACATCCACCACTGTATGATGGAGCAGGCACTGGGTTAGAGGCTGAGACATGGCTTATAGACCTTGATAGGTTCTTTTCTATGCATCCTTACGATAGTAATACCAAAGCACAGTGCGCTATCATGCATCTACAAGGGTTCGCATCCACATGGTGGACACTGGAGGAGCAAAAGCTCCACATTGATATTAACTCAGTATCTTGGGAGATTTTTCTAGAGTGGTTCAGAGCTCATTTCCTATTCGAGCACTAGTGTCAGCGTCGAGGTGATGAGTTTCATGCTTTGCATCAGTTGGCCTTGTTAGTTGAACAGTATGAGTGACGCTTCTATGAGCTCAAACAGTTTGCAGGGATAGGAGATGATGAGGGGATGTTGGTTCACCACTTTCTCAGGGGCTTAAACGCTCGTCTTAGTGAAGGTGTGAGGGTTTTCAAACCCAAAACCATGGAGATAGTGGTGGAGAAAGCACGTCTAGTAGAGGAGAATCTTGCCATGGCTTTGGGAGGCCACATGGGTGTTCAGATAGGAAGCAGTTCAGCAATAGGGTCTAGTGCTCGAGGAGGTCAACCTCAAGGAGGTGCACCTCCCAAGGCTTAGCAGGGACCTTCGTAGAGTGGTCAGCAGCAACAGTAGGTTTCTCAGGGAAACCGTAAAGGTTTCCAGCAAAGGCAGGGGGACAAGAACTGGAGGTGTATGAAATGCTTCAGCTTTGAGCAATCGGCACAGAGTTCTCAATCCACTTTCAGGAGTAGTGCGCAGCAGTCTATCGTATCACCTGGAGGAAAGGGCTATGGAAAAGGTACTGGATGTTTTGCATGTGGCCAGCAGGGTCATATAGCTAGAATGTGTCCCAATAGGGGAACATCTATTTTTTCTCAGGGACCAGTGGCATTTGAGCCAACAGTTGGAGATGCAGGCAGAGGGCATTGTGTTTTCGCAGCGATTGATAACCGCTAGGAAGAGTATCAGAGTACTATCATTGAGACATATGGTATGTTGTTGGGTAACATAGTTACCATTTTGTTTGATTCTGGAGCGTTAGACTCCTTCATTTCTTCTTTCGTCATGATGCGATGTAGATTGGGTGCAGTAAGGCAAGTCGATAGGTGGAAGGTTGAGTTAGCCTCGGGTGTGAGAGTAGCATCACATTCCCTTGTACCAGAGTGTAGATTGGAGGTTGGACCTCTCCATACTACAATGGACCTTTGAGTTATTCCATTGGGTTCTTATGACATTTTCATAGGGATAGATTGGTTAGAGGTGCATAGTGCGATCATAGATTGTCAACGTAAGTCAATTCGATGCATTGAGGCATCTGGCAGAGAAGTAGAGATAGTGGGAGTTCAGAGGCCGATTTCCTTGAGGGTCATCTCAACTATGCAGCTGAGAAGGTGTGTGCATCAGGGTTGCCAGTTATTCGTTGTTACAGTGGATGATTTGGATTTAGGAGGTGGAGGAGAGAAAGTCTCTCTTGATAGTCACCCCATTCTTCAGGAGTATTCTGATGTCTTTCCAGATGAGATTCCAGGGATACCACCTCAGAGGGACATAGACTTCAAGATAGACCTTGTACCTGGATCGGAACTCATTTCATGAGCTCCTTATCATATGACCACCTAGGAGCTGAAAGAGATTTGCTTGCAGCTTGAGGAGTTGTTAGAAAAGGGTTTCATTCTCCCTAGTGTTTCTCCATGGGGAGCACCAGTTATCTTCATGAAGAAGAAGGACGGTTCACTTCGGTTATGTATTGATTACCGACAGTTGAACAAAGTGACCATCAAGAATCAATAACCCCTTCCTAGGATTGATGATCTATTCGATCAAATCAAGGGTGTCACAATCTTTTCAAAAATTGATCTTAAGTCGGGATATCATTAGCTTCATATCTTCAAATCAGACATCCATAAGACAATGTTTCGAACATGGTATGGTCACTATGAGTTCACAGTAGTATCATTCGGGTTGAAGAATGCACCCTCTGTGTTCATGAGTCTGATGAACGGGGTATTTCATATGTACGTAGACAGATTTGTCCTTGTGTTCCTTAATAACATTTTGATATACTCTAGGACAGTGGAAGAGCATGAGGAACATTTGCGGCAGGTATTACAGTGCTTACGGGATAATCAGCTTTATGCTAACTTGTCAGAGTGTGAATTCTTGAAGACTAAGGTCCAGTAACTTGGTCATGTGATCTCAGGGGAAGGTATTTCAGTGGATCCTACAAAGATCCAAGCAATCTCAGATTGGCCTACCCACAAATGTGGCAGAGATATGTAACTTTATGGGGCTAGCAGGTTATTACAAGAATTTTGTGTAGGGATTTTCGAGAATAGGGTATCCTATCACCTCCCTTCAGAGGAAAGGGAAGAGGTTTGTGTGGTTAGAGAAGTGTGAGGCAAGGTTTTAGAATCTTAAGGAGAAGCTGACCAGTGCACCAATACTTGCGATACTTGATCCGACTGGGGACTTTGTAGTTTGTACAGATGTGTCCATGGAGGGATTAGGTGCTATGTTGATGTAGGAGGGTCATGTCATTGTATACGAGTCCTAGAAGCTCAAGGATCATGAGTTGAACTACCCCACACATGATCTTGAGTTGGCGGAAGTTGTTCATGCATTAACGATATGGAGGCATTTCCTTCTTGGCCATAGGTTTGAGTTGCACAGTGATCACAAAAGCCTTCAGTATATTTTCACATAGCCCAACCTTAATGCTAGGTAGAGGCGTTGGATGGAGTTTCTCTGTGAATATGACTTCGAAGTGAAGTATATCCAGGGAAAGGAGAATGTCATAGTGGATGCACTCAGTAGGTGGAGACATGAGATATTTGAGTTAACTCTTGTTGTAGATTTGCGAAGTCGGATTCTTTCTGCCCTTCCAGCAGATAGTTGGTATTAGGAGGTTAGGACAGAGATTGAGGCAGGAAGACCCCTTGAGAGCAGGTATTCAAGATATTCTCTGGATTCATATGAGATATTGAGGCACATGGGACACATATACGTTCCTTCATTAGGTGATCTTCACACCTTAGTCATGACTGAAGCACATCGTGCACCTTATTCAGCCCATCCAGGGGTGAAGAAGACGCATGCAGATATGTGTTAGTTGTATTTCTGGCCAGGGATGAAGTGCGATATTGTGGATTATGTGTTGCGATGTCTTTAGTGTCAGCGGGTGAAGGTTGAACACCAATTTCTAGCATGGATTTTGCAACCGCATTTAGTACCAGAGTGGAAGTGGGATATAATCTCATTGGATTTCATTATTGGTTTACCCAACTCTTCGAGATGGCATGGTGCGATTATGGTGACAGTTGATAGGTTGACGAAGGTAGCACACTTCTCACCTATTCGATCTTCTTATACTGCATCGTCTATAGCTAGAGTGTTCATGGAGGACATAGTGAGGTTACATGGTATTCCACGTCGGATTATTTCTAACAAGGATCCATTGTTCACCTCAGCTCTTTGGACTTCATTACAGCATGAGATGGGGATACAGTTGAACTTCATTTCATGTTATCACTCAGAGATAGATGGACAGACTGAGAGGGTCAATTAGATCCTCAAGGATATGTTACGTATGTATGTGATGGACCAGCAAATGCAATGGGAAGATTATCTCTATTTAGTAGAGTTTGCTTATAATAACGGTTTCCATAGTTCTATCGGCATGCCTCCATTCCAGGCATTGTATGGGCGACCATGTCGCACTCCCTTGAGTTGGGATTGACTGGAGAACAAAGTAACTTTGGGTCCTGAGATGTTGCAGGATATGGAGCAGCAGGTGGATAGGATTAGAGAGCACTTGGTGGCAACGCAGGATAGGAGGAAGAAGTATGTGGATGCGCATAGAGTGGATCGTCAGTTATCTGTGGGAGATAGAGTCTTCTTGTGGGTGCGTTCGTGGAAGAGTCCAATCCATTATGGAAAGGGCTCTAAGTTGGCGCCTCACTTTGTCGGACCCTTCGAGATCCTCGAGAAGATTGGTCTAGTTGCTTACCATTTTGCTTTACCACCCAGTCTCTTGCATATTCACGATGTATTTCATGTTTTAATTCTTCGACCGTACCATCCAGAAATTTCTCATGTCCTTGATTGGAATGCATTACACGTGAGGACGGGCAACTAGCTTTGGAGCCCATGGCTGTAATGGAGCGTAGAACGCTCACTCTTTGAGGGTGAGATATTATTAGGTTAGGGTCTAGTGGGATCCTAGGGATGATACGTCATCCACTTGGGAAGATGTAGCTAGAATGAGGGAGCTCTATCCCTATTTGTTCGCAGGCTTCTAGGAGTAACCCTGACCCTAGGGGGGAGGATGCAGTACCCCTCCAGTTTTTACTATTTTGATCAGACAATGTTTTTCTTTGTTATGCTTTGTTTCTGTTAATACTTTGACTATGGTACTTGGTTACTATTTTATCGCTAACTGTAAAGTGATGTGAATGTTATATTTTGATGTGATGGTATTTTATTCTAATGTTATCATTATGGCATGTTTTGGATTAGCTTAGCAAATATTTGAATTAATGATGCTTTATGCTTTTGATTATATTATTGAAGTTAGATTCGTTAGTTAGTAATATTGTATTAGTGAAGGGGATGGGATTGCACCACTCGCGAGCGAGCGCCCTGTGATTCCGTGATTTCCTCTTCACGGTGTGTTTTATTATGTTATATATATGCATGTTCGATATACTCTTTGTTCTCAGGTTGACAGGTACAGGACATCGACTCTAGCTGGTTCCACAGGTTTGAGCGTGTCCATTAGCCAACAATATTTGATTGGGAGATAGTAACTAGGTTTTTCGTGCCAAGTCATCACCCTGGTCATAGTGTGTTATCGGGTTGTAGATGAGTTTAGTTGTTATAATGTTGTTCATTTCACCTTGGTTATTATTTAATTTCAAATTATAAAGGTAAATAAATGTCATAAGTAGTTAAGTTGTTGATTAAATAAATCTAGTTATAATGTTAGAAATGTTATTTAATTTATTAATTAATTTAATTTAATTAATAAAATAATCTAATCTTGGATTAGATTTATTTTATTGATTAATTAAATTAATTGTGTTGAATTGAATTAAGTTATTCATTTTGGAATTAATAGATATTTTGATTGAATTTGGAAAAATGAAAATATGTTTTAATTTGCATTTTTTTTTTAAATTAGAAGATAAAAGAAATTTAAGATATTTCCTATTCTGTTTTTCAAAATTTATGAGGGTGGTTGGAGAGATATTTCATTTTTGTTTTTTTTTTCTATTATTGGGATTTTGATAGAGTTTTTGGGGGAAAATGAAAAATTGAAAAATAAGAGAGGAAAGGAATTTTTGGTTTGTTTTTGGATTTGGGGAAGCAAGTTGGATTTATTGGAGGAGCTAGAATCAGAAGAAGAATTCATAGCACCATTGACAACCTTTCAAGCTTTTGGAAAAACTAGGTTTTCTTTCTATTAATTTAGTTCTCATTTTGAAAGGTTTCATAATTTTTATTATGTTGTTGAAAATATTGAAACTCTGTTTGATTTGCAAGAAAAACCCATGTTCAAATTTTGTTTCAAAACTTTGAAACCTCAGTTTAGAAATGAACTTCTTCAAAAAAAAAATTGCATTATGGCTGTAAATAATTTTTTTTAGAATTTATTTGCTCAACTAAACTGTTATTTTTGTTAAATTTGAAAAAAAAAAAGAATATATATTTATATTTATATTTATATGGTATTTGTGATTTTTTATGGGAAATAAAACCTATTTGGAAATGAAAAAAATGGATTTTAAAAAAATCCACAGGTTTTTATGTTTTGGAAAAAAAAAATTATAATTTTTTTGTTTTCCCACACGACTGCCCACAGTGGGATGGGACGACTGTGTTAAACACAACCACCACCCACAGTGGTGGGTTCGGCTGTGGTTAACACAACCGCCGCCCACAGTGGTGGGTTCGACTGTGTTAAACACAACTGCCACCCACAGTGGTGGGTTTGGTTGTGGTTAACACAACCGCACCCACAATCATGGGTTCAGCTATGTAAACACAACTGACCCTCTAAACTCGGCGCATGACCCAAAACAAATCCGCCCCCTATTTCGTGCCTTTGACTTTTTTTTCATAAAAAAAATATAATAAAATATATTTTTAATATTTAATATTATATATATAATATTAAAATATTAATATATATAAATCATTAAAATATATATTTAATATTTAATATTATATGTTTATAATATTAAAATATTAATATATATTAATAATAAAATATATATATATAAAATATATAAATAATATATATATATATATATATGTATATATATAATATGAGGTTATATTATATGTATATATGTATGTATATTATTTTATATATATATATAGTTGAGATATATTAAAATATTGATTTAAATGATAGAATGATTTAAATATAATTATGAAATTTTAATTTAATGTATAATAGTCAAATTAATGGATTGATTTTTTTTTTTAAATAATATATTTTGATGGAACAATAGTTTTCTTTTAATAATATGTTTATTAAGATGAGTTAATTGTTTTTAAAATGATTATGTTGAGAAGAAAAAATAGTTATTTATTTTAAAATGATATGCTCTGGATCATAGAAGTAAATGTTTATTAGTATTTAAGAGCAATTAGGGAATTACATACCTGGTTAAATTTTATCCTTTGTCTGAAAGAGACATAAATTAATTAGTTTTATTGCGGAAATAAACTATTGAATTTTATTAAAGGAAGTGGATTTAGGGAATCCAAAGTAGATTTAGTGCCTGTTAAATTACTCTTTTAAATGTGATTTATTTTGTTATCGCTTTGGGGGAAATTGATTAGAAGGGTTGTTAAGTCTTCCAGATGGGGTTTTCATTTAATTGTGTGAGTTGTCGTAATATGTTAGTCAACCTTTAGATTGCCTTGGGTAGTGCATCTAAATGTATCTAGTTAGATACCCGGTTATCACAAACAGGATGTGTTGACTTTATGTCGTGGATAGGGATTTAATATCCTTAGGTCGCACTTGTGTACCCTTGGGTTGTGGAGTTATTCCACGTGTTGTCTTAGAGGAGTGGCTTGCAATGAGGGTCAACACACAAAGTGGTGCCAGGGTAACTCATTGTAAGTTAGTTAATCGAGTGATAATGTAAATAAACTGATTAGAAGAATAGGTAGTATCAAACACTTAATAATATTAATTTTGCCTCGCTCATGGATGCAAGGGCTTGTATAGACTTGGCATGGGACGAGAAGGCCTAGAATGGCAAGATCGTTATCTTGTCTTTACGAGAGATAACTAATTCTGCATTGGTTTGCATGAGGGGCTAGGAGTCGTTAGAGGTTTCCAGGATATCCCGAGATGGGGGCCGGGACCTAGGAAGACTTACAAGGATAACCCATGTAACATTGTGATGACACTTCTCTTAAGTCAACAATATGTTTGTATCAGTGATGCAATTGATTATTTAACTCTGGAAGCATTGTAACCATTATTTTAAGTGATGTTGTATTTGTATTTGATTCAGTTCAGTTATGTTTTAGCCTGTGTCTAGAGGTAGATGGTCTTGTCTAAGAATCCATGTTACTATCTCCTAGCACGGGGGGTGGGCTTTCAGGTATCACTTGGTTGGGTGGAACGTGCACCTTACTCCGTTGGGTTTTCTTCTTGTTCGTGTGGATGAGATTTTCAGTTGGAGAGTGTATATGTCTAAAAATGGTCATGATTAAGCTTGTTAATTAATTAAATATGATTTATTTAATTAATTCCTCTAATGTCATCTACATATAAATAAATTTAATTATTTATTTATATCGTTCATTTTTCTATTTCTTCTACCTTAAATTAAATAAATAATTTTATTTAATTACTAACATTTCTACCCTCCGCTTAATTAAATTAAATAAATTTGTATAATTTATTTATATTTAATTATCATTTTATTCTAAAGTTCAAATATTTTGAATATTTAAATAATGGAATATTCTCCATCCCATTTTCGAATTTCAAAATATTAAATATGTTATTTAATATTTTCCACCTCACTCTAATTTCATTTTTAAACATAATTAAATATGAATTATTTAATTATGTGGGTTTCCATTTCCATCTTCACTCCTAATTAAATAAATTTAATTTATTTAATTCACTATTAACTCACCTTCCCAAAATTCTAACTCATGCTAACTCGCCCTTCTAAATTCGTATCTTATCCTTCAAAATGGAATTTTCCCTTCGAACTCAATAAAGAGAAAGGAAACCTTCCATTCTTCTGTCCACTTTCAAAAATCTCTCGCCGTTCATTCGAAACAAGCTTAATCCGGACCGTCGATCGATTCAGCCAATCAAACTCGTTCGAAAACTCTATAAAAGAACGTGCAAATCCAAGCCTTGGTTAATCACCCATATTCATATGCCTGCACTTACATATGCATACTCACATTCATGCAATCAACTTTATGCACTCATATCATTTTGAGCATCACATTCCCATTTTCATGTTAGCATAGATGTTGCATATTATGCATTCTAAATCTCGTTCTTCATGCTGTCATTTTGTTGAGCTCTATCTGCTGATCTGAGAGCCATTTCAAAGCAACAAAATGGTGAATATAGAGGAGGATAAAACGATTTCGAAAGGCTGTTGTTACAGTTTGCACATTTTGTTTTCTTTCTTTTAGCTTTTCGATTTAATGTTTTATTAACATGTGTTGATTTTAATTACGATTTGATCCAATTTTCTCACACACATTAAAATGGCACCCACCGTGGGGCATCTTTGCCCCATTTTTAATATCTACTTGCAGGTTTTATTAATTTTTTGATGCAGATTTGACAATTTTTGGAAAAAAACTGCAAGTTTTACCAATTTCTTCATATCTTCTACACAGCTGCAAATTTTTCTACAATATTTTTACAGCATCTTTTGCATCATCTCAAAAGGCTACAGTAAAAAAATCGAGGGTGTATCATCGTTTTTGTAGAAGTTATCGTAATTTTATGTTTTTTCATAAAATTGGTCTTTTGGACGCAAATCAGTGAATTTTTCAAAAAAAATTATATTTTCGAAAATCTCTTTAAATTTTAATGGGGGTTTATGTTTTATAGATTTAATTTAGAGGTCAAATACAATGTGAAAAAATCTGATCTTCATTTTCTGTATGGTTTCCATAAATCCGCGTTTCTGAGAGAAAAACAGAGAATTTGTCTAACTTCTTTACATTTCTGGAAAGCTTTTAGAAAATTAACATGGATATCTTCTTTGAGTTTTCATTTTTCAGATCAATAAAATCATCAAATACTGAAATCTAATTCGGCTATGCCAAAAACATGTCTCTAAAATTGCAATTTTTTTTGATGAGTTTATTTAGTTTTTTTGGCTGCATTACAATATCATTTTTTTTATCTTGTAGGTGAATCATACGGAGCTGGAAAAGTATTGGGATCAATCAGCACCTTTGAAGATTCCTACAGCGCCTTTGAAGATTCCTACAGCGCCTCTGATGTCTGTTATAGCGCACTTTTGAAAAAGGCTGCAAATTATAATTTGTAATTTAATTTGACTGAATCTGACGCAACCGCGGATAGTAATAACTTTAAAAGAATGAAGCAATCCTAGGGTAGTCACATAATTCAAAATCAACCAATCCTAGGATAGTCACTTCACTTCTATTTTGGGACTAAAAAGAACTCCATGTTTTTGTGAAGCAATATCTTCACCTAGCATAGAAAACTGTTTATTTGTGCTTAAAAATGAACTCTTGCTTGCTTTGATTTAAATGGTGATAGGCCTATGCTCTCCCCTTAATTGGGTGATCAAAATGTCAAACTCATCTATTCTATTTTATGCATTTTAAAGCTTTGATAAAACCTTTTAGAGAGCCTGCTCTTGTGGGAAAAAGTAATCACCCAAGAGGAACGACTCAAGTGGGTTCAAGCTAAAGCCAAGCTATTCCGCCCCACTATAAAATTTAAAACAAATTTGGGGAAACCCTCTTTTGTCGGTAGTGTGCAAGATAACCATCCCCAAAGCCTTTGTTCTAAAGGTTGGGAGGTCTCCTAAGGGAGTTTATTATTGCCGCACCGAACAAAAATCCTTACTACGAACCTAGTGTAGTGGCCAGCCGAGTCAGTTGCCAAACATTCTGATAATCACAGTGCAAGGGGAGGGAAGAATTTGCCCCCAAGATACTCACCATATAACTGCCAAGGACCATTTGCTCAGGGGACTTGGTATCCACTTCCGTAATTCTGAGTACGCGCCTGGAAAAGACAAAAACACGGGCGCCCCTTCGGGGGTGACACGGCTGTGTGAGTCGACGCAATTCTAAGATGTGGGTTGTTGATTACTAGAATGACCTACTTGAGCACTTAAGAGTGAGTCTGTCTGAACTGTCTTTCATGTGCAAAAACCCATGAAAACATTTGATGAAAAACATTTCTTAATCAAACACTTCATGTTAGTATAGGGCTTTAATGAACAATTGTTTTCAAAAATGTTTGTTGTGTCTTCCATTACATTAATTCAGATAAAGAGATCATTCAAAAGAAACATGAAGAATAACAACTGAAAGCCACTTAGGAGTTTTTGTCATGTCATTGCTTCAAAAACATTTCCAAATACCTTTCTCCATGCTTAGGGATTGGAAGTCAACAAAGTTTCCCAAGAAATCAGTCTCTAAGAGAATCAAAAAACCTAAGAAACTCTTAGGATACAAGAAAACACTACAAAAGAGGAAATTCTTGTACAAAAGTAGGCAAGTTTTGCTTCATTATCGAGGATTCCTTCACAGATATCAGGAGTTTGTTAGAGGATTCACTGATGAATATGTTGTAGATCCCTTAGATTCCCGAGCCTATTATCAAAGAAGAGCTCTATCATAACGGCATAATCATAACCAACCTCTTGAATTTGGCAACATACCCCAACCTTCCATCGAATATCCTTCACACCCAAGTCATATTCTTCAAAGATCTTGAGAAAGTCTCCTTAAAAACAAAGATCCAAATCTTTTAGAGTGCACCCTTCAAAACAACTTTTTAATTTTTGGGCTCAAGTTTCCCCAACAGGATTCTGAAATCCTTTATCATTTTGGAAGCTACAACCCATAAGTTAGGAGCTTTCTTGATCATATCATAAGATTACCTTATCTTATCAGATCAAGATATCATCACCATTGCACTAGTCAGAAAACTGTGATCTAAGTTTAGAGGAAATTTTCAAAAAAATATATGCCTATCTCCACAAGATCTCAGCACAATAAATCGAAGGATACAAACCAAAAAGAAAGTCATATTCAGAACATTCAAGAAGAAGGAGAAAACAGTAATCCCATTTTCAGCATAAATCAAAATCCAATTTTTAACAACATGGACGATAAAGAAGAAAATACTTCCCATCAAGTGGATAGTGATGATGAACAAGAAGAAGAACGTCTTAGAGAAGCTAAACAAGATCCAAAATTCCATAAAGCCATTGAGAAGATCTTGCAGCGAGATAAGGAAAAATATTTTCGCTATCTGGCCGAACAAGGGGCTAAATTACCTCATGACTTTGACACTAAAAAATTGAAAAACAAACCCGAAGAGACACCTCTTTCAGATCTTAGTGCCTTGATCCAACAACTCAAGGCACTTCAAGGACAAGTTAGAGAATTACAAGGGGGAACAACCACAAAGAAATACACTTTGGAGGACATATGTTCTTATCCTTTTGATAGAAGTTTAAACATGATTCCTTTTCCCAAGCATTGCGAAATACCAAAATTTGATCGCTATAATGGGAAAACGGATCCAATTGATCACATTAGAGACTTCAGAAACATGACATTGGAGTTTGCTTACGAGGATACTTACTTGATGCAGTTATTTCCTAGAAGTCTGGGAGTACACTCTATGGAATGGTTATCCAAAATCTCACCTCCCGTTAGGACATTTGAAGAGTTGATTAATTTATTCATATTACAATACACCTACAACATACAACATCAGATCACCATGATAGATCTTTGTAAAATGACACAGAAACCGGGTGAACCTTTCGTTACGTTTCTCCAGAGATGGAGAAGAATGTTTGCCAGATACCCACATCCTGTTCCAGAGAAGATGGTTACTTTCATCAATAGTTTAAACTCGGAAATGAGCTATCACTTGAACTTACATTGTCCTTCTTCTTTTGAGAAAATGATTGAAGATGCCTTAACCATTGAAAGTGCTTTGGTCAAGAAAGGCATAATAAAACATGATAAAGAAAACCCTAGCTCATCCCACCATCATAATCAGGACAAATCCAAATTCTGGGCCCGAAACAAAAATATGGTGAATGATGGTGTTGTGGATGCAAATCACGCTTCAACCAAACCATTCATCCTCACTACCCCAAACACTCGCAACAACAATATCAACTCAATTGCAAATCACGAAAATAATCCTCCTCAGAGGAACAATGCAAGTCAGCATCCCACTTCCCATCAAGGGACTTCAAACAATAACCAAGGTTACCGAGGAAATAATAACAATCACAATTCTTTAGGGAACACTTCAAATTCAAATCCGCAAAGATTTTCGTTCTTCTCCAGTAGAAGAACTTTTACTCCATTGGGTCAATCCCTAGAATCCGCATTCAAAGAGTTGATGGCCAAAAATGTCATTACTTTACCGCCTCAACGAAATTTTGAACCCAGTGTAAAGCCTCCATCATGGAATGAAGCATACTATTGTGATTACCATCGATGTAAAGGTCACCGCACCAACAACTGCCAAGCTTGAAAAATGCCATTCAAGACTTAATTGATAATGACATCATCACAGTAGAAGGAAATCAACAAACCAATGCAGACCACCAAGAATTTCGCAATCCTTTACCTAATTATCAAAAAGGTGAGTCTTCCGACAAAGAAGTAAATCACATCAATGATGACCATATAATCAACCATCTCTATGCGGACGATGAGCGGGTGAATGTCATAAAAGTCAAACAGAAGGAGGAATATTGAGAAGTCAACACAACAACAAGAGCACAAGCCAAAGTTGTCTTAAAAGGAACCTCCTCAAGATCCACTGAACCTCCACCTCAACATCAATATGATTTGGTCAATCAACTTCGAAAAACCCCCGCTCAAATTTATATTTTCGAACTATTAAGGATTTCTCCAGCCCATAAAGAAATTCTTGAAAAGGCCCTCATTGAAACCAATGTATCTACTGATTTGGAAGTGAATCAATTTCAAGCCATGGTAGGACATTTATCCTCACCCACTTGTCTTTCATTTTGCGATAAAGATGATGTTTCCATAACCCATCCTCACAACTCATCTTTGTACTTAGAGGTCATGGTCCATAAATTTCGCATTAGATGGGTTCTAATAGATGGAGGTGCTGGTTTGAACATCTGTACCTTGAAGGTGGTCAAAGCCTTAGGATTTTCTGAGGACTCCATTGATTTCAGAAGAAAGATTACCATAAAAGCTTATGATGATGAAGAAAGAGCATCCAAAGGTCTAATCATGCTGCCAATCAGAGTGGGCCCTGTTATAAATAATACTTTTTGTCAAGTACTGGATCGCGATCTGGCATATAACATTTTGTTGGGTCATCCTTGGATCCATGAAATGCAAGCCGTCCCATCAACTTACCATCAATGTCTCAAGTTTCCTTATGATGGACAAGAAATCACAATACCTGCTGATAATTCCAACACTCAAACTTGCGCCAACATAAAGGCTAGTCAAGATACTTTGGTCCCTAATAATCGGGAAGCTCATGTTAGTACTTCTCTAAAGATTAACACACAAATCAGTCAATTGACCAATAGCTTTGACAAAAAGATGAAATTCAAGGATCATGGAGTTGGAGAATACTCTCTTTGTCTTGTCAATTTACCTATATCACCACAATCACATGGACAGCCATCTATTAGAGAACAACAAATTTCAGTAGCATCAACATCAAAGCAAACGCCAATAGAGCCAATTACAAATTTTAATGGGCAATTCATCAAAGAAAAATTTCCCATGGAAAACCCAGAGGATACTGAAATTTTAAATTGGCTCTATAAAGATGAAGATGAAGTAGTTTCTAATGTCAAATTACCCATAGATAAATATGGAAAAGGATATTTAATCATGTAGAAGATGGGTTATGATGAGGGACCTATTGGAAAAAGGAAGGAAGGAGTAATTGAACCCATTCACCTCCGCGGACTTGCTGCAAAAGAGAAAACTGGATTGGGTTATGAAAATCACTCCAAAGAAAAACAACTACATAGCACCGTCTTTGCATTGCAAGAAAGCTCAGATTCACAAGAGACATGTTTGGCAACAATTCAGAATTTCCTAGACAACAATTCTGATACGGACTCTGCTGAATATGAATGGGACACCATTTACAATGATGAATTCTGGAGAGACAAAGAGGTTGATGTAATACACCAGTATGCCCCAACTCTAATTGAAGGACAAGGTTCAGGGTCCCAACCGCGAGAATCCGAACCACAGGTCGACTATGATTCTAGTGATACTGAATCAGATCCAAACGAACAAGATCATCATAAGGACAGTATCATCATTGATCCACCTTATACCTCGGATCCTACAGACCACTCTGTCATGACCATAACCATATCCGATCTCACACAACCTAACGACCCTCTACCTTTACTCCATCCTGACCTTATTGATTGGGATTTTACGGAATCTATTAACATACCTATGTTTCCAAGTGATGAAGCTATCGTAAACTTCCTTTCTGCAGAGGATGCGAATGATTGTTCCACCAGTGATTTTTGACATAGAGTTTTTGATCAGGAGAGTGTCAAGTCTCCTAGCTGCAAAAGTAAAAGCAAAAAAGAAAGATCTAATGGTGAAAACCAGAATCTGGCAGTATTAGATCAAATAAAAGATAAAATAAAGAGCGTATCTGATGGTGAAAACCTCTTAGAGGCACCAGACGATGGGAATTTTGACACTCTCCCGGAGCACTACCATGAGCGATCGCCTATTCTGATTGAGTCTACAAATGTTGTCGATCTCAAGACTTCTGACAAACCAAGAATTTTGCAGTTAGCCGCATCTATGACAGAGAAAGAAATACCAAAGTTTATGGAATTCTTGAAAGCAAACCAAGTCAATTTCGCATGGTCTTATGCTGACATGCCTGGTCTGGATCCTGATCTTATCATGCATCATTTGTCTATCAAACCAGGGGTCAAGCCGGTAAAGCAAAAACTCAAAAAAATGCACCCTCATGTTGCATTATTAGTTAAAGAGGAACTGAGAAAACTTCTTGATGTGGGCTTCATCAGACCAATTGACTATGCAGAATGGATCTCCAATATTGTACCTATATCCAAAGTAGATAAAACTGTTAGAATATGCATAGATTTTAGAGATCTTAATAAAGCATGTCCTAAGGATGATTTCCCATTACCGAACATTGACACCATAGTTGATCTGACAGCTGGCCATGCCATGTATTCATTAATGGATGGTTTTTCTGGATATAACCAAATCAAGATTGCACCTGAAGATCAAGAGAAAACAACTTTCACGTGTCCATGGGGAACTTATTGTTGGAATGTCATGCCTTTTGGTCTAAAGAATGCTGGGGCTACCTACCAAAGAGCCATGACTACAATTTTTCATGACATGATGCATGTCTTCATGGAAGATTATGTGGATGATATACTAGCAAAATCATACACCAGAGAAGGACATCTTGAAGTATTGTCCAAAATATTTGCAAGATTAGAAAAATTCAAAGTTCGTCTTAACCCGAAGAAATGTGTTTTTGGGGTCAAGTCTGGAAAACTCTTGGGGTACATTGTTTCAGAAAAAGGAATTGAAGTAGATCCAACAAAAGTTCAAGCAATCATGGAAATTCCCCCACCAAAGAACATCAGTCAGCTAAGATCACTACAAGGATGACTTCAATCTATACGGAGGTTCATCACACAATTGGCTGACAAGAGTTTACCATTCACACATCTACTGCATAAAAATGTTCCTTTTAAGTGGGATGACAAATGTGAATGGGCTTTTCAAAAAATCAAAGAATATCTAATGACTCCACTAGTTTTCATATCACCAGATCTAGACAGACCACTCATCTTGTACATTGCCGTAACGGAGACATCTCTGGGGGCACTGCTAGCACAAGAAGACTCTACGGGGAAGGAACGTGCAATCTACTACATCAGTAGAACAGTAACAAGTCATGAGCTCAACTACACTTCTATTGAGAAGGCTTGTCTGGCAGTAGTCTTTGCTTCATAAAAGTTTTGGCATTACATGCTGACCCATATAGTTAATTTGGTTTCGAAGATTGATCCACTCAAGTATTTGTTGAGCAAGGCCTCATTGACAGGAAGGTTAGCAAAATGGGTAATGATTCTAAGTGAGTTTGACATACACTATGTTGACCGCAAGGCCATCAAAGGAAAAATTATAGCTGATCAATTAGCAGAGGCACCACTACAAGCAGATCATCCCTTGCACATTGAATTTCCAGATGCAGATGTCTTCACTGCAGAATCTAAACAAACGTGGGCCTTATATTTTGATGGCTCTTTCACTCAACATGGTTCGGGAGCAGGCATACTTTTTGTCACCCCTCAAGGACATACCATTCCTCGTTCATATCGGCTAATGTTCCCATGCACCAACAACATAGCTGAATATGAGGCATTAATCACTGGACTCAAGATAGCACTGGAATGGAGAATAACAAAGTTACAGGTATATGGTGACTCACAATTGGTCATTTATCAAATCAATAATGACTACCAAACCAAAGATGAAAAACTACTACCTTATAAAAAGATGGTGGATGACTTCAAGAAATACTTTGTGGACATCAAATTTACACAAATTCCAAGGCTTGATAATAAAGTAGCTGATGCTATGGCTACGATCGCATCATTGTTACAACTCCCAGAAACTCAACATCGTTATGAATTTCTGGTGGAACAATCATTCACACCTGCATATGATACCCCTGAAAGCCAAATCATTTGTCACTTAGTAGGATCCGATTTTCCTTGGTACGAAAAAATTTATGCTTACCTCAAAGACGACATCTTACCACCCGATCTATCTTGTAATCAAAAATGCAACTTTATCTGACAATCCGCCTGCTATACCCTCATCACTGATACCCTTTATCGACGTGGTCTTA
Source organism: Sequoia sempervirens (assembly GCA_007258455.2). NCBI lineage: Eukaryota > Viridiplantae > Streptophyta > Pinopsida > Cupressales > Cupressaceae > Sequoia > Sequoia sempervirens. Next base: position 459,262,897 of record VDFB02193867.1, read on the forward strand.
ATGGTACTTTACTCTGATGTCTTGAACGTGAGGAATCTGACAAAGCTTTACAAGAAGTTCATGGTGGCATCTGTGGTACTCATTCGAGTGGACTGAACTTATCTAAAAAATTGATTAGAATGGGTTACTACTGGCCTACAATGGAGAGGGAATCATTCACTTTTGTGAAAACATGTTCCAAATGTCAGATCCATGGGAATCTCATTCATGCCCCTGCACAAGAACTCCAACCGTTTACACCAACCTGGCCATTTTCTCAATGGGGTTTAGATCTAGTGGGCAAGATTCACCCTTCTTCATCAAACAGGCATAAATTCATCATCACAGCAACAGAGTATTTCACCAAGTGGATTGAGGCAGTCCCTCTTACTAAAGATACCGGCAAACAAATATCCTCCTTCATACTCAACTATATCATTTGTCGGTATGGCATTCCTAACTCCATTATTACAGATAATGGACGACCATTCAAAAATCAGGATGTTGAGGAACTTTGTGAAAGATTCCACATATAGCACAGATATTCAACACCATACTATCCACAAGGGAATGGCCAAGCAGAAGCCTCAAATAAAACCATATTGAAAATCTTGAAAAAGACTGTGAATACATTAGGAAAGGATTGGCACGTTCAACTCAATCCTGCTCTATGGGCCTACAGAACTAGTATCCGCACGCCAACAGGAGCAACACCATTCGCTCTTGTTTATGGAGCAGAAGCAATATTGCCCTTAGAAGTTGAGATTCCCTCACTCAGAGTATCATTGAAAGGTTTAACGATGGATGATGAATACAGAGTTTCTCGACTCCAAGAACTGGAACTTCTAGATGAGAAGAGACAAAGGGCTATTGATCATTTGAAAGCTTATCAATAGATGATGTCTCGTAGCTACAACCATAAAGTAAAACCACGTACCTTTCAGGTGGGTGATCTCATTCTAAAAGAGAATCCACGCAATCAACAAGACAGAGAGAAGAAAGGAAAGTTCGAGCCAAATTGGCTAGGTCCTTATGTAGTTATCGCAGTTTATGGTTCAGGAGCCTACAAGCTATCAACGCCAGAAAGGGACCTGTTTGACGAGCCGATCAACATCATGCATCTGAAGAAGTATTATGTCTAAGATGGTCATCATCATCAGAAAAAGTCCTGAAAAAATATCAAAAAATCAGAAAAAGTCCTGAAAAAATATTAAAAAAATCAGAAAAAGTCCTGAAGAAATATCAAAAAATCCCTAGGAAAAGTCACGAAGAATATCAAAAATCGGAAAAAGTCACGAAGAAATATCAAAAAAAATCAAAAAGTCACGAAAAAAATCAAAAAAATCGAGGAAAAGTCACGAAGAAATATAAAAAAATCAGAAAAGTCTGAAGAAATATCAAAAAAAAATGGGGAAAAAGTCTGAAAGAAATATAAAAAAAAATGAAAAAGTCTGAAAAAAATATCAAAAAAAATCGAGAGAAAAAGTCACGAAGAAATATCAAAAAAAATCAGAAAAGTCTGAGAAGAAATATCAAAAAAATCCCGAGAAAAAGTCACGAAAAAAAAATTCAAAAAATTCAAAAATTCAAAAAAAGTAAATATGGCAGAATTTGGCTTGTAAGCGGTGATCCTATTGACAAAAAGAAAAAATGCAATAAAAACAAATAGTGAAAATTTGGCAAACAGACGCTATTTGGAAGCTCTCCATCTATTAGTTCATGTTCTGCATTTAAATTTTCATCCTTCTTTTTCATGCATCTTTTCCATCATCTTAGGGTCACACCAGCACCATGCTATCATCATTTTCCTCGAGCGATAATGTCTTATCATGGCTTGATTATTATTCACTTCAACAAGTTGTGTCGATACCTAGGGCAAACATGGGGCATATTGGGGGCAATCAACTTTCAAACGGTAAGACAATGACATCGAAGCCAATCACGCAAAACAAAACAACCAACTCAAACCAAAACAACCAACCATTGATCCATATCACAGTAGCTTTCAGTTGCGTACCTTATCATGACTCATATCTGGATGATCTCTAAATCTGAAATAATGTTTGGAATCACAGTATTTCATTTTTGAATAATGGTTGTTTAATTTTCGATATCATTTCTCTGGAGCACACTCGATGATGTACTGAACTAGAGTGGCGAGGAAAGAGGATGATTTTTTCTTTGTCTGTTGTCTAGAGGTTAATCATTTATCGGTTGCAAATATGTCATGAGACGTGATGATTTATCATTGATGACAGTTCCAAATTTGCATCAGATAGTGGTTGGTCTTTGTCTGTTTACGCAAGAAATGCTCAGGTCATCTCGGTTCAATTATACCTAGATGCTTGTGTTCACTTGCTATATCAAAAATCATGAAAGTTGTACTCAGGTCATCATTGGTGCTAATTTCCCCTCTGATGCTTGTACATACTTCCAACATTTTAAAAGCGCTCTATGATGATTCCAGAAAATATACCAACAAGCTCAACAAAATGGTCAGTTTCATTTAGTTGCATTTCATTTTAGATCATTTATACATACCTGCATAGTGGATTTGCACCTGAGTTTTGAAAGGATAATAATCACATCAATGGATGTCATGTCTCTTTGGACTGCTTGTGGAGGACATTTGAACATTTGTTTCATCATCACCTTTCACCTGCATTATCATTTATCATTTATCATTCATTTGCATATCATTTAGTTTCTCTATCATCTTCATCTCATTAACACTTTATCATTTTCATATTCATTTCATGTTCCTTTTATACATTCACTATTATTTCATTCATTATCATTTTCGTTATCATATCTTACCATGCAGTTCATTTCATATCACTTATCATTTTCATACATGTCATTATCATTGCATTTCATTTTATCATTTCACTTAATCATCATTATAGAACATTTACATTCATATCGTATAGTTAATCATCCTATCATTTTCCATATCTTTTCATTTTGCAAATTCATTTGTCATCCTTTATCATCTTACATTTGAACATTCAAAAAAACAAATACTCCATATATACATTTTCATATCATTTTCATAAGTCATCCACCTGCATGACATCATTAGTCTACATCATCAGTCATCATCATCATCATAAAAACATCATATCGAATCATCTTGCAAATCATGGTAGTCATCAAATCATTAAAATTCATATCAAAATCCATAACACATAGAAAAAAATGCATATCACATCATAAATGCACATCACATCATCACAAATCATCGCCGCTGCATATCATTACTCATCAAAAATAATACAAATGTCCAATGTCCAATGAAGCAAATCTATCAAACACTTTATCAGTCATTTACTCTTTGTTTTTCTCTTTTCGGGAAGCAAAGTTATCAATTCATCATCATCATTTTACCATTTCCATCAAAAGGGGCATCATATCAACAGGGGCATCTTTTTCATCATTTATCGAGAGCTAAATCACTGTCTCTTCTGCAGAATATCATTATCCAATCTTCTTTATCACATTTTCAGACTTCGCCCATCTTCGTTTACCTCCAGGGGCATCGCCAGCCAACAACGCCGAAAATATCGAGGAAAAATCTTATTTTCTTTGGAAGCAATGTGTTTTACATCATCGAAGGGCAAGAATGTATGTGCAAAGTAGTGGATTAAGCTTGTTAATTAATTAAAAATATGATTTATTTAATTAGATTTCATAATATCATCTACATATAAAATAAATTTAATTATTTATTTATATGGATTCATTTTTCTATTTCTTCTACCTTAAATTAAATAAATAATTTTATTTAATTACTAACATTTCTACCCTCCGCTTAATTAAATTAAATAAATTTGTATAATTTATTTATATTTAATTATCATCCTATTCTAAAGTTTAAATATTTTTTGAATATTTAAATAATGGAATATTCTCCATCCCATTTTCGAATTTTAAAATATTAAATATGTTATTTAATATTTTCCACCTCACTCTAATTTCATTTTAAACATAATTAAATATGAATTATTTAATTATGTGGGTTTTCATTTCCATCTTCACTCCTAATTAAATAAATTTAATTTATTTAATTCATTATTAACTCACCTTCCCAAAATTCTAACTCATGCTAACTCGCCCTTCTAAATTCGTATCTTATCCTTAAAAATGGAATTTTCCCTTCGAACTCAATAAAGAGAAAGGAAACCTTCCATTCTTCTGTCCACTTTCAAAAATCTCTCGCCGTCCATTCGAAACAAGCTTAATCCAGACCGTCGATCGATTCAGCCAATCAAACTCGTTCGAAAACTCTATAAAAGCACGTGCAAATCCAAGCCTTGGTTAATCATCCACCTATATTCTGCATAATCACCCACGTTCATATGCTTGCACTTACATATGCATACTCACATTCATGCAATCAGCTTTATGCACTCATATCATTTTCAGCATCACATTCCCATTTTCATGTTAGCATAGATGTTGCATATTATGCATTCTAAATCTCGTTCTTCATGCTGTCATTTTGTTGAGCTCTATCTGCTGATCTGAGAGCCATTTCAAAGCAACAAAATGGTGAAGATAGAGGAGGATAAAACGATTTCGAAAGGCTGTTGTTACGGTTTTGCACATTTAGTTTTCTTTCTTTCAGCTTTTCGATTTAATGTTTTATTAACATGTGTTGATTTTAATTATGATTTGATCCAATTTTCACAAATATAATAATGAAATTAAATATATCTCAATATTATACTCGTTGGAAAGCTTACTTCAAGTGTTAAAAACCTAAAAATTACCTTGCCACATTTATTTCATTTGTTGGTCCAACCCAATGTTGGAAGCAAAAAAAATTGAGTAAAATATGAGGCCTAAGGTGGAAAGGTCACATGTAGGGCCTTCATTCAATGGAACTTCATTTGAAGGACCTTCAAATGAAGGTACCTTTGCTTAAGGAACTTTCTTTGAAGGAATTTTGAATGAAGGTACCTTTGCTCAAAGGACCTTCGAATGAAGGTACCTTTGTTTGAAAGTATGTCATTTCGGCCAAAAAAATTAAAAAAACCTTCAAACAAAGGTAATTTCCAAAAAATGAAAAAAAGGGACCTTCAAACAAAGTTCCCTTTTTTGTATTTTTGGAAATTACCTTTATTTTAAAAGAATTAAATTTTACACCTTCAAATAAATATATTTTTTGAATCACCTTAGAATGAAGGTGTTTGGATGATTTGAGCACACCTTCAAAAAAATTATGGTACACAATTGTGACTCACAATTGTGAGTTTGCCTATATATGTTTAGCTTGAAGTGCTCTATGCAAAATTATGCAAAAATATTTCAAAGAAGCCCCAACAACCTCCTAAATCAAAATTTATGGCCCCTAGAAGTTGGGCCTCCTACATTGAAAATGTAAGTACATCTAAGACACAAAAATGAGTTGTAAGAGGGAATTACACTTGTTAACCAACTCAGAACACATGTTACGACACATTCATAAGGCATATTTGAATGGAGATAATGAAGCCAAAATAGAATACCCAAGTTGGTGAGTGGATTATGACCCGCTTATGATAGGTGGAAGGAATATGTTTTTTTTCTATGAACTCATCTTGAGATTTAGGTGGTTTTCTAATTTCAAGTATTTAGATACCACATTTTTGGGTGGTTTTAGATCATGCTTTTGTAATTACCATTTGATTGTTGCATATGTTACTTCTCTTATTTATGATGCAGACAAGATCAAGGGGTCTTATCAAACTACCCAATCATGCAACCTAAATACGCTCTCTTCCCACAAATTCATCAAAAATGATTTATTTTGTTGAATAAGTTCATTACAGTAAAGTTATCCAAAGTTTACAAAATAAAAAATCACCATTGAAAATTATAAATTGGCCTTATCCCTCTAAAAAAAAATCTCCTTCCCAAAGCCCCCCTAAAATTGAAGGCAACAATTTCATTTTATCCTTGAGTGGCTACAAAGTTAGATTGAACTAAATCTTGGTAGTTACAACAACTAAATAACTATAGAAATGAAATGTTCAATAACAAGTGAAAGTTATGCAAACCAGTAGGAAGTGGAAGTTTCACAAGTTTTAGTTTACTAGTGAGTTCCTAAAATAGTTGGTTTACTATTTGGTTTTGTAATGGCGTAAATTTACACCTAGGAAAATTTCCCATTAATTTACCCTCATTTTAGCCTTACAAGTCTGATAATGTAAATACTTGCCACATTTATCCTACTTTGCCCACATGTGCTTTTCGTTTTGTGTCAGTGAGGGAATTTTTGTTGGGGACATGCACACGTCTTGCGGATGTCTATGTGTCATGTTGTTGTCTTGAGAAAGATTCATGTGCCTAGAATCTATAGAAGTGTTGCAATTCTTGGGTGCCTATGAATGTAACATTCCTTGTTGAATCTTGACTGACGAGAAATGACTATTTTCCTCCATTCACCCATTTGAACTTCATTCTATCACTCTCTTGCAACTTCTTTCATTCTTGCAACACTTCTTGATCATTCTCGCAACATTCTTGCTTCATTCTAACTCTTTCTTGTTGCTACCAACTTCTTGCTTGGTTCCTACAACACCTTCTTGCTCCAACACCATTGTCATTGCAGGTTCACGAAGCTCTATCTCCTTGGCATGGTGTTGTCTATCTTCTCCCTCTCTCAGCGTTGAGTGCTCCCAGAAAGGGAGGTGATATTGTGTCTTATACTTTCTTGCATTATTGTTCTTGTAGAGTAGCATCCAAATAGTCATTGCTCTCTACTTTATTGTGTCTTTTCTATTCTCTTTTTTCACTTTTTTATTTCATTGCATATTGGCTATCAGTGGAGGTGGGAACACCGAAACGAGGGTTTCACTGAGGCAAAAATCAAAACATAGCCACAACATTTTTTTTGTTACTGTGTGTGTAGGTGTTGTTAATTTTCTTGGAGCTAGCTAGTAAACTGGACTTTGAGTAAGTTGGTATTCTTCTTCTTTCTTTGTCATTTCGCTATTAGAGTAGTTTAATAGTATTCTTCTTGTTGTACTTTTCTTTTCTTTACTTTTTTGTCAAATTGCAAAACTATAATATTTTGGTCGTCAATAGACTCTGTGAGTTTCTAGTTGTTACTCAATCCTCTATTCATACAAGACATCAATGTGTCTTTGAGACTCCTACGTGGTGTGTTGAAGTCTGACTCCTGCACTACCATCCCTTGACAGAGATCTGTCTAGTTCATATTCTGAGACCTTTGTAGTCTTCTCACTTGTTTCCTAAAAGCACCTACCATAATCTAAAGGGAAACAAAGTCCTATTTTTTTCAGCATGTCCTTTCTTCTTTAACTTATTAGGCAATATGAGGTAGTTTAGGGCACTTCATACCCTTAGGCTCTTTTGTGACCTAAGAGCCTTAGGGGTGACAAATCCCCATTCTCTATAGGTTCCCATAACAATCTAGTTCACTTGAAAAACATCACACTTCATACTAGTTGATATCACAAATACATAATGGTGTCCTTCATGTGGAAGTTTTGCTGCTTATCGAATTGAACCTTCCAATCGATGCACTTGTATGGTTTAGTAGCATTTTCCCACAAATCCAATTAACCACAATATACCCACAAACTCTAGTTTGATGTGAAGTCCTCGAAAAGGTCAAATAGGCAAGTTCTCACAAGCCAAATGGCCACAATGTTCACACAAACACTAGTAAGACATGAAATTGTCACATTCAAATGGGAAAGAGATTCCTGCAAATGCCAAAAAACTATCGATACCAATTATGTAGGAAAAATTGTTGGGATCAATTGTAAACAAGTTAGTTCAATAACAAATCTCTACAAAGATTGGTAGCATAATGGTGACCACCATGTTCTTCATTGTTTCCTTTCTATATTCAATAATCTCTTGCAAACTAAGGAGGATCTTATCTTGATTGCAATGAAGTTTGGAAACCTCATTTTTTATGCTCTCACACTCCTCAGGAGACCCGATAACATTTTTAAACTCAAAATTGACCCAATTGTCAAATGTTTGTGTCATGCCTCTCAAAAACTCATAGTGATCCATGTCCTCCTCTTCACTCAACAAATCTTTAGTCCTTTTGAGCATAGTACTTTCCAATTTTTTAATTTTATCCTTCACTATGATCAACTAGGTCAACAACCAATTAAGTATGTCATTTTGAATTTTAGTAGCTTTGTAGAGCTCATCCAATGTCTCCCTCAGGGAGGCACAATTCAAACAAGGATTAGGGGTGTCCATAGGAGTAATTTTTGGCTCTTGAGCTAGGCTAAGATCCAACTTAAGAGAAGAAGGGGGACTGGTAGAAATATTGTGCAACAGAGGAGAGTTGGGCAGGAGTATAATTCAAGGGTAACATTTGATGAAGGGAACCCAGAGGAGCCAAAATCATCATCTAAAATAGAAATTTGGGGAGGTTCCTCAAATGACACCTTTTCCTTTTTGGAGAGAGTAGGGGAATCTGGCACAGAGGCCTTTCCTTTTGAAGCCTGAGGGGGGTTAGAACTAGTGACTCTAGAGTGATAGAGGGGGGTGGAGTAGGTAGCCAAAGATGGGGTTACAAGGTTACCCTTTGAAATATCAACAACACCCTTGTGAACAAGTTAGGGGTTAACAACACAAGGGAGGGAAGATAAGGCCAGTGAGAGAGCCACATTATCCCAATAACTATATAATTCAAACCCTAATGAAAAGGCAAGGTTTTTCCATTTTATTGCACAAATTTAATGGATTGCTCCAATGAGGAGTGGATCCAAAAATAAAAATTCATTTTAATGTTGTAGTGGAAATTATTTAACATAGGAAACAAATGTGCATGAAACCTTTTAAGGTGGCCATCAAGGGTAACATACCTCATTAACACCTCGGCTATATTCTTCCACACACCAGGAAAATCCTCTCTATTATAACCATTTTGTAACCTATTGACTTTATCACCTTTATTTAAGAAATTTTCCATGTTTCTTTGATAGTGTCCTGTAGGTTTTTTAGGAATATCATCCCCCTCCAAAGGGATTCCTGTAGCTATAGAAATAAGGTCCACAAAAATAAAAAGGGAGAGGCCCCAAACCTCAACAAGGCCACCCTTCTACAAATTCATAAATTTCACATATAGGTTGGGGTCATGACCCTTCATGGATTCAATGTGTGAGGAGAGCTTACCTTTCTGAAGGATAGGCCATATTTTAGGGTCATTTCTTAGAGAATCACAACTATTCGGCTCTTCATGAACTAGTTCCCCACCCATTGCATTCAATAAGGGAGCAATGGAATAGTTGTTTAAAACCAACCACTAAAGACTCTAGAATTTTTTAGCAACCACAGATGAGGCAAGCTTGATAAATAAAGTTAGGAGCAAGAAGTAATCATTATTCTTCATGCAACTAAGAGGATATGTGTTATCATTACAATTTCAAGAGAGATGGATATCAATCTTTGACATTTGTCTATGATTTGATAGGCAACTTCATATGATGGATTTTCTCACATGTTCAAGGATCAAAGAAAATCATCCCATACTTTAAAATATTTTTGACAAAGGCCCCTAAATTAGCTATCCTATCCATAGTAGAGTTCCCTTCTTGATAAATGTGTATTAACTTGCATTGTCCTAAACCCATCATGTTTAAGTGAGTAGAATCAATGAGGTCACAAAGTGACTAGCTTGGAGAGGTGTCACATTCATCATCATGATTGTATTCCTAAATTCCCCTTATATTTCCAAGTGTATTAGGAATCTTTGGTTAGCTAGTTGAATACCATGATAAGCCATATCCACCTCTATAAAACTAGAATACCAAGTGCCAAGACTTACCACATAAGCAAAAACCATTCTTCCCCTTTGATCACGTAGGATGTCACCTCCTCCTACCCAACATGGGTTCACTTTACCAGATCCATCAAAGTTAAGTTTAAACTAACCAAGGTCAGGGGGTTGAGAGAGTATTGTTGTAGGCAGTAGGAATTTTAGAGCTCAATTTATTTAAGATGTTGGTGATTTCCCAAGAAGTGGCAACACCAACCTCCAAAGAAGAGGGATTTCTTTTAGGATTGATGGTTACTGCCTTAAGGTTTTTCTTGATATTTTGAATGGTGAGATTTGTGAGAATATTCCAAGGATATTTTGTATCTCTGAAAACTTGATTGTTGCGTTCTTTCTAGAGATCCTAATCAATGAGAAGGAAGGCCTACCACCACAACTCAGAAAGAAGGGGGTGATTGAACAAGGGATTCCAACAATCAAATATACTATTAGTGTTCTTGTGCCAAACCCATATTAGAAGGAACAATGCTCCTTTATTGTTACTCTTATTCTTATAGATTATTTGATTTTCTAAATGTTATTAAAATCATTGGAATACTTAATTTTTTTACTTCATATTGATTTACCATGAAGTTTAAGGCAATGATCATCCTTTTTTTTGGAAAATAACTAGACAATATAAATTTTATTTCTTGAAAGGACACGATCATTTTTTTAATCATTTCACTTGTGTAGGTTTACTATACTTATATTTTGTTAACATAAAATGAATTCAATCTGTTGTATATATTATATAGCGTACCCCCTTCCATATTCCTAAATGGAGTTGTCGTTGGGTGGAGCTAATGTTGCAAATGCAGATGGTGTTTTGGGTAAGGTATTTTCAAATTTTGGTAAGGCGAGAAGCCTTGTTTCTAGGGCTGACGTTAATGGCAGAGGTTAGGCTGATGTTAGGAGGGTGTTGGATAGTTTTCTTTTAGATAAGACAACTTGTGCGTCCTCTCTGTTGGATAACTCAAAAGTTCTTCCTCTCTTTGGTAGTCTGGGTCCTTATGGTACTTCTTTGGTTAAGGTGGGGTCTCTTTCTATGCCTCTTGAGGCTTCTATGGACTCTAGAGTTGCTCAGCAAGTTGCTACCTCATTGGAGGAAAAGACTTGGTCAAAGTTGTTTGGTGTGAAGTTTAAGGAGAAGAGTTCCTCACCTCTGGTGGACTTCTTTGCAAACCCATCTACTAGTAATTTTTTTGCATCTATGTCAGATTGTATTATTGACAAGGGAATTTTTTCTATGGAGCAATCTCTAGTCGGTAAGATTTTGGGGCCCCATCCTAATATTGACTTGGTTCGCAACTTGTCTAAGAATCGTTGGAATTTGAAGGGTCAAGTTGAGGTAGCGGCCCTTGCGAAGGGCTTCTTCTCTTTTTCCATTCTCTTGTGATGAAGATTTGTTGAAGGTCTTGGTGGGGGGCCTTGGCTTATTGGAAAATCTACTTTGGTGTTGAAGAAATGGGAGGCAGGTTTCTCTCCAACTTCCTATTCTTTTCATTTGGCTCCTATGTGGGTTTGCTTGCCTACGCTCCCTCTCAAATTATGGGTTGAGCAAGTCTTCAAAGGTATTGTGTCTACGTTTGGGTGCTTGTTATCTATTGATAATTTGATTGCCTCATGGTGTCAACTTGTCTATGCTAGGTTGTGTGTGATCTTGGATCAGGCTACATATCTCCCCTCTTTAATCAAGATTAATTCTAAGTTGGGAGTTTGGGAGCAGGTGATTGAGTTTGAGTCTATCCCTTTTTCCTGTTTTCATTGCAAGAAGGTGGGTCATTATGCAAAGAATTATCCCTTGAAGCCTAAGGTGCCCCCTCAAAAGGGTTATTCCCCTTCACAAAAGGGCTTGGTCCCTAATCCAACTTTTTCCAAAGTGTGGAAGGAGATTGGGAAACATCTTGATTTAGGGGAAGTCTTGAGCTTAGTAGAGCCCTTAGTGGAGGTTGTGAGTGATGATCAACCTCTTGATTTGGATCCTAGCGTTATATGTGAGGCTCTTGTTAAAAGTGATCTTGAATCTTCTATTGATCCTGCTGGAATTAGCTTTGTTGAGGAAGTTTTATCTGAGGAGGGCGAGGTGAAGGCATTGCTTGATGAGGAGTGTGTTTTGGATTTGGCGAAGGAGGCTAGTGGTTTATCTTTGGGTCTTGTTGTTGTTGAGCCAAAGAAGGTGACTCCTCTAAAGATGGTCTCAGATGTTTTTTTAAGACCCAAGGAGGATTTGTCAGGTTCCTTGGTGGAGGAACCAATTGTGGTCTCAAAGGATTTATCTTTGGGGGAGTCACAAGTGGAGACTATTGTGTCAAAGAAGTTAGTGTTCACCTCTTCTATCAATGTTTGTAACTCTTGTGATTCTCAGGAGGAGATTGGGATTCCTATTTCATTTGCCTCTAAATCTTGTAATAAGAAGAAATCTACTCCTTCAATGGTGGGAATGGCTACGAGGAACTGGTTGAAATTGGATTGTGGTTTGGAGTCGAGGGGTAGAGGAAGGCCTTCTTTGCAGAAAGTTCAGGATAGGGAAAGTAAATATGACATTGTTGATGGTTCGCAGGCTAGTCTATTTGAGATGGGCCTTACAGGTCTCTCATAGAATCTTCTATGAAGATCCTTTCCTAGAACATACAAGGTTTAAATAATCCTCATAAACAAGATCTTTTCACAAATCTTGTGAGAGATCATTGTCCTAATATCATTTTGATTCAGGAGACTAAGATGGTTGTTGAGAAGGTTGAAAAAATTAAGAATAGATTTTTTAAGGACTGTGGCTGTTAGGCATTTGATTCTAATGGTGCCTTTGGAGGGGTGGCTACTTTTTGGAATCCTAAGGTGGTTTTGAGCTCTTCTTTTCTTTTGATAATCATGTGGTGACTTTCTTTTCTTGTCCTAGGAATAAGTTCTCCTAGTTGTCTAATATTTATGCTCATAATTCGAAAAGTGCTCAAAAGCATTTTTGGGGGAGTTTGTATACCTTTAAATCTCAATTCTCTTTTTAGAACTAGTTGATGATGGGGGATTTTAATACCCTAATTAATGATGTTGATAAGTTTGGGGGCTCCCAGGTAGCAGATGACAGTCGCTTTGATCTTATGAACTTCATTGATGATAATTTTTTGCTAGATTTGGACTTGGGTGGTGTGTCCTATACCTAGTCTAGTAGGCATGTTGGGGATACTCTCATTCAGGTTGAGTTGGTTCGAGCCTTAATTTCTCCTAATTGGTTGCAATTTTTTGCTTGTTCTCTCTTTTCTCTTACCAGGCTCAGATTGGATCATTTTCCTATATCCTTGAATGTTGAGCTAATGGGTCATAAAAAGTCCTTTTCGTTCAGATTTGAAAAAATGTGGACTAGCCACCTAGAGTTATGTTCCAAAATTATTGAGTGGTGGAATATTAATGTTGACAGCTCAGCCATGTATAAAGTTGCTAAAAAGATTCCTTCTATTAAGCAAAACCTGATCTAGTAGAACAAATCTTCTTTTGGAAATATCTTTAAGGATAAATCAAAGATCAATGCCAAACCAGACATCTTGTAGCAAATAATGCAGGCTTCTAGGAATGATTTGTCACTTCTTCAAGAGGAAAGTTTCCTTCTAGCCAATCTGCATAACATGTGGCTAAGGAGGAGGAGTTCTGGAAGCATAGGTCTAGAGCTATTTGGCTTCGAAGTGGGGATAAAAATACCCGCTTCTTCCATCTTACGACTTTGAAGCATAGATCCTCTAATAGGATATCTAAAATTGTTGTGAATAACACTTCTCTTGAAGAGGATGATGACATTAGATCTACTACTTAGTCATTCTTTGAGGACCTTCTTTTGTAGGATGGCCCTCTTGATCCTATTTTCCAATAGGGCATTCTTAATGTTATTCCTAACTTGCTGTCAAAGGAGGAGAATAGGGGCTTGGCTGGTATTCCATCTAATGAGGAAATTAGAAAGGTTGTGTTCTCTTTTGAAGGAAACAAACCTCTTAGACCAGATGGGTTTTTTATGTTATTCTTCTAGTCTTATTGGAACATTATTGTGTAGGATGTGATCAACACTGCTAAAGAGTTCTTTGATATTAGGTAGCTTCTTAAGGAATTGAATTCAATGTTTATTATGTTAATTCCTAAAAAGCCTAGGGCTGAGAATTTTGGCAATTTCAAGCCCATTAGTTTATGTAGTTCTATCTATAATATTTTTTATAAAGTGCTTGCTTCAAGGCTACAAAGGGTTCTTCCTAAGATCATCTCACCTCAACAAAATGGTTTTGTGTCGGGTAGGAAGATTTTGGATTCAGTGCTCATGGTGCATGAGAATATTCACTCTCTCAAGGTTAACAAGAAACTTGGTCTTATTTTAAAGTTGGATTTGGTGAAATCCTATGATTAGGTGAACTGGCACTTCCTTTGTAATATCCTGAAGACAGTTGGCTTCTCAGATCAAGTTTTGCAACTAGTTGGGCAATTAATTTCTTCGCTTCCATTATGTGTTGGTGAATGGTTTGCTATCTCCCTTTTTTAGATGTTCTCATGGGCTGCGGCATTGGGATCCTATATCTCCTTTTATTTTTATCATTATGGTTGAATTTTTGGGCAGATTTCTTCTTGAAGCGGTTTCTAATGGGGCCTTCAAAGGCCTTTATCCTTCTTCACGTCATATTTGTTGCTCTAATCAACAATTTGTTGATGACACCATTATTCTTATTGAGGCTTCGGTTGTTGCGACTAAATCTATCTGTCTTATTCTTCATCAGTATGAGGTGGCTTCTAGTCAAAAGGTGAGTTTTCCTAAGAGCACAACTTTTTTCTTAATACTTCGAAACATCGTTAGTTGAAGATTGCTAGTATTTTGGAAAGTGGCATTGGGGAACTTCCCTCAACCTATTTAGGGCTACCTCGTTGTTCTAATGGAGTTTCATATTCCTTTTGGAATGATATCATTGATAAGTTTCATTCAAAACTTGTTGGTTGGAAGGGTGCCCTTCTTAGCCAAGTTGGTAAAATTCAGTTAATCAAGTCAACTTTGCAGAATCTATCGATTTATGCTTTAAGTTTGTTCCAAATTCCTAGAAGGTTTTGGGAGAAGATTGAGGGTATCTAGAAAATATTTGTGTGGTCTAGGGTGGAGGAGAAGAAAAGGTTACATTTGTTTTCTTGGGAAGAGGTTTGCAGGTTGAAATTCCAAGGTAGCTTAGGCTTGCGTAAGCTGAAAGACTTTAATTCTTCCCTTGTGGAGAAACAGTTGTGAAATTTGCTTGTGTATGACAAGGAATGGACTACTATTTACTCTTTGAAGTATTTGAGGGGGGTGGATAAGTTTAGAGATTTATTGAGGGAGAATTTTGTTCCTCTCCAAGGGTCTATCCTCTAGAATTTCATGCTTAGAGCTTGCTCCATTGTTGTTGTTGGCCTGCGATGGGTGTTTCATAATGGTAGAAGGATTTTGTTCTAGGATGATTGGTGGATAGGCCATGGTCCCTTGAAGGATGAACCTTGGGCAGCCCCTTTCAAATCCTTTTGTATCAAGGAATGGGGTGTTTTTGTGTTTGATTATATTCTTCAAGGTAAATGGAATAGAGTTGATTTGGTTAACAGGGATTTGGAACCTCATTTTATGTTCCTCTCTCTGATTCACATCCCTATTGATTCTCTTGATGATTATGTGGTGTGGAGGTTTTCTCCTAATGGTAAGTTTTTTGTTTCTTCAGCCTTCTCTTTTTAGACTCAGTTGGTTGGTCCCCCTCCCTATTGGGGTTGATTGTGGAATGTGAAGCTTTTGCCTAAAATTAATATATTCTTTAGGCTTCTATGTCAAGATAAGATCTTGAATCTCAATAATCTTGTGAGAAGGGGAATGTCTCTATTGAACAAGTGTTTCTTATGTAAAGAAGTTGTTGAGGATTGTTATCATCTTTTGGTTGGTTGCAGTTTCACTTGGGATGTGTGGGCTCATATTTTTCAGTAGTGGGATATCTCTTGGGTGTTGCTGCTTCTATCTTGGAAATATGGTTTCAATGGGTGGCCCCTACTCATAATCTGGCTCTCTTGATGCTTTGGTCTCTCATTTGCCGTATTTGGCTTGGAGAGTGTGGAAGGAATGTAACAATCATGTTTTCCATCAGTTGGAGCTCTCTCCTCCTAAGGCGACTTTCAAAATTTGTGAAACCATAAAGGAAAATTTTCTCTCTGAATTCTCAGTGCTCCTTTCTCTAGGTCTTAAGGCAGTTGTCTCCAATTATGATTTGTTAGTGGGGATCTGATGGAATATTTCTTGTGATCTTTCTATTTTGGTGAAGAAGATTAAAGCCTCTAGGGATGGTGTTTTTTGGAAAGCTCCCTCTCGAGGATGGTTCAAGGTTAACTTTGACTATGCTTCTAAGGGGAATTTGGGACCAGCTGGTTGTGGGGGAGTGTTACGTGATGAGAATGGTAGGTTTTTCTTTGCAGTGGCACTCCCTTTGGGAATCCAGACAAACCACTTAGCAAAGGAAGCAATAGTATATCATGGCCTTTTACTAGCTAAAGACTTTGGGGTTTTGAAATTATGGATTGAAGGGAATTCCCTTAACAATATTAAGTGTCTCCAGAAGAGTAACCCATCGTCATGGTCTATAGACCATCTAATTAATGATTCTATCTCTATCATTAATACTTTTGATGAGGTGAGAATTACTCACGTGTTCAAGGAGGCTAATTTGTTGGCTGATGGGTTAGCTAGTTTAGGAGTGATGGCTCGAATTAATTGGAATACTTATGATTCCTTGCCACTTAATCTTTAGAACATATCCAATTATGACCAATTTTCATGTCAAGGATGTGGTTAAGAAGGGAGAAAAGCTATTTTATTTCTTCCTTGGCTGGTTTTTGCACGTTGAGTTATGTGCATGCTCTTTTAATTATTATTATTTTATGTTTGTGAGATTATGGGCTAGGAGCTAAGGCATGGCAGTACTTGTTTTGGCAGACTTGCATGTTTTGTGGGTATTATTTTCTTTGCCTTGTGGTTTGTTTTCCTAATCTTGTCTGTGCAGAAGATCAAAGAGTAGGTGGAGTGTTGTTTGTTGCATGCCACCATGGGAGGTACCCATTGCAAAGTGGAGTTGAGCTCTTGCAAAGAGTTTAGTAGCTCCATGGTCCTAACCCTGAAGTGATGGAGGATTTTGTTAGTGGGTGGAATAATAGGGTTTTGCACTACCAGGGCGTGGATTTCAACATCAATGAGGAACTTATTGTTGAGGTAATTGGTCTTCCTTCCAAGGGAAGGAAATTTAACAAAGATAGGATTGCGGCCAAGATGACCCTCGCCAATTTGTTCAAAGGCTCAGAGAAGAAGCTAAGATTTATTGGTAGCAATGGGTATGCTTGTAAATCTATTAAGCTGCTTTGGAGAGACATTGCTTGGCTCTTATGCAATTTTTCACTATGGAGGGTAGGTTTTTTGTTATCTGTGGCTATCACTTCATGTTATTGAATCACTTTTGCCATAATTCTTAGGTTTTGTTTCCTTTTTACCTCCTTTCAATGGAAACAGGTATTGAAGATCGTAGGAAGAACCCTAGGAAGGATATTCTCCATGAAGGCCTTATGAACCTCATTTTTTATCACATTAAGATGAAGGTGCTACCAACTACTCCTAAGACCCTGACTCATAAAAAGGGTGGAAAAAATACTAGGTATGATACTGGTGAGTCAACGAATGAGTGGGAAAGGGATTCTGAGGATGATGAATTTGATTATGAGGAACCGTCGGAGGATGAGAGTGAGTTTGTTGATGATTCTAAGGATTCAAAATCTTGCTCTAAGGGTTACAAAATTGATAATGAGATGAAAGAAGTTGTTGTGCCTTTGGTGAAAAATAATGTGAAGGGGAAGAAAAGAGGCACCAAGAAAGAGAAAAGTGTTGTCAAGCAAATGGTGGATGATTCAAGAAATGTGGAGAAATCCCCTGTTCCTAAGGTTAAACATGGTCCAAGTGATGGCCTTGAGGGTAATGAGCATCCAATGGAGGATTTTGAGTAGGAAAATGTGGGTATTGGGTGTTCCAAGTGGGTTGGCCCTAACCAGGTCGAATTTGATTCTCCTATTGGCACTAAGCAGGTTAAGGGGAGTGATTTGAAGGAAAAGTGACTTGTAATTCTGGTTGACTTGGTGGATATGCTTGATAAGCACCATGTGAAAGTGGAGGTTATTGAAGTTGAGGATTCCCCTACTGAGGAGGATTTGGAGGGAAAAAAGGGGGTTCGGGAGCAACCTGTTGAGAATGTTGGTTCTCATGTTGCACCATCGGTCAATTGAGAAGAAATTAACATGGACATGTTCTGTAGAATGGCAGAGGATGGAACTCACAATTTTCTCTCACTTGTGAAGTGGATTTTCTCGAAAGTGAAGGAGCTCAACGTCCAGCTTAAAAAATGGCAAGATGTCTATGTTGTGTTAGTGCATGGCAGTCAAAAGGAATGGTCGATTAAAGGTAAGCTCAAGACTATGAATGTTATTCTTGATAGACTTGTTGTTGATGCTGATAGACTTGGTAAAATTCATGAGGATAGGATAACCTCCTTGGAAATGGTTGTCCAAAATATTATTGAGGAGAGGTTTGTGAATATGGAGGAAATAATTAGCAAGATTAGTGATGACTTGCAGACTGTTATTTGTGTTAGTAAAAATTCTTTGAAATCTAGTGCTAAGGGTCTCTCAATTTTAAATGAGAAAGCTATGAAGTGGACTAGAAAGTCTCTAGATCTGGGAGGTCATGAGAAGGAAACTGATGAAGTTAATCGCATGAATTTGGAGGAGAAGATTAAGGATATCGGCCCTAATGTGGAGAAGGATTTGGAGGCTAGCTCGTGCTTGAGAACAAGGAACAAGACTAAGAAAAGGGTTGTCATTTTGTTTGAGGATCTGAAGGATGTGGTCGAGATGTAGGAGGGGGTCATTGCTAGAAATATGGCCTCGGCCAATGTTCTTGATAAAATGATGTAGTTTTGTTGTTGTTTCTGGTTGATCAGCCTTGTTTCCAATGTTTTGTTCGTTGGGTTGCTGATGGGTTCTCTAGCTTTTTCTTTAGTCAGCTTTTTGTTTTTTGTGGGCTACAGGTCTAAATGTTTCTATCTTTTTAGCAACTTCTCTCTGTTGTAAAGGGTTTCGGGGCCCCTTCAAAACCTGCTCTTCCTAATAAAAAAACATACACCCTTCTATTTTTTCTATTTTATTTCACTTTATCATTGACATATGAGGTTACTACAGACAAAATTAATAAAAAACATCAATCGAGCTTAAATTTTACTATTCATGTAGATACAAAGATAATACTAATAGGAGTTGGGGTCTCAGCCATATTAAGAGCCTAACTACAGGAAACAATATTGGCTCTCAACATCCTCCTTAGAATGTTCAATGTATTTAGCCATTGTACTTCATCTACTATTCAAATGGTCAATTGTTGTTTCCTTCTACCTTTCTTTCCATGGGCATTGTTATTATTTGGCTCTACTTCTATTTAGTTGATGGGCTCTTATTTTTTAGTTAGTCTCAACTTTCAAGACTGGCAGCTATTTCAATAGTAAGTTTCAAGATTTTTGAATTAAATTATATGGGAAATTTTCTTCATCAATGTTGCAATCACATTATATGATCCATCATCAAATTGATAAGAAATAAAAGAGAATGATTATGATAATTTACTCACACAAAAATCTACAATCTATCTGTATAGACTCTAAAAATTCCATAGCTTTATTTAATGTTATCTTCAATGGAAATGGTTGCAACCTTATACTACTATTCTATAATCCCCATACTCTATTCTATTATATGTTTTTCATTGGATTTTCATGCACATTCTCTATTTTATGTAATCTTTATTTATATAATAGTAGCTTTAGTTATTTTTAAAAATTAAAAAATATATATTGAGAATAAATCAAATGATTTTTCAAGTGAAACATAAGACATGAAACAAAATCTTCTATTTAGAATTTTAATTGTTCTCTTAATTTTTATAATTTCTTTTTTTTTCTTTAGAAGTATATCTTATGTCAGTTAAAAAATTTAATGTCGAAAAAATAAATTATTCTCTATTAAATTATTACTTTAAGTATTGTAGTTGTTTTTTAAATTATATGAAAACAAATGAAGGTTTGAAGTCTTAGATTTATATATTAAATAACAGGGTCTATTTTTCTACTTATTTAATTTTAATCCATGTCTATATATTAAATAATAGGCTTTCTTTTATTTCTTATCTAATTATAATTGTTAAACAATTTACACCAACTTTCCTAGTGGTTGTGTCTATTTGTTTGTGTTGCTTACATCATGTTATAGCTGTCTTTTATTGATAGGGATGTAGATTTGTGCATTTGTTGATTAACGCATTTTTTTATTAAACTTTGATCTTTAAATGTTCTTGAAAAAAATAAGCTAAATATTTTTTCTTAGTATGAATCTTATAAATCAATTGATTTTTTTATAGAATTCATTTTTACTTAAAATATTTTAATACATCTATTGAAGATTGCTTTTACTTACTAATAGTAAGTAGATCTTATTTGAATAAAAAAAATATATTATGATATGATTAGTAGTTGAGAGGCTCTCTTAAGAAGTGATCTAAAAATGGTAATTTTATTTTGTGGACTTTTAAATTTTAGGTGTTGAATATTTGCATATAATTTTAAAGTGGATTACAATGTGTTGTACATTTTCTATTTTAATGTTTAAGATTTAATTTGTTATTGTAATGTTGAAATTAACATATCCATTTCATTTCTAATTTAGTTGTGTTATCACTTCAATGGGAATATCTTAATGCAATAACATATTGACAAGTGGTATATTATTGTGCTAAGCTTTCATTGTGACCCAATTCGTATTCAAACCCATTTTGCCCCTATTAACACTATTTTATATACATTTATTGCTATTGCAGCCTTATTTGCACTCACCTCAATATATTTGTTTCATGTCTCAATATTATCTCACCACTCTCTAAATTGTTTCCATCTCATATTGATTTTATGTTAAAATTTATTTAATCTTTTATCCATCATCATCTCAAATGAACACTCAAAAAAAAAAAAAATTGCACCTCTAATAATACAAGTGCTAGTAAATTAAAACATAAGGGATGAATTGGACTTTTTCAATTTACATAAAAGAAATTATTTGATTTAATTATAAATCGAAACAACATAATTGAATTATGCTTTTATGATATTGCTAGATAACAAAAAAAATATTATAATAGATTTTTTTGATGGGGTGGTTATTGTGAACTAAAAAAACATTTAAATTTTGTGTAATAAACAATTTATCCATAATAAATAATTCTAATCAATCAAAATAAAAAAGTTAAAAATATATTACAAATTAATTTTATAGAAACATAAAAATTCAAAAAAAAAAATTAAGTTATCATATATATGAATAATTTTTGGAGTAAGATATCCATTGCATTTTTGAATAACTATTATATTCTTTGGTTGGTAGAAGGTTTAATAAAGAAAGAATTTGTTGTATAATTAATTAGTTGTGTTATTAATACCTACCTTGATACTATTGTGTTCAAAGTCTTATTAATGAGTGTCAAATCAATCAATGAATTCTTTAATAAAAAAAGAATTTGTTGTGTTTTATTTAATTGATTAGTTATTCTTAAGATGAATTTTCGTTATAATTTTTAAAATTTTGGTAGGGAGAAGATCTATTAGTTGAGCATGTTTAATTTTGGTAGGGGAAAGGATCTATCGATTGAGCATGTTTAATTATTGATAATATTTGCTGATTTAATGTCCAATATTTTTAATAGTATAATACTAGTAGTTGTAACTTTAAATTTGTTAGTTGGCCAGGAATACTATAGATCTAAAAAGAAATAAATCATGTGATGTCACATTCATTCACCAACAAAACTTGACTTAATGTGAAACTAGCAATCAATTGGTGTGGCATCATATTTGATGATGTAGACCTAAAATGTTAGGGGTCTTACCAAGTAAACCATCGTAAAAAATTGGGAGTGATTTGAAATATCGTGTATGATTTTGAGAGGCACAAAGGGTGCTCAACTACTAGGTTCTCTCCTTTGATCTTTGTCTCATGAAAAAATAGACCACATTTTCATTATTTTCGAGTATTATTTGAAATAGTAAGATGACATAAATTATTAACAATCTAAATAAATGTGGACAATTTGACAAAAAATATTTTTTAAATTAACTTACAATCCTAAAAATAGTTTAATACTATTTTATTGATTTGTATGGTGGTGTGTGAAACATGTAACTGCATGCTTAAAAACTTTGTTTAATAAGCTATTGTCACGACTTACAATTTTAAAAAATTATTGAAGTATATCAATTCATTTTGAACAATCAAAATGAAAATAAAAAAATGACTCATAAAATTTAATAGAAGCATTCCATATATTTGATCAAAATAAAGCTAAATGCATAACTTCAATAGAATTACAACTGACCCATAATATACAAATTTTATTTTTATTTTTCTTATCATATTTATCTTCCCTATATACAAATATGCAATACACATGATTTTCAACATTAATCATTGTTAACATTTCCATTTTATTTTTTTCTCCATTCTATGTATCACCTATCAATTTTTTAATGATTCTTTAACAAATCTAATGGTCTATAATTACTTGCACATTTCATTGAAAAGAGTGCCTCATTATTATTTTTTAAAATATATATGATTTTTTTTAATAGTTTTTTAGAACTTCAATTTGTGGTGTATCATGTTAATGAATATTTATAATTAGATGTCAATAAATTATTATTATTTATTATAATATTAATTAAATATAATAATCAATTAATTAAAATTTTAATAATTATTTCAATCATTATAAATGTGGATTTGTTAATGTGATATTTAGTTATACTATAATATTTTTAGTGTATATGTGTTTTTAAAAATTAGTAATTAATTACAAACAAGTTAATATTGTATATAATTATAAAAAATATATTATTGAGAGAAATTAAGATATGATTTTAAAATTTATTGTAGGAAGCTTCATGATACATGTAATGAACAAGCATGTAATATTTCATATAGATTTTATTTATTTAATCTTTCGATCTCTTGTAGAATGTGAGATATTTTATATAGATTTTGATCTTTTATAGAATGTGGGATGCATCTTGATACATTAGAATTCTCAAACTTTAAGTTGCTTTGATTTGAATATTGTTTCTAGAATGACGTGAATAAATGTAATCTCATTTATCTTAATATAATGTCTATGAAAAAATTATATGCCAATAAGTATTGTATAATTTTCTTACCTTCATCAAAAGATTTTTTCCTTTATCTTTAATATACTTCTTGTCACAAAAGCATATTTTCCTTCAAATTTTCAAAATTATTCAATATATCAACTTCTTTTGTAAGTATCAACTTTTCTCTTGAGTTTCTAGTGGATTGGATTTATCATAAATTTTTAGTCTAAACAAACAAACCTTGAATTAAATAAAAAGTTTATTTTAAATTGTTTGTACCTTAATGTTTGGTATCTTAAATAGTTAAGAGTGTGCAAGTTCATTAAGTGTCATCTTGAACTCATTTTCTTCATGGATGGAGTCTCTTGATTTTCTTATTGGAATTGAATATAAGAATGATTCAACTCTTTCCCATCATTGTTTAATAGCCTTGTTAACAAAAAGGAGTCTTAGAATTCAATACCCACAGGTATCTTGGGTAGACTTTGTGAAATGTTTGGACATTAACATTATATTAGAACAACCTATAGTTCTTGAAACCTTAGAACCATCAACTATGCCTATTTAAGAGAAACCCTTGGTTCACCAGTTGCTTCACCTACTTGCAGCCAAGGTGAACCTAAGGAACATAATGTGCAAGAATCATCACCTGTAGCACCTAGGAAACCAACAACAAAGAAGACCCCATCCACCTCTAAGACACAAAAAGCTAAGAAAAAGGGAGTAGACCTTCTACACCTTCAAAGGTGCAAAAAAAAAGGATACACAAAAAGAGACATCTGCTACACCTAAGAGTTCAAGCTGGTTGAAACAAAAAAAGCATAGGAAAATCAAAAGAGGAATTGAGGGGTAAGGAGACATAAGAAGAAAATATTATGATGGTTGAAACTAACTAAGAAATAAAGGAAAATTCTCCTGAGAAGGTGCACGTTCCTACTAAAATAAAATGGTATGTATCCACCTCTGACTCAGATTCAAAGGATATCTTTGTTGCTCATAAAACCAAGAGAAGAGCCTTAGGAAAGCTTTGAAAATGAGGGTTTTGAATACACAAGGGGTTGTGATGATCATACTTTAAGGGATGAAGAAATATTTTTAGAAGAAAGGAATGTTAGGAAAGAATTAGAGGAAGCATTAGAAAGAATTAAGCAGGTGGAAGCACAAGTGAAAACTTATGAACAAAGGGATAAAGAAAGGGAGATAAAGATTCAAGAGATGGAGGAGAAACTATAGACATATGGAAACGGGGGCTAAACTAGGCATGTTGGCACAACTTTCCATAGTTAAAACAGGGATACACAACTTGCAATAGAGAATAGCAGACCCCCTCCTATAAAGACTCCAACTCATCATATAACTTTATCCCTTGGGTATCAGTTATGGAAAGTTCATGATTTTTCACAAGAAAAGGAAATATAGAGAAAAGAAAAAGAAACCTTAATTGTAGAGCATACCAAAGTGTTGGAGGGGAAGGGCATTGAGTTGAACAAGTTAGCAGTCAAAGTGGAGGAGGTGGAAAATAAAGCTGCCCAAATTATTAGATGCAGACCACCAGCAAGAACTTATGCATTGTTTTTGCAAGAATTTTTTTTAAGTTTTCAATTTAGCAAGCTAATAAGTAATCAGTCAGTTGGAATGAGTAGGAAATATGATTTCCTTAATGTTTTTGCTAGCACAACACCAGATAAACATGATTAGCTTTGTGAGTACTATTTGTGTAACTATGTAGTTCCCGAGGAGACAAAATGGAACCCCTTGATGTTTGTGGGGGATTTACAGGTCAGAGCACTAGCATCCTACTTTAGGAATGAAGGTTTCAGGGGTGAACTTATGGAGGAATATGAGGAGAGAGATAAATCTATTTCTCTCCTAATAAGGAAGGAATCAAATGACCCTAATGCCATCATGAATGAATGGTTACAACTTCTGAAGTACAAAAGACTAGGATGAAAGATCATGAGATTGAGGATGTAGGATTATAATAGAATGCATACATTGGAAGTTGGATTGGTTCATCACAGTTATAAGTATATGCAACAAAGATGGGATAGTTTGACTCCAGAGCTACAGAGTAAAGAGCCACATTTAGTATACAACTTCATGGCTATTCTTGAAAGAGTGCATAGGTATATGGATATTGCTACAGCCATGCACTTAGGTGAATGCCACTGACATTCCAACCACCTATCCTTCTTTATCCAATACTCCATTGGACAAGGGATAAGATGGAAGAATTTGAGCATATTGAACTTACTAGGATGAGGAGGATTTCATGTTATAGGGGATTCTACCTAAATCAGATCAAGGAAGTAAATATTGTCATGGACCTTAGAGAGATTACACTACACTATAATTTGTCCCCCTAGTTCATTTGCTTGAGGGAAAGCAAAAGGGTAGTTGGAGGGAGTGATGAGCCCATTTATTAGCTAGTTTTATGTTATCTTTATGTTGCTTATAAGACATTCCTAAGACAATTATTCCTACAGTATGCCATCTTTTATGTTTATTATGCAGACCTTGAACTTGGTTAAAATATATGGAAATACAATTATGATATGATGGTGTTGCTTAATTTATATGTGAATATGTATAACTTATCATTGATATATGTGTTTAATCATGGTAGTTAGTATTGTGTGCATGTTTTATGAACTAACCCCTTACAGCCTGAGAAGACACTATAGCCCGCAACAACTACAGAATGTAACCTGCGGTCAAAGGAGTTCCTAGACAGTGAAATAGGGGATGTTCCTTCAAATACATTGAACGTAATAACTACAACATGGAGACACATAATGAAGAAAATTTTACATCACTATGAAAATTAATAAAGGCATTGAAGAAGGAGAACCTTGTTATCATTGGGATTTTGGCATAATTGATTCTATGTTCCACGTTTCAATTATGTTATTGTAGAGTTCTAATCCTATTTGGATTCTTATTTCTTTTCAGTTGTAGTTGGGATAACTAAATCTTAATTATGCTTTGATATCTATGGAGTAGTAATTAATGATTTTAATTTAGAGTAGTGTTCTGAATAAACTCCCTCATGCATGCATATAGCTAGTGATTGAGTCTTTAGTAAGTAGATTAATATTTTAGTTAAGGATTTGGTTATCAAACACTTTTTCAGTTTTCATTTGTTATTACATAGACATGGATTGTTCAAACATGGTTTTTCTAAATATAATCTTTGATCAAGATTTTATGTGATATTTTGGAATGTGTAATGAATGATCTTGAGTTGATATGATTAAGTTGATATGAAGATTTAGATTTGGTTTAGTTTAGTGAAGACAACCACCTGAGCAAGGGTCACTCAAGGTACTGTCCTTCACTACATTTCTACTTTTTATTTATGCTAGTAGTTACTTTATAATTGCAAAATCAGTTAAAATAGATTCTCATATCAAGTTATCAATAATTACTATTCATGTTCATGATTGCATTCATTTAACTTGTAGTTCTCCAGAGTGTAGAATAGGTTCAGTTATCAATTTCTTGTTAGTTTCAACATTTTACCTATACATAGCAGTTCAGTCATAGAGTATGTTGTAGGTACTCATAGCTAGAGCACCATCTTTACTTCTTTCACTGTTATGCATTTTTATGATTTTCTAGCAAGTATAATACCTTTTCTAGGATAATTTAGGTAACCTCGGGTCTTTGAAAGCACATATAATGTCAGTACCATCACAAGCCTACTATCCCTGGTTGATAATCTAATGAAATCCTTTTCAATGTCAAGTGGACTATTTAGCTAGGTTTTCCCTTGAATTGAGTGATTTCCACCAAGTTTATTAGACATTAGAATGGACTCTACAACTACCATGGGAATGTCATTATGTTGTTGCAAATTTAGTGGGTTGCCTTGATTGAAAGGAAAAAAAACCATGGTTCCTTTGTACTGCCATAGGAACCAAAGGTGAGATTGATTTACTAGGATGTGAGAAGATACCCTTCTCGAGGCTAGTGTAGAATGGATCCTTCTCGAGCAAGTTGTGCTCCTTTGCAATGTTCTTGCTTTTATCTTAGGCAAAGAAAGTTGCAGATACTCAAAAGGGGTTGCACTTCCTTGAGTTTGGACTCTTCTAATACACTACTCATGCGTTGTCTTCTTCAATACTACCTAGTTAGAGTCACCAAAAATGTTCTAAATGCTTCAAAAATATTGATTACTATTGATAAACATTTGAAAATGAGCAAGTATAAGTTTATTTTTTTATTGTTTATAGTTCAAAAAGTCCCAACGAGTGTGCCAAAAACTATTATCACTAAGATATGCACCTTAGTGAGTTGCAAAACTTAGCCTACTAGTGAAACATGGGAAATTTTCCAAGCTGTGGGTCACCTAAGCAAAAAAGAACCTCTAGAGAGGGTTGGTTCCCTTTGGTTCTATAACCTAAGCTAAGTTATCTATTGTTGCTGCTAAGAAAAGAGTGAAGGAAAAACATAAAAATGAACTTGGAATGACTAAAACGTGATTCAACAAACTAGAATGGCTTGAACTACTATTTTGACACACAAATCTCTTAATTTTTCAATTTGTGTTTGCACAACTCAAGGGTTAACATGTTCATACATAAGTGTTTCATAGGAAAGCTAAAAAATTTGTAATCTTTAAAAGGAAAATCAAGCGCTTTTCACAAATAAAGAGTTCTAACTTCAGTGGCATAACCTATGACCTGCATGAGACGTACATTTCTACTTAAAAGTGCTCAAAATGAGACAATACATTTGAGGTTTCAACATAAAACATAGAAAAACATATCAATCATCCATTTGCACACAGTGAGACAACTATTAAGAAGGAAAAAATATTGAACTTTATTGAGAAAAGGTGTTCTTATAGTAGATATAAGTCTAGAATATGTGTCTTTTCTTTGAAAAAGTGTTACAAAATGTATCTTAATTGCTGTGATTGAGAAAATTTTGAGTTACAATGTTGTTTTCTTTACTTCTACAACTCAAAAACATGAAATAATTGGCTAAAAATGAAAGCCTATGGGTCCTATATCTTATCTCAAGCATGGAAGAGCATATAGGGACTAAATTTGACTAAGTTGTCATGCTTAAAAGTAAGGTAACCTAGTTTGCATGCCCAAGACATCTTCTTGCTTGACTTGGTCTCTTTAGCTCCTAAAAGTATGCTCCATTGTTATGAGGCTTCTAGATTTGTGGAAGAAGTTGAACTGCCCCTAGACATGCTTGCAAAATACTCGTAGAAAAATCAAACTATGCATTAAGACTATCTAACTATCCAAACTACCTCAACTGCTTAATAACTCCTCTCCTAGATGCTTGCATGATGTCCTTGTTTTCCTTTTTTATGAGATTTTTTTATCTTTGGTCGTGCAAGGCAAAAAATCCTTCATTTGGGGGCTCAAAACTACCCTTTGTTGCCTTCTTGTGCCTTCAAACTTCAACCAACTTCAACTATAACCATGTAGGCTCTTTAAATATACTTCAAACTAGTTAGAAAAGCCTCGAACTTATCAATTTTAGTCTTAACTCATGGAAAAAATTTAGTATTTTCTTCATGCATTATAATGCCAAGATCATTGTCTTTATTTATGCATACCGATGTTCTAACTCTATCCTCTATTAGTGATTACTATTCTTTTCTTTGATTGCATTTTGTCATTGTCTTTCATACATTCTTTGTAGAAAATCAAGCTTCCCACTATCATTTACATTGTCTTTTAAAAATCTAGCTTCTTGAGACTCCTCTAAGCACTATCATCTTATGAAGTTTTGCCCCTCTTCTAGGTTATCTATGCATAATGATTACGCCCTTTCTCAACTGTACTATTTGTTGTTTCATCATACCCTCATAGGACTGCCTTATTGTTAATGGATACCACTCCTTTTGCACTCACACAACCAACTATACTTCAAGCTTGATAGTCTTTATTATAGCTACAATCATTTATTAAGACTCACAATCATGAAACCATTGTAAGGTATAGGTCATTGCTATGTCATACAACTGCCCCTTTGTATCTTTGGATCACTGCCATTGTTTGCATAGTCCTTGGGCTATATAACTATCATAACCCTACACTTTTAGTACCCATGATGACATTCCTCAATCTCACAGTCCTCAATTTCAATATTAAGATCATTTTCTTTGAAACTTGTATTTTATTGTCTTTGACTTCACAAGGTAATACATCATTATCATCAAACTTTAAAAAATAGTTGGCATTATATAAACCTCACACAAAAATCAATGATTGTATAGAATGTACCAATTTTCATAGGATTGTCATTAGATTGTTGCCAAGGTTATTGTCCTCTAATTGGACTGACATTATTTGATCTTTGAACAATTCATAATTCCTTTGCAATCAAACTTACACCACTGTCCTTCCTCACAGGTTTGTCTCTTCATCGCCTATTATTCACATGATTGGTACTTTGTCCTTTGTGACTACTATGCATACATTTATAGTGATTTTCATATCAAACTTCAAAGGATTTAAAAAAAAAATTGTCATCCTCTTCATCATGGTGACAATGGATGCTATGATTGTCCTCATTTAAAGTAGTCATCTCTTATCTCATAAGGATTGTCCCTATCATGAAACCTGATGAGGACCTTTTAAGAAGGTATGTATGTACTCCTGATGCACTAATCCTCCCTATTTCATAGTTATATATTCACTGCCCCTTATGACAGTCATATTGACCAGGGATCTACATTTTCACTATGATAGTCTTCTTGCATACCCCTTTGTCTTATGGATGTCCTATATAACTTATCCTTAGACTGTCTTGTATCCTTTCTTTATTCCATGGTCTTTGAAACTCTTCATTTAGTGTCTTGAATTTCCTTGATTGCTTACATAGTACTATCCTACCTATGAATGTATAATTGTTGTGATGCACAGGTTTGTCCTTCATTTGTTGGTGATTCTTGCATAGAAATTCAAAATGACTACCCTCCATTTGGTCCTTACCATGCTTCCCATAAATATTTTGAAAGTTTCATGCATTCCTCAATAGGATTGTTGAACTATCACAAATCTTGGAATGAATTACTTATGTTAGAACAAGCTTAGACTACCACAGTCATACTTTTTCCCTATGCAATGCTTCACATACTCTTTTTATAGCATTAACCTCCTTCTCCATGAAACTTAGGTGAATGCAAGAAGACACAGATTGAATGACTAATGAACAAACTTCAAGACAATTTGTAGAAAAGGATTAATGGGCTTTTATGACTAATGAATAAAACCTTAAAATCTTCCAAACACAAAAAGCTAAGGACACCCTCAAAACCTTGAATATGTATCATTATCTATCTCTTCCCTTATCATGATTGTCACACTGCCTTGATGCACTCACTCTTTATCTGCCTTGTACTTGCTAGAACAATGTCACCACTATCATTTTCAATATTTTCATGGTTTTTTTCTTTATGACTTTCTCTCTGTCATAATGGACTGACAAAACACTCTTTGTCAATGTATTCAAATCATGTACCAAGCATTTTCATAAAGTATTATATTTGCTTATGACTCTCATGGTTTGAAACTCTCGCCAAAAGTTGTTAATTCACCTCTTTCCATTCTTCTACATGTCTATCTCTTCATGAACCTCACAACACCTTTATCAATTTGTACATAGTTAACTCAATCCACTATCCATTTTACAAAAAAATGTGAAAACTCTTTATAACCCCACTCATCTTTATAGTTGTTTTTTATGACTACTCTCTAGTGTGGCCTTTTTGAAAAACAAATTATATGCAAGATTGTATTATATCAAGACTATTACATGTAGTCATTTGGCTTCCCTACTGTGAAAAAATAGTTCGATTGTGAAATGCTAGTCATTTCATTATTTCTCTTAGAAATGTAAATAAGGGTTTTCCAATGCAACATTCACCCTAGAAAATGAAAACTAACACAAGCTCTTTCAAATTAGAAACTTACTGCATAAGATAGCTATAGAACCATTCTAGCTTGATAGTTCATAGGTCAGTGTTGACAAAGTTTCAATAGGGGCTATAATCTTAATTGCCTCAATCAACCATATTCATGAGTACTTCTCTTTGTCCACTATGTGAATATGATTGTTGGCTATCTTGATTTCTTATTTCTTTTGTGCTATTGAATTACCCATCAAGCTACCTTTCTAGGACTGTTATCAACATAGCTATCATTGATACTTGAAATGGATTTACCTTCAACCCTTCACAACCTTTGTCATCTCATTAAAATCACTATAAGGACTCCCTACTAGGCACTAATTTCCTGGCCATTTTACCAGTCTGCCTCATTAATATGACTGTCCTATTTTAAAGTAGCTTAACACCACTATATTGTTATTAACACATGAACTCTTTAAATGATTTACCACAAGTGAAACTAGGGTTTAGTCTTAATGAAACACATTGAATGATGTATAATGCAAGAGAATAATCTTTATAGTATGACTGAGTATGAAATTATGTGGAATAAAAATTGCAACCTCAACATTAACTACCACCAACAGTCACAAGGATAACAAGCTAAAAAAAAATTCACAGAGCAAAATCTCACACAACAAATAAGCTTACAAGCGTAGGAAAACTATTATTTAGGGCTTACCTATAAATGCTTTGAAAACATGGAGAAAGAATGTATAAACTCCTAGGATCCTTCTTTACTCTCCTTGAAATGTGTCACTACATCTTCTTGATCTCCCAAAAACTCTACAATGTGGGGTTCTCTTCACAAGACATATCCTCACCTTTTGCATTCCTTAACATTTTTACCTGAAACCCTAGACTCTCTCCTCGCTGCATGGGTGTAGTTTGACATTTTCAAGAAGTAACAAATTTTACTTTTTTCTTTGTTTCCCCCTTGCATTTTGGCGCCCAACTATTACTTGCACTGTGATTAAAGGCTTTTGACCATATGAGATTATTTCAATAGAAATATACTAACTATTGTTAATAACACTTATTCCTCTATTTTAATTAAATGATTATTATTAATTGTTTAATTAAAATTCAAACACCTTCCTAAATTAAATAATTGTTATTAATTATTTAATTGACCACAGTCATACTTCTAAGATTAAATAATTTTTTAAATTATTTAATTCCCTTATTTTGTCTCAATATTATTCATTCTCTATTAATAAATAATTATTATTTTTATTAATTAATCCTAACTTGCATGTTCCTCTAATAATCAATTAATTTAATTAATTAATATCCTCTCATGCATAATTCCCTCAAACTTAACAACCAATCTCTTCTAGTCGACTGACTAATCAATTTCACTTCTCTCCTCATTCAAATCAGTTCACTCCCACTTAGTGTGAGTTAACAGATAAATCAATTCTCTTAACAAAGCAATCAATTCACTTTAACTAATTCATGCAAACAATTAACTTGAATCTCGGAGTCAATTGCAGTTAGTTAATTCCCTAATCAATCCCTCTCAATAATCCTCAACCCTTTATCTCGATCTTTCACCTCTTAATCTGGATTATTTATTCAAATCATTCAATTCTCTAAAAGTGGCCCTCACATCCTGTTGATGGCTAACCACAAACTTTGGAGTTTTGCATCATTGATCTCTTTCACACACTTTTGAGCTTGAAGCAAAGAAGAGGATACCAAATCTGAGAGCAAAGACAAAAAAAGGAGAGAAATGGAAGTAAGTCATGTCAACATGGTGAAGGTAATATTAATGCTTTCTTAATTCAGATTACATTGTGTTGTTTGCATTCTATTTGTTGATTTGGATTTGTATTAGATATTGAATTGTAGTCTTTGTGGTTTACTATGTTAATTCATTGTCTCTATTACATTTAATATCTTTTCTCCAAGTTACAGAATTTTTGACTAAGTGTTAGATTTTTTTGAGTATGGGAAGATGGATTCCCAACCTCTGCCTATGTGCTTTGGAAATGCTTCAATGCATAATGTGAATGTAAAATTCTCTAAGCTCCCTTTAGGTGATTTTGTTTTGCTAAGTGTTGGCCTGCGCCTCATATGTTAGAAGTGTTGACCTTAGCTTTTTATCAGGCTTCTTTTTTCTAAACTTCGTTGACTGCCACCACATGTCCATCGGGCGCTCCTTGCAGCAATTCCTTCCTTCACTCCTCTACCGACTCCCACCATACTGCCATGTGTCTACACCACGAGCTATTCATAGTTGCTTCCCTTCACTTTTTTTCGGTCCCTCTCCACATGCCACGTAGCTTCCGTTCACATAAACTTTTAGTGGACCCCACAATCAGTGCTGATAGTAATAAAGGTTGCCACATGTCTTCCCAATGCAAGCTTTCACAAAAGGGAAGGGAGAAAGAACCACAGGTCATGAATTTCTGCCATGCGTCCCTTGGGTAGGAGTTCTATCAAAGGGTAGAATGGAGCGAGTTACTGGATGCGACATGCTACCTCACGTTCTAACTACCTCCACTGGGAAGCGACACTTGTCTGCATGGGATTTTTTTGGACTATTACCATCATTTGCAGGGGATACATCTAGCTAGGAAGCGACTACATGCTATGGCCCGAATATTTTCTATTACAACGCTCAAGGGGAATCATTGTTGCATCCATAATTGCTCGAGAAACAAAATATTTTCTATTACAATCTCACCAAACGGTGGATTGTTGGCTACATATACTGCTTCTTGCTTCAGAAATCTAGTTCAAAAGATGCAAAAAAATTAGAGAAAGACACTAGGAATTTTTTTATATAGTTTTAGATTATTGTATGAGACTTTCAGACTATGTCATTGTTTAGTCTTTCTATTTTTCTTATGTTATTTGATAAGACATTGATACTGTGCCATTATTTCCCTAAATTGTTCATTTGCAAAACTTCTATGATTTTAATACAAGTTTGCTAGTTTAGATCATGTCTTTGACTTCCCTTTTTAGTAAATGAGTGTGAAAAATATTTTATGTCATTAGATGAATTGTTCGGATCTTTATCTTTGATTTATGTTAATTCTGGAACATAGCAGTTTACGAATTAGGCCCTTAAATTGAATCCCCAAAGATAGATTTACCTTGCCTATATCTACCCCTTAGCGCATCACCTTACTTAGATCTTTATTTTTTATATTTGCTTCCTTTTCCCATACCAAAACCCCAATTATAGAAGAAGATGACTTCTTTAAAAACCCGGAGGTCACTCAGTTTAGTGCATTTGGTTCCCCCATTAATTGAGTTTCCCATAAAGGTTGTTACCTTGCCAATTTTCTGCATCAATAGTTTCTTTTTCTAGCATGCCCGGTGGGACTGCTTAAATGAATCAAAATTCAAAGAGGGTGTATGATCCATCAGCCTATTACTAGGTCCCAAACAATGAATTACCTTGGGTTATTAGTATCGCCATTAGGGACAATGCAAGCCGCAACCCAATTAGTGAACGTTTTACTTCCTCTACCCCTTCCGCTAGCTATGTTGCCCACTACTAATAGAAATTATGTGGCATGGGACACTGGAAGTCCTCTTGTAGCGCTAGTAGCACCAGCTATTTGGACCCTTATCTCAATCTTTTCTCTAAAAGCTATACCTAAATTCATCGAAGATGGCTCAAGAACACCATCCAAACATCTGCAAGATGTTGTAGATGTGTGTTTGGTACATGGTGTTACAGACTAAAATGTAGTGCTAAGGTTGCTTGCCACCTCTTTTAGAGGCAAGGCACTAGATTGGTACTACACGTTGTAGCCTAATACTATTGGTACCTAAGATCAGCTTGGAGACCCTTTCTACGAGAGATTCTCTAATGAAGGAGATAGGTCTTCGCAATATAATCAGCTGGAGATCATAAAGTGGGTGCCCCATATTGAGCCATGACTAACTTCAATGCTCAGTTTCACATAACCTAGCAAAGGATTCAGGGTGAAATTTTCCCACCGCCTGACTTGGCGTTCATGTTCTACTTGAATTCCATCAACGCTGACATTTCAATGATGATCTAGTTACTTGGTGGAACCACACTACCAGATGCATATAGCATCACAGTTAAAGTAGAGAACAATCTAATAGACATCAAAAAGTTCTTGCCTCGGCCTACCAAGGCTATGTTTCTAAGATATCAGTTCTCACCCAGGTGATGCCATCTACCAGTACAGCAGCTCCTCCTCAATCCATGTATACATACCCGAGCGCACCGTAGGACGTTGCTTCCACATCCGGCTCTTTGAAGGATGATATAAGAGATGTCAAGGAGATGTTGCAGGCTATGGCCAACAAGATAACTGTGATCAAGTGAAACTAAGTCGCGCCTCTGAAGCCAACTTATCAGAATTAACAAGGTGAAAGGTCTTACCAAAAAAACTAGTTCCAAGGAGGCGCTTGTACAAATCTGTAGGTGCAAATAACTAATCAAATAGTACTAGTACCTTCTCTATTATAGAGTGCTAACCCAAGCTTGAGCAAAGAGTTGACAGTGGGGAAAAACAATTTAGTCGATGACACCAACCCTTGGTGTTTCCCTTGCGACAACTCACATATGCCCTAAAATTGTCCACACGACAATCTACAACAAAAGGTGGCAAAGCATCGCAGTCAAGGTGCAAAGTCAAACCATGGAGGTTATGTATATGCCTCTCCACAAATGAAAAACATAGTTCTTACTACACAAATGCAAGGGATGTCCTTGGAGCAAGAAACAGATATTGCTCTCGATCATTTGCTTTTCTCATGGATGGAAGAAGAAGAGGTAATGTTCACAAATGAAGCATCCACATCGAAAACCCCACAAGTATAGTCTAATTACAACACTCACTCAAAGAGGAGATTCATGGGTGAATCATTCATTTCACAAGTAGTCAGTCTGTAGCCCAAAAGTGCTTCTAATGAAGTACCTAGTACCTTCACATTGGCACAACAATGTCTG
>VDFB02193867.1:459298872-459573863 GCA_007258455.2 Sequoia sempervirens
TTTACCAACATATACTATTGTATGCTTGCATGGCTTCTTAGTTAATATATATTTTTTATTATTGATCTTTTTGATATTTTCTATAAGTTATTATTAGATGATACACATTGGATTCCTTTTATTTTTTTATATTTGAAGATACATAACTAATTACAAGGATAATATAAAGAAGATATATCTATATATGTATCATTTATGAGTTTCTAAAATATTTTACTTCCATGTCAACCACTTTCTTTACTTCAATTGATAAACATAATACCTCTATAATCTTGCATTTATCAAGTGTCAATAAAATAAAATTCAAGTACTTAACTATCAATTTTCTCTCGATTGATCTTATAGTAATAATATAGTAGCCAACTAATACTCATCCAACGATATCATCTTGCGTTGATTTGTGTTACTTGACCATCACATAATTGAACCAAGTACCACTTTAGAAATACCACATACATAGTCTTCTCTTTCTACAAACCCCCCATTGTATTCATAAGGGTTTTATTGTAGGTCCCATCAAATACTATGCCCTAATCATGTAACAAGTAGATAATTCATCTTTACTAAGGTCAAACAAGGTTGTTTTATCACAAAATACAATAGTTTTTAGTTTTAAGTGTTAGATTTTTGTTTTGATTATAAGGTTTATCTTGTAGGTTTAAGGTATGAATTTAAGGTTCTTACAATGACTTTTCAACCAATGGTATTATTCTATCCTATCTCTACCATTATAGTTCTAAAATAAAACATACAAATCAAACTTAACTAGCAATCACACCTTAGTGTGCAATGGGTACGCCAAAAAAGTGTGGAATTTCAATTAGGATAAATTTTGGTCTATTTTTTGCATACATTTATGCAGTACATGAGGTCAATTGGTAGGAAATTTAGCAAATGATGTTGTTTGTGCAATAAAGGTCTCAATGGAGAAATCATAGCTTCAAATAAACTATGCATCCACTTACATGGATCCAAACATGATTGAAATAAAACCTTTGAATTAGGAAGATGATCAAGCTCCATTACCAACAAGCTCATGTTATGCTTGCAATAAGGAGAGAGGGAGAGAGAGAGAGAGGGAGAGGTAATGATAGAAAGAGGGAGAGATAAAGTGGGGAAGAGTGACAGATAGAGGAGTAAGGAGATAGAGATAGATAGGAAGATAGGGATAGAGATGGAGATGTAGAAGGAGAGGGATATGGAGAGGAGGAGAGGAGAGAAGGATAGGGAGAGATAAAGAGAGAGAGGAGAGAGGGATAGATAGAGATGGAAGAGATAAATATATAAAGAGGGATAGAGATCAGGGAGATAGATGGATGGATAGAGAGAGGGAGACATGTATAGAGATAAAGGGGGAGAGAGGAAAATAGAGGTAGAGATGAAGATAGAGTGAGAGAGGAAGAGGGAGACAAAATATAGATAGAGAGATATAGGTAGAGGGAGAGATAAATATAGAGAGAGATAGGGATAAAAAGAGGGAGAGATAGTGAGGACAAGATAGAGAGATATAGAGGGAGAGGGAGATGAAGAGATAAAGAGATATAGATGGTGAGATAGAGTGATAGAGAGATAGAGATATAAAGAGATATAGAGAGAGGAGAGGGAGAGAGAGACAAAGAGATAGACAAACAAAAATAATTAGATATAAGTATATAGAGACGGAGAGAGGGAGAGAGAAATAAGGAGAGATAGAGAAAGGGAGAAACAAGTATGGGGAGATAGAGATAGATGGGGATAGAAAGAGAGATAGATAGAGATATATGGGAAAATAAAGAGAGATGGAGATATATGGGAAGAGAGAAAAGGGGAAAGAAGAGAGAGAATTAGGAGATAAGATAAGATGGATAGGGGGATAGGGAGGGAGAGAGAATGGGGAGAGATAGAGAGGGGGAGAGAAAAGGGATATAGATAGATAGAGGAGAGATAGAAGAGGGGATAGAAGGGAGAGGGAATGGGTTAGACATGAAAGAGAGAAAGAGGAGACAGATAGGTAGAAAAGGGAGAAAAGAAGAGGGAGAGGAGGAAGCGATATGTAGAGAGGGAGAGAGAGAAGAAGATAGGGGAGAGAGGGAGAGATAGCTCTATATATATAGAGGGAGAGGGAGAGACATAGAAAGGGGGTGATATAGAGAGATAGAGGGGGATGGTGAAAGAGATAGAGAGATTGTGATATAGGTAGAGAAAGATATGGATAGAAAGAGATAGAGAGAGGAGTGAGAGGGAGATAAAAATAGAAATAGAGATAGAGATATAGAGCAAGAGAGATAGAGGGAGAGATGGAGTGAACGAGAGAGAAAGGGGAGAGAGGGAGAGATAGCTCAATAGATAGAGTGAGGAAGAGGAAGTGACATAGATAGTGGGAGATATAGAGAGATAGAGAGCAATAGGTAGAGATAAATCAATCACCCTCCCTACATCTCTATCTAGTCATCTTTATCTCTTTATCTCTCTACCTCTCTCTATCTCTTTGTCTCCCTTTCTATTTGTATGTTTCTCATTATCTCCCTCTCTCTATATTTTTGTCCCTCTATCTTTCTCCCTATCTCTTTATGTGACTTTATCTCTATCTATGTACCTCTCCTCTTTTCTCTCTCTTTTTCTTTATCTATTTTTCTCTATCTACCTCACTACCTCTACCTTTCTTTGTCCCTCTTTATTCCTCTATATCTCTACATATCTCTCTCTATATCTTTTTCTCCATCTTTATCTCTCTATTTCTATTTATCTTTATCTTTATCTCTATCTCTATCTCTATTTCTATCTCTATCTCCATCTCTATCTCCATCTCTATCTCTATCTCTATCTCTATCTCTATCTCTATCTCTATCTCTATCTCTATCTCTATCTCTCTCTCTTCTCTCTTTTTTTCTTTGTATCCCTCTTTTTATCCCTTTATTTCTATCTTTGCTCCTCCTTTGTCTCATTTTGCTTCCCCTCTCTTGCTCTCTGTCTCTTTTTTCTCTCTCCACCTATCTATATCTTATCTATTTCTCCCTCTCCCTTTTCTCTTTCTTTCTCTTTCTCTCTTTCTCTCTCCATATCTTTGTCTCCTTAAGTGTGCAATGGGTACATTGAAGAGGTCTTAAAGGAGAATTATCATATCTTTAATCAAATGGCATGCTACCTTGAGCATAACTCCTCAAGGACACATTCCATCCTTGGATTGTTGACATGAAACAACCAATCAAATTTTAGTTTCTCTTTTCCCTCTCTCTTTTCCTTTGTATCTCTTATATTGCTCTCTCTCTCTCTCTCTCTCTCTCTCTCTCCCTATCTAAGTTCATCTCTTTCCCTCATTCTCTATCTTTTTAGTTTCTCTCTTTGTATTAGCTAATAGGCTACATATATTGCGAGAATTGAGCTTGAAACAAATCTCATGCCTGGAAACCACTATTGTGTCGTTGGAAAACAAGTTTCAACTACCATTTAATGGTAAACCAGTTGTAGTGTAATGGTAAAATCCTCTAAAATATTAGGTAAAAGCCTATATATACTATTATATAATAATAAATATAATTATATTATATATAATTTAATCTAATATTACTTTTATATTAAATATATATTTTATTAATTATATTTTGTATTATATAAAAATATACTTATTATTAATTATTAATTATAATAATTTTATATGTATTTAATAATTTTGTTAAAGAATATAATATATAATTATAATAAGTAGAATAATTACATTGGTACACTAAACAAAAGCTAGGAGAAAAATATTGACATGTGGGACTTCATCTTGGAGATACATGTTTTTTTTTTATTCAAGGGGTAAACGCTTTTGAACCGAAGCTATGAACCGGAATACAATCATTCAACAATACCACTCCAATGAGGTTTGAACCTTGGTGGCAAGCACAACAATGCCACCTTTAAACCATCACACCATGCCAATACCGGCTATCTTGGAGATACATGTTAGCTATCATAAGTTTACTTCAATTAATGCCATTTGCTTATTGATATTCTTAGTCATCTTAGATTTTTGCCATGTTAAGTTGTTTATTTTTGGGCATTTATAGTGCTTGTTAGTGTTGAAAATGTGAAAATTGGTTCCTACAACAAATTTAGGGGCTTGCCTCAGTTAGACTCTCAGGTATATTCCAACAAAATTAGTTGAAATAATTTTGGAATGCATGGCCTTAGGTATAGGTGTAGGAAGCCATGAATATGGATGTATGTGTGTGCAATAATAGAAGATGTCTTAGATGTCTAAAAATGGTAAGCATATGTTGAAGAAAGTGAACCATGTTAGATAATTTCCCTTTTAGATAAATTCACTCATAAACATGTTTAAGGCTCACTTACCATTAAAGATGAATTAAGGTTAGAGTTATGTGAAACAAGTATTTAGGTGGGAAATGAAAATTTAAATGTGCAAAAACTAATGTATGTAGTATGGTCCAAGTAACATAAAGATGTTGAACACAATGAAATATGTGTTATATTGTGTAATAGATCATATCCATATACAATATAAGTTGTTTTTAAGATAATTAATATTTAAAGAAAATCGTAATAATCAAAATTATACTTATTAAAAATATACGGAAATAAACATAAAATGAATTAAAAATATATGAAATGTACACATCACCTATAACTTATAGATCATTACTAGGAGCAGAGCGTAGCCCCCGCCCCCTCTCAAATTCATCGCAAAACACAGGCGCCATGGCAGAGGCTTCCACTGCCTCACACCTCGACAAAATGGGCAGAGAACTCAAGTGTCCAATCTGGTAATCACCTTTCTTAACTTTGATTTCGTTTCCTTCCTTCTCTACATCAAAGCTTGTTTTATAGGTTCAATGGTGGCTTGTAAATGTTCTTTACAATGCCATTCTTTTTCGTTGGATTTCTCCATTTTATCTTCCTTCTGAGATTTCAAACCTATTTGTTTTGATAATGTAAAGAAGAGTACCAAAGTCACTTGCTGGTGACCTCATTTCTGAGGGTTGAGATATCGTAGGGTTTCTATACTGATTTCGAGGGTTTTATTAGTTTTTTTAAAAGATTTATATTAAAAGGAGGGCGGGGGCAGGATGCGCGGAAAGGAAATCTTTATATTTCTTTGGTAAAATGATGCCTTGAATTCGT
Organism: Sequoia sempervirens; assembly: GCA_007258455.2. Taxonomy (NCBI): domain Eukaryota; kingdom Viridiplantae; phylum Streptophyta; class Pinopsida; order Cupressales; family Cupressaceae; genus Sequoia; species Sequoia sempervirens. Next base: position 459,303,979 of record VDFB02193867.1, read on the forward strand.
CTCTTTTATGGGTACTTGGAATCAGGTGCCATCTCTGAGAGTAATGTTGCGATTTAAACCCTTACCCAACACAGTGAACTCCCTAGGATTCAAGGTTGGGCCAAAGCCCTAAGGCAGACATGATTTGAATTTAATTTGCAACAATTATCTCTTGGTTTTGTTGTTGATGGGGTAAAATTACTATGAGATTTGATTGTTGTCAGATGTTCAAGTGCTTGAAGCTTTAAGGGGATTAATGAAATGCCTCAAAGAAATGTGGTCTCATGGACTGTGATGGTGGCAGGATATGCACAAAATGGATTTTCTGAAGAGGCTTTAGAGATTTTTAAGCAAATGAAATTGGCAGGTGTAGAGCCAAACTGCACAACCTTTGCCAGCATCCTCCCAGCTTGTGCAAAAATGGGAGCTTTGGAACAAGGTATGGACATTCACCAAAGCATAATTGAAAGTGGGTTTACGTCAAATGTGGTTGTTGTAAATGCACTGATAGACATGTATGCAAAATGTGGAAGTATACAGATTCTAAATTCCAAACGAGATTTTATATCATTTTGCCTTCAGAGTTTTGTGAGTTGTTTGCATGCCAGGATCTCATCCACATCCTCATATTCCCTAAAGAAGAAGCCTTAATTCGAATCCTTAAACAACCCAGTCTAGTGAGAGTTGCATTTTAATGACATTCCCATGAGTGCTATTGTTGTTATTACTACTATCACACTTGAGGTTGAGAACTTTGATCATGATAGACATTTGGAACAATAGTTTTCACATAATCTTGCTATTATAGTTAATGTGGGTAGTCTTTGCATATTTGGTTCAATGTTTTCATGATTTACTAATCAATAAGTAATTTGGTTTGGAAGTGCTTAAAGGCATTGGTGCTTAGGTTATATCTTGCAATTCTTTGTGCATGAGTTTTTTCTATTTAGGACAAATGTGTGTTCATGTAAATATGAAAGTATGGTTCCAATTTCATCCCATGATTGACTATTCAATGGCATTATTCAACAACCAAAATGGTGGTATTGCAGATTCCTTTTAGATGTAACCACCAGCTTCCTAGATTTGACAATGTTCCTAATAATCCTTTCTTGGTTATCTTTCTTGGAATAGTCAATGCATGGATTGAAATTTCAAAATTTTCCTTTGAAGTTTTAAGAACTTAACTAATTTTTGTTACAACCCAAGCATAAATTATTTTCTATTTTATTTTATAGCTTCATTACAATCTAATTTCTATAACATGATCATCTTGTTATTGGTTGCTTTAAGTTCCCTTCAATCTAGTCTCTATGTTAATGAGTTGAACCTATAAAGTTTTTTGGATGTTTATATGATGAATTATGAATCATAATGGTGGAGAGGTGTAAATTGATATCTTGGTGCCCCTTGTTAGAGGTTCGTTAGTATATTTTAATTTAATTTTAAACTTAGTTGGGTTTACCTATATATTGTTAAGCATTGTTAATTGATGATAATCATTAAAATAACCCTATTTGGGTGTGCAATTGTAATCCAAGAATTTTGAGATTTGTTCATAATCAATAAAACTCTATGATATGTGGCTTTGTTTGGAATGGGAATTGGTACCTAGTGATTTTTTACACTATTTGGTCTCAATTCCATCTATAGTTTTCTTTCTGCAATATTCTTTCTATTTCACTTCCAAAAAAATTACTTGAGTGGTGTTTGAAAAAAAATAGAATTTGGAAACCAAAAAGTAAATGCAAACAACGCTTTCTATTTCAAAATATAATGCAAACCTTTGGATGGAGAAAATGGAGTCAAATTAAAGTGAAAAATAAGAAAAACAAATTTACCCAATGAAATCCATTATGATGCAGACAAGGAGAATAGAATTCCTTCTTGTCAAAGTGGTCTCAAGCAAAAACCCCCTGTAAAATCTAGGGGAAAGCCCAAGAGGGCTAAAGGATGTGGTGGGAAACCTTCTCGATTGTCAGTGGTTTCTTCTCATCAAGTAATAAAATACACCAGCACATAAAATATTGAACAAGATTTTCTTGCTCAAGCTATTCCAAGTCCTCATCAGCCTGTGAAACATTCATTCCCAACAAAGAAGTGGGTTCGCGTCTCTTTGTACCCACCTGGTAGTGTTGAGGAGACACCTCTTAGACCTGTAAACAAGTTGTCTCGCTTCCATAACAACAATATAGTCAACGTTCCATTTCTACAAGTGATAATGAACCAAGATCAAAGACAAACAAACATATAGTATGTTTATGATGATGATGCAATGATAACAATGCAATTAGGATCTTATTGTAATGCTCTCATATAAATACTCTTCTAATGATTCTTATATCCTCTTCATCATTTTCGAATGAATAAAGAATGTCCTTAAATACAACATAGCACAAAAATTTGCACGAATAATAGGTCAATAATAGGAATTACAAAATTTGTTCAAATGTATGTAATAACATACATTTGAACAAATTTTTTTTTTTTAAAAGCTGTAGACATTCGTCAAAATTTCGACGAACATCTTGCAATGAACCATTAAAACTTCTGACGAATTTTCTATACATGCGACGATATTTTCGTCGCACTTTCGACGATGTATACCACTGCATGCTCAACAATTTCGTCAGAAGTTTTAGTGGTTTGTCGCAAACTATTTGTCAAAATTTCGACGAATGTCTACAGTTTTTCATCGCAAATTGTTCGTCAAAATTTTGATAAATGTTTGCAATTTTTTGTCGCAAATTTGTGGCTATTTTTCGTCACTAGATGGACGAAGTTTTCATCAATTTTCTGACGTATATTAGTTTGTCGAAAAGCGATGAGAAAATAGCGACAAAATTTATGACTATTTCGTCGGTATTTCAACAATATTTTGTCGATATTTCAACAAATATTCGTCGGGATTTGGAGTCAAATACAGTTGTGTGTGTGTGTGTGTGTGTGTGTGTGAGAGAGAGAGAGAGAGAGAGAGAGTTCTCTAGTTAGGGTGGGAGGGAGAGTCTTGAGAGAGGGAGAGGGAGAGGGAGAGGGGGTGGTAGAGAGAGACCTGAGATATAGGGGATGAGAGGAAGAGAGAGATTCTGTAGTTAGAGTGGGAGGGAGAGGGGGTGGGAGCGAGATAATTGGGAGAGAGGAAGTGGGAGAGAGAGAGAGGGGGGATGAGGGAGAGGCCTTAGAGAGAGACAGAGAGAGAGTGTGTGTTCTCTAGTTAGGGTGGGAGGGAGAAACCTAAGAGAGAGAGATATAGGGAGTGAGAGATATACCTGAGAGAGAGAGGGGGGCTTGGGAGGGATAGAAGGAGGGATAGACTTGAGAGAGAGGGGGAGAGAGGGGGGTTGGACCGAGAGAGTGTGTGTTCTCTAGTTAGGTGGGAGGGAGAGACTTGAGAGAGGAGGAGACCCGAGAGAGAGAGAGAGAGAGAGAGAGAGAGAGAGAGAGAGAGAGTTCTCTCGTTAGGGTGGGAGGGAGAGACCTGAGAGAGAGGGGGGTTGGGAGGGATAGACTTGAGAGAGAGGGGGAGAGAGAGGGGGTTGGACCTAAACCTAAACCCTAAATACTGAACCCTAAACTATAATGCCTAAACCAAAGAGAGAGAGATGGGGGAGGGAGAGAGTGTGTGAGAGAGAGAAATACAAAGGGGAGGAGGAAGGTTGGGAGATTAAGAGAGAGGGTGAGGTAGAGATGGAGAGAGGTAGAGAGAGGGGAGGAGGGAGGGAGAGAGGGAGGGAGAGGCCTTAGAGAGAGGGAGGTAGTTAGGGTGGGAGGAAGGGACCTGAGAGAGAGAGGAGGGATGAGGAAGGTGGAGAGATTGAGAGAGAGAGGAGGGAGGGTGAGAGATAGGCAGAGAGGGATAGGTTAGATAGAGATAAGTAGAGAGGGAAGGTGGTTGAGATGAAGGAAGAGAGAGAGAGAGAGTGGAGAGGGATAGGTTAGATAGAGTGAAGTAGATAGGGAAGGTGGGTGGGAGGAAGGAGGGAAGCAGGAAAGGAGGGAGGGATGGAGGGGGAGAGATAGGTTAGATAGATAGAAGTATAGAGGGAAGGAGATAGTGTGAGAGAGAGGTCTAGAGCATAAGGGATACAAAATTAGTGAGATAGAGAGAGAAAGATGATACAACTTGTTGATTACTAAAATTTGACCTCTTGATTATTGAAATTTGACTAAGTCTAAATTTTTTGAGATCTTCCAAAAACTAGAATTTGCATTATAACTCCTAGAGATCTGAAACCACTCTCAAACATTCTGCCTATAGACATGAAATATAACTTAAAGTATAAGAAAGTAAATGTCCATATGTAAATTTCAACTTATACTTAAATGTTTATTTCATGTATATAGTTTCCCTGAAAGATAACAAGAAGAAAGAGACAAGAAAAAGAGGAGAAAAAAAATCAATGTAGACCAAAACGTGAGCGTGTTATAACGCGCTCGTGTTTTGGAAATGTTTTTTGATTTAAAAAAAATGAACATTTTTTGAACTCAAAATGCACGCTTTTTTTGAAATTTAAACCATAACGGGAGCACATTATAATGCACTCGCACTATGGATTGGTAATGACCGATCCTAGGCTCAGTCATTACCAAGCCATAACATGAGCACGTTTTACTATAATGCGCTCGCGTTTTCACTATTTCTAGATGAAAAAGTAAATTGGCTACCCATCTTCATGCACCTGCCCATATGTATATATATATATATATATATATATATGTATATATTTGAGTACATTTATGGGATTATCATTGTCCTTACTACTATTTGATCTTAGATGTAAAATGTATGTAACAAAAGAATAACTGATTTTAAAAGATTGAAATAGGTAAATTCAAATAAAAGAAAGTTAGTTTATTTAGAAAGAGATTATTATTGATTAGATGTTTATTTTGGTAAACTTGAATGATTACCTTGTATCTCACTTTAGACTTGACATTTTGTTGTTGTATGAAGCAAGTGAATGATTACTAAGTTGCTTATGATTATGGATTTTTTTCAAATGGTTGTCTTTTGGTGGAATGAATGTTAAGAGTCTTCCAGAGGCTAGGGAGAGTTTTTCCTTCTGATGGAAGTTTTGCTATCCTTGATATGATTGTTTGTATTAAGTAAATATGTGATGGTCATTAGCCTTGCATAGTGTACCCACCTATGTGGATGAACTTTTGGAATTGTGAGCGGGAAGGGTTGTGCCTCACCATGTTGTATTGTTAATGAGTTTTTTTTTGTGATTATGCAAGTGGCTTGCCTTTGATTTTATTGGGGTCTTCTTGTTGTCAGTAGGGGAGTGGCTCTCAATGGGGGTCGATGCACAAAGTGGCGCTTGGGTAACCCATGTGATAGTTTTGTAAACAAGTGATAACCTAAAATGAACTAGGGGGTTGGGTAGTAAACACATTAATCAAGATAAGATAATGCCTCACTCATGGCTCAAGTGCTTGCATAGGCTTGAGATGAGTCGAGAAGGTCTGGAATGGAAAGATCAACCTCATCCTCACGAGAGGTAAGTTGATTCTGCATAGGGTTGCATGAGGGGCTGGAGATCGGTAGAGGCTACCAGGGTAACCCAGGATGGGGGCCGAGGCCTAGGAAGATCTACCTGGGTAACCCATGCAAACTATGTGATGACACTCCTCCTACAGCAAGCAAGTATCCCCTTGTTTGTTTCCCCTTGGATGTTTGTGTACCTCTGGAAGTGATGTTACTGTTGTTAATGTTGTACTTTTCTTGTTCATTGATATCATGTTAGCCTTGTGTTTTCTTTTTCCTTTTGTCTGCTTGAGATGGTGGGACCCTTTGCTATCTCCTAGCACGGGGGGTGGACCTTTGGGTTCCACATGGTTGGGTGGAAAGTGCATTTTTCTCCATTGGGTTCCCTCTCGTTCGTGACTGTGGTGACTTCTCCTAGATTGAAGACTTTTGCATTGTACCAGCTCATATGGATTGCTACTCTTGTACTTGTATTGTATCATAATTTGATGTATCATGTATCATACTTGATGTACACTCCTCTCTTGTATATGAGGAGATATTGTTGTTTCAATGTATAAATGTAATGATGTAAACTGATGTTGAACTCTCATGAAATGGACTTGAAACTAATGATATTGCATATCTAATTAAATGGTTGATTCAATTGATCTCCTTTGAATACATGTTATGGTTTTATTACATTGATGGTTCAATTAGATGGAATGTTTAGATGTAATTCGGTATTGTTAGAATTTGTTTAATGTAATGTTTTATAGTTTCTTTCTAATTTAGTTAATGGGTATCATGTATCTTAGTCGTGAACCCTAGAGGGCTTAGATTAGAAAACTAGATAATATTTCTCTTGCAAATGCGTGAATGTTGTACTTTTTTAAAAAAAAAATTGTTCCGTTTTAGATGATAGTGTGTGGTCCTCTAGGGTTTTGTGGTGGGGCTTTACAAGGAGATTGTATTGTATTTGGATTTTCTATTTACAAATTAATATAATTGTTAGTTTTTACTATTGAGTTTTTCTTAAAAGGGTTTCCAAACTTAAAACCTATGTCTCATGTATCATTTGGATGTATGTGAATATTTTATTATTTAAAAATGTTTTTTATATATTAATTTTGTATAAAAACACACTTAAACCCATAATTTGGATTACATAATATAAAGTTCTAAGACAATCAATAACCACTTTTTCTATTATTTGGTGTTAGAGCCTTGTTATTTTGGGTTAGAGCCAAGCATTTACTAGAAGAGATATACATTTTTGGTGTTATAACCATAAACTGAGGGGTTTTCATAGTTGAGGTTTGGTGGAAGAAAGGGAATGCATTTTATTTTCATGTGTGTTTCTAAATGTAGTGAGATACATTGGATAATCTATAAGAACCAAATAATTGTCTTTTTGAATTAATTGGTAATACATTGAGATATGATACTAAGGGATACAAAAATCAAAATTTTGAATTATGAAAGATGAAGGTTGGACACCTCTTGGTGGAGGGAGACAAATAGATTATAGTTTCTTCTTTGTTAAAGCCTACAAGTATGTCTAATAGAACTAGAATAAACTGGATATAAAGTTAGAAGTATCATCACTTTATGTATTTCATAGTTTTTTAAGATAATAAATATATTAGAGGAATAAATTACATATTTATTATGGAAGAATATAAAAAATATATTAATTTAAGAACTTAGTAAATAAACTATTCCTAGAAGAAAAGTTTTATTCTTTTAAAATGAAAAAATAAGAATTTAAAAATAGCCATATCACTCATTTTATTTAATTTAAATGAATAAATTAATTTCAATTAGAGTTAAATTAAAAGAGGATAGGTGAATAATTTATTTTTCTTCCTCAAATAATTCTTGGAAAAATTGTATTATGACAATTAGTGGAAACTATTCTTCACCATAACTTGAGGATACTAGAGGAGCTTTGTTAAGTGAAGACATTAAGAAAAATTTCATAGATGATTCCTCAAAGGATATCATGTTTATCAAAGGTCAAAGGATATAGGAGGTAAGAATAATGTAGAAGATAAAGGGAAGTCATTACAAAAAGGTAGGTCCAAATCTTGTTTCAATACTCAAGTACAATGTTGGATGTGGAAAGACACATCACATAAACATGAATATAAATCTAAAAACAAGAGATTTGTTGATTACTTTGATAAATCCTTAAACAATGATGAGATTAGTAGTGATTCTTTCATCAAGTTGATAATGTTGTTGGTGATGAATCTTGGTTAATTGAATTAAGTGCATATTTTCACATGACTCTTCATAGTGAGTGGTATTTTAAGTATAGAAATAGTGATGAAGGATAGGTTTTCCTTGATGATAATAAATATCTTAGAATAACTACTTGAGGAAAGCTAAAGTTTTTTTATGGATAGGAGAGTAAAAATAGCTCTAGAATTATTGCATAATTTATGTTTCAAATATGATTGACTCTAAAGTGAATTTTACCTTTGATGAGAAGTCATTGCAAGATGGATAGATGCAATTCGGTGTTGGCTAAGGGAATTAGGAGTGGTACTCTCTTTAAGCCAAGGGAATCAACTATATGTTATTCATCGAATGTAAGTGAACCTAAACTAGGTATGTTGTGGCACCACAAATTGGGTCACATAGGTGAAAATAATTTTAAAATATTTGTGACTATAGATATGGTGATAGGTCTTGTTGATGAGTGGTTTTTGCACATTCACAACATAGAAAAAGTAATAGAGTACCCTATCTTTTGAAAGGAAATCTATCTTCAGAAAACTTTAGAAAGATAACCCCAAGGCTTCGATTGTCAAGTCTTGGCTTTGTAAAATTGACTCAATGGTTATTATAATGTTGGTTTCACAAGGGGCACTAATGTTTAGTTGAAACTTCTAAGGATAAGTGTAAGAGTAATAGGTTGTTTACTTAATTAATTTAATCACGTTGATTAATTAATTAAGTCACCTTTACTTTATTTCACTTAAGCTAAACTTAGGAATCTTTATTTTGCATTATTAAATTAGTCATGTTGTCTCATTCATTATGATCTTGACACTTGTCACATGCTAATTTAATCCTCTTCCTAGGGTTCTTACTTTATGGTTTTGATCTCCTTTCTTAAGGATTGATCTCTTTGTAATTATTTAACTTCTTGGGTAATGCATTTTTGCTTCATGTTTGCAGAGCACCATTCTTGTGTCTCTTGATCTCCTTTGGTGACGGGTTATTTGCTTGCAGGTGTTCATTGGGATCTGTGAGGTTGGATTATCAACTTCTACTATAAGGGTTTGTAAAATGCGAAGACTGGTAAAAACCCTAGCTGTATTTTTGAATTTGCAACCTGAAAATGACTTTCAACATCTAATATGGCAGTTTTAAAGTGATGCTTTTCTTCTTAAACTAACCCAAATTTTAAAATAAATTTCAAAAGATAAGGGTTTAGAAATCCTAAATCTGAAACCTAAGGTCAATGACAACAATGGTTGATGCGACAGATAGACAAACCCCCAAAAACCAATTCCTATTTAATTAGGGTTAAACCCACAATGCTGTAGAAATAGTGAAATCTTCAAAGGAAAACTTAAATATTTTCAAACTGTAAGTACTCAAACATATATACAATTACTGGCATAATATAAATGAGCATTCATAGTTGACCTAATGCTATAAATGGCTCAGAATACCCATAAAAAATAATCTATAATAAAAAAATTACAAATGGCATGAGTAGTAGATTCATCAAATACCTTTTTAACACTTTGCCATTATCATAACTGAACTAAAACTAAAACTGGAAGAAGGAACCATGCATGCATTTAGAAACAAAAATAAAAGTCACTAACACTTCAATGAATTTTCTTGTATTAACCTCAAAATGCCTTTACAACAACTCTTGTTCAACCCTTTACAAATAAGAGAAGACTGTCTTTTATAGAGGAGGCTTACAAAATCAATGGTGAAGATCAAATCAACACCAATGAACCAAATTACATTTGTATTAAATATTGGAGGTGAATTAAATGTGTAACGCCCTGCCACACAACCCCAAAGGACAACACATCTAACTAACAATTATGACACAATTCTTTTTTAAAGTGAATCAACATATAGATCATACAATCAACTAACATAAAATGAAAACTACACATACATATTCTCTAACTATGTCCTTTAGGGTATCATGACTACATTACATGCATACATTCCTAACATGTTACAATCCAACATCAAAGATTAACCAACCCACAAAAGCTAATTATAAATCCATAGCATTAAGTAAATGAACATCATACGTCCATACATCATATTAAATAAATAACCATCAATGATCAAATGTTAAACCCAAGGAGTACATACATCGTTTTTATTACACAAAGGTGCATCGTTTCATGATTACATAATTACATCAATACTTCCCAAAATACAATGGGAAGGATACATCAGATGCATGATAAGATACAACTGAAGTGTTTACATTACATAACATCAACACTATCTCAAGTTTGGTACAAGATATGGAATCTCTGCAAATGTACAACATCCATGCTCACGAACATCAACTAGGAACCCAATGGAGTGCATAGCACGTTCCACCTAACCATGTGGAACCCTAAGGTCCACCCCCCATGCTAGGAGATGACAATAAGGACCCACTACACAAGCAACTAAACAGGCAAGGGCTAACACAACACCAACATGCAAAGTACACAAAACATCACATAATAGTGACACCGCTTCTAGAGGCACACAAACAACAAAGGGGAACACAAGACTTGGGAATGCTAGGTTTCTATAGGGAGTGTCATCGTATGGCCCTAACATGGGTTACGTTGATACTCTAGATGTTGTCCCCCATCCATGGGTTACCCTAACAGTCAAGACGTCAACCTGCACCTATGGTTACCTCGATAGTCTCTCACTAGACATTGGAACCATAGGGTGACACATGCAAAACCAACCTTCCTTTCATGAGGACAAGGAAGTTGGTCTTTCCAACCAGGCCTTCTCAACCCATCCTTAGCCTAAGCAAGCACTACAAACATGGGTGAGGCTTCCAGTTATCTTGATTAATGTGTAAACTACCCCACCCCCTAATTTATTTATTAGGTTATCACTAAGTTAAGAAACTCTCCAATGAGTTACCTTGACGCCACTTTGTGTGCAAGCCCCCATTGAGAGCCACTCTCCCTACTAACAACTAGAAGACCCAAACACATCCAACAGGGTAAGCCATCTTGCACACTGAAACAAAGCCACAAGAATCACATTTCTCGAGCATGGCATGAACCATCTCACTCACAATTTTCCCAATCATAATCACAAGTAAACAATGCAAGGCTAAAACCATCATGATCACATTTCAAGTATAAAATCAATCCACTTCCAAAAGAGCAACATAAAATTCTATCAATAGAATACTCCCCTAGGCCTCTGGAAGATTATCATAACAATTTTGAAAAAAGACTCCCTCATACACAAAACACAAAATCAACTAAAAATCAAAATCAACCTCAATAATCAAAGCTTCTCATTTTCTCTAATTCAACACCTCAAACTAAACGAGCAACAAATAAAACATTACAACCATGGATTCAACTTAATGATTACAAATGAAATCGACATTCAATATTCAAACAATTAACCAAAAGTACCTAAATTCACTAACCAAATACTTTACTCAATACAAGCACACAAAGACAATAGTGAGACCATGAGATACTTCATAAACAAGGCGCTATTACCACATTTCATATTGTTCTTTAACATTTCCCACATAACTCAATAAAATATTTATCGCAATACTTCTTAGACCTCTAATTATCTAGTGAACTTACAAATCAGTTATTTAATAATGAAAGCAAACAATATTTAAAAGGCAATCTAATTTGCTTATTTTTAGCTAATCCCCAAATCTTCTAATTTAACTAATTATAAATAAACTAATTTCCTCCATTTGTCCATCTAACAAGTCAATTCTCAAACGGAACGATTCCTTCGTAATATCTTCATTATATACACACACACACACACACATGCATATATATATATATATATATATATACATATGCATATATATATACATATGCATATGTATATATGTATGTACATTATGTTCTTTAAATTTGTTGTTTTCAAAACAATGAATTAGATTCTTTATAAAAGAGTAACACACAAATATCAACCCACACACACACACCTATTAATAGTATGATGTTTTATATAAATGAATAAATTTGACAACCATGAAGTAAACATTATTATATATCTATATATAACTGATTTTTCAATTATTAATTGCCACAAATATAACTCATATAACATATCGAATGCCTCTCATTTAAGATGAAATCTTATTTATATATATAATAATAAATGCTAAAACTAATACTGAATGCCACATATTTTTAACTGAAACTCTATATAAAAAGAATCATTTATAGTATATCGAATGTTGATGCACTCTACCAATACAAGTCATCAAACTACAAACTATTGAATTCAATTTGTTGAGACTTTTATCAAACACTTTGATTGAAAACAAAACTGAAATTTATATTTTTCAACAAGTCTAGATAGCGATATTAAGGAAGGTGTTTCTCCTAAAATATCATCTGGTTTTTCTTGAAACTTGGACAGCTTGTTCATTTGACATAACTCTTAAAACCCATTAAATTTCATAGAAGCCTTGATCGTAGATTTAGAGATATGACTTGATCTTCAGACTTATTTAGCTAGATTTTCATTGTTTTCACTTTGCAAAATATAAGACATGCAAACACAAATTTCTTATTCTCAAAGTCTTCTTGTTTCTAATTCATATCTAGATATGCATATTCTCATATTTCATGGCAAATGAAAAGAATTTATAATTAATTCTCTTGATAATTCTTTAACCTGGAACTTTCGCTACCCAAAAGATTTCACCAATAAAAATATGCAAAATATCTCACTATGGCTTAAAAGAAAGTAGAAACAAAATAACCAGAATGGAATGTAACCCAAAAAAGATCTAATTTCAACAATATCTGCATTGTATTTTATTTCCTGAAACTTCTTCCATACAATTCCATCTATTAGACATGTATGATATTCTTGTGGAGGATATTGGTGGTATTAAATGAAACAATCTGAAACAACAAAAAGTTCGCACTATACTAATGTGCACTGTATCAGATATCTAGTAGTAATGAAAAGATGTATATCAAGCAAAACATACCATCAACTGCCTTGAATTCTATGATTTTCAAGAACAAGATAAAATAGTTAATTACCACAATCTCAAGCATATCGAATAGAAAACAATCATTTTCAGCAAACAAGAGAAAGAGAGATCGTTCACAAATAAGGGTAAATGAAACAAGAGTAAAGACAATGCCAACCTAAGATCCAATGCTTCGGAGATGGAAAAGAAGTGCTGAGAATAACTTTGTTGCAACAACAATCCTTTTCTCCAAATCCTTGATCAACCTTCAGAAATTTTGTCCCACTTTCGAAAAAAACTTTTTTTTTTAATTGAAAATCTATATTTTGATAAATATTGTTGTAAATAAAAAATTTCGTTTGGAAAAAAAATCCATCCCCTCCAATTCAAAATCCACAAAAAACAATCAATCAAATGTACTTATTCTTCAAACAATTTATTACAGACCAATTTCCTTGTTCCCAAAACCCCCAAAAATCCATGATAATCATAATCCCCCCAAAAAATGATAATTATTAACTTAGAAAAGCCGTTTTATTTTCCAAAATAAATATAAGATAAAATCTCAAAAATCTCCAATAAAACATCAAATTCCTTTATGACAAACAGTTTAGTAAAGTCGTTTTATTAACTTAGAAAAGTCATTTTAATATTTTAACCATCCAATAATTACAACATTCCATTTTAATAATTTATTTTATCTTATCATGTTTCTCACACCTTTAGTTTATTTCATTTCATTTAATATTATATTGCACAATTGAATTTATTACAAACCATAATCATCAATATATATATATATATATATACATTTATATTTAATTACCAAAATGCTTGTTAATTAATAATTTAATTAATACCTTGATTAATCAAAGCAACATTATTAAAACAAATTTAAATCAAACAACTCAAATCAAAATTTATCAAGCATCATGAAAGGGCCAATCATGGAGGTGCACTACATCCTCCCCCTAGAATTCGACTTACTCCTGTAAGTTGCAAGGTTAGAATAAAACATACACACATTAGTTCAAAATTTGTTAAGTAATAACATGTTCATCTTTCGTTAACGTAAATAAAAAAAACATCAAATAATCAAACAAACCAAATGTCAAACAATTACCTAAACTTTAACCAAGGTCGAGAAGTAGGACCAACTGACCACATATATCAAACAACATTGACAAGGTAATGGACTGAAGACTCATCCTCCTCAAGGATGATGGATAGGGTAGGGGACCTTTTGTCATCTCCATTTTCTACAACATTTCCATTGGGTTTTAAGGCACACTCAGACCTAACAGTTTAGGTGGAGTTGATGCCTGGTACCTACAATCTGCATCTGACAAACTGTTGAAATATATATATATATATAACAATCAAGCACACCATGAGAGGAAATCGCAGCATAGCAGGGTACTCGTGAATGAGTACCGCTACAATGTCCCTCCCACCAAGACACTTCAAAAAATAATCCACATCAACAAATAACAACAATTACATTGTAAACCATCCACTACATATCTATCATCAAAGCTAATTCATTACATCAAAATGCTATACTTCCACAAAACGTGGCAAAATTATGCACACAAGGCACACATTTTTCATTAATTATTCATCGTTTGTGTGCAAGACTTCCCACTTTATTAATTTTACAACGCTAAATCTCATAACATATGCGATACAAGATCATAATTTTAAGCCTTTTTAGAAACATAAAACATAATTTATCACTTCATAAGCACAAAATTCTAGATTTAACACACATTCTTCACATACACACACCAATTCACATCATTGGGAAACACATCCCAAGCCTACACAAGGGTCCATAGTGCATCCCTGGTAGGTAGAATATCAGTGCATTATGCACTACACTGAGAGTCCTATCCTTTCCACCAATTTTTGCACCATTGGACAAACACCACCTAAGGACAAATCTCGGGTTGATAAGAAAGGATGACCCAAAAGGGAAAATATAACCTCAAGAGTACAAGAAACTAGGTCAGCGTAATGGGCTCATATGAAACCAGAATGCCTAGTGTATGAACCTAGGCTTTGATACCAAGTGTAATGCCCCGCCACACAACCCCAAAGGACAACACATCTAACTAACAATTATGACACAATTTTTTTAAAAGTGAATCAACATATACATCATACAATCAACTAATATAAAATGAAAACTACACATACATATGCTCTAACCATGTCCTTTAGGGTTGCATGATTGCATTACATGCATACATTCCTAACATGTTCCAATCCAACATCAAAGATTAACCAACCCACAAAAGCTAATTATAAATCCATAGCATTAAGTAAATAACCATCAATGATCAAATGTTAAACCCAAGAAGTACATACATCACTTTTATTACACAAAGGTGCATCGTTTCATGATTAGATAATTACATAAATACTTCCCAATATACAACGGGAAGAATACATCAGATACATGATAAGATACAACTGAAATGTTTGCAATACATAGCATCAACACTATCTCAAGTCTGGTACAAGATCTAGAATCTCTGCAAAGGTACAACATCCATGCTCATGAACATCAACTGGGAACCCAATGGAGTGCATAGTATGTTCCACTCGACCATGTGGAACCCTAAGGTCCACCCCCATGCTAGGAGATGACAATAAGGACCCACTACACAAGCAACCAAACAGAAAAGGGATAACATGACTCCAACATACAAAGTAAACAAAACATCACATAACAGTGACACTGCTTTCAGATGCATGCAAAAAACAAAGAACACAAGACTTGGGAATGCTAGGTTGCTATAGGGAGGAGTGTCATTGCATGGCCCTAATATGGGTTACCCTGATAGTCTAGACGTTGACCCCCATGCATGGGTTAACCTGATAGTCTAAACATTGGCCCCTATCTATGGTTACCCTGGCAGTCTCTCACTAGACGTTGGCCCCATAAGGTGACACATGCGGAACCAACCTTCCTTTCATGAGGACAAAGGAAGTTGGTCTTGCTAACCAAGCCTTCTCGACCCATCCTTAGCCTAAACAAGCACTACAAGTATGGGTGAGGCTTCCATCTTGATTAATGTGTAAACTACCCCACCCCCTAATTTATTTATTAGGTTATCACTAAGTTAAGAAACTCTCCAATGAGTTATCTTGATGCCACTTTGTGCGTGAGCCCCCATTGAGAGCCACTTCCCCTACTAACAACTAGAAGACCCAAACACATCCAATAGGGTAAGCCATCTTGCACACTGAAACAAAGCCACAAGAACCACATTTCCTAAGCATGGCATGAACCATCTCGCTCACAATTTTCCCAATCATAATCACAAGTAAATAGTGCAAGGCTAAAACCCTCATGATCACATTTCAAGTATAAAATCAATCCACTTCCAAAAGAGCAACATAAAATTCTATCAATAGAATACTCCCCTAGGCTTCTAGAAAATTATCATAACAATTTCGCACAAAAACTCCCTCATACACAAAACCCAAAATCAACTAAAAATCAAAATCAACCTCAATAATCAAAGATTCTCATTTTCACTAATACAACACCTCAAACTAAACATGTAACGCCCCGCCACACAACCCTAGAGGAAGTTGCAAATAACTACTCAAACACACAATTTTTTTTTTTGGTTTAAGTACAATTAACAAGCAAGTTCACTACCCATTGCCAACAACCTCTAAGGTTACAAGACTGAGATTACTTTAAAACCCAAACAACAAAAAACATGAATTGAAACCATAACATTTAATTACTTAAGGAATTAAGAACACATACATTCCATACATGATAAATTATATCAAAGAATAAGAGATACCACATGATTTCAAATAACATAATTTAACAATAAGATTACAACTCTCATTCCCCGAATGAGGTAAATCCAATAAGCATGGTTACAAATTATATCTTCCACCTCGATAACAAATGAGGGGTAATAAATTACAAGATTCAACTGAAATGAATGAAACCTAAAAATTAATTGGATCTTGCGAGCTCTCCAACTGGAAATCTCATCCACACGAACAAGAAGAAAACCCAACGGAGTAAGGTGCATGTTCCACACAACCAAGTGATACCTGAAGGCCCACCCCCCGTGCTAGGAGATAGTAACATGGATTCTTAGACAAGACCATCTACCTCTAGACACAGGCTAAAACATAACTGAATTGAATCAAATACAAATACAACATCACTTAACACAATGGTTACAATGCTTCCAGAGTTAAATAATCAATTGCATCACCGATACAAACATATTGTTGACTTAAGAGAAGTGTCATCACAATGTTACATGGGTTATCCTGGTAAGTCTTCCTAGGTCCTGGCCCCCATCTCGGGATATCCTGGAAACCTCTAACGAATCATGGCCCCTCATACAAACCAATGTAGAATTAGTTATCTCTTGTAAAGACAAGATAACGATCTTGTCATTCCAGGCCTTCTCGTCCCATGCCAAGTCTATACAAGCCCTTGCATCCATGAGCGAGGAAAAATTAATCTTATTAAGTGTTTGATACTACCTATTCCTCTAATCAGTTTATTCACATTATCACTTGATTAACTAACTTACAATGAGTTACCCTGGCACCACTTTGTGTACTGACCCTCATTGCAAGCCACTCCTCTAAAACAACACGTGGAATAACTCCACAACCCAAGGGTACACAAGTGCGACCTAAGGATATTAAATCCCTATCCACAACATAAAGTCAACACATCCTGTTTGTGATAACCGGGTATCTAACTGGATACATTTAGATGCACTACCCAAGGCAATCCAAAGGTTGACTAACATATTACGACAACCCACACAATTAAATGAAAACCCCATCTGGAAGACTTAACAACCCTTCTAATCAATTTCCCCCAAAGCGATAATAGAAGAAATCACATTTAAAAGAGCAATTTAACAGGTACTAAATTTACTTTGGATTCCCTAAATCCACTTCCTTTAATAAAATTCAATAGTTTATTTCTGCAATAAAACTAATTAATTTATGTCTCTTTCAGACAAAGGATAAAATTTAACCAGATATGTAATTCCCTAATTGCTCTTAAATACTAATAAACATTTACTTCTATGATCCAAAGCATATCGTTTTAAAATAAATAACTGTTTCTTCTTCTCAACATAATCATTTTAAAAACAATTAACTCATCTTAATAAACATATTATTAAAAGAAAACTATTGTTCCATCAAAATATTTCAAAAAAAAAAAATCAATCCATTAATTTGACTATTATACATTAATTTAAAATTTCATAATTATATTTAAATCATTCTATCATTTAAATCAATATTTTAATATATCTCAACTATATATATATATAAAATAATATACATACATCTATACATATAATATAACCTCATATTATATATATACATATATATATATATATATATAATTTATATATTTTATATATATATATATTTTATTATTAATATATATTAATATTTTAATATTATAAACATATAATATAAAATATTAAATATATATTTTAATGATTTATATATATTAATATTTTAATATTATATATATATAATATTAAATATTAAAAATATATTTTATTATATTTTTTTATGAAAAAAAGTCAAAGGCACGAAATAGGGGGCGGATTTGTTTTGGGGCATGCACCGAGTTAAGAGGGTCGGTTGTGTTTACACAGTTGAACCCATGGTTGTGGGCGCGGCTGTGTTAACCACAGCCAAACCCACCATGGTGGGTGGCGGTTGTGTTTAACATAGTCAAACCCACCACTGTGGGTGGCGATTGTGTTAACCATAGCTGAACCCACCACAGTGGGTGGCAGCTATGTTAACCATAGCCGAACCGGCCATTGTGGGTGGTGGTTGTGTTTAACACAGTCGTCCCATCCCACTGTGGGCAGCCGTGTGGGAAAACAAAAAAATTATATTTTTTTTTTTCCAAAACATGAAAACCTGTGGATTTTTTTAAAATCCATTTTTTTCATTTCCAAACAGGTTTTATTTCCCATAAAAAATCACAAATACCATATAAATATAAATATAAATATATATTCTTTTTTTTTTTCAAATTTAACAAAAATAACAGTTTAGTTGAGCAAATAAATTCTAAAAAAAATTATTTACAGCCATAATGCAATTTTTTTTTTGAAGAAGTTCATTTCTAAACTGAGGTTTCAAAGTTTTGAAACAAAATTTGAACATGGGTTTTTCTTGCAAATCAAACAGAGTTTCAATATTTTCAACAACATAATAAAAATTATGAAACCTTTCAAAATGAGAACTAAATTAATAGAAAGAAAACCTAGTTTTTCCAAAAGCTTGAAAGGTTGTCAATGGTGCTATGAATTCTTCTTCTGATTCTAGCTCCTCCAATAAATCCAACTTGCTTCCCCAAATCCAAAAACAAACCAAAAATTCCTTTCCTCTCTTATTTTTCAATTTTTCATTTTCCCCCAAAAACTCTATCAAAATCCCAATAATAGAAAAAAAAAACAAAAATGAAATATCTCTCCAACCACCCTCATAAATTTTGAAAAACAGAATAGGAAATATCTTAAATTTCTTTTATCTTCTAATTTAAAAAAAAAATGCAAATTAAAACATATTTTCATTTTTCCAAATTCAATCAAAATATCTATTAATTCCAAAATGAATAACTTAATTCAATTCAACACAATTAATTTAATTAATCAATAAAATAAGTCTAATCCAAGATTATATTATTTTATTAATTAAATTAAATTAATTAATAAATTAAATAACATTTCTAACATTATAACCAGATTTATTTAATCAACTTAACTACCTACGCCATTTTTTTACCTTTATAATTTGAAATTAAATAATAACCAAGGTGAAATGAACACCATTATAACAACTAAACTCATCTACAACCCAACGAAACACTATGACCAAGGTGACGACTTGGCACATAAAACCTAGCTACTATCTCCCAATCAAATACTATTGGCCAATGGACACGCTCAAACCTGTGGAACCAGCTGGAGTCGATGTCCTATACCTATCAACCTAAGAACAAAAATTATATCGAACATGCATATATATAACATAATAAAACACACAGTGAAGAGGAAATCACGGAATCACAGGGCACTCACTCACGAGTGGTGCAATCTCATCCCCTTCACCAATACAATATTACTAATTGACGAATCTAACTTCAATAATATAATCAAAAGCATAAAGCATCATTAATTCAAATATCTGCTAAGCTAATCCAAAACATGCCATAATGATAACATTAGAATAAAATACCATCACATCAAAATATAACATTCACATCACTTTACAGTTAGCGATCAAATAGTAACCAAATACCATAGTCAAAGTATTAACAAAAATAAAGCATAACAAAGAAAAACACTGTCCGATCAAAATAGCAAAAAATGGAGGGGTGCTACATCCTCCCCCCTAGGGTTAGGCTTACTCCTAGAAGCCTGCAAACAAATAGGGATAGAGCTCCCTCATTCTAGCTGCATCTTCCCAAGTGGATGACGTATCATCCCTAGGATCCCACTGGACCCTAACCTGATCAATATCTCACCCTCGAAGAGTGAGCGTTTTGTGCTCCATTACAGCCACGGGCTCCAAAGCTAGCTGCTCGTCCTCTACCTATAATGCATTCCAATCAAGGACATGAGAAATTTCTGGATGGTATGGTCGAGGAACTAAAACATGAAATGCATCGTGAATACGCAAGAGACTAGGTGGTAAAACAAGATGGTAAGCAACTGGACCAATCTTCTCGAGGATCTCGAAGGGTCTGACAAAGCGAGGTGCCAACTTAGAGCCCTTTCCATAACGGATTGGACTTTTCCACAAACACACAAGCAAGAAGACTCTATCTCCCACAGAAAACTGATGATCCACTCTATGCGCATCCACATATTTCTTCCACCTATCCTGCGTTGCCACCAAGTGCTCTCTAATCCTATCCACCTGCTACTCCATATCCTGCAACATCTCAGGACCCAAAGTTACTCTGTTCTCCAGTCAATCCCAACTCAAGGGAGTGTGACATGGTCGCCCATACAATGCCTGGAATGGAGGCATGCCGATAGAACTATGGAAACTGTTATTATAAGCAAACTCTACTAAATAGAGATAATCTTCCCATTGCATCTGTTGGTCCATCACATACATACATAACATATCCTCGATGATCTGATTGACCCTCTCAATTTGTCCATCTGTCTCTGAGTGATAACGTGAAATGAAGTTCAACTGTGTCCCCATCGCATGCTGTAATGAAGTCCAAAGAGCTGAGGTGAACAATGGATCCCTGTTAGAAATAATCCGACGTGGAATACCATGTAACCTCACTATGTCCTCCATGAACACTCTAGCTACAGACGATGCAGTATAGGAAGATTGAATAGGTGAGAAGTGTACTACCTTCATCAACATATCAACTGTCACCATAATCGCATCATGTTGTCTCAAAGAGTTGGGTAAACCAATAATGAAATCCAATGAGATTATATCCCACTTCCACTCTGGTACTAAATGCGGTTGCAAAAGCCCTGCTGGACATTGGTGTTCAACCTTCACCCGCTGACACTAAAGACATCGCAACACATAATCCACAATATCACACTTCATCCCTGGCTAGAAATACAACTGACACATATCTGCATGCATCTTCTTCACCCCTGGATGGGCTGAATAAGGTGCATGATGTACTTCAATCATGACCAAGGTGCAAAGATCACCTGATGAAGGAACGTATATGTGTCCCATGTGCCTCAATATCTCATATGAATCCAAAGAATATCCTAAATACTTGCTCTCAAGGGGTCTACCTGCCTCAATCTCTATCCTAACCTCCTGATACCAACTATCCACTAGAAGGGCAGAAAGAATACAACTCCGCAAATCTACAACAAGAGTTAACTCAAATATCTCATGTCTTCGCCTACTGAGTGCATCCACTACGACATTCTCCTTTCCCTGGATATACTTCACTTCGAAGTCATATTCACAAAGAAACTCCATCCAACACCTCTACCTAGCATTAAGGTTGGGCTACATGAAAATATACTGAAGGCTTTTGTGATCACTGTGCAACTCAAACCTATGGCCAAGAAGGAAATGCCTCCATATCATTAATGCATGAACAACTTCTGCCAACTCAAGATCACGTGTGTGGTAGTTCAGCTCATGATCCTTGAGCTTTCGGGACTCGTATACAATGACACGACCCTCCTGCATCAATGCTGCACCTAATCCCTCCAAGGATACATCTGTACAAACTACAAAGTCCCCAGTCGGATCAAGTATCACAAGTATTGGTGCACTGGTCAGCTTCTCCTTAAGATTCTAAAACCCTGCCTCACACTTCTCTAACCACAGAAAACTCTTCCCTTTCCTCTGAAGGGAGGTGATAAGATACCCTATTCTCAAAAATCCCTGCACAAAATTCCTATAATAACATGCTAGCCCCATAAAGTTACATATCTCTGCCACATTTGTGGGCATAGGCCAATCTGAGATCGCTTGGATCTTTGTAGGATCCACTGAAATACCTGCCCCTGAGATCACATAACTAAGGTACTGGACCTTAGTCTTGAAGAATTCACACTTTGACAAGTTAGCATAAAGCTGATTATCCCGTAAGCACTGTAATACTTTCCGCAAATGTTCCTCATGCTCTTCCATTGTCCTAGAGTATATCAAAATGTCATCAAGGAACACAAGGAAAAATCTATCTAGGTACGTACAAAATACCCCGTTCATCAGACTCATGAACACAAAGGGTCATTCTTCAACCCGAACGGTACTACTATGAACTCATAGTGACCATACCGTGCTTGAAACATTGTCTTATGGATGTCCGATTCGAAGATACGAAGCTGATGATATTCCGACTTAAGATCAATTTTTGAAAAAATTGTGGTACCCTTAATCTGATCGAATAGATCATCAATCCTAGGAAGGGGTTATTGATTCCTGATGGTCACTTTGTTCAACTGTCGATAATCAATACATAACCGAAGTGAACCATCCTTCTTCTTCACAAAGATAACTGGTGCTCCCCATGGAGAAACACTAGGGCGAATGAAACCCTTTTCTAACAACTCCTCAAGCTGTAAGCGAAGCTCTTTCAGCTCCTGGGTGGTCATATGATAAGGAGCTCATGAAATGAGTTCCGATCCAGGTACAAGGTCTATCTTGAAGTCTATGTCCCTCTGAGGTGGCATCCCTGGAATCTCATCTGGAAAGACATCAGAATACTCATGAAGAATGGGGTGACTATCAAGAGAGACTTTCTCTTCTCTACCTCCTAAATCCAAATCATCCACTGTAACAGCGAATAACTGGCAACCATGATGCACACACCTTCTCAACTACATAGTTGAGATGACCCTCAAGGAAATTGGCCTCTGAACTCCCACTATCTCTACTTCTCTGCTAGATGCCTCAATGCATCAAATTGACTTACGTCAACAATCTATGACCACACTATGTGCCTCTAACTAATCCATCCCTATGAAAACATCATAAGAACCCAATGGAATAACTTGGAGGTCCATTGTAGTATGGAGAGGTCCATCCTCCAATCTACACTCTGGTACAAGGGGATGGGATGCGACTCTCACACTCGAGGCTAACTCAACCTGCCACCTATCGACTTGCGTTACTGCACCCAGTCTACATCACATCATGACGGAAGAAGAAATGAAGGAGTCTAACGCTCCAAAATCAAACAAAATGGTAACTGGGTTACCCAACAACATATGTCTCAACGATGGTACTCTGATACTCTTCCTAGTGGTTATCAACCGCTGCGAAAACACGATGCCCTCTGCCTGCATCTCCAACTGTTGGCTCAGATGCCACTGGTCCCTGAGAAAAACCAGATGTTCCCCTATTGGGACACATTCTAGCTATATGACCCTGCTGGCCACATGCAAAACATCCAGTACCTTTTCCATAGCCCTTTCCTCCAAGTGGTGTGATAGACTGCTACACACTACCCCTAAAAGTGGACTGAGAACTCTATGCCGACTGCTCAAAGCTGAAGCGTTTCATACGCCTCCAGTTCTTGTCCCCTTGCCTTTGTTGGAAACATTTACAGTTTCCCTGAGAAACCTGCTATTGCTACTGACCACTCTGCAAAGGTCCCTGCTAAGCCTTGGGAGGTGCACCTCCTTGAGGCTGACCTCCTTGAACACTAGACTCTGATGCTGAACTGCTTCCTATTTGAACACCCATGTGGCCTCCCAAAGCCATGGCAAGATTCTCCTCTACTAGACGTGCTTTATCCACCACTGTCTCCATGGTTTTGGGTTTGAAAACCCTCACACCTCCGCTAAGACGAGCGTTTAAGCCCCTGACAAAGTGGTGAACCAACATCCCCTCATCGTCTCCTATCCCTGC
Source organism: Sequoia sempervirens (assembly GCA_007258455.2). Classification (NCBI taxonomy): domain Eukaryota; kingdom Viridiplantae; phylum Streptophyta; class Pinopsida; order Cupressales; family Cupressaceae; genus Sequoia; species Sequoia sempervirens. The sequence continues at coordinate 459,328,035 of VDFB02193867.1, forward strand.
AAACTGTTTGAGCTCATAGAAGCGTCGCTCATACTGCTCAACTGACAAGGCCAACTGACGCAAAGCGTGAAACTCATCGCCTCGACGTTAATGCCAGTGCTCGGATAGGAAACGAGCTTTGAACCGCTCTAGAAAAATCTCCCAAGATACTGAGTTAATATCAATGTGGAGCTTTTGCTCCTCTAGCATCCACCATGTGGATGTGAGCCCCTGTAGATGCATGATAGCGCACTATGCTTTGGTATTGTTGGCGTAAGGATGCATAGAAAAGCACCTATCAAGGTCTATAAGCCATGTCTCAGCCTCTAACCCAGTGCCTGCTCCATCATACAGTGGTGGATGTGCTCTGAGTAGATCTCTCATATGCATCTCTGACTGAGGTGGAACTTCCCTCTCACCAAGATTACCCTGAACCTTGGCCTGCCTCTGACCAAGGAGCGCTAATGCCTCCTCAAGTGCTCTATGCACAGCCTCAATCCCTGGAGGATTTTGTTGTCAATCACTACCCCTTGGGGCATTATGTGATGCCTGATGTTCTTCCTAATATAGAATAAGTGGAACATGAGGAGGATATTCATGTTGACTCCCATCGTGACTGCCTACACGGCCACGTCCACGCCTTCTACCTCTTCTGCGTCTGGGAGGCATAATCCTACACAGACACATCAAGGTATTAGGCAAGGTACACAACTTAAAACCTACACAACTAAAAGCTTAATGGGTTCATCATAATCCCAGAGTACCTAATGTTTAAACCTAGGCTCTGATACCATGTGTAACGCCCCGCCACACAACCCTAGAGGAAGTTGCAAATAACTACTCAAACGCATAATTTTTTTTTTTTGTTTAAGTACAATTAACAAGCAAGTTCACTACCCATTTCCAACAACCTCTAAGGTTACGAGACTGAGCTTACTTTAAAACCCAAACAACAAAAAATATGAATTGAAACCATAACATTTAATTACTTAAGGAATTAAGAACACATACATTCCATACATGATAAATTATATCAAAGAATAAGAGATACCACATGATTTCAAATAACATAATTTAACAATAAGATTACAACTCTCATTCCCCAAATGAGGTAAATCCAATACGCATGGTTACATATTACATCATCCACCTTGATAACTAATGAGGGGTAATAAATTACAAGATTCAACTGAAATGAATGAAACCTAAAAATTAATTAGATCTTGCGAGCTCGCCAACTGGAAATCTCATCCACACGAACAAGAAGAAAACCCAACGGAGTAAGGTGCACGTTCCACCCAACCAAGTGATACCTGAAGGCCCACCCCCCGTGCTAGGAGATAGTAACATGGATACTTAGACAAGACCATCTACCTCTAGACACAGGCTAAAACATAACTGAACTGAATCAAATACAAATACTACATCACTTAACACAATGGTTACAATGCTTCTAGAGTTAAATAATCAGTTGCATCACTGATACAAACATATTGTTGACTTAAGAGAAGTGTCATCACAATGTTACATGAGTTATCCTAGTAAGTCTTCCTAGGTCTCGACCCCCATCTCAGGATATCCTGGAAACCTCTAATGACTCCTGGCCCCTCATGCAAACTAATGCAGAATTAGTTATCTCTCGTAAAAACAAGATAACAATCTCGCCATTCTAGGCCTTCTCGTCCCATGCCAAGTCTATACAAGCCCTTGCATCCATGAGCGAGGCAAAATTAATCTTATTAAGTGTTTGATACTACCTATTCCTCTAATCAGTTTATTTACATTATCACTCGATTAACTAACTTACAATGAGTTACCCTGGCACCACTTTGTGTGCTGACCCTCATTGCAAGCCACTCCTCTTAGACAACACATGGAATAACTCCACAACCCAAGGGTACACAAGTGCGACCTAAGGATATTAAATCTCTATCCACGACATAAAGTCAACACATCCTGTTTGTGATAACCGGGTATCTAACTGGATACATTTAGATGCACTATCCAAGGCAATCTAAAGGTTGACTAACATATTACGACAACCCACACAATTAAATGAAAACCCCATCTGGAAGACTTAACAACCTTTCTAATCAATTTCCCTCAAAGCGATAACAAAATAAATCACATTTAAAAGAGCAATTTAACAGGCACTAAATTTACTTTGGATTCCCTAAATCCACTTCCTTTAATAAAATTCAATAGTTTATTTCCGCAATAAAACTAATTAATTTATGTCTCTTTCAGACAAAGGATAAAATTTAACCAGATATGTAATTCCCTAATTGCTCTTAAATACTAATAAACATTTACTTCTATGATCTAGAGCATATCGTTTTAAAATAAATAACTGTTTCTTCTTCTCAACATAATCATTTTAAAAACAATTAACTCATCTTAATAAACGTATTATTAAAAGAAAACTATTGTTCCATCAAAATATATTATTTAAAAAAAAAATCAATCCATTAATTTGACTATTATACATTAATTTAAAATTTGACAATTATATTTAAATCATTTCATCATTTAAATCAATATTTTAATATATCTCAACTATATATATATATAAAATAATATACATACATATATACATATAATATAACTTCATATTATATATATATATACATACATATATATATATTATTTATATATTTTATATACATATATTTTATTATTAATATATATTAATATTTTAATATTATAAACATATAATATAAAATATTTAACATATATTTTAATGATTTATATATATTAATATTTTTTTTACTTTTTTTTAACGAGGGGAATCGGGTGCAGCACGACCCCCCATATAACCCCCCACCGCTGGTAAACTTTTTACCGTGACTGGTAATGCTGGCGAGACACACCAACCGGTACCATGAGAGCGTCGGAGAGTCGAACCCATGGTGGGTGCCCTACGACAGGGAACACTTTAACTAACTGAGCTGGGACCGGCGCCCCTTATATATTAATATTTTAATATTATATATATAATATTAAATATTAAAAATATATTTTATTATATTTTTTTTATGAAAAAAAAGTCAAAGACACGAAATAGGGCACATATTTGTATTGGGGCACGCGCCAAGTTTAGAGGGTCAGTTGTGTTTACAGAGCCGAACCCATGGTTGTGGGCGTGGCCGTGTTAATCACAGCTGAACCCACCACTGTGGGCAGTGGTTGTGTTTAACACAGTCGAACCCACCATAGTGGGCGGTGACTGTGTTAACCACAGCCGAACCCAACATAGTGGGCAGCGATTGTGTTAACCACAATCGAACCCACCATTATGGGCGACAACTGTGTTTAACACAGTCATCCCATCCCACTGTGGGCAGCCGTGTGGGAGAAAAAAATTATAAATTTTTTTTTCCAGAACCTGAAAACCTGCAGATTTTTTTAAAATCTTTTTTTTCATTTCCAAACAGGTTCAAATACATAATACATATATATATATATATATATATATATATATATATATATATATATATATATATTTTCCTTTTTTCTTCAATTTTAACAAAAATAACAGTTTAGTTGAGCAAATAAATTCTAAAATAAAGTTATTTACAACCATAATGCAATTTATTTTTTGAAGTTCATTTCTAAACTAAGGTTTCAAAGTTTTGAAACAAGATTTGAACATGGGTTTTTCTTGCAAATCAAACAGAGTTTAAACATTTTCAACAGCATAATAAAAATTGTGAAACCTTTCAAAATGAGAACTAAATTAATAGAAAAAAAACCTAGTTTTTCCAAAAGCTTGAAGGGTTGTCAATGGTGCTCTGAATTCTTCTTCTGATTCCAGCTCCTCCAAGAAATCCAACTTGCTTCCCCAAATCCAAAAACAAATCAGAAATTCCTTTCCTCTCTTATTTTTCAATTTTTCATTCTCCCCCAAAAACTCTATCAAAATTCCAATAATACAAAAAAAAAACAAAAATGAAATATCTCTCCAACCACCCTCATAAATTTTCAAAAACATAATAGGAAATATCTTAAATTTCTTTTACCTTCTAATTTAAAAAAAAAATGCAAATTAAGACATATTTTTATTTTTCCAAATTCAATCAAAATATCTATTAATTCCAAAATAAATAACTCAATTCAATTCAACATAATTAATTTAATTAATCAATAAAATAAATCTAATCCAAGATTAGATTATTTTATTAATTAAATTAAATTAATTAATAAATTAAATAACATTTCTAACATTATAACCAAATTTATTTAATCAACAACTTAACTACCTATGCAATTTATTTACCTTTATAATTTGAAATTAAATAATAACCAAGGTGAAATGAACAACATTATAACAACTAAACCCGATGACACACTATGACTAGGGTGATGACTTGGCACGAAAAACATAGCTACTATCTCTCAATCAAATACCGTTGGCCAATGGACACGCTCAAACCTGTGGAACCAGGTGGAGTCGATGTCCTGTACCTGTCAACCTGCGAACAAAGAATATATCGAACATGCATATATATAACATAATAAAACACACTGTGAAGAGAAAATCACGGAATCGCAGGGTGCTCGCTCGCAAGTGGTGCAATCTCGTCCCCTTCACCAATTCAATATTACTAACTAACGAATCTAACTTCAATAATATAATCAAAAGCATAAAGCATCATTAATTCAAATATTTGCTAAGCTAATCCAAAGCATGCCATAATGATAACATCAGAATAAAATACCATCACATCAAAATATAACATTCACATCGCTTTACAGTTAGCGATCAAATAGTAACCAAGTACCATAGTCAAAGTATTAACAGAAACAAAGTATAACAAAGAAGAACACTGTCTAATCAAAAGAGCAAAAAATGGTGGTGTGCTACACAACAAGTAACAAATAAAACATTACAACCATGTATTCAACTTAACGATTACAAATGAAATCGACATTCAATATTCAAACAATTAACCAAAAGTACCCAAATTCTATATATAAGTTATATTCTCAAATGAAACTAGTTATTTAATAATAAAAGCAAACAATATTTAAAAGGCAATCTAATTTTCTTATTTTAACCTAGCTAATCCCCAAATCTTCCAATTTAACTAATTATAAATAAACCGATTTCCTCCATTTGTCCATATAACAAGTCAATTCTCAAACATAACCATTCATTCGTAATATATATATATATATATATATATATATAAGTAAATTATATTCTCAAACGAAACCATTCCTTTGTAATATCTTAATTATATATATATAGGGGTTGATATTTGTGTGCTACTCTTTTATAAAGAATCTGATTCACTGTTTTGAAAACAACAGATTTAAAGACTATAATTTATTTATATATACTTATATATTATATTCTTTAAATCTGTTGTTTTCAAAATAGTGAATCAGATTCTTTATAAAAGAGTAACACACAAATATCAACCCCAATAAATATATATATATATATTAATAGTATGTTGTTTTATATATAAGTATATATAATTAAATTATATTCTTTAAATCTGTTATTTTCAAAACAGTGAATTAGATTCTTTATAAAAGAGTAACACACAAATATCAACCCCCACATATATATATATATATTAATAGTATGTTGTTTTATATAAATAAATAAATTTGACAACCATCAAGTAAACATTATTTAATATACAATACATATATATAACTATTTTTCAATTATTAATTGCCACAAACATAACTCATATAACATATCAAATGCTAAAACTAATACCGAATGCCACATATTTTTAACCGAAACTCTATATAAAAAGAATCATCTACAGTATATCATATATACTTCATATATCATATCGAATGTTGATGTGCTCTACCAATACAAGTCATCAAACTACAAACTATTGAATTCAATTTGTTGAGACTTTTATCAAACACTTTGATTGAAAACAAAACTAAAATTTATATTTTTCAACAACCCTGGACAACAATATTGATGAAGGTGTTTCTCCTAAAATATCATCTGGGTTTTGTAAAAATTCGGACAGCTTGTTTATTTGACATAACTCTAAAAACCCATTAAATTTTATAGAAACCCAAATCGTATATTTTTTATCTTTTCACTTTGAAAAATATAAGACATGCAAACAAAAAATTCTTATTCTCAAAGTCTTCTTGTTTCTAATTCATATCCAGATATGCATGTTCTCATGGCAAATGACCAAAAGATTTCACCAATAAAAATATGCAAAATATCTCACTATGGCTTAAAAGAAAGTAGAACAAAATAACCAGAATGGAATATAACCCAAGAAAGATCTAATTTCAACAATACTTGTATAGTATTTTATTTCTTGAAACTTTTTCCATACAATTTCATCTATTAGATAGGTACGATATTCTTGTGGAGGATATTGGTGGTGTTAAATGAAACAATTTGAAACAAAAAAAAGTTCACACTATACTAATGTGCACTGTATTAGATATCCAGTAGTAATGAAAAGACATCTATCAAGCAAAACATACTATTGACTGCCTTGAATTCTATGATTTTCAAGAACAAGATAAAATAGTTGATTACAACAATCTCAAGCATACCGAATAGCAAACAATCATTTTCAAGAGTCAAGAGAAAGAGAGATCGTTCGCAAATAAGGGTAAATAAAACAAGAGTAAAGACAATGCCAACCTGAGATCCAATGCTTTAGAGAGAAAAGAATTTCTAAGAATAACTTTGCGCAACAACAATCCTTTTCTCCAAATCCTTGATCAACCGTTAGAAATTTTGTCTCACTTCAAAAAAAAACTTTTTTTTTAAATCAAAAATCTATATTTTTGATAAATATTGTTGGAGACAAAAAAATTTGTTTGGAAACAAAAATCCATCCCCCCCAATTCAAAATCCATGGAAAATAATCAATCGAATGTATTTATTCTTCAGAAAATTTCTTACAGACCAATTTCCCCATTCCCAAAACCCCCAAAAATCCATGATAATCATAATCCCCCAAAAAAATGATAATTATTAACTTAGAAAATTAGTTTTATTTCTGAAAACAAATATCAAATAAAATCTCGAAAATCTCCAATAAAGCATCAAATTCCTTTACGACAAACAATTCGAGTGCATGAACTTGCATGCAAAACCTTCTATCTTTTTTAATATTTTAACCATCTAATAATTACAACATTCCATTTTAATAATTTATTTTATCTTATCATGTTTCTCACTCCTTTAATTTATTTTATTTCATTTAATATTATATTGTACAATTGCAAACCATAATCATCAATATATATATATATAATTACCAAAATACTTGTTAATTAATAATTTAATTAATACATCAATTAATCAAAGCAACATTATTAAAACAAATTTAAATCAAACAACCCAAATCAAAATTTATCAAGCATCATGAAAGGGCCAATCATGGAGGGGCACTATAAAATGCTTACAAAATATTCCCTCAAATTAAAATTGTGTTAGAAACTTGATCATGACATTTGTCCTCATTTTAAAATTCAAAATAAATCCTTATTGTTGATCCCCAAAACACTTTGCACAACTAGCACATACTTTGGCACAAATTCTTATGTGAACCAACATTTAATTCTGGAGTTGTATTTAATATTTAGTTTAATTTAGTTACAATATTTTCTAGATTTCCTTCTTGACATTGTGGGATATACAACACCTCTTAGGCAAGCTAGCATTGACATGAATCCATATGCAAGTCCCCTTTTGATTTATTTAATCTTCTTCCAATAATAATTTTATGATAACTCCTCTCTTCCCAACTTGCATTTGTTAGTCAAACATGTAAAAATTTCCCTTAAAAATCTAAATATATCAAATTTACCTCAAATTATAAGGAAAATAACTCGCATTTTCCCACATTTAACAAATATCATCATTATTAATTCACATGCTAAAATCTGATCCTTAAAACATAAAAAGTAAACCTTTTGGAGATTTCAACTTTCTCATAGAATTTTAGCCTTGTCAAGGAATTTAGGAGATTTGAAGTGCTTTTTAAATTTTAGAGATTTTAGGCAACTTGGATGTTTCAAAGATTTTTCCATTTTGGGGAATTTTAGATTTTGGATTTTTTTTGAAATTTTGAAAGGGCTTTGGAAATTTTGGAATTTTCAAAGGGCTTTGAAATTTTCTAAAAATGGAAATTTTGGGGATTTTTGAACTTCGCGATTTTTTGAACTTCGTGGATTTTTGAAAGTTTTGGATTTTTTGCGAGAGGTGAATTTACATGGGATGAATAAATCTTCAAAAATGGGAAATTCCATGGGATGAAGAAATCCTCGAAAATCAAGAGAACTTAAACTTTAGACCCTCAAAATGATTTTCAATGACTTCCCACTTGGCCTTTCTTAGTTGCAAAATACCTCAATTTTCCCTATTTGATGAGAACTTGATAAATAACCAGAAGACAACTCCAAAAAGAAAAATTTCAAGGACTTTCCCCTAAAGAGAAAAGGCAAGGAACCTACAATGCAAAAAGGAAAAAGGGGGGTCCTCGTTTGGATGGAGCGTGTGTGTAAGTCACAACAGGCTGTCATATTATTCTATTAGTTTTGATTTTTGTGAATATTATGTATTTGGAAAGTAGAATTGGGTGAAATTTTGTTCACGATGGACTAGAGCAATTAAGGTTTTAGAAGTGATTTACATTCCCATGGATATGCCTTCAATTGGTAATTCTTTGTACTATGTCTACTCCATTTATGGTTATTCTAGAAAAACATGGATTTAATTTCTTAGACATACGTTTGAGGTTTTGTATAAATTTAAGGAGTTTAAGCCACATGGGGAAAACAAAAAATTTAAGAAAATAAAGATATTAAGGTTTGATAATGGAGGGGATTATTTATCAAATAATGAGTTTGAAGAGTTTTATAAACACAAGAATTTGTGAGGAAGTTAAGGTAGTGGAACAACTTCCTACACCTAACAACTTCCTACACCTCTAAAGGCATGATAAAAGGATTTGGATTGAATTGAAGTGGATTCAAGTAGAGTTATTGAATAGGTTGATATAAGCAATCAACAAAGCTAAAATTGTATAATAGAGAATTATTATAATGATCTTAAGAACTTAAATAAGTTGATTACAGATTGGTTGTATGTCAAAGAGACCTAAGATTGTACTTTCTTTTGAAAACAATGAACAAGTGAATGTCTTGATTCATTTTTACTAAAACTTATTTTTAAAATTCAAATTCTCCAAAATGAATTGTTTACAGTTCTCTTTTATTTATTATTACTCGCAAATTCTTTTAAATCCATTATTTACATATATGTATATATGTATATATTATTATTTTAAACTACAATCATTTAACCTTTTATAAATAATTATAAAACAGACATTCTCTAATTTAAAAGAATCATAAATACTTTAAAATAAATTAAAAATAACTTCTCATAAATTAATTTTATGTAATAAAAAATAAATATATTACAGAAACACATAACAAAAAATAATCTTGTTTGTAAAACTTTTTTCTCATTGCAAATATGTTCATTTCTTTTTTCAACATCTTTTAATTGCTTTTAAAATCTCAAGTGGCATGACAAAGAAAGCAATCAAGTTACCATTTTTAATTTTTCTAAAATATCTATCCCTTTCATTAATGTGTAAATAAAGAAATTTTGTTTATAAAATTCATAAGGGAAAGCAGTGAAAAGGGTTGTAAAAATGCAAGGACTTATCAATCAAAATCTTAATAAAAAAAATTTAAATCTATTGTTTAAATAATAGTTTATTTAGTCCATATTATTATAAAAAAAAAAATTGTTTTTTAAACTATTAAGATATTTTATTTAAAAAATAATTTAGTTAGCTCTATTCTAAAATATTATTTCTTTTTAATAAATGGGATCTGTCATTCCACAATGATTTGTTTTTCATTTAGTTAGTGTTATCATAAAATATTGTTTCTTTTATTAGAAAATTTTGAATTATTTGGTGCTATCATTAAAGATGGTTGCTTTTTAATGTGTTAACTATTTTATTATAAAAATAATTTATTGTATAGATTTTTAATTAAATTTTACTTTTTAAAATATTTGTTTAATGTGTCAACTTAAATTTTAATGATTGTGATATTGTATTTAGATATTTTTTCAATCAAAATTTAAGATTTTATTATATAAAAAGAGAAACAAAGTAAAAGAATCCTAGTTATATTTTAAAAATAGGATATATTTTATAATTTTGAAAAGTTACTTTAATTAAATAATGGTCATAGAAAATTTAAAAAAAATTAAAATTATAAAATTAAAATCATCAAGGGTTTAGTGTCATTGTTGTTGAATCCTAGTTGAATATTTTTTAAAGCAGAATCCAATATGTATGTGTGTATATATATATATAAATATAAATAACTATTTATCATGAATATGATTGACGAATCTATAGGAATGATAGATTTTTAGATTATTTTTGGAAGTTCTTAAATACATTAATTTTTCTATATAGATACACACATATTTATGTATATAACTATTTAATCTTTTTATTTCTTAAATTATAGTAAAGATTATATATTTTTTAATAATTATATATATTATATATATTGTAAAATCATAATGTCTTTATATTTTAAAAATATATGTTTATTTTAAATATTTTTTTCTATTTTTTAAATTTATAATAGTTTTAAATTTGTTATGGTTAGTAAGAGATATACGGTCTTAAAATAATAATAAGTAAAAAATAGGTTCATGATTAAGTTTATTAATATAATTATCATTATATAGTATAATTTACAATTATAATTATATAGATTTTTAATGATATTAGGGTTGCAATTAATTAAAATATATTTAATAATTTTATTCAACTATACTACTCAATAATTCTATGTATTTATTTTTTCAAAAGTAAAAATAATATAATAGAATAAAGCTTAGGGCTTCATTAAGGTTAGGATTCAATTAGGATTAATGTTTAGGTTAGGTTAAGATTAATATTTAATTAGTGTTAGGGTTCTAAGATAAAATTCATACTCAAAGTTAGGGTTAGGGTTAGGGATAGGGTTAGACTTAAGTTTATGTTAGGATGAGGGTTGAATTAGGTTTAGCATTGGGGTTCAATTGGTGTTCGGTTAGGGTTAGTGGGGTTCAGTTGGTATTTAATTAGGGTTAGAGTTCTAAGATAAAGCTTGAGGTTAAAGTTAGGGTTTGGTTTAGGGTTACAACTAGGATTAGGGTTCAATTAGGGTTAGGGTTATGATTAGTGTTCGATTAGGATTATGATTAGGATTACATTTGTTCATGCTGTCACCTATAAATTGCATGTTATGACCACCCAATAATTTTTTATTATAAATGTTACAAATTAAATGATTGTTTTTATTAGGAAAAATAGGTTTTGAAGGGGCCTCGAAACCCTTTACAATGGAGAGAAGCTACAAAAAAGACAAAAGCAATAAGACCCGCAACCCACAAAAGACAAAAAACTGACTAAAGATAAAACCAGAGAACCTGTCAGCAGCCCTACAACAAAACATCAGCAACAATGTTGACCAAACAAAAACAACAACAAAGCTACAACATATTATCAAGAACATTGGCCAAGGCCATATTTTTAGCAATGACCCCCTCGTGCATCTCAACCACATCCTTTAGATCCTCAAATGAAATGGAAGCCCTTTTCTTCATCTTGCTCCTCGTTCTCAAGCACAGATCAACCTCCAAATTCTTCTCCACTTCGGGCCCAATATCCTCAATCTTCTCCAAATTCATGCTGTTAACTTCTTTAATGGCCTCCTCATGTTCTCCCAGATCTAGAGACTTTCCAATCCACTTTATAACTTTCTCATTTAAAATAGAGCGACCCTTACTAGATTTCATGGATTTGTTACTAATACTAACAACAGTCTACAAATCATCACTAATCTTGCTAATTCTTTCCTCCACATTAACAAACCTCTCCTCAATAGTCTTTTGGACAGCCATTTCTAGGGAGATTATCCTATCCTCATGAATTTTACCAAGTCTATTAGCATCAACAACACGTCTATCAAGAATTAAATTCATAGTCTTAACCTTACCTTTAATCAACCATTCCTCTTGGCTACCATGCACTAATGCAACATAGATGTCTTTCCAGTTTTTAAGCTGAACATTGAGTTCCTTCACTTCTGAGAAAAGCCACTTCACCAGCAAGAGCAAATTTTGAGTTTTGTCCTCCACCATTTTATAGAATAGGTCCATATTAATTTCATCCCAATTGACTAGTGGTGCAACATGAGAACCAACATTCTTAATAAGATCCTCTTGAGCCCCCTCTTTGTCCTCCAAATCCTCCTCAACAGGGGAATCCTCCACTTTAATAACCTCCACTTTCAAACGATGCTTATTAGGAATATTTTCCAAGTCTGCCAGAATTTCAAGCCGCTTCGCCTTCACACCACTTCCCTTAACCTACTCAGCCCCCATAGGAGAAACTAAATTAGCCTGGTTAGGGCCAACCCCCATGGAACACATCATACCTGCATTTTCTTACCCAATATGCTCTATAGGATGCTCAATACCCTCAAGGTCATCACTTGGGACATGTTTAACATCAGGAACAGGGGACTTCTCCACTTCTCTCATAATTCCATCACCCGAAACATGTTTGACATCAAGAACAGGGGATTTCTCCACAACTCTAGAAACATCCACCTTTTGTTTGCTAGCACGCTTCTCTTTTCTGGGGCATTTTATATTCCCCATCACATTATTCTTCACTGAAGGCACCATAGCTTCCTTCATTTCAATATTAGTTTCATAACCCTTAGACCAGGATTTAGAATCCTCAGAAGCATCAACAGACTCACTCTCCTCCTCCGACGGTTCCTCATAATTAGAATCATCTTCCTTGGAATCCCCTTCCCACTCCTCCACTGACTCACCAATTTCATACCCTGTATTTTTTCCACCCTTTTTACGAGTCAAGGCCTTAGGAGAAATAGGAACCATCTTCAACTTAATGTGCTAAAAAAATAGATTCATAAGGCCTTCATGGAGAATAGCCTTCCTAGCCCATTCTTCCTATGATCCTCAATACTTTTTTCCATAGAAATAAGGAGGTAAAAAGGAAACAAAACCAGAGAATTATGGCGAAAGTGATTCAATAACATGAAGTGATGGCCATAGATAACAAAATACTTTCCCTCTAGAGTTAAAAATTGCATAATGGCCAAAGCAATGTCCCTCCAAAGCGGCTTAATAGATTTGCATGCATACTCACCACTTCCAATAAAGTTAAGCTTCTTCTTCTCAGTGCCTTTGAAGAAATTGGCTAAGGCCATCTTGGCCACAACCCTATCTCTATAAAATTTCCTTCCCTTGGAAGGTAGACCAGTAACCTTAGCAATGAATTCCTCATTGATGTTGAATTCCACACCCTAATAGCGCAAAACCCTATTGTTCCATCAACTAACAAAAGCCTTCGTCACTTTAGAGTTTGGACCATGGAGCTTCAAAAAATAGGGGTAGACACCACCCTTCTCTAGATGCTCCCAAACAATTTTATTGCTGCTAAACTCCTCACAAGAGCTCGACTCCACTCTGCAATGAGCACCTCCCATGGTGGCATGCAACAAACAACACTCCACTTGCTCCTTGATTTTCTGCAAAGGAAAAAAAGTTGAACTAACCACAAGGCAAGGTAAAAGATATCCACAAAACGTGTGAGCCTACCAAACCAAGTAATGCAATCCCTTAGCTCCCAACCCATAAACTCACAAACCTCTAAAAAGCCATTATTATAAGAGCATGCACTAAACTCATCACGCAAAAAAACCAATTTAGGAAGAAATAAAAAATCCTTTCTCCCTTCTTAACCACATCCTTGACATGATGTCTGGTCATAATTCTATATGTTCTAAAGATTAAGTGGCAAGGAATCATAATTATTCCAATTAATTCAAGCCACCACTCCTAAATTAGCTAACCCATCAGCCAACGAATTAGCTTCCTTGAACACATGAGTAATTCTCACCTCATCAAAAGTGTTAATGATAGATAATGAATCATTAACCAGATGGGATATAGATCATGATGGTGGGTTACTCTTCATAAGACACTTTATAATGTTAAGAGAATCCCCCTCAATCCAAAGTTTAGAGACCCCATAATCTTTAGCCAATAATAGGCCATGATATGCTAATGTTGCCTCTAAAAGTGGTTTGTCTAGATTCCCAAAGGGAGCACCACCGCAAATACAAACCTACCATTCTCATCACGTAACACTCCCCCACAACCAGCAGGTCCCAGATTCCCCTTTGAAGCACCGTCAAAGTTAACTTTGAACCAACCACGAGAGGGAGCTTTCTAATGAACCTCCTCCCTAGAAGCTTTAATCTTGATCACTAGGGAAAACTTTAGTGGCAAATATTTGCCAATTGGTGAATAATTAAAATTGAGACCTCTAGAAATGGCGAATAGTACAAGCTAAAAAGGATGTTGAATTGCCAGGTTTTTACAAAAATTAATTTTTTCTTGATTAATTCGCCTATGCATTATTTTTTAAATGATGTGTCATTGGAATTGATTCTCCAGTAGTTTATACTGTAATTAAAAATATTAATTATATTAGCCAGTAATATTATATTCCTACCATTAATTTTGAGGCAATATCACCACTAATAATAAATTACCATTTCATTTGAGGGAAATTTTAGACTTGAATAGGGCTTTTATTTATTTCCATCAATTAGCTTTTAATCGGATGGCTGCAAGTTGATTCCGTGACTTATATGCACATGCATTTTAAAAGGCTTGTTGAGGCCCAAAATTTGTTTTGGGCCACAGGATTAGATTTAATCGTGTGGCTCGAAAAAAAATTTGGGCCTCAATAAGCCTTTTAAAAGGCACGTGAATATAGGTCACAGAATCAACCTGTAGCCATCTGATTAAAAAGCTAATCGATGGTAACAATTTCACTTTTCATATAGTGAATTTATACTTGGTGGCAAGAGGCTTTGCCCCTTGACCCCACCTGTATCACGATAGGAGCGCGTTGGGGCCACTATCCCCAGACCCCACGAGGGGATGTTGCCCCCTCGACAAGGGGGCTCTGCCCCCTTGACCCCACCGGTGGTTGTCGCGCCAGGGTCCCTACTTCAATATTACAAAAAACAAAAAAAAATATGGGGGAATTGCGTCAACCAACTATGCAAATTTTTAAAGGAGATATTTTCCATTGTAATTAATATTTTTAGTGATTATTCACTAGGATTTTTCACTTTGATTATTATTTTTTCTAATTATTCATTAAGATTCACTAGGATTTTACAATTTTTTTAATAATGTGCATAGATTCACTAGGAAAATTAATAATTTTTCTCAAATAAAAGGAAAGATTTGCCAGGATTTTACACCTTCGCCGAGGGGGGGTTTCTTAAAGTTATCCCTGTTATTCACCAGAATAGAAAGATCACAAGAAAGATTCTACGTATTTCTCACTAGAACCAAGTCAAAATTAGAGACAACAACCTTAAGACCCAAAGAAGGGAGCATTGAGAATTCATAGAGAAAATTTTCCTTAATGGCTTCACAAATTTTGAAAGCCAACCTAGAAGTCGGGAGCTCCAGCTGACAAAAAACATGGTTGTTACATTCCTTCCACACTCCCCAAGCCAAATGCAACAAGATAAAAGACCAAAGCATCGAGAGAGCCATATTAAGAGTAGTAGGAGCCACCCATTGAAACCATAATTTAGATATAGAAGTAGAGAATACCCAAGAGAT
Source organism: Sequoia sempervirens (assembly GCA_007258455.2). Taxonomy (NCBI): domain Eukaryota; kingdom Viridiplantae; phylum Streptophyta; class Pinopsida; order Cupressales; family Cupressaceae; genus Sequoia; species Sequoia sempervirens. The sequence continues at coordinate 459,343,735 of VDFB02193867.1, forward strand.
ATCCCACTGCTGAAAAATATGAGCCCACACATCCCAAGTGTAACTGCAACCATCCAAAAGATGATAACAATCCTCAGCAACTTCTTTGCATAAGAAACACCTGTTTCGCAGAGACATTCCCCTTTTCACAAGATTATTGAGAGTCAGGATCTTATCTTGACACAAAAGCAAAAATAATGTATTAATTTTAGGAAAAAGCTTCACATTTGACAAATGACCCCAAAAGGGAGGGGGGCCAACCAAACGAGTCTAAAAAGAGAAGGCCGAAGAAACAAAAAACTCACCATTAGGATCAAACCTCCACACCACAAGTCATCAAGGGAATCAATAGGGATGTGAATCATAGAGAGGAACATAAAGAGAGGTTCCAAATCCCTATTAACCAAATAAAGTCTAATCCATTTACCTTGAAGAATATAATCAGACAAAAAAACACCCCATTTCCTAATACAGAAGGCTTTGAATGGGGCCACCCAAGGCTCATCCTTCAAGGGACCATGACCAATCCACCAGTTTTCCCAGAACAAGATCCTCCTACCATTCCCAAAAACCCATCACAGGCTAGCATCCATAATAGATCAAGCTCTAAGCATAAAATTCCAAAGAACAGACCCCTAGGGAGTTACAAATTCTACCTCAAATAATCATGATACTTATGCACCCCCCTCAAATACTTTGAAGAGTAAATAGTCATCCATTCCTTGTCACTGATAAGTAGATTCCACAATTGTTTCGCCATAAGGGAAGAATTAAAGTTGAAAGGGAAGAATTAAAGTCTTTCAACTTATGCAGGCCTAAGCCACCTTGGACTTTTGACCTGCAAACCTCCTCCCAAGACAACAAATCTAACCTTTTCTTCTCCTCCACCCTGGACCACAGAAATATTTTATGAATACCCTCAATCTTCTCCCAAAACCTTCCAAGAATTTGGAACAAGCTTAAGGCATAAACCGATAGATTTAGCAAAGTCAACTTGATTAACTAAATTTTACCAACTTGGTTAAGAAGGGCACCCTTCCAACCAACAAGTTTCAAATGAAACTTATCAATGATGTCATTCCAAAAGGAATTGGGAACACCAGTAGAACAAAGAGGAAGCCTCAAATAGGCTGAGGGAAGCTCCCTAATGCCACATTCCAATATATTGGCAATCCTCCATTGACGATGTTTCAGAGTATTAAGAAAAAAAGCAATGCTCTTAGGAAAACTCACCTTCTGGCCAGAAGCCGCCTCGTACTACTGAAGAATAAGATAGATAGATTTAGCCACAACAACCAAATCCTCAACAAGAATAACAGTGTCATCAACAAATTGTTGATGTGAGAAACAAAGTTGATGCAAAGAGGGATAAAGGCCTTTGAAGGCCCCATTAGAAACCACCTACAGAATAAATATACCCAAAGAATCCACCATAATGATAAAGGTAAAAGGAGATATAGGATCCCCTTGCTATAGCCTAGGAGAACTTTTGAAAAAGGCAGAAGGCAAACCATTGACAAGCACTGAGAATGGAGGTGAAGAAATTAATTGCCCAACCAATTGTAGAACCCAGTTTGAGAAGCCAAATTCCTTCAGGATGTTGCAAATGAAATGCCAATTCACCCAATTATAGGCTTTCACCAAATCCAACTTTAAATGAGCCTAGGTTTCATGTTAACTTTGAGAGAGTGAATATTCTCATGCACCGTAAGAACCGAATCCAAAATCTGCCTACCCAGTACAAAACCATTCTGCTGAGGTGAGATAATCTTAGGAAGGACCCTTTGTAGCCTTGAAGAAAGTGCTTTCGAAAAAATCTTATAGACAAAATTACATAAACTAATAGGCCTGAAATCACCAAAATGCTCAACCCCAGGATTTTTAGGAATTAAAACAATAAACATTGAGTTCAATTCCTTAAGAAGTTGCCTACTCCAAAAGAACTCTTTAGTGGCATTGATCACATCCATGGAAATGATATCCCAATAATACTGAAAGAATAGAATCAAAAATCCATCCAACCCAAGAGATTTGTTTCCTTCAAAAGAGAACACCTCCTTTCCAATTTCCTCATCAGACGAAATACTAGCCAAGCCCCTATTCTCCTCCTCTGAAACCAAGTTAGGAGTAACATTAAGAAATCCCTATTGGAAAATAGGATCAACTAGAGGGTGATCCTTCGAAAGAAGGTCCTCAAAGAAAGACCAAGTAGTAGATCTAATATCATCATCCTCTTCAAGAGAATTATTATTCACAACAATTTTTTATATCCTATTAGAGGATCTATGCTTCAAAGTTGTAAGATGGAAAAAACAAGTATTGTTATCCCCACTCTGAAGCTAGATAGCTCTAGACCTCTGCTTCTAGAACTCCTCCTTAGCCACAATGTTATGTAAACTAGCCAGAAGAATACTTTCCTCATAAAGAAGAGACAAATCATTCCCAGAAGCCTGTATTCTCTGCTACAAGATATCTATTTTTTCCTTGAGTTCTGATTTCTCCTTAAAGATATTTCCCAAAGAAGACTTGTTCCACTAGATCAAGTTCTGCTTAACAGAAGCAATCTTCTTAGTAACTTTATACATGGCTGAGCCATCAACATCAATATTCCACCACTCAACAGTTTTGGAATGCAACTCCTGGTGGTTGGTCCACATTTCTTCAAATCTGAATGGAAAGGACTTTTTATGCCTTATAAGCTCAACATTCAAGGATATAGGAAAATGATTTGATCTAAGCCTGGTAAGATTATAGAGAGAACAAGAAAAAAATACAACAAATTAGGAGAAATAAGGGCCTGATCCAACTTAACCTGGATGAGAGCATCCCCGACACACCTATTGGACCATGTATAAGATGCACCACCCAAGTCCAAATCCAACAAAAAATTATCATTAATGAAGTTCATAAGATCATAACAACTATCATCTACAACTTGGGAGCCCCCAAACTTATCAGAATCATTAAGTGGGGTATTAAAATGCCCCATCACCAACCAATTCTAAAAAGAGAATTGAGATTTAAAGGTATTTAGACTCCCCCAAGAACGCTTTCAAGCACTTTTCGAATTAGGAGCATAAATATTCGATAGCACCCAGGAGAACTTGTCCCTAGGACAAGAAAAAGAGGTAACCACATGATTATCAAAAGAAAACAAAGCAGAGCTAGAAACCACCTTAGGATTCCAAAAAGTAGCCACCCCTCCAAAAGCACCATCAAAATCAAACGCCTGATAGCCATAGTCCTTAAAAAATCTATTCTTAATTTTATCAACCTTCTCAACACCCATCTTAGTCTCTTGAATCAAAATGATAGCAGGACGATGATCTCTCACAAGATTTGCAAGAAGATCTTGTTTATGAGGATTATTTAATCCTCTTATGTTCTAGGAGAGGATCTTCATAGAAGATTTTGCGAGGGAACTATCAGGCCCATCTCAAGCAGAGTAGCCTGCGAACCATCAACAATATCACATTTTATTTCCCTCTCCTGAACTTTCTACAAAGAAGGCCTTCCTCTACCTCATGGCTCCAAACCACAATCCAATTTCAACCGGTTCCTCGTAGCCATTACCACCACTGAAGGAGTAGATTTCTTCTTATTATGATATTTAGAAGCAAAGGAAATAAGAATCCCAGTCTCCTCTCCCTAAGAATCACAAGAGTTACAACCATTGACAAAAGAGGTGGGCACCAACTTCTTCAACACAATAGCCTCCACCAACAACTCTTCCAAAGGAAAATCCTCTGGGACCACAACTGGTTCCTCCACTAGGGAACCCAATAAATCCTCCTTGGATGTCAAAAATATAACATTAGAGACCAACTTCAGAGGAATCACCTTCTTTGGCTCGGTAACAACAAGAGCCAACGACTTAGCACTAGCCTCCTCCATTAGATCTAAAACACACTCCTCATCACATGGGGCCTTGACTTCACCCTCCTCAGATAAAACTTCCTCAATAGGGCAGATACCAACAAGATTAACAAAAGATCAAAGATCACTCTTAATAAGAGCCTCACCCGAAACACAAGGATCCAAACTAGTAGCTACAATACAGGCACCGAGAGGCTAACCATCACTCACCGCCTCCACCAAAGGATTGACAGAACTCAACACTTCCCCAAAATCAGGACGTTTCCCAATCTCCTTCCAAACTTTGGCTGACACCAAGTCCATTTGGGAAGGGGTCGAAACCTTTTGGGGAGGCACCTTAGGCTTCATAGGACACTTCTTCGCCCAATGACCCACCTTCTTTCAATGAAAATAGGAAAAAGGATTGACTCAAACTCAATCACCTGCTCCCAAGCTCCCAACTTAGAATTAATCTTGATCAAAGATGGGAGATTCGTAGCCTGATCCAAAATCACACACAACCGAGCATAGACAAGCCAACACTGCGAAGCCGTCAAATTATCAATAGATAACAAGCAACCAAAGGTAGACACAATACCTTTGAAGACTTACTCATCCCAAAATTTGAGAGGAAGCCCATGCAAGTGAACCCACAAAAGAGCTGAATCAAAAGAACATGAACTTGGAGAGAAACCTGCCTCCCATTTCTTCAACACCAAAGTGGATTTTCCAATAAGACAAGGCCCCCCCACCAAGACCTTCAACAAATATTCTTCACAAGAGAACAAAAAAGAGAAGAAGCCCTTCGCAAGGGCCACTACCTCAACCTAACCCTTTAGATGCCACCAATTCTTAGACAAATTGTGAACCAGGTCAATATTAGGACAAGGTCCCAAAAACTTACTGACCAACAATTGCTCCATGGAAAGAATGCCCTTGTCAATAATACAATCTAGCACAAAGATAAAATATTCGCTAGCAGATGGGTTAGCAAAGAAGTCCACTGAAGGCAAGGATCTCTTCTCCTTAAGCTTCACACCAAACAAATTTAACCAAGTCTTTTCCTCCAACGAAGACTATAGCTTCAAGTGGGTTATTGTTGATCCATTAAAGACTACAACTTCAAGTGGGTTATTGTTGATTCATATTTCCAACAAACTTGAGGATACTAGAGGAGCTTTGTTAAGTGAAGACATCAAGAAAAAGTTCATTGATGATTCCTCAAAGTATATCATGTTTGTTGAAGGTCAAAGGATAGAGGGGGTAAGAATAAGGTAGAAGATAAAGGGAATTCATTATGGAAAGGTAGGTCTAAATATTGTTTCAATACTCAAGTAAAATCTTGGATGTGGAAAGTGAAATCACATAAACATGAATATAAATATGAAAATTAAAGGTTTGTTGATTACTCTAATAAATCCTTAAATAATGATGAGATTAGTAGTGATTCTTTCATCTTTGATAATGTTGGTGGTGATGAATCTTGGTTAATTGAAGTAAGTGCATATTTCATGTGACTCTTCACAATGAGTGGTATTTTAAGTATAGAAATAGTGATGAAGGATATGTTTCCTTGATGATGATAAATCTCTTAGAATAAATATTTGAGGAAATCTAAAGTTTTTTTTATGGATAGGAGAGTAAAAACACTTCTAGAAGTATTTCATAATTTATGTTTCAAATATGATTGACTTTGAAGTGAATTTTACCTTTGATGAGAAGTGTTGCAAGATGGATAGGTGGAATTTGGTGTTGGCTAAGGGAATTAGGAGTGGTACTCTCTTTAAGCCAAGGGAACCAACTATATGTTATTCAACCAATGTAAGTGAACCTAAACTAGGTATGTTGTGGCACCAAAAATTGGGTCACATAGGTGAAAATAGTTTTAAAACATTTGTGACTATAGATATGGTGATTGATATTGTTGATGAGTAGTTTTTACACATTCAAAACACATACAGAGTACCTTGTCTCTTGAAAGGAAATATATCTTCAAAAAACTTTAGAAAGATAACCCCAAGTCTTTGATTGTCAGTTCTTGACTTCACACAAATGACTCAGTGGTTATTCTAATGTTGGTTTCACAACGGGCACTAATGTTTAATTTGAACTTTTGAGGATAAGAGTTTGTAAAATATGAAGATTGGTAAAAACCCAGGCTATTATTTTAGATCAGCAACCTGAAAATGACTTTCAACATCTAATATGGTAGTTTTAAAGTGATGATTTTCTTCTTAAACTAACCCATATTTTATAATAAAGTTCAAACAATAAAGGTTTAGAAATCCTAAATTTGAAACCTAAGGTCAATGATGACAATGGTTGATGTTGTAAATAGATAAATCCCCAAAAACCAATTCCTGTTTAATTAGGGTTAAACCCACAATGCCACAAAAATAGTGCAATCTTCAAAGGAAAACTTAAGATTTTTAAACTATAAGTACTCAAACATATATCCAATTACTGGGATAATATAAATGGGCATTCACAGCTGAACTAAGGCTATAAATGGCTTAGACTAAACATACAAAGTAATCTACAATCAATAAATAACAAATGGTATGAGCAACATATTCATCAAATACCTTTAACACTTTTCCATCACCATAACTGAATTTGATGTAACCAAAGAAAATACTTAACAAAATTGAACCATTATTGATTAAAGAGATCCATAAAATCAAAATTTGTTGTCAAATTAAACTCTTCTATTATTCATCTTTGCTTCTACAATGAAAGAGAACCAACTTATAAGTAAAAACCAAAAAACAAAAAACCCAAAAATTACCATTTTGACAGTTTTTAACAATTGTCATATTTTGCCATTTTTGGTAATATTGCATACATATCCCTTTGAGCTCATATTTTTCCTAGAAATTTCCTAACACTATGGTGACACAAATTACCAACTAACAATTCAAATTGGAAACATGATTTCCAAGTTATTAAAGAAAACAACTTTCTTAAAACTGAAAAAAAAGCACAAAAAGCTAATTTTGAGGGTCAAGATGAAATATTTCGATCCCAAAAAAAGTGTCAAAATGGCCACCAACTAAGCTAGGCTCCATCAACAATCCTTGAACAACTCCTCATAACACATCTCCCCATAAAATATTAGGCCAAACTGACCACCGAGTCAATAAGTTATGACCCTAGAAGTCTCTACATTTAGAATTGAGAGTAAAATTGGAAATAAAATTAGAAGAAACCATCCATGCATTAAAAAAAAAAATCACCAACACTTCAATGCCTTTGCTTGTATTAATCTCAAAATTCCTTTACAACAACTCATGTTCAACCCTTTACAAATGAGAGAAGGCTACCTTTTATAGAGAAGGATTACAAAATCAATGGTGGAGATCAAATCAACACTAATGGCCCAGATTACATTTTCATTAAATATAGGAGGTGTATTAAATGCTTACAAAATATTCCCTCAAATTAAAATTGTGTTAAAAACTTGATCATGAAATTTTTCCTCATTTGAAAATTCAAAATAAATCTTTATTGTTGATCCCCAAAATACTTTGCACAGCTAGCACATACTTTGGCACAAATTCTTATGTGAACCATCATTAAATCCTAGAGCTGCATTTAATATTTAGTTTAATTTAGTTGCAACATTTTCCATATTTCCTTCCTAGCATCCCAAGGATACACAACACCTCCTAGGCCAGCTAGCATTGACACAAATCCATATGCAAGTCCCCTTTTGATTTAATCTTCTTCCAATGATAATTTTATGATAACTGCTCTCTTCCCAACTTGCATCTGTTAGTCAAACATGAACAAATCTCTCTTAGAAATCTAAATGTATCAAATTTATCTCAAAATATAAGAAAAAGAACCCACATTTTCCCACATTTAACAAATATCACCATTATTAATTCACATGCTAAAATCTTATCCTTAAAATATAAAAAATAAACCTTTTTGAGATTTCAACTTTGTCATATAATTTTAGAATTTTAGCCCTGTCAAGGAATTTAGGAGATTTGAAGCACTTTTGAAATTTCAAAGATTTTAGGCAACTTGGAAATTTTGGAGATTTTTCCATTTCGAAAAATTTTCCATTTTGAGGAATTTTCGTTTCAAGAAATTTTCAAAATTTTGAAAGGGCTTTGAAATTTTTTGAAAATGGAAATTTTAGGGATTTTTGAACTTCACTGATTTTTTAACTTCGTAGATTTTTGAAAGTTTTGGATTTTTCCACGAGAGGTGAATTTCCATAGGATGAAGAAATATCCAAAAATGAGAAATTCCATGGAATGAAGAAATCCCTAAAAAATCAAGAGAACTTAAACTTTAGACCCTCAAAATGATTTCCATGGCTTCCCACTTGGCCTTTCTTAGTTGCAAAATACCTCAATCTTCCCTATTTGATGAGAACTTGATAAATAATTGAAAGATCACTCCAAAAAGAAAAATTTCAAGGACTTTTCTCCTAAAGAGAAAAGACAAAGAACCTACAAAGAAAAAAGGAAAAAGGAGGGTCCCCGTTTAGATAGGGCGTGTGAGCAAGGCACAACAAGTCTTTTATATTATTCTATTAGTTTTGATTTTTGTGAATATTGTGTATTTGGAAAGTAGAATTGGGTGAAATTTTGTTGAGGAAGGACTAGAGCAATTAAGGTTTTAGAAGTGATTTACATTTCCATGAGCATGCCTTCAATTAGTAATTCTTTGTACTATGTCTACTCAATTTATGGTTATTCTAGAAAAACATGGATTTAATTTCTTAGACATAAGTTTGAGGTTTTCTATAAATTTAAGGAGTTTAAGCCACATGTGGAAAATAAAATATTTAAGAAAATAAAGATATTAAGGTTTGATAGTGGAGGGGATTATTTATCTAATAATGAGTTTGAAGATTTCAATAAACACATCAGAATTTGTAAGGAAGCTAAGACAGTGGAACAACTTCCTACACCTGTAAAGACGTGATAAAAGGGTTTGGATTGAATTGAAGTGGATTCAAGTAGAGTTATTGAATGGGTTGATATAAGCAATCAACAAAGCTAAAATTGTATAATAGAGAATCATTATAATGATCTTAATAACTTAAATGAGTTGATTACAAATTCATTGTATGTCAAAGAGACCTAAGATTGTACTTTCTTTTGAAAACAATGAACAAGTGAATGTCTTGATTCATTTTTACTAAAATTTATTTTTAAAATTCAAATTCTCCAATATATATATTTGATAGGTAGATGCTTTTGACTAGAGTTTTGAACTAGTGAGGCCACAAACAGGGGACCGCATCCCCGACAAGGATGTCCTACAATAGCCACTCCCATGAGCACAATAGCCCAGTGAGGGCACAAGGCCCGGGAGCCCACTAACCCAATGAGGGAGTGGACCTTAGGTCTAAGGGCCTAGACCAAACACCAAGGGTCAAGTCCAAAGACTTGAACCCCAATGTGGCCCCAAACTCCAATGCCACCACACAACACTCCAAATTGGGGGACACGTCCGGAGACTTGAACCCTGGTGGCCACAACAACAATGCCACCACTCATTCGTTACACTGTGGGCTCATGTGTCATGACTCCTTCGCCTTACCAACTTTTTTACTGCACATTTGATAAACTTTAATGTTAAAGGGTGAATGCATTGAACATGTGTTAAGAATTTGTTACTCATGGAAAAAATGAAAAAATTTACCTCCCCACATCCTTGCCAATTAGATTGTGAGTCAGAATTCATTAAATTTAAACCTAACAAAAATAGACATCAGAGCTGAAGTCAAATAAATTTAAGGCACCATATGTATCATATGCTTACTTGTCGACCAAGAACAACATGCTGCTGCCCAACGCCAACTTCTCACCCCACCCATATTATTCACATGGACTACGTTCCAACTGCCTCAATAAATTCAAGAGCTAATTCAAAAACTACAGTGGAAAAGAATTTAATGCATTTCTTTCTATAAATTGAATGTATGGGCCTACATTTTGGGCATCTCCGATTACTTGTGTATTCGATGTCTTGGAAGGGATTCCAGAGGAGTGTTATATTGCAGATTTGTGCAGGAGGTGAACGTGGCTATTTAGGCGCCTCCCTACTTCAGACCCCCAACCAAGAATCAACACTAAGGGTAGGATTCAAAACATTTTGTTTTCTGTAAATGAATGTGTGTGGTATCATTGGCATCCACTTCTTATCTTATCATACTTAAGAATTCCATTAAATTTGGCTATGGATTCATATTGCTTTATATGTAAAGTGTTAAACTGGATAACATATTTTCCACAATCTCAAGAGTAGAATGGTATTTTTTTTAGGAGATAGTTGTATAATACAATACACACCTGAATAGGATTTTTAAGTAATGATCAATCCAATACTTGAGTCTAATGGAATTAATGCATGCAATAACTAAATTTAAACAAAACATTTACTATTAGGAATCCTTAGTAACTATGCAAATCATGAGAATGCAGCATTATAGAGGAGGAAAAGAGAGCTGTTAATATTTATGTAGAAGAAACAATTCATAAATAGGAAAATTATTTATTATCGAGGTTATGAGATTCAAAAGATTATCTTTGACATAATTATAATTTTTCTTTCTTTCTTTTCCACATTCAATACTTGCCACCAAATTGATATTCTAAGGAAAAAAAAAAATTACTCTAATGCATTTTCCTTATTTTGCAACACATACAACTATTACTTATTTTTAGCTTAAGAGTAAATTGATTAAATGATATTTCCCTTCACTCCTCCTGACATGTTGGTAGGGGTATATCCTTATATAAATATGTCATATCCGATGGAATGTGCATCCCATTAGAATCATGAGCAAAGAAGCTTCAAGTTAAAGCTAATAAAATGCACACTCTTCTTTAAAGCCTAAATACTAGGGAAGAAAGTAACCCTCAATGAAATCTTTCCTTTAAAAAGAGGAAGAGAATAGTAGGTGTTAATATCTTAAAAAAAAAGATTAGTTAATTTTTTTAACTATTTTTTTATGAACTTTTTTAAATATTCTATTTAGATGAATAGTAAATGTTAATATCTTTAAAGAAAAGGTTAGTTAATATTTTAACTTTCTAAGATTTTTTTTTTTTCAAATACTTCTTTTAAGGGAATATTTATAGGAAGATAGTTTCCTTTAGTATAATATTTATTTTTAGAAAAATGTAATTGTTATCTAGTGTGGTTAGGCTTGGAAAATTTCAATAGATTTAAAGATAGCATTAATCCAAAACCATGTAATAATATCAATAAACTTCTTTGACATAGATAGTTAAAACAAACACCCGAACTTACAAAACATAATGAGTTAAATAAATGAATAAATAGAAGTTTCCTAGACATTTATTAATATTGCTCTTTGATTGACTATAGCGAAGCATACAAGTTCTCTTTTTTTTCAATTCTAGTAAACATTCTATTAACACATATTTGGTCTAGACTTCAATTTCAAATATAGATGAAATGAAACCTATTCTTACCTAGAAGAAACCTTCTATAAGAAATAGACAACATAAGAACTTCATCAAACAACCCTAGTTAATGGATAGTTTATTACTTTTCATAATTTAGTCATGAAAATGTTCATTTTCTAGTGCTACATAAACTATCTAGAAGTGTTATATGTTTAAAAAGATAGAACAATAAATCTTGCAACAAATATTGATGATATTAAAAAGTGATTTCTTGTATAAACTTGCTAAGGGAAGTAGGGAATAATATATGTTATGAAATTTTCTGAAATAATGCATGCATTCAATTTAAGTAATTGCTTAATTTATGTTGTTTGGGATTATTTTTATGAATGGATATGGTTTAGCTACTGAATAAATGGTTAAATAATTCCTTCAATGTCTATGACTCCTAATTACTAAGATTAGAACTTATTATAAGTTATTGACCAATGCTTGTTGTTTCATTTAATCATCATGGGTTTAGATTCCTAATAAATATTGTTAAAGTTACCATGCATTACGAATTTTCTTTCTCTTATTAAGATTAAGTATGTCAGATATAGCTTTGAAAGAAAAGGAAAACTAATCAAAGATGGAAAAACAAAACCAGCAGCATTCAGTATTAACGATGCCTTTGGCCCACATTTCAGGGTAATGTCATCGCGTTTGGGCTACTACATCTATAGCCTAACACAACTGCAATAACGTCGTATGTGGCATCGTCCCTATAAATCACCAAGGAGAAATAAGGAACATTGGTTAATTAAATCCAAAGGGAGGGAAATCCCCTTTGGAACGATAACCTAACAAGATAATAATAATGAATCGAATCCGCTAGTGACAACCTAGAAAACCCAAAGTATGAATTTTCTATGGTGCAACATAGTTCGGATTTGAAATTATTTTTATCAATGCATGTTTATTATGAAAATTTCAAACGGGACAAGGGTGACGAATATCAATAGGAAATAGGTTAGATGAATGTTATTAGATAAACAATCAATGGTCAAGACGATCATTTATTAATGCTTCCCTTCGTGGGTAGCAACCGCAGAGGAATTGTCTGGGGGAAATAAAAACCCTAGAAAGGGTTGTGTACCCGCTTTATAACAATTCACATAAACATAGTCTAGAAAATAGAACTACATATTTTATGCCTTGATCCTGTTTGGAAGCAGGGTATGTAGGCAATCTGGGAAATGAAGGATGCTCCCAATACTCAAGCATTCAGGAACAGGGTTAGGGGTTAGAGAGATCACGTAAACAGTTATAATAGATAGCAAATTATATACAACTATACTCGGAAGAATCCTGCATGGATTGTTTGATTCCTCAAGGCCTTTAGGCCAAATTTTGAGGTGGGTTTCAAGCCTAGAATTATGACTCATATACCCCTGAGGACAGCGACCTCGACACACTTTCAGAAGGGAGTGTGGTCATCAGGGAAGCAACTCAAGATTAGATGATCCCGATGAGTCCAAGACTCTGGCCAGAGCACATACCTATTAGATGATAGATGCCTGCCTCGTTTAGGTGGATGCCTATTCCGATTATATGAATAGATGTATTCCTATTCCATATGAATAGATGAAGTGAATTCCTATTCCGTATGAACAAATGATACACCTATCCCATATGGATAGAAGTTCCTGAGTATACTTGTGAATGAATACTTGAACACACAAAAAAAAAATAGTGGTGTTTTGGTTAGAATTAATTGGGTCCTTATATCATGCCCATTTCTCTTTTACATATTTGTACTCACAAATTATTTTAAATCTGTTGTATACATATATGTAGATGTCTATATATCATTATTTTAAAATACAATCATTTAACCTTTTATAAATAATTATAAAACACACATTTTCTAATTTAAAAGAATCATAAATACTCTAAAATAAATTAAAAATAACTTCTCATAAATTAATTTTATGTAATAAAACAAAAAAATAATCTTGTTTGTAAAACATTTTTCTCATTGCAAATATGTCCATTTCTTTTTTCAAGATCTTTAATTTCTTTTAAATCTCAAGTGGCATGACAAAGAAAGTAGCCAAGTTACCATTTTTTATTTTTCTAAAATGTCTATCCCTTTCATTAATGAGTAAATAAATAAATTTTGTTTATAAAATTCATAAGAGAAAGCAGTCAAAAGGGTTGTAAAAATGCAAGGACTTATCAATCAAAATCTTAATTAAAAAAAAATACATATTAAAATATGTTGTTTAAATAATAGTTTATTTAGTCCATATTATTATAAAAAGATTTTTTGTTTTTTGAATTATTGAGATATTTGATTTTAAAAAATAATTTAGTCAGCTCAATTGTAAAATATTATTTCTTTTTAATCCACAATGATTTGTTTTTAATTTAATTAGTGTTATCATAAAATATTGTTTCTTTTTTATAGAAAATATGAGATCTATCTTTTGGAACAATAGGTTGTTTTTAAATTATTTGGTGCTATCATTAAAGATTGTTGCTTTTAATGTGTTAACAATTTTATTATAAAAATAATTTATTGTATAGATTTCTAATTAAATTGAACTTTTAAAAATATTTGTTTAATGTGTCAACTCAAATTTTAATGATTGTGATATTGTATTTAGATATTTTTTCAATCAAAATTTAAGATTTTATTATATAAAAAAGAGATTTTAAACAAATGTAAAATAATCATATAATTTATAGTTATATTTTAAGAATAGAATATATTTTTTAATTTTTGAAAGGTTACTTTAATTAAATAATGGTGTAAAAATAAAAATAAATTAAAAATTGTAAAAATAAATTAAAATTGTTGTTGAATCTTAATTGAATATTTTCTAAAATAGAAATGTAAGATGTATTATTTTATTTTATTTTTAACCATTTATCATGAATATGATTGACCAATTTAAGGCTATTTTTGGAAGTTCTTAAATACATTGTTTTTTCTATATAGATGCATACATATTTATGTATATAACTATTTAATATTTTTATTATCTCAAAATATAGTAAAGATTATATATTTTTTAATAATTATATATTATATGTATTGTAAAATCTTGATGTCTTTATAATTAAAAAATATATGTTTAATTTAAATATTTTTTTTCCATTTTTAAAATTTATAATAGTTTTAAATTTGTTATGATTAGTAAGAGATATACAATCTTAAAATAACTATAAGTAAAAAATAGGTTCATGATTAAGTTTATTAATATAATTATCATTATATAGTATAATTTACAATTATAATTATATAGATTTTTAATGATACTAAGGTTGCAATTAATTAGAATATATTTAATAATTTTAAGGAACAAACTAAAATTCAACTATACTACTCAATAATTCTATGTATTTATTTTTCAAAAGTAAAAGAACTATAATTGAATAAAGTATAGGGCTTAATTAAGGTTAGGGTTCAATTATGTTAAGGTTTAGGTCAGGTTAGGATTAGGAGTTAATTAGTTTTATGGTTCTAAGATAAAATTCATAGTTGAGGTTAGGGTTAGAGTTAAGTTTACGTTAGGATGAGGGTTCAATTAGGGTTAGGGTTGGGGTTCAACTAGTGTTTAATTAAGGTTAGAGTTCTAAGATAAAGCTTGAGGTTAAAGTTAAGGTTTGGTTTAGGGTTACAACTATGATTAGGGTTCAATCAGGGTTAGGATTACGATTAGGGTTCAATTAGGATTAGGATTAGGATTACAATTGTTCATGTTGTCACCTAGAAATTACATGTTTTTTATTAGATAAGCAGAGAAGGGTCCTGATCCCATGGTTACAACAGCAGATAAAAAGGAAACAGAGAGAGGTGGGAAACAACACCACCAACAACCAAAAAAACATTAGTATTAGCATGCAAGCCAACATTTAAAATAGTAACCATAGTCCAACAAGTACTAATAAAAAATAGTAAGTTTTTACCAGTATACTTAGTTCTACATAAACCATTAATTAAGTCAACAGTGTCCCAGGTGGTATTCCACCATATCATAGCAATACTAAAATAACAGTCTGAAATGTTAAAACTAAAGGATAAAAAACTCATCAATAACAACAAAGCAGCTACAACAAGCCATTAATTAACTTTCTTCAATAGGTCCCCATACTCGCCCATGAGGGTAATGTATTCTCTCCAATTAGGTCCCTCGATCTCATCCAACATCTTCAAGGTATCAAGTTTCCCCTGTTTCTTTAGCTTCCTAGTGATTTTTGTTTCTCTGGAAGTAGCTCCCAACATCACCCTCCTCATCAGTCTGTTAGTTACCTCCATGAGCGTAACTAATGCCTTCTCCATATCTTAGAACTGAACCTGCAAAAAAGTTAGTCTACTCTTTAAAAATTCATTACTTAAGTCCTTAGTTTTGTTCTCCATACCCAAATCCCCAACATCTTGAACATTTTTGACCTTATTCTTATCCTCGGATGGCTCAATTTGCTAATCCTCTTCTCTTCCTTAAACTCCTTTGAACCATCTTCCCCCATCTCATAAGTTGAGTCCTCAAAGTCCATATCCTTAGAGTCTTCTTCCTCTTGGGCTTCAAACCCTTCATACCCCAAGTCCTCCTCACACAGTCATTTTTTGTTTTCCTTTTTTATCCTTCGAGGCTGCTTTAGCCAGGCAGTTTGACCTTCTCCCCCTACTACCTCCGCTCCCTTCCACTTGCAAGGTTTCCTTCACCTCCTCATTTTGATTCCCTTCCTTAGTGATATTAATTACGTCCCTAGGATTTAAGTCTCTTTTAGGTTTCTTAGCCTTGGGGAGTTCCAACAACAAAGGTGAATGTTTCCTTTTCTCTGGCATAGCTCTAATGAGCTCAATTTCAAAAATTCTTTTTTCCTCACTCTTCTGCAACATTAGAGTTGAGAGGTTTGACACATTGGCCATAAGAGAGTTACTTTTAGTAGGGATAAGCACCCACCTAGCAGCAATTGTAGGAGGTTGGCAAGGGATAGGTTCCTCAGCCATGATTTCAATAGCAGCAGGGTTTTCCTCAATAGGTTGTTTCTCAATATCTTCTTCAAAATGATCAAGGTTCTCATTTCTACTAGCTAAAGGGTTGCCATGAGGATTTAATGCCGACACACTTATACAAGTTTAGCATGAGACCTTGGCGGAGGGGAGGACTGGCACCCTTCTCGATATTAAGTTGCAGGGAGGACAATAGATAGAAAGGAAAATTGGTTCTCTCACCATGCCGAATGTGGTTTAGCAGGGGGAAATGGTATGCATGTACCAAAATATACCTACCCTCAAGAGTAAAGTATCACATAACAAAAAAGCTAACTAAAGCAAAGGGAGGAGGGAGTTCCAATCTTGCATACCCGTTCTGAAATCTCTTGAGATTCTCCCCTTCATGCAGGAATTTGTTGACAAACTTCAGATAGTCCGCCTCGCTTTTCTTTGCAACTTTAAGCCCATTATTTTGTAGACCCATAGCTTCTGTAATGAATCTTGTGGTTACCTCAAACTTCACCGCACCAATGGTGACATAGCCCTTCCTCCAGAGTTGGTAAACTTTGTCGTTAGGTTCTCATTGTATCCTTTCAGGGATTGGAAGAACATGACCATACCAACATTCTCCATAAATCCACATTCTGTTTCAGGGCTTGACAACTTGGAGGCTCAGTTCTCTTCCTTGGTCCTCCCATTTACTCCTTCACAAATTATTTTGCTCTAACAGGATTTTCTTCATAATCACCCACTTTGTTTGCTTCTTTCTCGGAATGCAATAAACACTCTTACGCAAAATTACACACAGAGCCTATAAAGAGTAGTGAATCGAGAAGTTTCTTTTTGATAAAACTAGCGGCACATTTCCCAGTACACAAGTCTCATCATTTTTCTTACAAGAATTTAAATCCCTATTAAATTTCATACCTTTCTCCACTTTAGAAATACGGGAATGGCTGACACAAGACAAATTGACATGAATAGAAATGACATCCCTTAGCAATTTCATTAACTTCATGTGATTTTTGGCCACCTCCTTAAAAGAAGAATTATTAAAATTACTTCCTATCGAGATCATCTGATACAATCCCATACTCCAAATGCCATCATTACAAGGAAATCCAAAAGGCACCACTTGGTACTCATTATTCCCACATAAAACCAAACTTTCATTTTTGCATATGATATTTATTTTCAATTTTTTCTTTTATGATTAAGTCTCTTAAAGACTTTGACATGTTGCCATTAGTTCATCGGGTCCATCCCCTACAATTAGCGCCACGTTGGCGGCATAGTCGGTAGCTTTATTTTCTTCTCTATACACATGTTGCACCTTGCAGTTGTTAAAAGACTTCTTAATGACTTGGCATTTATCTATTATATTTTTTTAATTCCCATGGTGGTGCGACTTCTTCATTTAGAATGTCCACAATTAGCTTATAGTCCCCTTCAATTATGAAATTTTTATAACCCAACTTCTTTAGAGTATTGAAACCCCCTAGAGTGGCCATAGCTTTAGCTTTATTATTAGAACAGACACCCATATTCACTCCAAAGCTCACAATACAGTCACCTTTATGGCTCCTTACCAGACCCCCTACTCCAACTTGTCTCAGGTTTCCTTTTGAGCACCCATCGAAGTTACACTTTATCCAATTTTCCTGTGAAGGGCTCCATACAATAGCCATTCTATTAAGAATCTTTGACCAATTGAGTTTGGTTAGATCCTTCCTTATTCCCCAGTTTTGTTTAATCCTCATTTCTTTGTAGTTAGGCCAAGTTTTAGAGAAGCTGTATATTCCACCCTCAATGTTTTCCTTAATCTAGGTTTTTATAATTAGACTAACCTCCCAGCTACTTCTCTCCACTTCCCTAAATATTATATTATTCCTTTCCTTCCATAAACCCTGAGTGAAAAATGGAGGACCTTGGTTCTAGAGGACAACGTTTACATTATGTGAAAAGGAGCAATTTGACCAACTTTCAATAAAAAGCTTCATTGAATTAGGAAACAACCAATTTGAGGACAACAACAACAACAAGCAGGACCACACTTCCCTCGCAAATTGGTAGTAAAAGAAAATATGAGCAATTGACTCCTCTTCCTATTTATAGAGAGAGAACCTATTAACCAATTGGAAATCCCTCCTAACTAGATTGTTAATAGTGAGAATTTTGCCATGAGCCGCAGTCCACTAGAAACAGTTAATTTTGGGAACTAGGTTCTTTAACCACACCCTATCCCATAAATGGTCTAGGACAACAACTTGAGGCTTCACCAATTCTTCATAGGAATTTTTGACCGAAAAGCAACCAAAAGAGCTACCTTTCCAAGGCCACTCATCTTCGCTTTCTCTATCAAACATAAATTGCATGTTGTAACCACCCATTAATTTTTATAAATGTTACAAATTAAATGATTGTTTTGATTATATGGGAAAAATAGGTTTTGAAGGGACCCGAAACCCTTTACAACTTTAGGTACAAAATGGTGCTCAAAAGATATAACACTAGACAATCAATAGCAACAAGAAACCAAAAACCACAAAAGATACAAACAACTGCACCTAAGATATACAATGAAGAACAACAACCAAACAACATCAAGCAATAGTGGGAAAAGCAAAGCTAAACCACACGAGCAGCTTTCCAACCACCATGAACAAACTTTACAAGGGACTGAGAGGAATGATTATGCTTAGGAAGACGTCTCTTTCTTCTTTGCACAACCATCCATACAAATCAAATGATTGTTAATTTAATCATTATTTAATTTATTTTTCAAATTTGTTAAGAAAATAATTTTGATTCTAACAAGTTAAGATTTACATTTAATGTATGTCATAGTTAATAATTTTGATTCTAGTCAAATTAGGATTTACATTTAATCTATCATAGTTAACTTTGTCTTGATATTATCAATATTCACATGTTTAAAATTAAACCTTTTAATTGTTACTTAAATATATTTTTCTTAAAAATATTTAATCATGAATGTGAAAAATCTAATTAAAGCATATTTACTTCAAATAAAAGAATGCAAGGGGTAGAGGGCCTAGCTTGATTGGCTAAAACATCCTATTGTAGGCAAGAGGTCATGAGGTCTAGTCTCTCCTCTGTCCCAATGATATCAAAGGGTGTGTCGCACTAGTGTCACTGGTCACATGAAAAAGGTTTACAAAAAAAATTACCAAGCACACTACCTGATTCCTATAGTCTAAAAAATAAAAATAAAAGAATGTGATATAATTCCTATAGTCTAAATAAATATAAATAAAATAATGCAATATAAAATAATATATTTTATTGCACATGGCACCACACAAAAGAATTGCATTTTATTTTATTTTATTTTGTTGTGAATTTTTATTTTGGTCTTATAGGCATGATTTCGAGGCACTTTTCACACAAAAGAATTGCATTTTATTTTATTTTATTTTGCTGTGAATTTTTATTTTGCTCTTATAGGCATGATCTCAAGGCACTTTTCACACATTTGGCATCATGTAACTCCTCTTGGAATTTAAAATTTTCAACAATAAAAGAGGGAAAAGAATCTAGACATCTAGTAGTGGAGTGGTGGAGTGAAACGATGGAGGATAATTTTAGAAAAGAATCCAAATTTCCTACCAGAAATGAATGAAGGGAGTTTAATGAGGGGAATGAAGGGGAGTGGATGAGAATGCAACAACTTAAATAGTGATAACCACGCCCAAGTGAGAAAAGAGAAGAACATAAAGGAAATGGGAGAAAAATTAAGAGTTTGAGAAGAGAAATACCGGTGAAGTTTGTGATGTAGAAGGAAACCAACCCTCATTCACAAACTCACAACCATGTACAATACAACTCAGAAATTTATTTGCAACAACAACAAAAAATTTGCAACAAGTATTCCTTCTTTATTCATTCAAATCTCTTAAAAATTTATGGATTACAAAACATATCTAGAATTAAATTGTGTGCAGCCATATGGGTTGATGTAAATCATTACAAATATGATATGAGATTGAAATATAACAACAACAATCAAAATACAAACGGTCTCCTTTAATCCAAATTCTTTCACAAGGTTCTAGCTCCTTCAACCTGCAACCTTCAATGGAAATCACTGCTGCAATAAACCTACAACCTTCAAGTTTGTTTTATGTTATTCAAACACCTTCAAAACTACAATAAAAATGTCTTCTTCCTCTCTCTAAGAAAAGACACACCTCCATCCAAATTTGAAACAAACAACTACACCACAAATTACACATAACAAATGTAAGAAGGAAGCATAGGATTTCTAATATCTATGAAATAAAATGAAATTACAACATCACATTCCTCATCATATGGTATTGCTTACATAATATGTAAAAAATTGGAGTCACAATCCTCTAGAAAATCTGAAAATCTGGTAGCATCCTATTATGCTAAACTTCAACTCCAAAAATCTAACTTCTCGAAATGAACAATCATCAATATAGAAGAGAGTGTGAGAGGAAAACCATTGATGGTTTCCAAAACAACCTACCAAAACCTCCAAGAAATATCATTCCCAAGTTGAGGAGATTACAAATATAAAATATAAAACTTAATTATTCACATAACCCTCACATAGGTGCCTATCTTTTGGCCAATCATCTTTGGTCAACAATGACACCTCCATTGATTCTCTACAGTTTCGATGGCTCCAAATATGGATATGCACCAACATGGAAAGTTGGTGGCCCCAACATGCAAATGCATGCAAAGTATGCAAATGATCATGCAACAACATGCATGCAAAGTGGTCCCCACCTAGAATTGGACACCCCAAATAGAATATTCCAATTTAAATGCCTTTGAAACTTTTACTAAAGCATATTTCCTCCAAAAATTACATTTGTAAATCACCATAAGGGAAAAATACAATGATGCAAATTAAAATTTATTTATTTTCCACACACCTTAGCCCCTTATTGAAAATAACAAAATAAAATAGCAATATTTTTTTGATGCAAGATTTCCTTATACCCTGCATGCTCCTGCATCAATATGATTGGGACATCTTGGAGGGTATCATCAGAGATTTGTGGCTTTATAAGTTGCTATTGGTGGTTGATTTCAAGACTCTTGAATCTGATTTGAAATGATTGATTGAAAAATATTTCCTATAGCAATGTTTTGGCTTGTTTAGTTTTTTTTTTAAGATGTTGTAGACTTTGAAGATTTGATAATGAAAATAACATTATTTTTTAATCTTTGTCATTGTTGGCAATCGTTTTCATTGATGTCAACACTAATTGTTGGCTTTCATTGATGTCAACACTTGAGATTTTTGGGAGATTGTTGGCATCTATTGTCATTGATGTCAACACTTATTGTTGGTTTTCATTGATGTCAGGACTTGAGAAGTATGGAAGATTGGTAGTCCTTGGCATTGGTTGTCATTGTTTTTGAAGGGTTGCTAAAGTTCATGGTTGGATGTCATGCCTTATCTAAGAAGAGTTGTTGAAGTTCATGACTAGTTGCCATACCTTATCTTACGCTTGTTGAAGTTTATGGTTGGATGTCATACCTTGTTTCATGCCAAGAAAGTTGTATAGTGCACTATTACTGTCATCAAAATTATTTTTATAATGATATATTTAGATGAGGATTAGAAGCATGTCTGATAATGGAGAGATATTACTGAAGTTCTATAGTATGTCTTTTTCTCTCTCCTAATGTTCCTGATGAAGTATGTGTTGCTAAAAGAAATATTTAGCCTTCGTATGTGTTGTATGAACTACTTATGATAGATATATCCAATTTATTAGTCATTTTTTATGAACACTTTGAAAAAGTTAGGTACAAGGATCAAATATAGTCCTAAATACCATTCCCAAATTAATTTTCAAATAGATATTTTCAATCAAAGTTTTGATAGCTTTCTTAGGTGTTTGGTGGGAGAAAATTCCATTTAGTGGGACTCCATTTCAACATAAGCAAAGTTTGCATGCAAAAATTTAGTGAAGAACTTAAGGTAAATACATCATTACAAGTGGTGTATGGGAAATTTTTGTAGATGTTAACAATTTATTTATAATTAAAAGAAGGATGTGTCTCACCATTAAATATGAATACTATGTACAAGATATATATGATATTCCTAGCAAGTCAAGAAACACTTTGAGGAGATCAATACAAAACACAAAATGCAAGAGGATGCACACAAAATGGAAAATACTTATGCAGAGGGAGAAATAAATATAATGCACCTAGTAAAAGTATCTTCTCCCTATAGAAACTTATAATAAATTGAAATACAAGAAGATTGGCCCATGCAAAGTATTTCACAAGTTATTTGAAAATTCAAACAAATTGAGTTGCTAGAAGGAATTCGATGTCATTGATTAGGTGGAAGGTAGTTAACGAGGGAGGCCAGAAGGATGTTGGATTGTTGTATTGTTATTTCTTTCCAACCTAAGGCCAATATGGTTGGTGGCTAAAGAATATATGGCCAGTCCCGAAGGGCTGGTGCGGTTCATTCATTAGATGTGATGCAGTCGGGTGCAAAATGGAGCAACCCCTCAACTTGAGACGCTTATGCTTTAACCAACCCCACCATCCAGGGTGGGCCTCCTATATCCTCCCACAAATATAATCTACCAACTATAATTCCCAACCGCCCTTCGGGACCGACCTATTCGCCTCAGGTTGGTCCCAACCCCACCTACCCTTCAGGACTGACCTATTCGCAAAAACCCCACCAACCTATTCGCCTTAGGGATTTCTCAAGTGAATAGGTCGGTAATAGAGGTGAATAGTATGTACATGATATTTATTATTTTCCTAGAAAAATTGATATAACAAAAGATGAAATATAGCCACCAGGCAACATTAAATTGAAAAGGAAAATTCTAAAAATTAATGAGATGAAATGCTATAGATCCTTGATGATCAAATTGGCAAGAAAACCTAACAAAGTGGTTTAAGGAATGTCTTACTTTTTATAAGAGTAAATTATGATAGGAATATTTTTGGATCACTAGTTGTGAAGTAAACAATCTTGGGTGGCCAAATCAATTTTTATACAGATAATTTTGTGAGTGCCAAGCTAACATAATTTTTACTTACCATATCTAATGTAGAATAATTAGAAGAGGTCAAGAAATTTGAAACACCTAAAAATAAATTCATTCTATTTTCTATTTTACTTTTATTCACATTAGATTATTATTATTTTTGTGAATTATATGTTGATTATTTTAGTTTACAATTTTGTGTGTATGAAAACCTAAATAATCTATTGAGTAATGTGAAGACTAGACGTTGATATAATGCTTTCACATGGTTACATAGGCTAAAGTAGAGTTTTCGATTAAGAAAGAAGAGAGTATGAAACTTTGTAAAACCTCAAAAGATAGAGTGTGTCACTTGGGTGTTACATATTGTTTCACAATCTTAGTGAAGTCATTTGGGATCTAGTCTATTATTTGGAAAATAGATTTGTGATAAGTATTCAAAGGTTGGTTGGTGAAAAATTAGAGACACCTCCATGTTAGATATTTTATAAATTATCAATTATACATAACTAACATACAAAGGAATTACAAAAATGGATAGGGAATTAACATATCTCATACAAAAATTGATCTATTATATTTTAAATTATCTATTATATTTTATTTTTGTTAATTAAAAAATCACAAAAATGAGATCTAATGGAAAATATTTGGAGATTCTAATATGGTATGAAAGTAAAGGTTTTTTGCCTTGGTTCAAAGGGTTCCATAGCTTGTGGAAGGTATTGTAAATTCATAAATTGAAAATTCCTTAACAAAGGAGAATCCTATGGTAATGAAAACATGATGGAGCCAATGTATGAAAATTTAAACTAAGAACAAACATGAAGAAGATTGAAGCAATCTTGTCATAGAGAGTGAGGAATTCTATTACATGAGGAGATGGGATTAATAAAGAAACTATAGTCTAGACACTTAATTTTTAAGATAAGACAAGTCTAAGGTGTATCTCTTAAAAAATTAAGGAGGATTGTTCTATGACACATTTTCACAAAAGGTGATATAAGGGTAGAAGAAACTAGGAAGAATTAGCCACTAGTAGTTAGAGTCTGGTAGAACCACATATGAGTAAATTGTGTGAAGAAGATAGAGAAGTTGTGATATCAGATATTGATATCAAGATTCAACCATGTAGTTTTATGAGTCAAACTCACTGACCCATGTTTTATGAGTAGTGGTTCGCAAGAACCCATCTCTCATAAAACTACATGGTTGAATCTTGATAGCAATATCATAATTTGGCACGCTATGGAAAATACCTCCCACTTATCATGATAGAGAAGATTTTTCTAGTACAAACCCTAATTTGGACCAACTATTGAGCTTGAGATCAAGAGATGAAATTTGTCTTAATGGTATTAGAAATATGGATTATTATTTTTGGCTCTGTAGTTGAGCCAAGGGATAAAGGGAATGTTATAAAATACATCAACTAAAAGGACAAAGATAAGGTGGTGGTTGTAATGAATGTAAAGATTGAGCTTCAAATCCAATTTATGGATAAGATAGAGAATCATCTATCAAATAAAAAAAAATAGTATCATTTAGGTGAATGTGGAATGAATTTTTAATAGAATGATCAACAACTAGTAGAAATTGTGATAGAAAGTCTCGAGTCACCCTATATTTATTTTCTCTCTTATTTCATTTCAATAAAGGTGATGTTCAAACCTTAGGTTTCTTTGATGTTCTATGTAAAATGATAATCATGGGGTAATAGAATTTGATATATCTTGGGCATATTAGGAGTATGCATAATCTTATATCAACAAGATAGAAAAAAACAAGTGAGATGAATGATACCTCTTTTGAAAGAGGGAGAGGAAAATAAGATAGAGAACCAATGAAGAATGATAATTTTTGAGGGAGAGGTCAAGGATACGAAAGCTATAAGATATGATTCTATTGTAGAAAATATGGAAAATACATCTTTGACTGTCATCAAAAGAAAAAGGATGAAGACAAAGGAAATGATTTAGATCTATAAGAGAATAAAATTCAAGTCTAGATATGTGAAGCAGGATGAAGTAGTGGAAGGAAACAACAGAGATGAAGCTAATGCATTTGTTTCAAACACCACTCTTTGTTCTACTACTTCTAAAAGTGAGTGGATTCTTGATTTTGGTTGTATACATAATATGTCTAACAATCCATCTCTTTTATCATCCTTAGCTCCCTAAAGGAGAACAAGTTGTGCACTATATACAATTCATCAATTTCCATTTTCAATAAAAGAGATGTAATTCTTAACAATGGTGTCATACCCAATATTTACCATGTTCCAAATTTGGGGAAAAATATACCATTTGTATATCAAATAACACAAGAAGGAAATAACATAGACTTCTAGATGGATAAATTTATTGTGAAGAATATTAACATTTTTTCATCATGCCAAGTGAATACTTGAAAAAGAAGGATAATTCTTATAAGTTCATAAATTTTAATGTGATAAGAAAGAAAAAAATTTGCATGAGTTTCTGGAGAAAGTGAATATAGCTAACTATGGCATGAGAGTATTAATTTCTAGAATATGTAGCCAATGGGATGACTAAAAATGAAATAAACACTATAATTAGTAGAGGCATGCCAAGGAGTATGAGAAGGATGTGTATTGAATAAATATCATAGATAATTTTTTCCCAAAGGAATTGCCTCAGAGATCTCCTAAGTCGTGCTTGATCTTATTAGTTTTACCTATGTTACATGAATCAACCTTCACAATTTGGGACTAGGTACATTGTTACATTTATTTATAATCACACTAGGCTATTATGGATCTTTTGAATAGTTTCACTTGAATGGAAGATAATGATTGTCGACATAATCAGGCTTCAACAAGTTCAAGTGCTTTTGATATTCAAACAATTGGGGACAAAGGTTTACCAAATCTTAGTTAGAAGGGTGCAAGGTGAGGTGCCATCTTCATTGCAGAGGTATGATTGATAAAAAGATAATTTAAATTCATTGGATAACTAAAACATAGTTCAAAAGACATGTGAAGAAAGATACAAGTACAATATGTTAGAAAATTGGTGAAAAATAAAGTATGATAGGCCTTTATGCAAAAACTACAATTTTTTTTAAGTGATGGTTACATAACAACCACAACAATTCTAAAATCATTGAGGTGATTTTATATAGAAGTTGCATCTTCATCATGTGTTCAGAAACAACTAATAATGCTAAAGAACACTACAACTCCTCTTCTGTTTGAGTTTTATGACCTTAAGATCCTTGGTGGGATGTACAAATCCATAAATAATTCTGAACACCCCTAGAGGCATGATAGGATGATTCAGATTGAATTGAAGTGGATTCTAGTAGAGCTCATAGATTTAATAGGTTCTTATAAGCAACAAATAGAACTAAAAGTGTGTAATAGAGAAGACATGTAATCTTGAGCACTGAAATATGTTGATTTCAGACTAGTTGTGTGCTCAAAAGACCTAAGATTATACTCATATTTAAAAACATAGAAAAGTGTTTTAATTTACTCTGATTAGAGTTTTCTCTTAAAATTCAAATTCTCTAAAGCAAATATTTTATGTTTTCTCTCCTCTACTATTCTTGCTCTTAATTTCTTTTAAGTTTATTGTTAAAATATTATTTAAAAAATATAATTTATTTAACCCTTCATAAAACAATTATACAATAATTGGGTTCATCCCATAGTGTGATGGTTAAGTGGTGGCATTGTTGTTATGGCTACCAGGGTCCAAGTCTTCGTTGGGCTATTGTGATCACCGACACTATGCCTTCACTGATCCAATGTGCTCACAAGCTTGACTCATAGTCCGTAGTCCCCAATATGTGGCTCTTTGATTCATAACGCCAATCTAAAAAAGTGCTTATGAATCAAAAAAAAAATACACAATAATTAATTGTAAGACATAACTTCCTCTAATTTAGATACTATCAATACTCTCAAATAAATAAAAATAACTTCTAATAATTGTTAACTAACAAAATTCATTTATATAATTAAAAAATTAAACCTAAGGTAACAAAATTTATACTATATATAAAATAATGATTTTTTAAAAAACTTTTAAAGTGGAACAATCAAATGATATTCCCTACGCCCACTGAATTGATAGTTAGATAATCCACAACATGACATGTATTGAATTGATAAAAAATATCTTACATTGAATGTCATGACAAAAACAATCCAGAAGAATCTGTCAAAATATTATCTCCAATAAAAAAAAATCCCGCTTTAAAACGTTTTTCGTCCATTATGTCCTTTCCTTTTCAAGCATCTTTTAATTGCCTTTTAACTTTCAAATCTGTCTAATGACAGAGAAAGTGATGTTACTTAATTTTCACGAGTGCCCCATCCCTCCCATTAACATGAAAAACTTTTTTAAAGGGAGGGGTTTGGCCTCTGTCGGCCCTGCTTTTTAACCAGTCCTTTTCTTAATGTTGATATACATTTAAGCCAAATTTTTAGATTTGACATCAGAATTATTTGAGTCCGAAATTTTTGCTTTTATAATACAATCTTTTAAGAATTCTAATTATATTTTATGGTATTAATATTGATGATGGTAAAAGTTTTTTAGATTTAAAATGAATTAATTTATATAAGATTTGTTATTGTTAAATAAATTAAAAGGAAATAATGATGAGAAAATTGTTTATGGTGATATTTTATTTCTACTTGTTAAGTTAGCATTTATTCGGTTTTTGTTATCTATTGTAGAAGTATTTGATCTTGAGGTTGAGAAGATAGAAGTGAAGATGGAGGAAGAAATTTATATGTCAAAACTAGATCAATACATTGAAAAAGGTAAAGAAATTTTGGTTTGTAAGTTGAATTAACTTTGTATGGGCTCAAGTGATTTCCTAGGATGTGGTACCCAAAGTTTTAAAAATTTGTGTTGAGTCTAAAATTTTTGAGATCCAAATTAAATCATTGCATCTATTATAAAATCAATGATAATTTCTTCTTTATTACTACATTATATGTTGATGATATGTTATTTTTTATAATGAGAAGAATATGATTTGTGGATTGAAGCCTCATCTTTTGACATAATTTAAGATGGAGAGCTTAGTGACAGTCAAATATGGAGATAATAAGAGATAGAGTTAACAAAGTTTTGGTTGGTTTGGATTAAATATGTGAACTCATTGTTGGAGAGCACAAATATGTTAGCTTGCAAAATTTTGTGCGTTCTTATTTCGGTGGCGACCAAGTTATCAATTGGGCAATTTCCAACTTCTTGTGAGATGGATGATATGGATAGAGTACCTTATGCTAGTATTGTTTGAAGCTTAATGTATGATATGATTTATCCAAGATTAAACATTGTCCAAGAGGTGGGACTCCTTAGTTCTTGTGTGGTTAATCCTTAACAAGTGCACTGAGATACAGTGAAGAAAGTTTTTTAAATATTTTTGGGTACCTCCAAATACTCCATTTGTTTTCATGGTAGGTATATATAACTAACGCTTAGTGACTAGTTGTGGAGTTGTAGATTCAAATTGGGCTAGAGATGCTGATAATATGAGATCTGTCAATATATATGTTTTCACTATGTTTAGTGGTGCTATCAATTAGATGAGAAAACAATAGGATTTGTTCATTTTGCTTACTTCACAAGCAAAGTACATGTCAACTACTAATGTTTGAAAGGAGGCCATTTGGCTTAAGCAATTGTGTTTAGATATGCAGATCCTAATCTAGAAGATATTATAGTTTTATGTGATAGAGTGTCATGTTTCTAACAAAGAACCCAATCTTTCATGTAAAAATAAAGCATATTAATGTCCAACACCATTTTTTTCATGGCATGGTAAAGTATGGGGGGTGATGTTGGATAAAGTTGACACTTTGCAAAATATTACAAATGCATTGATGAAACTAGTGAACATAAAAAGCTTAAGTGGTGCTATGAGTCTATGGGCCTCTTGGCCCCTAGGAATTAATTCATAAGTGTTGGTACTCTACCTCTTGCAAAATTTTCAAGAAGTGGGAGAACGTTAGGAAAGGTGTCTTAGTCTTACTTCTAATATTAACTTTATGAAGAATGTAGTTTTTGAACTATGAAACACAAAAACTCAATTTCTAGGCAATAGACTTTATTTTTAGATAAATAAAATATTTATTTTGTTTGAAATCATTTCCAAGGACTATTGCTACATAGATTGTTTTTACGTCTACAATTTTAAAAAAGGTTTCCAATAGTCTTTCAAATCAAAAGTTATGGTCTCTAAAAGTTGGAAATATAAAACATGCCAGACATAGAAAAACGATATAAGGAGTTACACTTGTTGACCAACTTATGACACATGTTATGACACATCATAAAGCATCTTTTAATGGAGATAATGAAGTGAAAATGGAGTGCACAAGTTGGTAAGTGGATTATGATGCACTTATAACAAGTGAAAGGAGTATGTTATTGTTATTTTTTGGGTGACTTTAGCTCATGATTTTTTAATTACCATTTGATGGTTTTAGGTACTATTTCTCCTATTTATAGGATTCTTGAGATTGATGTGTTGAGTAGTGAGTTTATAGGTATTGTTATACTATTGGAATTATTAGAATTACTCTAGATCTTCAATTGGTAATACTTTTGTAAAGAATTGTTTTGTAAGTGTATTGTAACCATGCTTAGATTATTGAATAATTTATTGTGCACTTTAGAGTGGTATGATTTTATTTGTGTTTCTCCTTTTTGTAATTGAAAGGATAAAAAAATTGCGCAATACTCTCCTTTAAGATAAGGAAGTGTTTTTGCATAGCTTGCTCCTTTCAATAATTTATGTGCATTACTTGTAAAAATGGTGTACATAGAATCATAATTCATAAACAAATTAAGGATTTTGAACATTTTTTTCCCTCATAAAGTATGCAAGCATGACATGATGTAAAAGTTGGTGTATATGAAATCATGATGCATTTGAAAAGCATATATTTATACGGTTATGGCCACCACAACATATGCAAACATGAAACATGTAAAATCTAAGGTATTTTGGTAGGTATTGTATGTGTACCTCAAATTACGTGTGGGATTTCATCATGCATTTAGTTCAAGGGGAGGAAGAAGGATTTATAGATCATAGTATTTTAATGGTCAAGTAAAATAATTTAACCACCCTATACACAATTTGCATGACATACTCATTATATATCATGTAATATGGGTAAACATGGTTTCCCTCAATATTTCCCCTTATATAGGAATAATCCTAGATGTGAAATATATATCCATGTACTAAATGTTAGTGTATATAATCAATGTAAAAAGTATCATATAGGATATGATCATGATAGAAAAATATAATCAATGTTACATAAGATAGTATGTGATAAAGAATGTCTTAATAAATACTCTATAAAATGTTATCATATGAGAAAAACATAAAGCTTTCACCATGTGAAAATGATGTGAAAATGTCATCATGTGAAAAGGATGTGTGGGTTCCATTATGCAAAAATGATGTGTAGGTACCATTGTGTGAAAACAATGTAAAAAGAGAATCACATGAAAATGAAATAATAAAATATAAGATGTAAGTGTGAAAGATCAATATAAGTAGGTTTTAATAATATGAAAGCATGAATTAACAAAACAAATAGATACCTTATGAGATGAGAAGGCAATAAATCCCATGCTAGATGTTAAAATGTAGGCATGGTGACATGAGACCATGTTAGGGTGAGTATATGGAAATATTTAGTTATTTCCGTTCACTTAATAGATATGAAGTACCTATCTTTTACAATAAAGCACAATAAATTCCCTCAAATGAGGAAGCTAGGATTTATGATGTGTTTAGTGATGGAAAGTGCCACAAGTGAAGGAAGGAAAGGTTGAGGAAACTATTAAAAGATGAGGAAGGGTGTGAGAGCCATCACAATATAAGAATAAATAGGTGGTTCAATGGAAAAGGCCATATAAGTATAAAAATAAATAATTCAAATACAAAAAGAAGAATTTTAATTAAGAAAAGAAAGATAGTGTAAATGAAAATGAAAACCATGTAAGAAAGTCATAAACTAGGAAGCAAAGGAAGCTATTTTTTATCATTGTGAATGAAATGACATAGGGACAATTGTATTTCTTTGCATCAAACCAAATCTATAAAGCATAAAACATAGAGAGAACACAAAGGATAGTAAAAAATAAATAAAATGGTATTAAAAGAAGAAAAAATCTCATGAAACAAAGATGAAATATTCATGGCCACTTGTGTCAACATGTATAATGGAAGGCATTGGCTTTTCTTAATGAAATAGAAGTAAAAAAATTATAATTTGATCATATTTGATAAATAATATTAATTATGAAAGCACAACCTAAAAAATATGTGAAGCTATCTTCATCCCAATCACAAGGTGAAAACGTATCCATGTTATCCATGCAAATGTCCACTTGGGAAGGTCCATGATCTTCATTTATTGTGGTCCTTTAACAAATGTGTCCAAGAGGATGTACTTCTATTTTGAGTTTTGGAAACCATATTAAAGCTTTGCCTTTTGTTCATTTTTTATAATAATTTTGGCTTGATTTTACATTATCTTCAACCACTTGTTGATTTAACACATTTTATTGTAACATTGATTAAATTTTTTTAGCAACACACCCTTGGTCTTTTCTAATATCTATTGGAATAGGATTAGTATGGATATTTAAATTGGGTTGGACTCTTCCCCTAGTCTTTGATAATCCTTTGATTTATTATTTTTCTCTTGGTCTCATTGTTGTTTAAATATCTTGTATATAGTATATAATGCATATATTTTTTCTTGAGATGCCTCTTGTAGTTGTTAAAAAATGTGTCTAACATTTTCGATATCTAAAACTTGTCTAATAGTTCTCTTAGAACTGTAATTCCTTTTCAATAATAAACAAATTTAACAAATAAGTGTAATATTGAGGGGAACAGATTTAAAATTTAAAAATGCTCAATCCAAGGAGAACCAAGGATCATATCAAACCAATATAATGTTGAAATAATGTGAAATAGTGTTGGATCCTCTTGTATATCTAGCTACAATTTTATGATTATGTGCCCTAAAGTACCTTGACTTTTTTCTTTGAGAAATTCATGTCTATCCTAAAGTGAGTGTATGTGTCTCTATTTAGATGATAATTAAAATAAATTCCTTTGTACACATTTAATGTTGAGACAAGATCAACCAATACTCCCTCTATGGGCTTATATTGAACTAGATCATTTTGATATATAATGATCCATAAAAACCATTTCTTGGGATTTCATCACTAGAGAATGTAGTGGGAGGGGAAATTTTATGTTAGATTAAACCAACACAATCTAAAGATACACTAGATGGAGATGTTAGGAAACAGTCTGGCTGTTCATCCTCTTCAATAGTCTTTATGTTGTTAACTTGAGTAT
This sequence comes from Sequoia sempervirens, assembly GCA_007258455.2. Classification (NCBI taxonomy): domain Eukaryota; kingdom Viridiplantae; phylum Streptophyta; class Pinopsida; order Cupressales; family Cupressaceae; genus Sequoia; species Sequoia sempervirens. The sequence goes on from VDFB02193867.1 coordinate 459,376,371, forward strand.
GTTGTGGGGACAAATTAGTATAGTATAAATTTTGATATTTTTGTTTGAGGGATTCGTTCAAGGGGGAAGCAAACTTATTTCCCCTATCACTAAGCCCCTAAACATCTATCATACTATTGATGATCAAACCTTGAATTTTATTCTTAAGAAATAGACACTTTTGAGTATATGGCCATCAAACTAATGATAATAATAAGAAGAATAAGAATCAAATACCTCAAGGAAATGATGAAATGTGTCCAATAAATGATGAAATGTGTCCAATAATTTTATGAGTGGAAAACTAATCATATTTTCCCCTAAAAAAAATTCATACAATATGGAAGGTATTTTACACCTTGTAAATTGTCCTTGCACTTGTGGTTTAACATTAATAATGTTTAATGCATCATGTGTTCAATGATAAATTTGGTGTTTGCTTCATTTTCTTATTTTTGTTAAAATATGATAACAATGCCCTTTTTAAACTATTTTTTATTAGAACTTGGTAAGGTAAGAGGATGAATTATTTGGTATGTTAAGATGAACTATATTTTAATATATTACCATATAAAATCTTTAGTTCATAATCATGCACACTAGCACATAGATCCAAAAAATGATATGTAGTGATTAACAATGATATTTTAGTGGTTAATATTTGTCAATTGACTAATAGTTGAAATTGGGAATTCAAAATTTGGCTAATAGTACAAGCTATAAGGCGACCTAAATTGTCACATTTTTACAAAACATTATTTAGTCTTGGTTAAATTGCTAGAATATTTATTTATTAAAATTTTAAACTCAAAAATTTTCCGCAATATTCAATACCTAATTATATTAGATTCACCTAAATTTTATAAGTTAAAGCAGAAAATGAAATATATTCGTCACTTATATTATATAATTATTGGTCACTTTAGGTCCATATCGCTAGTTTTTAATCATCACCATTGATTTTATTTATAATCTAATGATTGGGGGTAAATTCCATGTGCCAAAATACACCCACAGAGCTCCAATGCCCATGGGGCCTAAAATTGAACCCAAACCATTAGATTATAAATAAAATCAAAGGTGGTGAAAAAAATTTAGGGCCGATTTAAAATATTCAATGTTTGATTTAAAATATTAAGGAATTAAAGAATTATAGACACGAACACTACACCTTAAAGTTAGAACTATTCAATCACTAACACCCTCAAGCCATTACTTTTTCATAGTTTTTTTAAGGAATGATTTACCATGGTAATTAATGCATTTGCCTATTTTTCATCAAGATTCACCAAGATTTTCTACAAATATATATTGATTTAAAAAATTTCTAATAAAATAATAATTTTATTAAAAAAGTGAAAGATTCGCCAAGATTTTATATCTTTTTTAGGGGGGGTTTCTTAAGGTCGTCATTGGTGATTAAAGATCTCTTTGTAGATCAAATATCATAAGACAATGAAAGAAATCTACTAAATATTTTATTATACTAGATATGGTTGTGTCAAGAATCATGGTCTTAGATTGAAACATGGTGTGCAAATTTTTCCTTCTATTGTAACCTAGTTTAGTATGAATGTAAACTACAAAGTTCAATGTGGTTGTGTTTTAACCTATACCTAAATATTGGTTGTGCTAAGAAGCATAGTGGGCCCTCTCTTGATGTAAGATGTGAATACGTCGGCTTGTCTCTAACAAATCAATCCCTTAGGAAGTTGATCTACAACTTCAAAAACATACCACACAAGCAATGCAAGATTAGAATGCTTCATGATATAGAGATGATAGTTTAAAGTGATCTATAATCCAATATGTTACTAAAGAGATCTTGTTACTATAATTTCCATTTGATTCTAAGATTGATGAAACACACACACTTATATTGAGAGAGGGGGTGAACCAGTATAAGCCAATCTCTTACCTTAAACTTTAATAGTCGCAATGAAGCAATCACAAAAATCCACACACATAAGAGACACAATATTTTACATGAAAACCTTTACAGGAGAAACCATGACAAAATATTGCTCGTATAAAATCTTGGTACGAATTTTGTAGGAACCAACCCACTAGAGACACCAATCCCCACCACTAAGCACCAACCTAGCAAGAGATACCAATTTCCTCTACTGAGAGGCTCCAACCTCTCGATCTTCTTAATTAGGAGGCACCAACCTCCAAGGAAATAATATGATGATAATATGAAACTTCTTCTTCGATCTACTCATTTCTCTTTTATAAATCTGCTCATGACTTCATAAAAAACTACCTTAATATCTATTCACAAATCTACAATCTACCTACTCATAAATTTGCAATATAGTCTTCAATATTTCTACTTATAGAATTGCCACGATCTTGCTTTTAGATCTACTATAACATTTATTTAAATCTACTTCATATTCAAATGATATTCAATAATTGCTTGCCTTGAAATGAACTCCAATATCTCCTTAAATATTTTCTCCAAGAGGGGCGACTTTATGAAGCTACACAACCTCAAATGGGTGCATCTCTTCTTTTTTAAATACACCCTTTCACCTTTTCATTGGGCACCACAATAGGGATCGACCCCTATTTTAATTATATTTTATTTTATTTTCAAAAATAATTCCCCAAAATGGGGTGCACAACTTGAGAGGGTCAACACTCTTTAAAAATTTGATTTACAATTTTTATTTATTTCTTTTACATCCCCAAAAGGGGCACCAACCAAGGGGGGTCATAAATATTTATTTTATTTTAAATTTTATTCAAGATTTTACTCCAAAGTATGACCGCCAACATTCAACCATGAAATCCTTCCTCAACCTTTGACATCAAATGATAAATTTTCCAACAAAGATCCTCTACTAAATACTTGAAGATCTATCTATAAATATACGACCCTAGTCACTAAACTCAAGATTTTGGCGTACAAGGTGACAAGATACAACTAGATTTTAGAAAGGTGGGCTTAGGAGTGTGATATTTAAAATTTATATAAGACACACTAAGTTGCATCATGTGGCCCAATCCATGGACAAAGCCTTGTCATGCAATCTAGTCCCTAATAACAAGAAAAATAAAAGAGTGAATCAACCTTGATTAAAGGAATATGATTATTTTTATAATAATATTTGATACGAGTTAGTTTGTGTGCCCTAAATTTAGTTGAACACTATAATATATTTTTATCAATAACGTATGGGTATGGTGTTATTTGTTTATTTACAATAAAAAATTAAAAGCAGACAAATATTTTAGATTTTCACAAGAATCTACTATGTTTTCATGATAATTGAAAGTCTTACCTAGATTTTTTTTTTTTAAGTTTTTATAATTAACGGATATGCTATTTAGTGTGGGCATTGCCCACTCAAAGTAAGTATTTCTCAGGCTTGAAAAATAATTTAGCACTTACTATTAATTGTTTTTTTAATTTTTGAGATAAAAATATTAGGAAAACATTGAAAATAAGCATTGCATTTAATATGTTGATAATGCCAATAATTAACCAAAATCTTATCGTATCTAATCTTATTAAAATCAAAATTAACAAGAGCTGCAGGGCAGTGAAGTACCTGCCAAACAGTAATAGAATTGTTATGTTTTAATTAGTTGTGTTTGATAAATTTTACCAATGTCACAAATGATATATACCTGCTTGGTGGAAGGCACATCTACTTGGTGACAAAGCCTGTGATAGAATTAGACCTAACGACAAGGCACACAGCACTTTACAATCTTGATTTTAGGATTCAAATAACTAATGGACATATAACATAAAAAGTACAAACCAAGCAACAATATAGCCCCATGCTCAACACAGAAACACAAACAAGAATAACTCAGATATTTAGCAAATAAATTTCAATGGAGGGGAACAAGGGCAGAGAGAGCTAGAGTTCCAAACAAGGACCCTCAACTCTAGTTCCAACTTAACACACAAGCCAATTGGAAAACAATTTTGAGTTGTGTCCAGTCAAAGCTCACCAAGATCCACAATGTTGCTACTATACCATTGTATGCTAAATTATATCGTGATCTAATTTATGGACTAAAAAATCAAATAACCAAAGCCCACTAGGGTAAAGTAGTTACAAAGATTTTATCACATCGCATTAAATACATGTCCCCTAAAAGACACTAAAGATATAACAGTTACTAAGTACAACATCTATAAGTTCTTAGGCCAATTACCCGATCTCATTATCTTTATTATTTAATTTGTACCAGGCAGATTTTTTGGGTTGAGGCATTCCATTCTCAGTAATATTAGGACCAAGTGTGTTGTACATCTTGCAAGTCTTAGTTATAATGTTGGAATATTATTGTAATGTTGGCACACTAGTTAAACATGGTAACATTCTAATGTTGTTTGCAGATGGTCCCCTTTAGGACTCAAAAATTATTGAATTTAAGAGTGTTGAAAAGGATGAGTCCATCTTGGAGAAGCTAGAGTGAATGTTGAGCTTCTCCTGCAAATTTTGATGTTTGGATTTGTAAGATGAGTACAATTCATGTGTAACTCTTGTTTGCATGTTGAGCAATGAACATGTGTCAATTAGACCCATCAATGGTTTTGAATACCACTTGGTAGTTTTCCTAGAGCCAAAATTCTATGAATAAAACACTAGGGGGTGAATAATCTTATATATAAAGGCTTGGAGAGTTTTAAGGTGTTGATTACTTTCTCCAAGGGTAAAGAGTTTGCTGCAACATCAGATTGTTGAGTTTTTTCCTTGCATTTGATATCTATTTTGTACAACATATGGATATGTATGGAATGTTTGCTATTTTTTTTTTCTTAAAGTACATTTTGGGATAGTGGGTGTAAATGTTTTGAATAGTTTTAAAATTGTTACAATATTCAACATGGTAAAGAATATTCTATTACTTCTAAAGTAAATTAAATATTTATCTTTTGCAATGTTAAAGTACATTTTTTCTAAAGAAAAGTATTTAGTAATATATAGGTATCTTAGATAAATCTATGTTAAAGTATGGAAGCAATAAATATAGTAAAAAAAATAGATCATACATTTTATTTGTATTTTATTATTTTAAATAAAAACAAATTATTTATTTACTTTAAATTTTATATAGATATCTTACATATCTTAAATATCTATCTAAAAAGACATAAATAGATTATACTATTTATTTATTTTTAAATGAAGATAAATTGTTTATTTATTTTATATTTAGTATATATCTATCTAAAATACATCAATATATCAATTTGGAGGTGTCATTATTTCTACTTTTATAAATGAAATAAATATTAAATATTAATATCTATGTATAGACAAGTCAATAAATGGGAAAATAACATATAGTTATTTATTCACTTAATAGTAAACTATTTTTTTAATTTATAAAAATATGGATATAAATTTTGCTTTTAATAATGTAAAAGATAGGTAGATGTATTTAATGAAAATTATTTATTAATATTTATAGACTAGTATAACTATAAATTTTATTTCTACAACCATATTAGCTACCAACTTATAAATTTTATTTTTACTTTCATAAATGAAATAAATTATGTATCAAATTTATATTCATTATAGATTTATTAGATGCAAAGATATCATTTTAAAGGTGGAATAAGTTAGATAGATGTATTTAAGTATTAAATATTAATATCTATGTATAGAAAAGTGAATAAATGGGAGAACAACATATAGTTATTTATTCACTTAAGAGTAAACTATTTTTTTACTATATAAACACATGGACACAAATTTTGATTTTAATCATGTAAGATAGGTACATGCATTTAATACAAAAAAATAAAAAATTTATAGACTAATCTACCTATTATTATTAGAGATGATAGTTTAAAGTGATCTATAATCCAATATGTTACTAAAGAGATCTTGTTACTATAATTTCCATTTGATTCTAAGATTGATGAAACACACACACTTATATTGAAAGAGGGGGTGAACCAGTATAAGCCAATCTTTTACCTTAAACTTTAATAGTCACAATGAAGCAATCACAAAAATCCACACACATAAGAGACATAATATTTTACGTGAAAACCCTTACAGGAGAAACCATGACAAAATATTGCTCGTATAAAATATTCTTTCAAATTTTGTAGGCACCAACCCACTAGAGACACCAATCCCTGCCACTAAGCACCAACCTAGCAAGAGATACCAATTTCCTCTACTGAGAGGCTCCAACCTCCCGATCTTCTTAATTAGGAGGCACCAACCTCCAAGGAAATAATATGATGATAATATGAAACTTCTTCTTCGATATACTCAATTCTCTTTTATAAATCTGCTCATGACTTCATAAAAAACTACCTTAATATCTATTCACAAATCTACAATCTATCTACTCATAAATTTGCAATATAGTCTTCAATATTTCTACTTATAGAATTGCCACGACCTTGCTTTTAGATCTACTATAACTTTTATTTAAATCTACTTCATTTTCAAATGATATTCAATAATTGCTTGCCTTGAAATGAACTCCAATATCTCCTTAAATATTTTCTCCAAGAGGGGCGACTTTATGAAGCTACACAACCTCAAATGGGTGCATCTCTTCTTTTTTAAATACACCCTTTCACCTTTTCATTGGGCACCACAATAGGGATCGACCCCTATTTTAATTATATTTTATTTTATTTTCAAAAATAATTCCCCAAAATGAGGTGCACAACTTGAGAGGGTCAACCCTCTTTAAAAATTTGATTTACAATTTTTATTTGTTTCTTTTACATCCCCAAAAGGGGCACCAACCGAGGGGGGTTCATAAATATTTATTTTATTTTAAATTTTATTCAAAATTTTACTCCAAAGTATGACCGCCAACATTCAACCATGAAATCCTTCCTCAACCTTTGACATCAAATGATAAATTTTCCAACAAAGATCCTCTACTAAATACTTGAAGATCTATCTATAAATATATGACCCTAGTCACTAAACTCAAGATTTTGGCGTACAAGGTGACAAGGTACAACTAGCTTTTAGAAAGGTGGGCTTAGGAGTGTGATATTTAAAATTTATATAAGACACACTAAGTTGCATCATGTGGCCCAATCCATGGACAAATCCTTGTCATGCAATCTAGTCCCTAATAACAAGAAACTTAAAAGAGTGAATCAACCATGATTAAAGGAATATGATTATTTTTATAATAATATTCAATACGAGTTAGTTTGTGTGCCCTAAATTTAGTTGAACACTATAACAATATATTTAAGACATGTACCTAAAATAATATAAAATATATTTTTATCAATAGCGTATGGGTATGGTGGTTATTTTTTTATTTACAATAAAAAATTAAAAGCAGACAAATATTTTAGATTTTCACAAGAAGCTACCATGTTTTCATGATAATTGAAAGTCTTATTACCTAGATTTTTTTTTTTTTAAGTTTTTATAATTAACGGATATGCTATTTAGTGTGGGCATTGCCCACTCGAAGTAAGTATTTCTCACACTTGAAAAACAATTTAGCACTTACTATTAATTGTTTTTTTAATTTTTGAGATAAAAATATTAGGAAAACATTGAAAATAAGCATTGCATTTAATATGTTGATAATGCCAATAATTAACCAAAATCTTATCGTATCTAATCTTATTAAAATCAAAATTAACAAGAGCTACAGGGCAGCGAAGTACCTGCCAAATAGTAATAGAATTGTTATGTTTTAATTAATTGTGTTTGATAAATTTTACCAATGTCACAAATGACATGTACCTGCTTGGTGGAAGGCGTATCTACTTGGTGACAAAGCCTATGATAGAATTAGACCTAACGGTAAGGCACATAGCACTTTACAATCTTGATTTTAGGATTCAAATAACTAATGGACATAGAACATAAGTAAGTACAAACCAAGCAACAATATAGCCCCATGCTCAACACAGAAACACAAACAAGAATAACTCAGATATTTAGCAAATAAATTTCAATGGAGGGGAACAAGGGCAGAGAGAGCTAGAGTTCCAAACAAGGACCCTCAACTCTAGTTCCAGCTTAACACACAAGCCAATTGGAAAATAATTTTGAGTTGTGTCTAGTCAAAGCTCACCAAGATCCACAATGTTGCTACTGTACCATTGTATGCTAAATTATATCGTGATCTAATTTATGGACTAAAAAATCAAATAACCAAAGCCCACTAGGGTAAAGCAGTTACAAAGATTTTATCACATCGCATTAAATACATGTCCCCTAAAAGAAACTAAAGATATAACAGTTACTAAGTACAACATCTATAAGTTCTTAGGCCAATTACCCGATCTCAGTACCTTTATTATTTAATTTGTACCAGGCAGATTTGTTGGGTTGAGGCATTCCATTCTCAGTAATATTAGGACCAAGTGTGTTGTACATCTTGCAAGTCTTAGTTATAATGTTGGAATATTATTGTAATGTTGGCACACTAGTTAAACATGGTAACATTCTAATATTGTTTGCAGATGGTCCCCTTCAGGACTCAAAAATTATTGAATTTAAGAGTGTTGAAAAGGATGAGTCCATCTTGGAGAAGCTAGAGTGAATGTTGAGCTTCTCCTGCAAAGTTTGATGTTTGGATTTGTAAGATGAGTACAATGTTGGAAATGTTGTTATTGATATCAAAAGTGGCTTGAGGAATGAGTGTGGCTAGTTAAGATATGATCATACGAAAGAATTAGGAATAAGAGGGACACCTGGAGATCTACAAATAAGGAAGATTGAAGGAAGATTTGAATAGATGAAGGAAATCAAATCGCGTTGAATATGACTTGTGTCAGTGGTGAAAAAGTTTACTTTGAGGAGTAATTTACTTATTTCTGCAATTGTATTTCCTCCAGCGCAACAATTTGATATAAAATACAATTTGGGTTTGGAGTCTTTATGTCTCTGGCGACTTTGAATACAGTTTGAGTTTGTTGTTTAGAATCTTTTGGAGAGCTGTATTTCTTCAATGACTCTAGCGTAGTAGTCTGTTATTTGAATCATTCAATTCTCACCTTGCAAGCTGTCTTCATTAACTGGGAAAATTGTATTCAACAGAAAGGATGCCTATGTGCTAGTCGTCTTAAGCAAGAACTAATGATCTAATTCATTCATCAAATTTAGATTCCCACTCAGATATGAAGATCTTTTGATATAATTGATGCACTAAAAAATTGGTATCAGAGCAAGGTTCTTCTTTGCAGCCTAACAGATTCTAAGTTTACAAAAGTCATAAGATGCAAATCAGCAAAAGAGATTTGGGACAAACTTCAAAACATCTATGAAGGAGATGCAAAAGTTAAGAAGGCAAAGTTGCAAACTCATAGAAGAAAGTTGGAGACTCTCAAAATGGAGGATGATGAAGATATTGCTTCATATTTTCTCCATGTTGATGAAATAATGAACATCATGAGGGGACTTGGTGAAGAGATCAAGGATGACTTCATTATTGACAAAATTCTAAGATCTCTTTCTACAAAGTTTGAAGCCAAGGTTGCAGCATTGGAGGAATTAACAAACTTGGATCAGCTAACAAAAGATGAATTACATGGGATTCTTGCTGCCTATGAAATGAGGATTGAGGGGAAGACACCACAAAATGAAATTTCTTTCAAAGCATCTAATAAGGGAAAAACTAAACATGATACATCAAATAAGAATTCAAGTGATAATGAAGTAGAGGCCCATTTCTTGAAAAGGGAAAAGGAGGTACAAAGGAAATGTCTTTTTAAATGTTTTTCAATTGTGGAAGTTTGGTTATTATATTTCTAATGATCTCAAGAGTATTAAACTCAGTGATACTAACTGAGGATGAGAAAGATATACAAAGAAAAGGGAAGAAAATTCCTTCTAGTCAAAAAGCAGATTTTCAAAACACAAAAAGTTTCTATCAAAGAGAAGATGTGATTCTTGAGAACAAGTAGAGGTTCTCAAGCATTGATGATGAAGAAATATTGTTCATGGCTGAATTTGAAGAACAAAATGCTGATCAAGAATGTGATGAAGAAGAAGAAGAACGCAATGAAGAAGAAGAAACAGATCTTGAGGAAGAACTTCATTATGCATACAAGAAAAATGAAGAATTGAAGAAGAGGGTTACCAAGCATAAACTAAAAGCCAAGGAGTTAACTAAAAGCTTGGAGGAGTTAAACAAAATAATTGAAGATTTAAAGGCTCAACTTGTAGAGGCTGAACAAGTTGAAAATGAATTAAAGAATAAGTTAAGTGCAAAAGAGAGAGATTGTGACAAGTTGGAACAAGAAGTTGTCATGTTGAAAAATGAATTGAATAAGCCAAAGGAGAAATGTACAAAGTGTGATGAGAATGTCACAAGTTTCAAGGAAAATGAAAGAAAATCTAACTGTGGGAAGTTTTACTCTTTCTATGGATATTGCTATTCATGCAACTACTTTGGACACAAAGCAATAAATTGCAGATTTCAAGCAAGAAATGGTTCAAGCTTCACTAGGAGAAATTATAATTCTTTTGATCATAACATTATGTGTTTTAAGTGTAAGAACTTTGGACACATAACACGTTTTTGTATATGCGACTTTATGGAATCACCTTCACAAGATATGAAGAAGAACACCATGGAAAAGGAAAGAAAGTCTACAAAAGTTTGGAGAAAGAAGATAGATACAAGAAATGAAGAATCCAATGCAAATTCAATATGCCTTTTCTAAAAGGAAGCATGAATTTAGGGGAAGCTAAGTTGAACATTGTCTTTCAGTCCCTTGGAAGAGATGGCTGAAAAATGAAGTGCCTCAAAATGTTGAAATGAAATCTACTTATAGATTGGTATCTAAAGAAGATAATGAATTGGCTTCCATTGTTGGAAATTGTATTGATGTCAAAATAAAGAAGTATCCATGTAGAAATTTTTTTCAGATGCCAAGGAATGAGGAAGTAAGAGAAAGATGAGTATTAGTAAATGAGGGCATACTTTTAGGGGGAGCTATACACAATATCTTGTAGCTCCATGGAACAGGAAAAAGCAAGACATGGTTGAACTTCCCTTTGCCATTGATGTCAAAGGGGGAGAGAAGTAGAATGAGGGAGAGTTAGAAGTGATAAGGAAGAATATGTTGCCATCAATGACAAAGGGGGAGATTGTTGGAAATGTTGTCATTGATGTCAAAAGTGGCATGAGGAATGAGTGTGGCTAGTTGAGATATGATCATACGAAAGAATTAGGAATAAGGACACCTGGAGATCTACAAATAAGGAAGATTGAAGGAAGATTTGAATAGATGAAGGAAATCAAATCACGTTGAATATGACTTGTGTTGAAGCAGTGAAAAAGTTTACTTTGAGGAGTAATTTACTTATTTTTGCAATTGTATTTCCTCTAGCACAACAATTTGATATAAAATCCAATTTGGGTTTGGAGTCTTTATGTCTCTGGTGTGACTTTGAATATAGTTTGAGTTTGTTGTTTAGAGTCTTCTGGAGAGCCGTATTTCTTCAATTACTCTGGCGTAGCAGTCTGTTATTTGAATCATTCGATTCTCACCTTGCAAGCTGTCTTCATTAACTGGGAAAATTATATTCAACAGAAAGGACGCCTATGTGCTAGTCGTCTTAAGCAAGAACTAATGATCTGATTCAGTCATCAAATTCAAATTCACACTCAGATATGAAGATCTTTTGATATAATCGATGCACTAACAAATTGGTATCAGAGCAAGGTCCTTCTTTAAAGCCTAACCGCTTGAAGAAAATCCTTAAGAGCACATATGGCAAATCATAACAACACAACGAAAGAACCCATCTTTGATGGGACTAATTATGCATTTTGGAATATCAAGATGGAAGCATACTTGAATGCACTTGGGTTTGATGTGTGGCAATCTGTTGTTGATGGGTATACACCTCCAGCTACCCCTCCAACGGATCAAGCAGGGAAAAAGAGAAGTGAGAACAATGCAAAAGCTAAGCATGCTCTTCATACAATTCATGTGTAACTCTTGTTTGCATGTTGAGCAATGAACATGGGTCAGTTGGACCCATCAATGGTTTTGAATACCACTTGGTAGTTTTCCTAGAGCCAAAATTCTATGAATAAAACACTAAGGTGAATAATCTTATATATAAAGGTTTGGAGAGTTTTAAGGGGTTGATTACTTTCTCCAAGGGTAAAGAGTTTGTTGCAACATCATATTGTTGAGTTTTTTCCTTGCATTTGATATCTATTTTGTACAACATATGGATATGTATGGAATGTTTGCTATTTTTTTTTTCTTAAAGTACATTTTAGGATAGTGGGTGTAAATGTTTTGAATAGTTTTAAAATTGTTACAATATTCAACATGGTAAAGAATATTCTATTACTTCTAAAGTAAATTAAATATTTATCTTTTGCAATGTTAAAGTACATTTTTTTCTAAATAAAAGTATTTAGTAAGATATAGGCATCTTAGATAAATCTATGTTAAAGTATGGAAGCAATAAATATAGTAAAAAAAATAGATCATACATTTTATTTATATTTTATTATTTTAAATAAAAACAAATTATTTATTTACTTTAAATTTTATATAGATATCTTACATATCTTAAATATCTATCTAAAAAGACATAAATAGATTATACTATTTATTTATTTTTAAATGAAGATAAATTGTTTATTTATTTTATATTTAGTATATATCTATCTAAAATACATCAATATATCAATTTTTTATATTATATATAGAGAGATCAAAAAAGAGCCCCGAGGGAGCACCGGGGGACGAAGAAAACGGCTCAAGAGAGGCAAGGCCTCACATCAAGAGCATACAGAGAATAGTAGTACAACAAAAAATATATCTACATCATATGCACAGTACAAAGATAATCTGTTACAAAACAAAGCGGACACTAGCATAAGGTGTCTTCGATGGTATCAACCCAAGGCGCCTTCCATCTAGACGATGTGCTTGGTTTCCTGAATCTGAGCCAACATGAGGACCTGTTCCTTATTGACTTTCCTGTTGTTCTTCACTTCTTGGGTTAGGATCTTGCACGTTTTCTCAAAAAGCTGCAGATTGTCCATAGTCTGCCTCCAAGCATATCCTCCTTGCATCTCGTATATGAAGAACATGGTGGAGCCATTCTTGAGGAACCTTTTGAGCTTCTCTTTTTCAATCAACATAGTAGTGCGGACCTACAAAAAAAAATTTAGGTAGATGAGTTTTCGAAAAGACTCAGTAAGAATTCTGGGGTTATTCTGAAACCTCTCTTCATTTCTACATTTCCAGATTTGCCACAAAATCATAGAGGAGAGGATTTTCCAAAATAAATTAGTATCTTTTTTCAAGCCAACAATATGCCCGGTAATAATCTCAAAGCTGTTAAAGAAAGAAGGATACATAATGCCAAACATATGCCAAATCTCTTTAGCAAACATGCAGTCTAAAAGAATGTGTCTACCAGTTTCGGGTAACCTTCACATGGGACAAATATCAGTACCAAGGGGATCTTTTCTGATAGGGAGTCTATCAAGAATGACCAGCTAGTTAAAACATTTAATCTTAGGTTCAGTAGGCCCTTTCCAAAGAATTTCAAATAAGTTCTTCCACGCACGGGTGTCAAGAGAAGAGTACCAGACCTTGTTAATGTGATCTATAACGACCTCAGAGTGCCCAATAGTGTTGTAAATGTTTTTGGCTTTGATTTTGTTAAGAACGGTCCCATCAGGCCACTTGATGCATAAAAATCTGTGGGAGTCAATTTGACAGGAGGTCGGGAGATTTCTGGTGGCCTTGCGGATCAAACTGTACGTTTTCTTCTGGGAGCCGAGAAGGTCAAACTTGTTACTGAGAACCTCCCACTCAATTAATCTGTCATGCTCAAATAAGTCAGCCAATTGGGAGATGCCTTTGCTATTCCATTGCCTAGCAGAGAATCCCTGAGAGAGGGTGAGGGGCTTGCCAGAGCAATTCAGGTTCCACCAAATGGACCTTTCACCGTAAAGATGGGCATCATCATGGAAGGACCTGTTAGTTATAAAACGTTTCACACAATTCCAAGCTTTCCAGATGGATCTAAAAACATCAGATCCTTGCACAATCACGAGAAAATCACCAAGGACAAGATCATTAAAAGGAAGATTCTTCCAAGACTTGGCTTTCTTGGGGATACCCCTCTCTATGTTATTTCTAACCAAGACCTTCCAGGGATCATCACCATCAAGAGAGTGAAAGATCCACTTGGCGGCCAGGGCAATTCCCTGGAGCCTAAGATCCTTCAGGCCAAGCCCCCCAAGGAATTTGTTGGTGTGACACCATTCCCACTTAACCGCATGCATTTTGTTCTTGCCTTTGCCATCAGACCAGAGAAACTTCCTAATCTCTTTTTGGATCTCATAGATTTGATAGTTACTGAACATCCAAGCTGAGGAGTAATAAATATTATAAGATGACAGAATTTTTTGGCAAACCTGCACTCTGCCGGCCAGCGACAGGGCCCTGTTATGCCATTTATGGAGCTTTTTCACAATCTTGTCTTTGACCCAGAACCACATATCTTTAAGGGAAGGGTCGATGGAGAAGGGAATACCAAGATATCTCACAATCTTGTTAGGGCCACCCCATTGAAAGTTATAGCTTTTGAACCAGTTGGGTGGCTGCTCAACCCACCCAAGGCAGACAGACTTAAGGTGGGAAAGGCGAGCGCCCGAGATTTTGCAGAAAATGTTGAGCTTGTGATAGAGGGTTTCAAAGTTATCATCCGTAGCTTCAAGGAAGATCGCGGTGTCATCAACGAACTGGCAGTTAATGAGCTCACTGTCATCGGGAAGAGATATACCTTTGACAGCCAGGGAGACGGAATTGTCTCTAAGGATCTAATAGAGGGCTTCAGACGTGATCACAAACAGGGCAGGGGCCAAGGGGCACCCCTGTCTGATGGATCTTTCAAGAGGAAAAGAGTCAGTAAGGAAGCCATTCACACCGACCTGCACGAAGGCATCTTTGAAAAGAATTTTCACATAATTGCAGAAAATACTGGGGAAACCAAAGGCTTCGAGCATCATGGAAATGAACTTCCACTCCACTCTGTCGTAAGCTTTCTCAAAGTCCAGAAGGAACATGACAGAATCTTGTTTAGAAACATGGGCCCAATTCATGGCTTCCCAATCGGTAATCAAATTTTCCAAGATATATCTCCCTTTTATAAATCCCGTTTGAGTAGGGCACACAAACTTGGGCAGAATATTTTTAATCCTGAGGGCCAGAATTTTGGCAAAAATTTTATAGGAAACATTGAGGAGAGTAATAGGTCTCCAGTTCTTGATGAGAGCTTTGTCCCCATCCTTGGGGAGCAGTTTGATAATTCCCCTGTTTATAGAAGAACCCAAGGAACCAGTAGCAATGGCCTCAGAATAAATATCCAGCGGGTCATTACAAATCCAATCTATATTGGCCTTGTAGAACTCAACAGGCAGCCTGTCCGGGCCGGGGGCCTTATCATTATTAAGCTCTTTAATGACATTTTCAATTTCTTCAAGAGAGATCTCTTTGGACAGCTGATTAGCTTCTATCGAGGAGATCCTATTGGGAATGAGGGAACGGATTTGGTCTCTCAAGAGGGCAGCATCCTCCGAATCCTCAGAGGTGAAAAGGTTGCGATAAAAACTGGCAAAGGCCTTATTGATGTTATCCGGATCATTAATTTCAATGTTATCAACAACAAGTCTTTCAATATTCTCATTAGATTACTTTTGTTTGATGAGGTTGAAGAAGAATTTGGAACCTCTGTCCCCACACAAAAGCCAGTGCGCACAGGATCTGACCATGGCACCCTTGACCTTGACCTGTTGATGTTGTCTAAGGGCATCTTTAGCCTTCACAACTTGAGAGATAAGCTCACAATCGGTAGGGTTGGCCTGGATATTCTTCTCGGCAGAATGCAGCTCAGAGGAAAGCTTCTTTTCCACAAACCTAAAGTCTTTAGACCTTTTTTGCCCTATGATCCGCAAGAGATTCTGCCAGGAAGGCAGATTCAAGTTCCATCTGTCTAAGTGAGACATGTCAGGGAAACTTTTTTTGTTTAAGATGCTAATGATACGGATGGCGCAAAGGGTATCTTCATCACTGAGCAGATTAGTATTAAGAAAGAATTTGGGGTGGGGTCTAACGCAAGGATAAGGGGAGCTATTGATCCTGATACAAGAAGAGATAGGGTGGTGATCAGAGAGAGAGGTGGGGGTAACCAGGACTGCACGCCCAAGATTATCAGGGAGAAAGGAGAAAAATTTCTTGCTGGCATAGAAGCGGTCCAGTCTGGAGTAAATCCTATAGGGGGGCTGCTGGAAATTACACCAGGTATGCCATAATCCGGGGTGAGAGTCCTTAGCACCGGATAAAGGATCAAACAAATGTTTGGAACTTAACATCTTGCACCATTGCATTTTTTCAGAATCTTTCCAGACAAACGGTCGGCCACCAAGTTTGTCATCCTGAGACTCAATCATGTTGAAATCTCCCCCAACAAACCAAGGAATGTTAGGGAGAGCGGTTAACCAATCCCAGAGGCAAGCTCTCTCCTTGCAATCATTTGGGGCATAAACAGAACAAATGCCAAAAATAAGGTTATTGACATTGAGAGTGACCCAAACCGCCCTGTTGCAGGGGGAGGAACCATTACCAGTGATAAACTTGGCCCACTTGTTGTTAATCAGAAGTGCAACACCCCCCTACCTCTAGGGTGGTTGGTAAAAAATTTATTAGCATCTTTCCAAAGAAAATTGAGATTGACATCCAAAATGTACCCTGTGGCCTTAATTTCCTGTAACATGAGGAAATCCAAAGATTTACAGGTGTCAAGGAACCGTTTAATGATCCACTTTCTGTCAAGGGATTCAAGCCCCCGGATATTCCACGAAATACAATTCATTGGGGAGTAGTTAAGGAGGGTACGCTGAGTTCAGATGTGCCTGCCAAAGAAGCCACCGCAATGCCCTGGGAGTCACCCTTTTTTTCTTTGAAGGGTTCTTATTTTTGGAACCTAAGCGTCTCCCCCTCCGCTTGGCCATGGGAAAAACATCTCTACCATCATCGTCATTCTCAGAATCCTCATGAGAAATATACTCTAGATCTACAGAATGCTTCTAAATGAGAGAGGTCGAGGCCTCAGAAAAATTATTGGCCGGGATGATTTCAAGCAAACAATCATCACCAAGTTCACGAAACACTTTAGGAGGGAATCTTAAGGAAGGGGGCGGGTCCTGACATCTGAAAAAACATTCCATCATATCCGAACCTGAAGGGGTGGAGTTGGGGAGCGGTTCTTTAGGCTCGGACACGACGGAATTGACGGTGACAGGGTAGGACTGAGAGCAAAGGGCCCGAGAACCTTCAGCTTCAGTAGTGGTCTGCTTATTGGCCCTTCGACGTCTCTTGTTAGAAGTTTTAGTAACCGCAGTGAAGCCGGCATTAGGAGCACTCTCCACGGGAGGGAAGGGATCACCCTGGGGTCCAGATTGAGGGGGAGCAAAGGTGGAGGATGTGTTGTAAGACGCCAAAGGGGGGTCGAGCTTTGTGGGCGGCTCAGCCGGAGGGGCATTCTCCACTGACTTTTCCGGGTT
Source organism: Sequoia sempervirens (assembly GCA_007258455.2). Taxonomy (NCBI): domain Eukaryota; kingdom Viridiplantae; phylum Streptophyta; class Pinopsida; order Cupressales; family Cupressaceae; genus Sequoia; species Sequoia sempervirens. The sequence continues at coordinate 459,393,885 of VDFB02193867.1, forward strand.
AGGGTTCCCAACGGCTGGCGAACTGCGGGGATGCGGGGTTTTGGCAGGCAGGGGTTTCTTCTTTATGATAGGGCAATCTCTCCTTAGATGCCCTTCCCTTCTGCACAGAAAGAAAGCATTTAGACCCCCTAGAATATCAACGGGGCACACAAATTTGTCATCCGAAAGGAAGATATTGATTTCAGGGGGATTTCAAAACCAGGGTTCAGAGAAATAAGAACTCTAGCATCCATGTGAGGGACCAGTCTAACGGTATCGTCCATGCGGATGACCTTACCGAGAGGTTCAAGCAACTGTGGGAGAAACCGCCATAAGAAAGGTGGGATCTGTTGATCACAATCCAATGCGGGGCTAAAAGCGTGAGGACTTCCTCATGGATGGCTTCCGGCGACCACGCGATGGCGCGAAATGAGGTATTTCTGACGGTCCAGTATTGTTTTTTGAGAATTTCCATTTGGGTTTCATGGGAGGTGAAAAAAATAACAAACAATCCTTTCTGAATCTGTCTACAGAATGAAATATGGAAGCCAAGCTTCAAATTCCAGAAATTATGAAACCAATCATCCATAAATTTCCTTGGAGGACATTTATCTAAATCGACAGCAGAAAAAAAGATAGCAAAATTTTTGAGTCTATTTTTCTCCTTACAAATTTCAGCAAGCATTTCGGGATTTGGCAAAATAGAGAGAGATGTGGGAACAACCCCACAATTCTTACCTTCTTCGGTGGTTTCATTAGGGTTAGCAATGGTAAACCTCGCACCCGCGTCGATGGAGACCCCCGCTTTCGCCACTGCCTCAGAGAAAGTCTTGGGTCTCGACGGCAGAGGAGAAGAATCGGGAATGTTAGGGCTAACGATGTCAGACGCCATAAATGTTAGGGGAGCCGCCGAAGGGGGGTTAGGGGGTACGACCTCTGCCGAACGACAGAGAGAAGAGGAAGACGATAAGTTTAACATAAATGCTCATAAACACCTAACCTATGTAGGAAAGAACACACCTGGTATGCCGCCTTAGCTCGGATTTCGAGGATCACGCAATTTCGCATCAGCACCGAATTCCGAATTTTTTCCGACCCATAATCCAATATATCAATTTGGATAACATATAGTTATTTATTCACTTAATAGTAAACTATTTTTTTACTTTATAAAAATATGGATATAAATTTTGCTTTTAATAAGGTAAAAGATAGGTAGATTTATTTAATGAAAATTAGTTATTAATATGTATATACTAGTATACCTATAAATTTTATTTCTACAACCATATTAGCTACCAACTTATATATTTTATTTTTACTTTCATAAATGAAATAAATTGTGTATCAAATTTATATTTATTATAGATTTTTTAGATGCAAAGATATCATTTTAAAGGTGGCATAAGATAGATGTTTTTAAATATTAAATATTAATATCTATTTATAGAAAAGTGAATAAATGGGAGAACAACATATAGTTATTTATTCACTTAAGAGTAAACTATTTTTTTACTATATAAAAATATGGACATAAATTTTGATTTTAATCATGTAAGATAGGTACATGCATTTAACTTATTTAAATATTAAATATTAATATCTATTTATAGAAAAGTGAATAAATGGGAGAACAACATATAGTTATTTATTCACTTAAGAGTAAACTATTTTTTTACTATATAAAAACATGGACAGAAATTTTGATTTTAATCATGTAAGATAGGTACATGCATTTAATAAAAATAAATAAAAAATTTATAGACTAATCTACCTATTATTAGAAAAAATAATGTAAAAGATGTCTGAGACACCAATTTTATTTAAAGAATGACTTTAATAAACAAGCAAATATTTTATTTTTTTATTATGGTTGGCAAAAAATTTCATGAAATGGACTATTTATTTATTTTTAAATGAAGATAAATTGTTTATTTATTTATATTTAGTATATATCTATCTAAAATACATCAATATATCAATTTGGAGGTGTCATTATTTCTACTTTTATAAATGAAATAAATATTAAATATTAATATGTATGTATAGACAAGTCAGTAAATGGGAAAATAACATATAGTTATTTATTCACTTAATAGTAAACTATTTTTTTACTTTATAAAAATATGGATATAAATTTTGCTTTTAATAACGTAAAAGATAGGTAGATGTATTTAATGAAAATTAGTTATTAATATTTATAGACTAGTATACCTATAAATTTTATTTCTACAACCATATTAGCTACCAACTTATAAATTTTATTTTTACTTTCATAAATGAAATAAATTGTGTATCAAATTTATATTTATTATAGATTTATTAGATGCAAAGATATCATTTTAAAGGTGGCATAATTTAGATAGATGTATTTGAATATTAAATATTAATATCTATTTATAGAAAAGTGAATAAATGGGTTTTTTACTTTATAAAAACATGGATATAAATTTGATAGAATAACTTTAATAAACAAGTAAATTTTTTTTTTTTTATTATGGTTGGCAAAAAATTTCGTGAAATGGAATAATGGAAGCGCATTAATCGCTTATATCGGGTGAAATTTGTCTACCAATTAGATTGAAGAGAATTGAATTTTGAAATATGTTTTGTTATATAATTGACATGTATACATTGATAATAGATTAAAAAAATCAAATAGAAAAAATGTTTGAGCTTTGGTTAAAAAGAGAATTATAGTGAATAATTTTTTATTATATACTTATATTGTATAATTTTTTTAATTGGTACTTATAAATTCAATAATAGACCTCCTTTCAAACACATTTTAAGTGCTAGCGTTATTAAGTAGGAGTTAATCTGTATATCCCAAATTTAATTAAACACTACAACAATCTATTAATATAGTGATTACTTCTTTATTGTAATATAAAATATATTTTTTAATTAGTTATAAATTTAGTTATAGACTCCCTTTCAAACACATTTTAAGAGATAGGAGTTAATTTGTATATCCCAAATTTAATTAAATACTATAACAATATATTAGTACAGTGATTACTTCTTTATTGTAATATAAAATATATATTTTTAATTAGTTATAAATTCAATTATAGACCCCCTTTCAAACACATTTTAAGTGCTAGTATTATTAGAGAGGAGTATTTAAATTAAACACATAGCAATATATTACGGTGATTACTTTTTATTGTAATATAAAATATATTTTCTAATTAGTGCTTATAAATTCAATTATAGACTTCCTTTAAAGCACATTTTAAGTGCTAGCATTATTAGGTAGAAGTTAATTTGTATGTCCCAAATTTAAATTAAACACTATAGCAATATATTAGTATTATTGTAATATAAATATATTTATTTTTAATTAGTACTTATAAATTCAATTATAGACCTCCTTTCAAACATATTTTAAATGCTATTACTAACTTATATATCTTAATATTAAATTAAAGAGGGGTAAAAATTTATTCAAATAAAAAAAACAGTACAAAACAAGAGCATTACACTACAAAAAAAACAAGAAAAAAGTTACCTCTGCCATATTTTTTGCATGACAATAGGAAGTCTCAGCTGGAATTGATGCGACCTGGGAGTCCACCTTGGAAGAATCTTATCGAGAGTATTTGTCGTTTCTCTGATAGAATCTAAGAAAAAACCCTTCAAATACGAGATTAGAAACACCTAACACAAAAGATAAGTGACTTCAATTCCTATATATGATGGGATTTGTAAACTTATCGCCTCAGATTGCTGGCCTGCTTTTTCCACCTATGTAGAAGTGTGGAGAACTTTAAGTAGCAACCCATCTTTTTCTTTTCTTCATTAGATACAAGATTTGTACCAGTCCTTTTAGTTTATTTTGTTTTGTGTCAAGGTTTAATCTTTCTCTGCAACCCTCCTGTAATTTGCTTAATATAAAGTGTCAGTCTCTCTCCTTATAACTCTGTTTTTCTTGAAAATGGCTTGCAATACAATTGCAGTAAGCTGCCATAGCCTCAATTTATGCTATAAGGCAAACCATACTGCTGCTTCTCAAGGATGTTTTAGCCTAAAGACTGGTTTATCTGTTCCATACAGAGGTTTGCATGGATCACTAAATTCACCCACATTGGGGTTGTCATCTTATTATAAAAATGGCTATAACGTAGGCCTTCACAGCTATTTGAATAATGGTCCATTGCCTTATAAGCATTCAGTGTCATGCCCACTTTCTGCTGCTTCTTCTTCTTCTTCTTCTTACAATGGCAACATAGATAACCAAAGTCAATTGAAAAATGGGTTATTGCCATATAAGCATTTAGCACCATCTCCATGCCAGAAAACAATGGCCCAGTTGGTTGATTTGGCTGAAACATTCGAGGAGAAGAGTGTCTTTGATTTTAAAGAATACATGAAGTCCAAGGCTGTGGCAGTGAATGAGGCATTGGATAAAGCAATCCCACTTACTGATCCTAAAAGGATGCATGAATCCATGAGGTACTCTCTTCTTGCAGGAGGAAAGAGAGTAAGGCCTTTTCTTTGCATTGCAGCATGTGAGCTTGTGGGAGGAACACAAGATCTGGCCATGCCAGCTGCATGTGCAATGGAGATGGCCCATACAAGCTCACTTATACATGATGATCTGCCTTGTATAGACAATGATGACTTAAGAAGAGGAAAGCCCTCAAATCACAAAGTATTTGGTGAATCCATTGCTGTTCTTGCAGGGTATGCCATGCTAGGACTGTCATTTGAGCATATTGCAAATTTCACAAGCAAGAGTGTAGACTGTTCTAGGATTTTGAGGGTTATATCTGAATTGGGTCTGGCAGTAGGCTCTCGGGGAGTTGCAGGAGGACAGGTTGTTGATACTATAAGTGAAGGGAATGGTTCTCTTGATTTGGAAACTCTTAAATGGATTCATGTCCACAAGACTGCTATGTTGTTACAGTGCTCTGTTGTTTGTGGAGCAATAATTGGAGGTGGGTCAGAGGAGGAGATTGAGAGGACTAGGAGGTATGCTCATTATGTGGGTCTTCTGTTTCAGGTTGTTGATGACATACTTGATGTTACAAGATCATCACAAGAATTGGGTAAGACTGCAGGCAAGGATTTGTCTGCTGACAAGGCCACTTACCCCAAGCTGATGGGTTTGGAGAAGGCTAAGGAATATTGTGCTGATTTGCTGAAGAGAGCTAAGGATGAGCTGTCTTGCTTTGATGCTGTGAAGGCTGCACCTCTGTTGGCTCTTGCAGATTACATTGCATGCAGACAAAACTAAAACCAGCTGGCATTCCACTGGTTTAGAGCGTCAGCTCAGTATTAAATGGGTTTTTATTTGTTGAAATTTTTCTTTTTTAAGTGACATCTAAGTTAGAGTTTTAAGTGGTGGTTCTTGGTAAGCTTGGTATTGTGTGATGTTAGTTTATAGTTGTAATAGTGAAAATTGTATACTCATGTCCCTTTTTTCCTTATGTTTTGGGTTCATTTTGATTTGAGTGTCCTAAATGTAATTATTAATTTATGACTGGTATATTCTTTTATAAATTCAACTTATTAATATATAAGTTGTTGCTCTTAAAAAGTTGACTATTGTGTGATGTTAGCTTATAGTTGTAATGATGAAAATTGCATACATGTGTCCTTTTCCTTTATATTTTGGGCTTCTTTTGATTGGAAAGTCTTAAATGTAATACTTAGTTTACAATTGGCAATTCTTGCAGACATCCCAATTTCCACATAAACAGTCCCCAAATTTGCATTCTTCATCGCTAAACTTATTTTTCATCAACCTAGATCAGATTCATGGATGCAGACTTGACTAAGTCATTTCCATAGTTACAACTTAGATCTATAACTTTTCTAAATTTCTAGTTTAGATTTGTTGTCTAACCAACCATATCACTACTCGTGAGCCAACCTAGTGCACATTTGGTTGATTTGTGGATTTGGTTCTTGCATTTAAAGATAATTATTCATTCATTTGAAAATAACCTATGAATTAATTGAGATCTGCAAAGGAAATAAACAATTAATTTAGCACATAATTAGAGTATTTATTAAAGCACATCATCCTATGTTCATTGCACAATTTCTTATTGTCTTCAAATGTTCAATTATAGCCATAAAATTAGTCTGCTACAAATTTGACTGAGAACATGACCCTCACATTTTAGAAGATTCCCTGGGGTATTTATAAACATCACCGATCCTTATAAGCATACATACATAAAAAAAAATTAAGGTGAGTGAGACTCAACCATCTCTGAATTATCAAATAATTCCTACGAGTTACATGATTGCTTTCACACATTAGATCAAGTTTGCACTCATGAAGATCACCTCCACACTCACTAATGTACTCATTGACAACACAATAAAATTTATAAATCAACAATAAAAGATAAAAATTCAGTCCTGAAAAATGAATTCAAGACATTTCAATTTTTTTTAAACATCAAAATCAAAACTGAATACCCATACAATAAATTTATTTAATTTACACGATTTAATTTCAACAACTTTCTATAAACAATCCTACCTCCCAAAATCAATCTAAATTAATTGATTGCTATATGTTTACATTAATTAATTAGCATTTTAAGCCATTTTATATAGAGCTTCATTGATATGAAGTCAAAGTGGAGGAAATCAAGGCCACCTACTCATATATGATAGCTGTACATAACATGTGATACATAAGGTTACAATTACATCATGTGGCATCCTATCATACGCACGTGAAAAAACACAATGCTAAATCATGTACCTAGATTTACGCCTTGTGCCCACCAACCTGTTGTAATGGGGCAATGTCAAGGGGGGCCTCTATTCCACCTGCCTCCTCACTACCTACTGTTACTGGAGCATCATCAGTTGCTGCTCCCACCAATCTGTTTTAGTGGGGCAATGTCAAGGGGAGCCTCTGTTACACCTGCCTCCTCGGTAACAGTGCCTCTATTCCACCTGCCTCCTCACTACCTGCTGTACTGGAGCATCATCAGTTGCTGCTCAGTGTGGGGGCCATGTCCACTACAAATAATCTCAGTACAATGTTATGCATCCAGCTTTATTTCCCACTACAGCTGCTACGGTCCTCCTCGTCATCTCCCACTACAGCTGCTATGGTGCTCATTATACCTTTGTGAACCCATAATGCAAAATATGGTCTATCAATCTCACCAAGACGGAGTGGAGAAAAGCCAGATCAATCAGCACTGTTCTTTAATAGTTTCTGTCACAGGTTTGAACTGTTTTGGGCTATGTCTTGAACACTTGGAGGAAAAACAACACCGATTGAAGGAATGGGATAAGGAGTCTTAAGCGAGACGAGTAGGCATATACCTCCAACTTTAGAGTTCACATGCCTATCATACAATGATGTCTTTTGTTACATGACTTATAATTCCTTACATCTTTTGTCTCCAATCAATTCGATTGGGTATATATCATCTCTAATATTCTTCTACTAAATGAATTTGATCTCTAGTAAATTTTAAGTTAGTGACAAAAGATAAAAATTAGACCTTTGGGGAATGGATTTATGTAACATGTTTAATGTTCAACTCAACGGATTTACATATGTTTTAACTCACATGTGAATAATATATGTTTGCAAAATATAACAATAAAATTTTTCTTTATATTTTCAATAATAAGATGCATATTTGAAATATTCCCATTTCAAGCTTCCATTGCATTTACAAAAGAAACATTACAAAATTCCAAGTAACGCTTTCATATTCCATAATTCCATTTCAATGATTAACATTTTCCCATTTAAAATTTCTCAATAAGAATAGAGTTACATGAATACATACATAGCTTCCATGAGCTTTAATGAAACAGAGATACAAATGGCCTAGATATCCTTGTTGACATACATCCTCAAATTTCGGCTGCCTATTGTATGAGGGAGAGCATCACTCAAGCGCTTTTCCGTCAACCACAAACTTACTACGGTCCCCCACACATCTACCTTACTAGTAAGATGGTCCTACCCTTCGATGAAGAGATTGGCTTGGTAACCTCATAATTCTAGCTTCCTTGAGCATAGTGTTGTGTCCTACATAACTAGAGCTACCATACATTGGCTACAACCTACATGTATGACATTCCCTGCCTAGTATGCAAACCTAGTTCACAGTGAACCGACAATATATACAATGGCTTCTTACACTACTTTGGCCAAAGCTTGATATAATCATTCACTTGGAAGCGAAGTCGTATGTTCACCCACCCCTTAGCTCAATTTGGTATTTGACCATTCATACTCTTTTCAATCATAACATACATTCAATCCTAAAGGTAATGACATAACAAAGTGACCAACTAAGTTACTCCATCCAAGGATTATCCTAACCCTAGGAACAACCAAGTTAACCACACATGTTCAAAAATTGACATTTTAAACAAAGTACTTCAAGATAACTTTATTTCTCACATTTAATAGTCTATGTAAGCATACATATGGTTTATGACAACCTAGATATAGATCAAATAATGATCATATTCACATAATTCCATCATAGATAATATTTACATATATATACCAATCAATAGGATTCCATCAAACAAGATTTCACCAAAGTCAAGCAAGCTCAACCAAAATAAAAAATAACTTAAATTCATTCAAGCAAGCTCAACAAGCATATAAATCATCTTTTTCTAATCACTTGCATTCATAAACAATTACAATTTCAACATAAAAGGAGTGGAGTAATAAAATCAACATGCCTGGAATAATAGCTCCAAAAGATTATGTTGCTTCCTAAACTCAAACCCCATAGTCACGCTTGCTGCTCCTTCTAAATTCAACCTATCACCAATAGTAGCTTCTCACAAAAACACTAAACCAATGCAAATTCACAAATCAAAATTTATTTCTCACTAAAGCACTCAACAACTCACTTGCACAAAAAACTACAACAAAATTATGAATGAATAAGAAGAAATCAGAATGAGTAAACAAAAGGTAGAGAGGCTGCCTCTATTTATACCAAAAAATGAGAAACTCAATGCTACAAACAAGCTCCTAAATTTGCCACCTTTTCTCTTCTTGCTGCCACCACTCAACAGTAAGACTAATTCCTCCTCTAAATGCATCGACTCAGCCAACCAAAATGCAATATGGCTGCTAAAACACTCAACTTGCAAACACATAAATATTCCCATTATTTCCAGCTTCTCTAAAATGGATAAGTCACTTTTTTCAAGTGACAACAATGACTATTTTTACTGAGTCAATCAGAGAAATGTTCAACTATAGGTTTCCTATTTGCAAAGCAAGTCGACTACCTTCATAAGCTTCAACCAACTCTGTTTTGACAAAGTTTGTATGCTCATTTTAAGCTATGCGTTGGTTTCAAAGACTTCTATTTGTTTTCTTCCACCTATTGTGGTGCTTGCACTTTCCACATCATCATGTTGTGCGTGGTTTATTATTTGTAGCAGCTTTTAACATATTTCATTGTTCACTATAGTGATGGCTTATGCACTTTGCATACTTCTTTTATTTGCATTCACTTAGCAATATATTACAAATTGTGCACTGCCTTTATTCTTTCAAATATGCACACTATATATGTGTTTCACATTGTTATTATTTCATTGGCTTTTACATAAGCCGAGCTCTATAATATAGCCCATGCTATATATGCACCCAAGTTTACTTTAAAACATTTCAAAATACTTTTAAATATATATCCATAAGTCGAGCTCTATAATATGGCCCACGCTATATATGTGCCCAAGTTTACTTTAAAACATTTCAAAATACTTTTACATTTATATGTAATATAACTTCTATTATTATATTATATGTATTAATATATATACATGTTTATTAAATCATTATTTGCCACACACACACACACACACATATATACATATATATATTCTCATGCATATAGTATATCCGTACATGAGTAATATGCGTAAATACATCTACTTACATATACACATGCACATATATATTCACATGTATGAGTTATCGTAAACATGTACATATATACATATATACATTCTCATGTATATACTCATCAATCAATATATGAATATAAACATATGAAGAAGAATTTACACTTAACATAGAGATTTAGTCACATAATCCAAATTAAGAAACAATCAAAGACTAAAATCAAAACCATTACAAAACATCCCCATTCAATGACCGAAGCTCACTTACCATTTCCCGACTAACTTGACTCAACTTGACGAAACTAGGATGTGAGTGTGTGATAGCTCAAATAGGCTCATTAAGGGTTACCAAACCAAGTTTTTCTCTTGAGTGATACCCCCCTCTCTTCCAGAGGCTTGTTTTTTTTCCTGCATCCAACTCAGTGCATCATAACAATAGTTTGGCCGATAACATTACATTCACATGCATCATATTTCATTGCACTATCAAAGCATTAAAGCATTATCATAATACAATCAAGTATTAAAGCATTTTAACTCATCAAAGTAAAAGTAAATAAGTAATAACACAATGGGGTGTAACAATTCAATTCAATTGGATGAAGCCTTCTGCATCAAAATAGATTCCTTAAGAGATGACAAGGGAAGAAATCCCATGTTAAATGTTAACATGTAGGCATGGTGACATGAGATCACGTTAGGGTGAGCATATGGAAATATATTTTTTCTTTTGGTTCATCTAATAGAAATGAAGTACTTATCTTTTATAATAAAGCACAATAAATTCCCTCAAATGAGGAAGTTAGGCTTTGTGATGTATTTAGTGATGGAAAGTGCCACAAGTGAAGGATGGAAAGGTTGAGGAAACTATAAAAAAGATTTGAGGAAGGGTGTGAGAGCCATCAAAATGTAAGAATAAATATGTGGTTCAATGGCAAAGGTCATAAAAGTATAAAATAAATAATTCAAATACAAAAAGAAGAATTGTAATTAAGAAAAGAAAGTGTAAATGAAAATGAAAGTCGTGTAAGAAAGCCATAAACTAGGAAGCAAAAGAAGCTATTTTTTTATCATTATGAATGAAATGTCATAGGGACAATCACATTTCTTTGTATCAAACCAAATCTATAAAGCATAAAACACAAAGAGAGCACAAAGGATAGTAAAAAATAAATAAAATGGCATTAAAAGAAGAAAAATTCTCATGAAACAAAGATGAAATATTCATGGCCACTTGTGTCAACATGTACAATGGAAGGTGACTTTGCTTAACGAAATATAAGTAAAAAAAATATAATTTGATCATTTGATAAGTAATATTAAGTATTAAAGAACAACCTAAAAAATATGTGAAGCTATTATCCCCTCATGGGTCGTCTTCATCCCAATCACAAGGTGAAAACATATCCATATTCTCTATGCAAATGTCCACTTTGGAGGGTCCATGATCTTCATATATATAGTGGTCCTTTAACAAATATTTTTCCAGGAGGATGTACTTCTTTTTTGAGTTTTGGAACCAATATTAGCTTTGCATTGTGTTCATTTTTTACGATGATTTTGGCTTGATTTAACATTATCTTCAACTACTTTCTGATTTAACACATTTTATTGTAACATTGATTGATTTTTTTGTAGCAACACACCCTTGGTCTTTTTTAATGTCTACTGGAATGGAATTAACTTACATATATTTAAATTGGGTTGGACTCTTCCCTTAGTCTTTGATAATCTATTAATTGATTATTTTTCTCTTGATCTTATTGTTGTTTAAATAATGCATATATTCTTTCTTGAGATGCCTCTTGTAGTTATTCAAAAATGTGTCTAACATTTTCAATATCTAAAACTTGTCTAATAGTTCTCTTAGAATTGTACTTACTTTTCAATAATAAATAAATTTAGCAAATAAGTGTAATATTGAGGGAAATGGATTTAAAATTCAAAATTTCTCAATCCAAGAACAACCAAGGATCATATCAAACCAATCTAATGTGAAATAGTGTTGGCTCCTCTTGTATATCTAGGTACAAGTTTATGATTATGTGTCCTAACGTACCTTGACTTTTTTCTTTGAGAAATTTATGGTTATCCCAAAGTGAGTGTATGTGTCTCTATTTAGATGATGATTAAAATAAATTCCTTTGTACACATTTAAATTTGAGACAATATCAACCAATGTTCCCTCTATAGACTTATATTAACGATCATTTTGATATATAATGATCCATAAAAACCATTTCTTGCGATTTCATCATTAGAAAATGTAATGGGAGGGGAAATTATATGTTTGATTGATATGCGATTAAACCAACACAGTCTAAATATACACTAGATGGAGATGTTAGGAAATAGTCTTGTTGTTCATCCTCTTCAATAGTCTCTATGTTGTTAGCTTGATTATGTTGCAAGGAAAAATTAGTATAGTATAAATTTTGATATTTTTGTTTGAGAGGGAAACAAATTTATTTCCCCTATCACTAAGCCCCTAAACATCTATCATACATCTATCATACTATTGATGATCAACCTTGAATTTTATTCTTAATAATATATACTTTTGATTATATGGCCATCAAACTAATGATATTAATAAGAAGAATAAGAATCAAAGACCTTAGGTAAATGATGAAATGTGTCCAATAATTTTATGGGTGGAAAACTAATCTTATTTCCCCTATAAAAAAAATTCATACAATATGGAAGGGATTTTTTCACCTTGTAAATTATCCTTGCACTTGTGGTTTAATATCAATAATGTTCGATGCATCATTTGTTCAATGATAAAGTTGGTGTTTGTTTCATTTTCCTATTTTTGTTAAAATATGATATCAATGCCCTTTTTAAACTATTTTTTAATAGAACTTGATAGGGTAAAAGGATGAATTATTTGGTATGTTAGATGAACTATATTTTAATATATTACCATATAAAATCTTTAGTTCATAATCATGCATACTAGCATATAGATCCAAATAATGATATGTAGTGATTAACATTGATTTTTTAGTGGCTAATATTCGTCAAGTGGCTAATAGTTGAAATTGGGAATTCAAAATTTGGCTAATAGTATAAGTTGTAAGGCAACCTAAATTGCCACATTTTTACAAAATACTATTTTAGTCTTGGTTAAATTGCTAGAATATTTATTGTATTAAACTTTTAAACTCAAAAATTTGCCACAATATTCAATACCTAATTAGATTAGATTCACCTAAATTTTATAAGTTACAGTAGAAAATGAAATGTATTCGCCACTTATATTATATAATTATTAGTTACTTTAGGTCCATATCGCTAGTTTTTAATCCCCACCATTGATTTTATTTATAGTCTAATGATTGGGGTTAAATTCCATGTGCCAAAATGTACCCACAGAGCTCCAATGCACATGGGGCCTAAAATTGAACCCAAACCATTAGATTATAAATAAAATCAATGGTGGTGAAAAAGAATTCAAGGCCAATTTAAAACATTTAATGTTTGATTTCAAATATTTAGGAATTAAGGAATTATAGACACGAACACTACACCTTAAAGTTAAAACTATTCAATCACTAACACCCCTAGGCCATTACTTTTCCATAGATTTTTTTTTAAATGAGCTATTTACTATGTTAATTAATGCATTTGCCTATTTTCATCAAGATTCACTAATATTTTCTACAAATTTATATTGATTTATATTTTTTTAATAAAAATAATACTTTTAAAAAAAATGAAAGATTCATTAGGATTTAATATCTTTTATTCAGGGGGGGGTTTCTTAAAGTCAACATTGGTAATTAAAGATCATTTTTTCCTTTATAACAAGAAGTGAACTATCAATGAATAATCTTAATATTTTATTATCATGTGGTTGGCAATTCATATTAGCGAGTAATTTTTGGAGTCATAACATGTGATCACTGATGTGCTCATTACTTTCTTGTTTGCATTTCCCTAGTTTATAAAATGTTATCTTTAAACATATATGTTAACTTGAATTCTTGTACTAAGGAATTTACTAGTTTAGAGTAAAAGTGGAAATTAAACCATGTGATAATGAAAAGAACCACTCCAATGCATAATGTTTTAGTGTACTTGGAAAAATGTTTGCTAATAATTGATCTTCATCAAATATATCTAAGCATGCCACATTTAGTGTATATGGGTCATTGAATTTCCTTTACAATTGCACACTTTGAAGTGAGGAACAACAAATTGTTGATGTTGTAGCTTCGGGCTACATAGTTCCGCCTTGCATTGTATTCAATAAATTTCATATAGCCTAACGGCTATTTATTTATTGCCATTATTTAAGTGAAGAGGCACTTCACTTGGAAATTATGATACTTCATTTGGGTTGACTCTCCTTTTAATTCACACCATTTATTTGTAAATTCATTTCATATGGTGGCTGACCTTGTTCATGAAGAGGTGCGACCTCTTCCTCACTTTATATATATATATGAGATCACTTCATTCCATCAAGGCATTGATTACATTCATTCATTTCCTTCATTCAAGTGCGAGTTCATAAGAGAAGTGTGAATAGTCCAAGAGTAGATCGAAGCTTATAAGGAGGTTGATATATTATCATCAAAAGAGTTGTATTATCTTCTAGAGATCACATCATATTGGTGTTGTTGTTTGGCCTCATAATCAACCTCATTGTAAAGGAGATTATTGTTTCATATTCAATATATAAGTGATATATTGTTGTTGATTTTTTCTACCTCGAGTGGAGGCTTTTCCTAGGGTATATGTTGTCTCTATTTGTCTGAATTTGAATTAAAATTTTGTTTTTCTTATCTGATCATAAAACTAACATGGTATCAAAGCGGGTTTAAGAAAGATCGTGATCAGATTTCTGTAAGCAGCACTATCATCCACTCTTATTCTCATCTTCTTGCATCTATCTTATCATCAAAGATGGTGAATGGGCTCAAGATCAAAGATAGACTTGAGGGTGCTTCCAACTTCACATCTTGGAAGTTTAGAGTAATGCTTGGATTGGAAGAAAATGAGATTGTTGAGTTCATGGAGAGAAAAGTTCTCGAACCTTCTGATGGGAATGAGAAGTCTCAATGGAGAAAGAATTGCACTAAGGCAAAGAAGATTCCGGTAGACTCCGTGAAGGACCACCTTGTGTCGATTATCTCCAAGTTAAAGACAACAAGGGAAATGTTCAAGACCTTGGAGGAAATGTATGAGATCAACAATACAAGCCGAGCTCTTGCATTGAGGAAACAACTTCATCATGTCAAGATGGAAAAAGGAGATTTTGTCATATTATTCTTCATGAAGATCACCGAGTTGAGAGATCAACTCTCTACCATTAGGCATATGGTTGATGATAAGGATTTGGTTATGTTGGCGCTTAATGGTCTTCCTCAATCTTGGGAGCCATTTATCCAAGGTATCAATGGAAGATCAAAACTACCTAAGTTTGATCGCTTGAGGGCAGATTGCATCCAAGAAGAATCAAGATTGGTTGCGAGAGGCAATGGGAAAAGTTCTACAAATGAAAACATTCATGTACTTGCCGCTCAATCTTTGAAGAAGAAAGGAAGAGAAGGGAAGAAAGGAAACTTCAAGAGGAATAGAGATACAAGTTTAGATGGTGCCCCTGCATCTAAGAAGAAGAAGGACCTCTCCCGCATTCAATGCTTTAGATGTGACAAGTTTGGTCACTATGCAAAAGATTGTCCAACCAGACCTAAGCAACAGGCTTCAATTTCAGATGTGGGTGAGATCTCTCCTCAGAAAGATTCAAGTGGATTTCTATTCTATTCTGCCTTATCAAGCAATGTTCCAACAAACAACAACACTTGGTTGATTGATAGTGGTGCCTCTCACCACATCACCGGATTTAGAGAACATCTATCTGATTTGGTGGAAAGAGATTCAAGTGTTAAGTCATAATTGGAAATGATGCATGTTACTCTGTGAAAGGTGTTGGGACCTCCTCTCTTCATTTAGATTTTGGCATCTCTTTACAATTGAGTGATGTGTTATTTGTACTTGGCATCAAGTGGAACCTTGTCTCTATCTCAGCCTTGGAGGACAAGGGATATCAAGTTGCATTCTCCAAAGGTAAAGTTCTTGCATGACCAAAGAACTCAAGTATCAAGACTGCCCGTGTGATTGGAGTCCAGCATGAGAGTCTCTACAAAATTTCTACTCGTCCAATTCAGGCCTTGTTGCATGATTCATCAAGATCATGTGAGCTTTGGCATAAAAGACTTTCTCATCTTCACTTTAGAGCACTTCCAACCATGGAGAAGATGGTCACGGGCCTTCCTAAACTCAACCAGGAGCATGAAGGCACTTGCAGAGGTTGCACTTTGGGTAAGAATACTAAAGTTCCATTTAATAGTAGTGAGAGTAGATCTAAATGTATTCTAGATCTTGTTCATTTTGATTTATGTGGTCCAATGTTTGTTGCTTCTTTGAGTGGTTTCTTGTATTATATAACATTGATGACTACTCTAGAAAGACTTGGATTTATTTCTTAAAGTCTAAGGAATATGAGGAAGTACTTGAGAGATTCAAGGAATTTAAAGCTCAGGTAGAGAACTTGTCTGGAAAGAGGATCAAATATCTGAGATACGACGATGGAGGAGAATACATCTCTGGAAGTTTCCATAACTTTTGTATTGAAGTAGGGATTAAGAGGGAGTTTTGTGTCCCTTACAATCCACAACAAAATAGTGTTGCAAAAAGGAAGAACAGATCCATTGTAGAAGCAGCTAAAGCCATGATCCATGATCAAGATCTGCAAACCTTCCTTTGGGATGAAGCATCTAGGATAGCAGTGTATGTTCATAATAGGAGCCCTCACCACATTCTAGAGAACATGACTCTTGAAGAAGCTTTCACAGGTGTGAAACTAGAAGTAAGTCATTTGAGAATCTTCAGTTGTCCTGTGTATGTTCATGTGCCTAAAGATAAAAGGAAAAAGTTGGGACCATCTAGCAAGAAGGGAATATTTGTGGGCTACAGTGAGTCTTCAAAAGCCTATAGAGTTTACATTCTAGGCCAGAAACTGATAGAGATCAGCAAGGATGTTACATTTGAAGAAGATGTTGCATTCAAGAGATCTAAGGGCACTCACATGGAGATAGACAATGAAGATCAAGGGTCTCCTTAGGACATGGAAGTTGACTATACACCTGAGGTTTAAAGGGAGGCTAAAGAACCTAAAGGAGATGATGATCTAGTTGAGCCTTTGGAACCTACTAATGGATCGAGAGACATTGTGATTAGTTGAAAGAGACCTCTTTGGGCTAGGCAAACAATGTAGGAGGCAAAAACATTTACAACCTCGAGAGGAACATTCAAAGAAAGCAAAAGACCTCACAAGTTTTCAAGCTATGTAGCTTTGATGAGTAAAATCATTGAATTTGAGCCTTCTAGTGTTGAGGAAGCTACAAGTCAACAAGTATGGAGAGATGCTATGGCTGAAGAATATCAATCTATCCTCAAGAATGATGTTTGGGACATTGTACCTAGACCAGAAGGAAAATCTGTTGTATCTTCTAAGTGGCTCTTCAAGATCAAGCATGCGGTTGATGGGAGCATCAAGAAGTACAAGGCTAGGTTTGTGGCTAGAGGATTCTCTCAGAAAGAGGGAATAGACTATGAGGAAACCTTTGCTCTGATTGCTCATTATACATCCATTAGGACCATCATTTCTATTGCAGCAGCTAAAGGATGGAAATTATATCAGATGGACGTGAAGACAACATTTCTAAATGGTGTAATTGAAGAAGAAGTATACATTGAGCAACTTGATGGCTTTGAGGTTCATGGGAAGGAGTCTCATGTTTGCAGATTGAAGAAGGCCTTGTATGGCCTTAAACAGGCTCCTTGCACTTAGTATGAGAGAATTGACAGATACCTGATGAGCTTGGGCTTCTCCAAGAATGATGCTGATTCAAACCTATATTTCAAGGTAATTGATGGCGAAGCATTGGTCTTGGTTCTTTATGTTGATGATTTATTTCTTATTGGAGAAGATCGCCTCATTATCAAATGCAAGGAGTTAGCTTTTGAATTTGAAATGAAGGATCTTGGATACATGCATTACTTCCTTGGTTTAGAAGTTTAGCAGAGGCCTAATGAGATCATTCTAAATCAAGGGAAGTATACAATTGACATCCTGAAGAGGTTTGGTATGATGGATTGCAAATCCATGTCTATGTCGATGGAGACCAATTTCTAGGGTTAAAAGAAGAGGTTGAAGCTAATTCCGGATCTGGATTTGATCCTACTATATATATAAGCTGATTGGCCCGGATCATTGATGTATCTAGTCAATACTAGACTAGATATTTGCTATGCAGTGAGTGCACTTAGTCAATTCATGTGTGAACCAAGGCAAATACATCTAGTTGCAGCGAAGCACGTCTTGAGATACTTGCGTGGCACAACCCGGTGCCCATGGCAGAATATTCTTCGGTGGACTTAAAAGTACACCAGGTTATTCTGATTCTAATTGGGCAAGGTGTGTTATTGATCAGAAGAGCACCTCTAGATGTTGCTTCAGTTTGGGGTCTGCGATGATCTCCTGGTGTAGCAGGAAGCAGTCTTCAGTGGCACTGAGCACCGCAGAGACTGAGTGTATTGCAGCTTGTGTGGCAACTCGAGAAGCAGCGTGGCTTCAAAAACTCCTTGCAAGATTGTTTGGTCAATCGTTGGAGCCGACTATCATTCATTGTGATAATCAAAGTTATGTGAAGCTTTCTGTCAATCCAGTGTTTCATGAAAAAACTAAACATGTTGAGATCAAATACCACTATATCAGAGATATGGTATTGAGGAAAGCTATCTAGTTGAAGTACATTAGCACTAATGAGCAGACGACCGATATTCTCACCAAGCCCCTCTCTAGAGTAAAGTTTGTGTACTTTCGAGACAAGCTTGGAATTGTGGAGAATGAATCCCTAGCTGAGAGGGAGACTCAACTTCAATGATCTTCTATGATTTTCTTTAATGCATTTTTCTCTGTGAGAGAAATTTAAGGTGCAAGCCCTTGTTTAATGCATCTTTCTTTGTGAGAGAAATTTGAGGTGAAAGCCCTCGTTTACACCCTCTGGGAGTAGCCATGGTGAACGTCATGATGAGATGATGACATCATGTTGAGTGATTCCGTGATGGGCACTTGTGCACATATGCTTTGCCATATGTACATGGGAGTAGCCATGATGGTTGATATCACATTGAGTGACTGTGTGATGTGTTCCTTTCAACATATGGGTGTAGCCATTGTGGGTGTCATGTTAAGAAATTCCATGACTGTGTGTATCAGAAGTATTTCTCCCTAGCTAAGAGGGAGTGTTGATGTTGTAGCTTCGGGCTACATACTTCTACCTTGCATTGTATTCAATGAATTTCATATAGCCTAACAACTATTTATTTATTGCCATTATTTAAGTGAAGAGGCGCTTCACTTGGAAATTATGATACTTCATTTGGGCCAACTCTCCTTATAATTCACACCATTTATTTGTAAATTCATTTCATATGGTGGCCGACCTTGTTCATGAAGAGGTGCAACCTCTTCCTCACTTTGTATATATATGAGATCACTTCATTCCATCAAGGCATTGATTGCATTCATTCATTTCCATCATTCAAGTGCGAGTTCATAAGAGAAGTGCGAATAGTCCAAGAGCATATCGAAGCTTGTAAGGAGGTTGATATATTATCATCAAAAGAGTTGTATTATCTTCTAGAGATTGCATCATATTGGTGTTGTTGTTTGGCCTCATAATCGGCCTCATTGTAAAGGAGATTATTATTTTATATTCAATATATAAGTGATATATTGTTGTTGGGTTTTTCTCCCTCAAGTGGAGGGTTTTCCCAGGGTATATGTTGTGTCTATTTGTCTGAATTTGAATTGAAATTTTGTTTTTCTTATCTGATCATAAAACTAACACAAATTCCATTGGGAAAAGGTATTAAAGAATGTCAAATGCGAAGGGATTGTGTATTAATTCATGTGGCAAGTCCTTTTTGGAGGCAAATGGAAAATTGTTGAGTTGATTTTTGACCTCTCTAAGATTCATCATGATACTTTGTATTGATGGCTAGGGATTAGAGAGTGAAATGGAAATGTTAGTAATGGGTTGGATGTAAGTGGATTGTGAGAAATTAGTGGAGAATGGTATAATTGGTTGAGAATGAGGGATAAAATGTGTTAAATATGTGTAGGTGGAAGATGTATGTGGGGGTAGGGATTGTGATTGAGGGGACAATATGTAGAGTATGAAGTGAATTTGGATGACTTTAAGGCATGCTAAAGCTATATTTAGAGGGAGGAAAGAATTGAGAAGATGAAGAGGGAAATTTGGGGGTTGCAAGTGATAGGAAAGGACAATGGAAGAAGCATGCAAATGAGAAATAAGAGAAGCATCACAGGGAGAACTATTGTCCCTAACAACTTCACCAATGCATTTCAACATGTCCAAGCCATAAGATTTAATCTAAAGGAGTCACTGGATTTCATCAACTATGAATAGCTATTGTGAATCATCATCTAACTTATTTATGTTGTTTAAGAATTTTAATATAGTGACATCTCACCTTTCTTTCAAGTTTAAATTGGGAATTGTGATTAAAAGTCTCCTCCCATTAACAAAGTATCCTCTCATTAACATGAATAGAGGTGGCCATACTTTTACTGATACAAATATATAAAGAGGTGATCATGGTAATGGATTAATTTAACCTAGGGATTTTCCCAAGGAGAGTTAGATACCTTTGAATTTTCCTAAAAATGACTATCTAAAAAATAGTAGCCTTAAAAAGATAAGCTTAGTCAATAAATTTACACTATATCAAATCTAGAAATAGAATGTATGGAAGGATGCCGTACAGATAAGCTCTAGGTGGAATAAACTAGGTTTGGGTTCACTTATCTATATAAAGATATAAAATGCTAACATTGAAGCCTAGGGTATGAACTATCTTTATATAATATGATTTAAATTAAAAAAGTTAAAAATGAGAAGCTAGAGAGTAATAAAGAGTGCTTACTTATTTCAAATGATGTGTTGACGCACACCCTTTTGTTGTTGACTAGCATTTATATGATACAACAAACTTGTAACCCATGATAATAAAAAAACATTGTGGAGATCAAATATCATAAGGCAATGAAAGAAATCTACTAAATATTGTGTTATGCTATATGTGGTTGTGTCAAGAAACATGGTCTTAGATTGAAATATGGTGTGCAAATTTTTCCTTCTATTGTAGCCTAGTTTAGTATGAATGTAAACTACAAAGTTCAATGTGTTTTTTTAAATCTATACATAAATATTGGTTGTCCTAAGAAGCATAGTGGGCCCTCTCTTGATGTAAGATGTGAATAGCTTTGTTTGTATCAATAACAAATCAATCCCTTAGGAAGTTGATCTGCAATATCACAAACATTCCACATAAGAAATGCAAGATTAGAATGCTTCATGATGTAGAGATGATAGTTTAAAGTGATCTATAATCCAATATGTTACTAAAGAGATCTTGTTACTATAATTTCTATTTGATTCAAGATTGATGAAACACACACACTTATACTGAGAGAGGGGGTGAATCCATATAAGCCAATATTTTACCAATGTAAACATTAATAGTCACAATGAAGCAATCACAAAAATCCACACCCATAAGAAACACAATATTTTACATGGAAACCCTTACGAGAGAAAACCAAGACAAAATATTGTCTGTATAAAATCTTCTTACAAATTTCGTAGGCACCAACCTACTAGAGACACCGATCTCCACGACTAAGTACCAACCCAACAAGAGACACCAATCTCCTATAATGAGAGGCTCCAACTTCTCAATCTCCTCAATTAGGAGGTACCAACCTCCAAAGAAATAATATGACAATAATATGAAACTTCTTGGATCTACTCTAATTCTCTTTTATAAATCTTCTCATGACTTCATAAAAATTGTTTTAATATCTGCTTAGAAATCTACAATCTATCTACTCATAAATTTGTAATATAGTCTTAAATATTTCTTCTTAAAGTACTTTCATGATCTTGCTTTTAGATTTACTATAACTTTTATTTAAATATGATCCATATTCAAATGATATTCATTAATTGCTTGCCTTCAAATGAACTCCAAGATCTCCTTAAATAATTTTTCCAAGAGGGGAAACTTTATGAAGCTACACACACACACCTCAAATGGGCGCATCTCTTCTTTTTTAAATACACCCTTTCACCTTTTCCTTGGGCACCATAATAGGGATCGACCCCTATTTTAATTATATTTAATCAATTAGTCACATAAAAGTGTAATAGATGCCTCGAGAAGGATATTTCTTGACGTTTTTATATACATTATTAATAAATAATATATATTATATATGCTAGTTTATTTCTTTTACATCCCCAAAAGGGGCGCCAACCAAGGGGGGTCATAAATATTTATTTTATTTTAAATTTTATTCCAAATTTTACTCCAAAGTATGACCACCAACATTCAACCACGAACTCCTTCCTCAACCTTTGACATCAAAAGACAAATTTTCCAACAAAGATCCTCTACTAAATACTCAAGTCTATCTATAAATATAAGACCCTAGTCACTAAACTCAAGATTTTGGTGTACACGGTGACAAGATACAACTAAATTCTAGAATGGTGGGCTTAGGAGTGAGATATTAAAATTTTATATAAGACACACTAAGTTGCATCATGTGGCCCAATCCATGGACAAAGCCTTGTCATGCTATGTAGTCCCTAATAACAAGAAACTCAAAACAGTGAATCAACCTTGATTAAAGGAATATGAATGTTTTATAATAATATTAGGTAGGAGTTAGTTTGTGTGCCCTAAATTTAATTAAACACTATAACAATACATTTAAGACATGTACCTAAAATATAAAATATATATTTTTATCACTTAACATTTGGGTTGGTGGTTATTTCTTTATTTACAATAAAAAAAATTAAAAGTAGACAAATATTTTATATTTTCACAAGAATCTACCATGTTGTCATGATAAAGGAAAGTCTTACCCAATTCTTTTTTTAAATCAGATCAGTTGAAAAAATATAAATTATGTATTAATAAAATTTTAAATTATAAGATAGACAACTTTTATTCATTGAAAAACCTTTGCAAATCTATTCCATTTTTTTGACACTTCATTCTTTAATAGTTAGTATTACTTGTTTTGATTTTTGAGATTAAAATAATATTTTTTCAAATGAAAAAAACAATTACTTATCATTATTTAGCACTTACTATTAACTGTTTTGATTTTTGAGATAAAAATATTAGGAAAACATTGAAAATAAGCATTGCAATTAATATGTTGATAATGACAATAATTAACCAAAATCTTAGCATATCTAATCTTATTAAAATCAATATTGAAAATGTCAATGTGTGTGACATCAAATATTGCTTTAATGATTTCACTCATCTTGAAACTCACTTATAATGAATAAATAATTATTATGCATTTATAATGTATAATTTTTCTAATTAGTACTTATAAATTCAATTATAGACCTCATTTCAAACACATTTTAAGTACTAGTATTACTAACTTATATATCTTAATATTAATCTATATAATATACACCAATTTTTTAGGGTGATTTTTATAATTCCAAAAAACAAAAAAAACACAAAAGTAATATAATTAAACACTATAACAATATATTAATACTTTTGAGTACGATGGTTACATTTTAGATTTTCAGAAGGCCTTACCTTATTTTTTGGATGACAATAGGAAGTCTCAATTGGAATTGATGCGACCTAGGAGTCCACCTTTTGATGCAGTCAAGACTGGGGGTCTTATCAAACTACCCAATCTTGCAGCCTTAACATGCCATTCATTCCACATTAACATATAAATAGAAAAAGAATCCAAAACATAGCTTTATTTCAATGTTCATACTTCATACATGAAAATATGTAAGATTCAACATTGAATAAAATTCAAAAAAAAATATTAGCTTCTTAGACACATCTTGTCTACGAGTCTTCAAATCTTCATGTGTTCAAACCTTCTTGTCTTCACTCATCTTATGAAATTTGAATTTTCTCTTCATTATGTAGCTGTCTTGAACACCTACACCACACCTACAAAATCCTTTTTCTCTTCTTTTCCTCTTCGCTTCACAAGCTGATTTTCTACACTCTCTCTTGTGGAACTCTCACGAGCAACCTGCAAGTTTTTTCTCCAACCTTGCTACTGTTGATTATGGTGGGAAAGATCCTACAAACAGAGAGTATGAAGAAAGCATTAGGTGGAGGTGGACAATTTGATGTCGGTTGAACTCCACAAAAGGAGGAATGAAAGGAAGGTATAATTGGTGAGAGAAGTTAGCTCATAGTCTAAGGAATTTTGCACAAGGAGATGACAGTGAAGAGCAGATTTGGTGGAGGAATATGACACATGTTCCAGCCAAGTGTTGGAAGAAAAGAATGAAGAAAGTTTGCAGGGTATCATTCATTATCGCAAGAGATGGGTTCTTGTGAACCACTACTCATGAAACATGGGTCAAACTACACGGTTGAATCTTGATAGCAATATCATAATTTGACATGCTGTGGAAAATACTTCCTACTTATCTAATTGGTTGTTTTCACTCTGATTTAAATGCTCAGACTGGCAAAAAGCAATCCTAAATCATTCTTCACAGTTGGTAATTTTCCACGTCTAATCCCTTCTTTGCATTTGCACTTTTTGTTGTTGTTGTTGTTCGGTTTAATCATTTGAAAATTGCAAGCGATTGCAAGGTTGAAGTCGAAGAAAATGCAGAATATGAAGGCGGCAAAGATAAGCTACACATATCGTTTGACGCTGCTGCCAAGATCAAAATTTCAGGTGCACTAAAATAGATTGCTATTTTTCAAACATTTTTGTTGAATTGCATTTTCAGTACATGTGATGGGCTGCATGGTGAAATTGTAACAGTGGAAAGCCTAGGAGGTACTCAACCAGAAGATCACATAAACAGGAACTGTTCAATATGCGAATTAGACGTATTCCCGAATCTTGCTTTTGACCAAAGGCATAATTAGCTTGGTTAATTTAGTTATTTGTAAAGCCCACAAGGGATGTTTTGAGGTTTCTGGATATTTTTTTAGAGTTTGTTAATTGTTGGGTATGGAGCTGGGTGGCTTTGTTCACGAGCTTTGTGTTGGGTGAATTCACATTTTATGGCAAACTAAAATTCAACCTTCCATCCCCATTCCCTATCCCCTTATGTCAGTTCATCCTTTTGTTTTTAGTTATGCCGCTATATTGCACCAAGAATCAGAAAGACACAATTGGAAACTCTATAAAGATGCACGAAGAAATGTGTACTGCTAAAGTCATAAACTCTGTGGAGGGTTAGAATTGTCCAACACCTGTTCAAAGAATTTAGGGAGAATTTTCACAAATGGCAGTATGAATTTTTTGAAAAATTGTATACAAGAGTCGGAGATTTGGTGTTTCATGAGGACCTTTTTACTAGAAAATGTCTCCAAAATTTAAGAAAAATGTTGTGAGCCATTGCTTAACTTCCTTTTAAAAGACCCATAATAATTTATAAATGATAATTAGAGATTATTGTAGTTTTAAATTCCTCCTAATAGCAATCATAAATATGCTAGCATGAATGTCATTTAAATGCTCTTTACAACAATAGAAGCTGACTTTTTAACTAATGCTTATCGTTCCTAATTCGCATTAAAAGTATTGTTGTAGAAATGAAAATAAACAACACTTTATCAAAAGATGGTTTATTTAATCTAGTATGTTTTTACTATACTACACAATTCTGGTTTTCATGTTATGTAACAGTAAGACATTGAATAACTCAGATCTATGCTGAATACAATAACACAAGAGTTGAAACGAAATTGCTATTGAAAAGGAACTAGAATAGGGTAAGAGGAATAGGGTAAGAGGATGCGTTCCTTTTTCTTGTTTGGTGCCAATTTGGAGGTGACAAATGATTGAAGGAACTACTAGGAAGTGTTCTGGAGGCATACAAGGATTATGGAATTTGTATCTAACAAGGACATTTTGCCAAATGTGTAGGTGATCCTCTCTGGGTGCTATCGACCTGCAATAGATGGCTGTGTCACTCACTTGTGTGCCTCTTTGTCTCTTTCGAGTTGATTGCAAAATTTTTCCTTTGACTGTGATCCCTGCAAATTTTGAAGAAATGTTGGCGGAGACATAGATAAACCTGTCAAAGTTTGAATGGAGAAAAATGAGGTCTTGTTTTTGGAACTTGCCTCAGTCAAGGCCCTGCTTGGTAAGTTTCAGCCTTCAAGTATTGGAATAGTTCTGATGTGTGCTTCTTATGTAGCAATGGTGAACGTGATGAGTGCAAGAGGGAAAATGGAAATCCTAGGGGGCTTTCCAAATAAATGTTGGTGCGTGTACTGAAGGAGGAATATGGGTGATGAAAGATCACAAGGTGTGCTAAGGGTTTGACAATGAAGCTCCTTGGAATGGCTGATCTGTAACAGTGGAGGTTTGGCAATAAAGATTCATACAACTTAGTATTTGAAAGTTGGAGGAATGGGGGAGTGAAAATGAAATAGCATATGCAAGAGAATAGAAGAGGGTGAGAGAGTAGAACTGAGAGAGTCGAGAGAAGGCAATGAATTTTCAAGTCTGCTCTTCAACAGAGTTTCTGCAATGTGTGCTAGTCTGCAATGGAGGAATTTGAAATTTGATAGGAATAAAAATTAGCATGAGGTATCTAGAGAGCAAAGGAGTGTGTGAGGGCAAGAAGAGCCAAGAAGAGGACAAGCACAAGAAGAAAGCGAAATGGGTCTTGATTGTGTCTGAGGTTAACTGGCACCAAAATGACTGCAAAACATAGAGTGTGAAGTGCAAAGCAAGCAATTTTCGTCTCTATAATAGTATGCTAAAAACAATTGCAAATAGTAGATTGGTTTTAACATCCTTTGGTTGTTTTACATATAAACAAGGAGGCAGTATCCAGCCACATCAAAGGCTCAAGTAGGAAAAGTAAAACACAAGCTTAAAAGTTCCTTAGTTCAAACCTCAAGCTTGTTACCCTTGGTTTTTGCAAATAGGGTAACACCTTGAATTGCTCTATTTAGGGGAAATTAGAGGATGTTTATAGCTTTGGGTTTTACATAAGTCAATCTTGGGTGATTAGTGATATTTGGGTACATGACTTTAGCATGCATGTGCTTTCTAGATATAATTGCCATTTCATTCATTCTCATGGTTATGCCATTTTCATGGGATCTTGTATCAAAGAAAGGTATGCAGAAATAGTTGTGGTTCATAAAATTGTTCTTGTTGTGGTCAGACTTTGTGGATTACAGTGATCCACAATGTTCATTGGCTTTGTTGCCCAATGGATAAAGCACTAGAATAGAATTATGCTTCAACAGTTGATCTTTATGTATCATCAAGTGACTTAGGGGTCTTATATCACATTAAATTGGTCAACTATATCTAGGCCATAGGGAACTCCTTTTATATACCTGGTGTCATCAAAAGGATCAAGTTATATTTGCCTTTGCACAAAATATATTTATTTGTCTTTTTAGAATTAATAAGGTATTAAAGTGTGAACATATGAGGACATGCAAAAATTGTATTTTGTAGTTAAGGTTGTGTTTGGATAAGAAGATGGAAAATATGATGCAATATCATCCACTACATACAAGGAAAAAGCAAAAGTGAGGAGTAATTAGGTTAAAAGTAGGAAACCAGATTTATTTCTAGTCATAAGATAGTCCTGCAAGGTTCCAAAATTGTGTTTAACTTTTAGTCTTTTTATGAACTTTATAAATAAGTAATAGGTAATAGTGAATTTTGTTACGCTAGGTACAATGTTTCATTGTTCAACCCTATGTGCAACCTTGTGTAAATGATGAATTTTTTTATGTTTATGCAATTTTTCATTGTTCAATTTCATTTGTAATTTTGTTCAATAGACAGTGTGAGACTTGAGCCTGAAACAAGTCTCACGTCTGCGAACCATTGTTGAGTCATCAAAAAACAAGTTTTAGCTGTCATATAATGGTAAACTAGTTGTCATTGAATGGTAAAAGCCTCCAAAATATCAGGTGAAAGCCTCTAAAATCTCACTTATCACGTAAAAGCCAGATAAATATTGATTTTCCAACTGGATGAAAACATTCTATTTCCATTGCAATGTTTTTTGTCAATTTGATGGCAACTTTTGTTTTTCATTTGCATTGCTCTATGTTTTAAATATGCATGCAAAATTGCAAATATTTCAAAATTAGATAATACTTAATTTCTTTAAGGAAAAATCTAGATTTGGCTAAGTTTATTTCATTCCATTATTTAGCACTTATTATTAATTGTTTAATCCAACCACCCACAACTAGAATTTGCAGCACATGGCATCCATACACACTCATAAACAAACACATACTCTCTGACATATTAACATACATATAGTTTTCTATCGACGCAATCCTTGAACCTCCTTTAGATGCAGGTGCTAGTGATATTATTTAACAAGATATTTGAAAGGAAAAATTCTTCGATTAAGGGAGGCAGTAATGTCAACACAGCATAAAGAATATTAACATAAAGGAAAAATTCTTCGATTAAGGGAGGCAGTAATGTCAACATAGCATAAAGAATATTAACATGGTAGTAATCCAACCACCTACAACTAGAATTTGCAGCACATGGCATCCATACACACCCATAAACAAACACGTACTCTCTGACATATTAACATACATATAGTTTCCTATCGACGCAATCCTTGAACCTCCTTTAGATGTAGGTGCTAGTGATATTATTCAACAAGATATTTGAAAGGAAAAATTCTTCGATTAAGGGAGGCAGTAATGTCAACACAGCATAAAGAATATTAACATAAAGAAAAAATTCTTCGATTAAGAGAGGCAGTAATGTAAACACAACATAAAGAATATTAACATGACAGTAATCCAACCACCTACAACTAGAATCTGCAGCACATGACATCCATACACACCCATAAACAAACACAAACTCTGACATATTAACATACATATAATTTTCTATCCACGTAATCCTTCAACCTCCTTCAACCTCCTTTAGATGCAAGTGCTAGTAAAACCAGATATCTGAAAGGACTTCGATTAAGGGAGGCAGTAATGTCAACACAGCATAAAGAAGAATTTGACACCAAAAGCAGTGAAGGCCAAGCGCCTTATATTCAGCGCTATTAATGCAGGTATAGAAGAATAGAAGATGGGAGAAAACGAAAAGGCAGCAGATTGGAGGGGTCACGCGGTGAAGTTGAGGGGGCGCAATATGGAGCAAAGAAGGTTTTTGATAATAAAAAAAAAAAAAAAACAGCTGGACAGCCAACCATGAAAGGGGGCGGCAGCAAGTGTTGAGAACGAGCAGATTAACTAATGCCCAGGCCACGCCATAAGAGGGAAAAGTTAAGAATGTAGAAAGAGGCTGCGAATGTCAGATGTTAGGCAGCCATTGAAGAGAAACAAGGGAATGCATATATAGGCGCGTAGTATGAGGAGGATCTCTGTTTAAATCTGGATTAAAATGTTCAGATAAAGAGAGGATAGCTGCACAGAATAGAGAGAAGCCCGGTATATCAAATACATGCAAATAGATTAAAAATTGGATGCAAATTAAGCAATCTAGGCGCACGCAGGTTAAAGGAGGAGGCTTTGACATTTAAAAAGGAAGGAAACAATGGTGCCGGTCGCACCACAGAGAAGGATGGATATGAGTTTGCTGGCTGCGTGGGAGTGAAATGCAGGGCTGAGTAAGTATAATGAATGCTTACAAACAAACTTAAATAAATGCAAAGTGAAGATATGACCAAGGCAGCGTAGAAGATTGAAAGGGAAATTGTGCATGAGTTTAAGTTTTAAATTGAATGATTTAAGTGCTCAGAGAAAGGTCAGCTGCGGAGAAGTGTGTGGGGTCGCATAGGAGCAAGGGAATAGATTGATAAGAGAAATGTGTGCAGAGGTGTAAAAAGGGCGTGCCACTTAGTTGGCAGATTGGAAACTTCAGAGGAGGCAAGGGAAAATACAGAGGAGACAATGGAGGTTGTGCGTGAGCCGAGTTAAGAGAAAGAGTCCAGAGAAGGTCAATTGTAAATAATAAATTTGCAATTTGAAGTAGCTATGTGATTGTTTTAAATAAAAGAAAATTGTTGTTATTTGTTGCAATCTTTGTGTTTTGAAATTTGAATGTTGGATTAAGGCAGAGCTTTGCCTGTGATTTTGTATTTGTGAATGGTTGTTGGACAGAGGGGAGTGCTCTTGCGTCAGCTTTGAAGAATCTTATCGAGAGTATTTGTCGTTTCTCTGATAGAATCTAAGAAAAAACCTTCAAATATGAGATTAGAAACACCTAACTCAGAAGATAAGTGACTTCAATTCCTATATTTGATGGGCTTTGTAAATTGATAGCTTGAGCTTGCTGGCCTGCTTTTTCCACCTATCTAGAAATGTGGAGAACTTTAAGTAGCAGCTCTTTTAGTTTATTTTATTTTGTGTCAAGGTTTAATCTTTCTTCGCAACCATCCTTAGTAATTTGCTTCATATAAAGTGTCAGTCTCTCTGCTTTTCTTGAAAATGGCTTGCAATACAATTGCAGTAAGTTGCCATGACCTCTATTCATGCTATAAGGCAAACCATACTGCTGCTTCTCAAGAATGTTTTAGCCTAAAGACTGGTTTATCTGTTCCATACAGAGGTTTGCATGGATCACTAAATTCACCAACATTGGGGTTGTCGTCTTACTATAAAAATGGCTATAACAAAGGCCTTCACAGCTATTTGAAAAATGGTCCATTGCCTTATAAGTATTCACTGGCATGCCCATTTTGTGCTGCTTCTTCTTCTTTTTATAATGGCAACATAGATTATCAAACCCAAATGAAAAATGGGTTATTGCCATATATATAAGCATTTTGCACCATCTCCATACCAGAAAACAATGGCCCAGTTGGTTGATTTGGCTGAAACATTCGAGGACAAGAGTGTCTTTGATTTTAAAGAATACATGAAGTCCAAGACCGTGGCAGTGAATGAGGCATTGGATAAAGCAATCCCACTTAGCCATCCTAAAAGGATGAATGAATCCATGAGGTACTCTCTTCTTGCAGGAGGAAAGAGAGTAAGGCCTATTATTTGTATTACAGCATGTAAGCTTGTGGGAGGAACACAAGATCTGGCCATGCCAGCTGCATGTGCAATGGAGATGGCCAATACAAGCTCAATTATACATGATGATCTGCCTTGTATAGACAATGATGACTTAAGAAGAGGAAAGCCCTCAAATCACAAAGTATTTGGTGAATCCATTGCTGTTCTTGCAGGGTCTGCCCTGCTCGAACTGTCATTTGAGCATATTGCAGTTTTTACAAGCAAGAGTGTAGACTGTTCTAGGATTTTGAGGGTTATATCTGAA
Source organism: Sequoia sempervirens (assembly GCA_007258455.2). Classification (NCBI taxonomy): domain Eukaryota; kingdom Viridiplantae; phylum Streptophyta; class Pinopsida; order Cupressales; family Cupressaceae; genus Sequoia; species Sequoia sempervirens. The sequence goes on from VDFB02193867.1 coordinate 459,425,179, forward strand.
TTGGGTCTGGCAGTAGGCTCTCGGGGAGGTGCATGAAGACAGGTTGTTGATACTATAAGTGAAGGGAATGGCTCTATTGGTTTGGAAACTCTTAAATGGATTCATGTCCACAAGACTGCTATGTTGTTACAGTGCTCTGTTGTTTGTGGAGCAATAATTGGAGGTGGATCAGAGGAGGAGATTGAGAGGACTAGGATGTATGCTCATTATGTGGGTCTTCTGTTTCAGGTTGTTGATGACATACTTGATGCTACAAGATCATCACAAGAATTAGGTAAGACTGCAGGCAAGGATTTGTCTGCTGACAAGGCCACTTACCCCAAGCTGATGGGTTTAGAAAAGGCTAAGGAATATTGTGCTGATTTGCTGAAGAGAGCTAAGGATGAGCTGTCTTGCTTTGATGCTGTGAAGGCTGCATCTCTGATGGCTCTTGCAGATTACATTGCATACAGACAAAACTAAAACCAGATGCTCGTTTTGCATTCCACTGGTTTTTCAAAGGGCGTCAGCTCAGTATTAAATATTAAATGGGTTTTTATTTGTTGAAATCTTTTTCTTTAGTCTAAGGAGTTGAGATCAAGTGGTTAAAGTGTTGAATTTTTATCGTGGAGATAAAGTTAAAATCCCAAAGTGACATCTCAGGTAGAGTTTTAAGTGGTGATTCTTGGTCTTTAACTGCTTGACCTCTAATAGAACCTTTGAAGTTTTTACTCTTAGAAAACTAGGTATTGTGTGATGTTAGTTTATAGTTGCAATAGTGAAAATTTGCATACTCATGTCCCTTTTCCTTATTTTTTCGGCTCACTTTGACTAGAGTGTTCTAAATGTAATAATTAGTTTATGGTTGGTATATTCTTTTATAAATTCAGCTTATTAATATCTAAGTTGGTGCTCTTAAAGAGTTAACTGTTGTGTGATGTTAGTTTATAGTTGTAATGGTGAAAATTGCATACCCGTGTCCTTTTCTTTTATATTTTGGGCTCACTTTGATTAGAGTGTCCTAAATGTAATACTTAGTTTACAAATGACAAATTCTTGCAGGAATTTGGCTCATGACATCATACATCCCAGTCTCCACATAAATAGCCCCCAAATTTGCATTCCTCATCGCTAAACCTATTTTTCATCAAGCTAGATCAGATTCATGGATGCAAACTTGAATAAGTCATTTCCATTGTTATAAATTTGATCTGTAACTTTTCCAAATTTCCAATTTAGATTTGTTGTCTAACAAACCATATCACTAATTGTGAGCCAACCTAGTGCACATTTGGTTGATTTGTGGGTTTGGTTCTTGCAATTAAAGATAATTATTCATTCATTTGAAAATAACCTAGGAATTAATTGAGATGTGCAAAGGAAATAAAAAAATAATTTAGCACATAATTAGAGTATTTATTAAAGCACATCATCCTATGTTCATTGCACAATTGCTTATTGTCTTTGAATGTTCAATTATAGCCATAAAAATAGTCTGCTACAAATCTAACTGAGGAGAACATGACCCTCACATTTAGTAGATTCCCCAAGGTATTTATAAACATCACCAGTCCTTATAAGCATACATACATAAAAAAATTAACGTGAGTGAGATTCAACCAGCTTTGAATTACGAAATCATTCTTATGAGTTACATTATTACTTTCACACATTAGACCAGGTCCACACAAATGGAGATCACCTCCACACTCACTAATGTAATCTTTGACAATACAATTGTAGAGAAGGGGGATTCGATATTCACGGGTTCTCTTCATTCAAAGAGCCTCATAGGGTGAACTGCCCTAAACTACCTCAAAGAACAGTGTGAGAGTTCTAGAATCAGAAAGAGCAGATCATAGAGATTCTCTAGATGAACTGACAAGCTTTCGGCCAAAAGACGTTAGCGCAGGATAAGGATGATAGCGTGGCGCGTTGGCATCTCATACGGACCAGAAAGTGAGTTTATCACAGAAAATGACAAAGTAGCTACTTCTACTCTAATTGCTAAGAAATATTAGAACATGAGAAAGCAATAGAATATAACAGAACTAAAATAGAGTGAAGTAGAAATGACAAGGGTAAGGAGAAGAAAGGAAATGCTCACAACCACACAAGTGATGAAGCCTCCAACATGTTAATGTCTTCAATACCTGCATGTGTAAGATCTGGAGAAAGTGTTGGGGCTATATAGGGGTTTGCCTTAGTGAAATCCTTGTTTTGGTGTTCCTACCTCCATTGACAGACAAATATATAGAGAGAAATGAATCGAAATGGACAAAGCACGTGGTGAAAGCAAAACCCGCTTTAGGAGTAGAACCCACACCACCAAGTATGAGTGATAAAAGCAAACCCCGCTCCAGAAGGAGAATTCATATCACGAAGTAAAGATGCAATAGATAGGGGATATGGAATCCCAAGATGCTCACAAGCACAAGACAAGGGAGATGTAGCTGCAAGGCTTAAGGAAACCAAAGAGGGAGAGCAAGGACAAAAGAGAGGGTTGTGAAAGCCAAGATAGCTGCAAAGAGTGTTGTGAGAACGTGAGAGTGCTTGACGCTGTTGTAACAAGCTGTATGGAGTTGTGCAAGAAAGATAACAATATCAAGAGAGGAGGAAAAGGCAGGAGCCAAAGCTAGAGAGGAGCTAGAAAGATTCAAAGAGAGCAAATGAGGTGAAAAGATAACATTTAAAGTGAGAAGAGAAGGAAAAAGAAGCTTCTTGGGTGGTTACAAGGAATCCCAAGCCGTTACCATTGACAAAAGTAGATGACAAGTGGCAAGCATGCTTGGAAATGGTCATTTGAACATTGAAACATCACGAGACTCTAGCGTAGCGCAAAGACGTCTACGTGGCATGCTAATGTCCGGACACATCACGCTACAAAACAACACGAACGAGAAAATCACAAGGTTCGATGCAAAGTTGACACGCAAGGGTAGCTGCTGAAAATGGGTGTTGAGCATCCTGAGAAGGGAAAAAGGCTGATGTAGGGGCTAAAATGAGCCTACTCAAGATGCTAAAGGAGTGGACACTAAAGCGGATACAAGAATGTGAAATTGCAAGGGGTGCAATTTGACGACATTACATTTTTCCCCCACTTTAGCGGGCATATGAATCTATGCTAATATGCATGCTAAAGGAATTCTACTAAACATAAATAACATCACAATGCCAAAAGGATACTATAGAGGAAGCAAATAACTCTTCGAACCAAGGAAGCATGCCCCTAGGCTAAAGACCTGTAAAACAAATGCATTAGACAAAAGAAACCTGCACGAGACAACAATATTAGAACACAAAAAACTAAAAGATTTGAGTCAACAAAGTGAAAGAGACCTCAATGTAGAAGGTTGTCTCATGACTATGCATTGTCCCCAAATTAAGAAATCACACATAGAAGAATTCTAAAATGAAGAGAAGATTGTAAGGATTGATTGCTTCAAGAGAAGAATACATCCAAAAGATAGGAAAGCAACTGATGTCGAAGAGAGAAAGAGCATATATTCAGGATGAAGATGTAGATCTTCAATCCAGTATATACAATTGGGAAGAGAAGAGAGAAAATAAAGGCTCAATAAGAGAGCAAGAAGGAGGAATGAAAATTCCAAGAGAGATGGCTCCACAGGTCCTCGGACTCAAAGAGAGTTTGAACAAAGTGTACCGAAGGCCCGCAGACCAACGATGGACAAATCCTGCAGGATGAAAACATCTTACAGGACCACAAACCTACAAGGAGGCAGCCCCCAAGATCTCTCGCATGAAGGAAGCCAAGAGAAAAAAGCGCTTTACAAGCTCGCAGACTTGCAAGGAGGCATCCCCCAAGATCTCTCACATGGAGGAAACCAAGATGAAAGCTCCTTATAGGCCCGCAGACGTGCAAGGAGGCATCCCCCAAGATCTCTCACATGGAGGAAACCCAAAAAAGGGGACTTCATAGAGTCGAATTGGAAAGTGGCTTTACAGGCGCACTTGCAAAGTGACATGTTTACCCGAAGATAAAGTAAGTCTGAAAACAAAGCGGCCACGTAGGCAGTCAAGCGGACAGTCATGCAGACCATCAACAAATTGGAAGGCTTTCAAAGGGGTCCCTCGAGAACCCTTCAAAAGAAGAGGGGTCCACTCAAGGGACGCATTGTTTGAAAAGCGAGGTCTAGTCAAGCTACCCCCAGGCTAGACACAAATGATTTCATTAAAGAGAAAAGCTTTCAAAGGGGGTCCTTTGGGAACCCTTCAAAAGAGAAAAGGGTCCCACTCAAGGGACGCTTCATTTGAAAGATATAGAGAAGAGATGGGGTCCTTAGAAGGACACACATCTCCAAAACAAGTTATCACTGCCCCCAACATACAGGGGAGGAGAACCACACAAGATACTTAGAACATGCAGGATAAAGGTAGACCTCGATATCACTTGTCATGTGAAGAGACAATAGGTGCATCAACACATAAATGAGTGATGGCACCTGAATCATGAAGTTGTTGCATTTTATCTTTCAAGGCCTTACATTCACTAGTGGAATGGTTGAGCACTTGATGGTATGCATAGAAAGAATGTTTTTCTTTATCGTGTTTGTGAAATATCTTAGGAGGAGGAAGAGTAATCAAATGGGCTTTTAGAAGCTGCAACAAAATATACTCTTGCTCAGATAAAGGATGAGGAGCAGGAAGAAACCCTTTCCCTTGTGGAGAAAAGCTTGATTGCTCACAAGAAGAAGGCACGAAGATAGCAGACAATGGAGGACCTACATAGAGAGAATTATTCTAGCAATGGGGATCACACTCTTCTATGTCACTATCATCTTTATTAACAGGACTACCAACATTAACCTCCTTAACATAAGTGTGATCATCTTTCTCAGAAGGAGGATCAACACTAAGAACATTACAATTTGCATTCACCTTATCCCGTGATACAGAAGAATGATCATCTTTGATAGCGGGTTTAGATGATGTTATCAGAAGAGCTAAGTGGATCAGGTTGACTTTATATTCCCCACTGAAGGAGTCTGTATAGTCTAAGGAACCCTAATCATCACCAAGACATGCATTCTTTTGAGAAGAGGTACAAGGAATAGTCTTAAGATTTCTTTCTTCAGAAGGATCTCCTTTAGGGACATCTATCTCAAGAGTATCCTTTGTAGTGGGTATTGTTGGAGTAAACATCAAAACATTGGAAGACACTGAATGGATAAGAGTAGGCACAACAGAAACCTGACCCAACATCTTCCATTTCACATAAGTGCATAGCCTCAGGGTCAGCCTTGACTGTGACCACTTGATTATTGCAAATGAACTTAATAGTTTTATGCAAGGTAGATGGGACTGCACCCATAGCATGAATCCGTGGTCTACCAAGAAGAAGGTTGGATGGTAATTTTTTGACATAACATATACAAGGGTAGGTACGGTAACGGGTCCCAACCTCAAAGGAAAGACTATCGTGCCTAGGGCTTGTCGACCAACATTATTGAACCCACGAATGTCAACAAAAGAATTATTAAGGGAGGATGAATCAATATTAATATTAGACAATAGATCAATGCTGCATACATTGAGCACCGAACCAACATCAACAAGAGTACGTCTAATGTCAATATTATTAATGTTAACTATAATCATTAGAGGGTCCTCTTGCTTCTGTACTTCCAGAGATGGAAGTTCTTGTGGATAGAATGTAATTTTTGGTGAATCCACATGAATATAAGCTATCAATACATCAACATCTACCGGTCTAGCAAAAGAAGGCAAGAGGATCTTTTGCAAGGCTTCCTGAAGCATACCTTGATAAACTGGAGTAGACTGAAGCAAGTCCCATGGTGAGATCTTAGCCGAAGTAACTTGGAGTTGCTTGACAAGATCACAATCACTAGGTGCTTTAGATGTAGGTTTACGAGCTTGAAGAAGGTTTGGTTGTTTACTAATTCTATTCTTATAAGTATGGGCTACCACTCTATAAGAGGGAGCCTTAGAACGATTAGGAGAATCACTATCAGATGGAACACCATTAATAGAACAAATCCTTTTAGGAGGACTTGTAGTACCCCTCCATTTTGCTGTTTTCTGATAGTATGTTTCACTTTGATAGACCCTGATACCTTGTTTTGATGTATTTGATCGCTGACTATAAAGCGATGGTGGATTTATTTTATGATGTGATGATACACTGTTTGATGGTGATTATTTCTGACATGCCTTATGTTAGCATAGATGTTTACATGAGATGTTATTGCTATATATGTTCATGGTAGATTATTTGATGTTTATTTTGTCAGTTTGATGTGATATTGTATTGGTGAGGAGGACGAAGTTGCATCACTCGATTGCGAGTGCCCTGTGATTTCCGTGATTTTCTCCTCACGGTGTGTTTGAATCATGAATTATATATATATATATATATGTTATATGTCTGATTGTAGGATTGCAGGTACATGACATTGACTCCACCTGGCTTCACAGATCTAAGCGTGTCTAGACTCAACTATAATATTGATTGGGAGGTAGTAACGAGGTTTTTCCTAGTCTAGTCTCAAACCCAGTCACAGTATGTCGTCAGTTTAGGTCGGTATTTTTGGTTGTTTCATCTGTGTCTGTCTTAATTATTTGTTATGAAAGGTTTATTTTGTGATTTTAATGGTAGATTAATGTTCCTTTTAATTTAATGCTTATTTATATTAATATTAAATATTGTAGATAAAGCTTCATATTTTATTTAATTAATTAAATTAGTTTATTGGTAAAATAATTTAATCATTGTGATTAAAGTTATTTTATTAAATAAATAAATTAATTGATTAAATTACTTTTATTGAGAGAATGGATTAAATATTATTTAATGTTTTTGAGTGAATGAGAATTTTAAATTTGTTTAAAGAAAATGAAATTAGTTTTTGAATTGTAAATTCTTTAAAATGAAATAAATTCTTGATAAATGATAGAAGAAAATATCTGTGAGTTTGTTAGAAGATATTTTCTTGATTTTGCCATGTGTGTTAGTTGAATTAAATGTAAAATTCTTGTTGGGGATTTTCTTGGAGAGAATATTGCCAGATCTCGGAAGGCAAGAAAACACTTCACGAAAAAGAGAAAAGAACAGAGAATTGTTGGAAAAAAATATTGTAATCTTTTTGGGTTTTGATTTAAAATTTCTGGAAGAAGTTCTCGGGTTGATGTTTGTTCAGTAATTTGTATTCTTCTGGAAAGTGGGGATTTGAAAAGAGCTTTGGAAGTTGCACGCAGCAGGCAAAGTTTCCTTCAGCAGTCAATTTTTCAAGCTACAGCAATAAAGGTTCTTTCCTATTTATTTAGTTTATTGTCTTTTGAAAAGATTGCATGTATAAAGAATTAATTTTGTGGAAGTTTTGTGAAAATTTGTTAAATAAAAGATTGCCTATAGAATAAATTTTTATTGAAGCCTCTTTTCTTCTCGGTGAAATTTTATTGAAAATATTTATGTAGAAATTTGTTACCTCTCTCTGAAAAATTTCAAAACAAAAATTTTATAGTAAAATCAGAGAGCAACCAGAGGATATTGTAAAACAATAGAAAAGATTCAAAACAAAATAGAAGAAATATCTTTAGATGGGTAAAAGAAATTGATTGATTAGATTGAGGAAATGGAAACCTCTGTTATAAACTTTGTTAAATGTTTCCTGTAGAAAAGATTTTGAGAAATTAAACTTTGAAGGAAATCTTCTGTTACGGAAAATGAAACCCTCAATCAAGATTGATAAATTGAAAACCTCTGTATAATTTATTGATAAATTGAGAACCTCTATATATTTTTTGAATAAAATTTTCCTATAGAAAATTCTCTATTAAAATTTGCTCTTCCCAAACAATCTTTCTTATATATATATATATATATATATATATATATATATATATATATATATATAAAATATGCTTCTGAATCTATGTAAAGTATTCATTAAAATTTTATTTAAGATTAAACAAATCGAAAATCGTCGGGCGAATTAGATCTTAATTTTTTTTTTAAATATAAGAAATCGTCACTTGGGCGAAACCCGTCACGGAAATTATATAAAAATAAATAAATAAAAAAATCTTTTGTTTATGAGGGAGGCGCAGGGGGCTATTCCCCCCACAGTCGTCCCCCATAAGGGAATGGCTGTGAGGGCAGCGCCCATGGAGGGTTCGACTGTGTGAGCAGCCGACCGCCCCTGCCCCTTTGATACAAAACTTTATTTTTAATTTAATATTTGTTTTATATTAAATTTATAATATGTATATATTATTTATATAATATATATTAATTTTAATATATTTTATATATATAATATATATATTGTATATTTATATATTCATAAAATTTATAATTAGTTAAAAAAAAATGTGGATAAATTTATTTTAGTTAAAAAAAAAAAACATATATATATATATATAATTAAATAAATATTCAATTATAATGATTTGAATATTCATTTATTTAAATATATATTATATTGTTTATTAGTGTATGAAAATCATAATTGGTTACTTTTATAATGAAATGTATTATGTAGAGAAATTAAAATTTCATTATAATACATGATTAAGGAATTGGGAAAATATTAGTTTTGATTTTCATATTGAATGGAAGATGAGTTATATTTAAGTTGAATAATTTCATGCTTTAAATTATTGATTTAATTGGATTTAGTAAATCCTAATATTTTTTTATTTTTTTTATGCCTAAATTGCTTTAAGTGGTTTTTACTCTTATTGGGCATATTGAGGATTATATAGGTTAATAAGTCTTCCAAATATAGTTTCTTCATGAGGGAATTGTTTTCATGATGGTTTTATATTTTGAGTAAACTAGGGTAGTGCACAAGGTTCTATTTGGTTTTAGACACCTGGTTCTATGAACAGGTTGTGATGTCCATTGTTATATGATTGAGTTTTGATGTTAGTTTATGTGCACCTTGTCTACCTTAGTTAGTGGAATTAGATTCCTTATGTTATTTTTAGGGGAGTGGCTCTTTATGAGGGCCGACACACAAAGTGGTGCCAGAGTAACTCATGTAGAGTTAATTAATTAGTGAAAACTAAATCAACACATTAGATAGTCTAAATTTTTTAACTAGATTAATTATGTCTCACTCATGAACTGAAGGGCTAGTTCAGACTTGGGGATGAGTCGAGAAGGCTTGGAATGGAAAAATCGGTATCTAGTCATTATGTAAGATATTTGATTCCACGACAGATTGCATGAGGGGCCGGGTTTCGTAAGAGGTTACCAGCGAAACCCAAGATGGGGGTCGAAACCTAGGAAGATTCTCCTGGGTAACATATGCAACATTGTGATGACACTCCACCTATAATAACAATATCCTTGTGAACTTAGTATATTTGATCATTCTGTTCTGGAAGCAATGTAACCATTAAGTTAAGTTTGTACTTTTATAGTTTTGTCTTTGGGCTCATCTATGTCTAGGGTTTGTAGGTTATGTCTAGGGAACCTTTTTACTATCTCCTAGCACAAGAGGTGTACCTATAGGTACCACATGGTTGGGTGGAACGTGCACCTTACACCGTTGGGTCCCCAGTTCATGTTCGTGGAAACAAGTACTTCTTGGATGGAGAGCTCGTATGTGGATAAATGTACTATCTTATTTGTATCAGTGGAAACCTTATTCTTGTATCACTCCTCAATTGTAATTGAGGAGAAACTTTTGTAATATGTAATTGTACATTTTTATATGACCTACCTCATTTGGAAATGAGTATTGTAAATGTTATTATAATCGCAATATAAAGAGAGAATCATATTTGTACTTTATATCTTTAATGATGTATTTTATTTGTTAATGAGTGTATGCTTTTAAGTTTACAAAAATTAAACACATGCTATGTTAATTACTTTTGTCATCTATGGGATTTACATGTAGTGTATCGTCACGTATCTTAGGGAATGTTTGCATTAATAAAGTTCATGTTTACACTTTTTTTAAAAAAAATTATTGCACTATTGTAGTCAATGCAACATTCTTTAGGTTACTAGATGGGGCATTACAAGACTCGCTGGAGTCAAATAAATAATAGGTCTCTTAGGCCTTTGAGGCGCAATAGAGACATAGATTACATTTACAGAAAAATCACAACTAGTAGAATTATTTGAAGTCATATTTTCAAAATCGATCCAAAGAGGATCAAATGTGGAAGTGGGTTCATCATTCGCTAATGCATCATCTCTAGAAGAGAGTGCATCAGAACAAAGATGAGATTCATCACTCACCAATGCAACATCTCTAGAAGAGAGTACATTGGGATGAAGAGGAGGTTCATCATTCACAAATGCAACGTCTCTAGGAGAGAGTGCATTGGAATGAAGGGAAGGTAGAGTAATATTAAGAAAGGTATCAATGATTTCATCTTCTTGCAACAAGATATCCTTCAAAGCAAGAGGAATCTCATGAGAAGGCTCAAAGATACAAAGTGACATGGGCAAAGCCAAGTCACTATCACATGCATGAAATGGAACATCATTAAAATTTTGAATAAAACTAGATATTGAACTCATAAAAGAGGATATTAAATGCTTTTTGATAACAAAAATAAGAAAAACTGAGAATCTAGATTTTCTAATTTATTTAGTATTTTCTAGGTTCTAGTAATTTGCATTTTCAGCGGAGCAGAATTTGAGGTCGGAACTTGCATTAGTCCCTAAGTTTTGATAGCCAAAGACATGGTATTTTAGGGACTAAACTAGTTCTCTTAGAGACCTTTCCAACAGTGCACACGGTTTTGAATTTCAAGCACCGAGTCAAAAATTATGACCCCACCAAGTAGGGGTAAATAAACTCTAGTCTTTTTGAAAAACACCTTTCTTGACATCAGGTTCACCAAAATATAGAGAAGGGGGGATTTGCTACTCACGAGTTCTCTTCATTCAAAGAGCCTCACAGGGCGAATTGCCCTAAACTACCTCAAGGAACAACGTGAGAGCTCTAGAATCAAAAAGAGTAGATCACAGAGATTCTTTGGACGAACTGACAAGCTTTCGGCCAAAGGAAGTAAGCACGAGATAAAGATGACAGCGCGGTGCGTTGGTGTCCAAGAGGCATGCTGACATCTCATATGGACGAGAAAGTGAGTTTATCATAGAAAATGACAAAGTGGCTACTTCTACTCTAATTGCTAAGAAATCTTAGAACATGAGAAAGCAAAAAAATATAACAGAACTAAAATAGAGTGAAGTAGAAATGACAAGGGTAAGGAGAAGAAAGGAAATGCTCACAACCACGCAAGTGATGAAGCCTCTAACACGTGAATGTCTTCAATACCTGCATGTGTAAGATCTGGAGGAAGTGTTGGGGCTGTATAGGGGTTTTCCTCAGTCAAACCCCCGTTTTGGTGTTCTCACCTCCATGGAAAACCAGATAGATAGAGAGAAATGAATTGAAATGGACAAAGTGCGTGGTGAAAGCAAAACCTGCTTCAAGAGTAGAACCCACACCACCAAGTATGAGTGATAAAGCAAACCCCGCTCGAGGAGGAGAACCTGTATCATGAAGTAAAGATGCAATAGATAGGGGATAGGGAATCCTAGGATGCTCACAAAGACAAGACAAGGGAGATGTAGCTGCAAGGCTTAAGGAAGCCAAAGAGGGAGAGCAAGGACAAAAGAGAGGGTTGTGAGAGCCAAGGTAGCTACAAAGAGTATTGTGAGAATGTGAGAGTGTTTGAAGCCGCTATAACAAGTTGTATGGAGTTGTGTAAGCAAGATAACAAGAGCAAGAGAGGAGGAAAAGGTAGGAGCCAAAGCTGGAAAGGAGCTAGAAAGACTCAGAGAGAGCAAATGAGGTGAAAAGATAACATTAAAGAGAGAAGAGAATTAAAAAGAAGCTTTCCGGGTGGTTACAAGGAATCCCGAGTTGTTACCACCAACAAAAGCATATGACAAGTGGAAAACATGCTCCGAAATGGTCATTTGAACGTTGAAACATCACAGGATGCTAGTGCGGCGCACTAATGTCCAGACACATCGCACTACAAAACAACATGAATGGGAAAATCACAAGGTTCGATGCAAAGTTGACACGTAAGGGTAGTTGCTGAAAAGGGGTGTTGAGCATCCTGAGAAGGGAAAAAGGCTGATGCATGGGCTAAAATGAGCCTACTCAAGATGCTAAGGGAGTGGACACTAAAACGGATACAAGAATGTATGTGAAATTGCAAGGGGTACAATTTTACGACATTACAACAATAAAATTTAAAATTCAATAAAAAAAGATGAAAATTCAAAGTCTTGATAAAAAGAGTAACACATTTTGATAGAGTTTTTACATCATAATCAAAACTAAATACCCTATTGTAAATTTAATTTCAACAACTTTCTATAACCAATCCTACCTCCCAAAATCAATCTAAATTAATTGATTGCTATATGTTTACATTAATTAATTAGCATTTTAAGCCATTTTATATAGAGCTTCATTGATATGAAGTCAAAGTGGAGGAAATCAAGACCACCTACTCGTCTATGATAGTTGCACATAACATGTGATGCATAAGGTTACAATTGCACCATGTGGCATTCTATCATGCACATGTGAAAAAACACAATGCTAAATCATGTACCTCAATTACCCCCCTTATGCCCACCAACCTATTGTGATGGGCCAATGTCAAGGGGAGCCTCTATTCCACTTGCCTCCTCACTACCTACAGTTACTGGAGCATCACCAATTACTGCTCCCACCAATCTATTTTAATGGGACAATGTCAAGGGTAGCCTCTATTCCACCTGCTCCTCACTACTTGTTGTTACTGGAGCATCATCAATTGATGCTCAGTGTGGGGGCCATGTTCACTACCAATAATCTTAGTACACAATTGTGCATCCAACTTTATTTCCCACTATAGCTACCATGGTCCTCGTCATCTCCCACTACAGCAGCTATGGTGCTCACATATCTTTGTAAACCCATAATGCAAAATATGGTCTATCAATCTCACAAAGACAAATGGAGTAAAGCTAGATCAATAAACATTGTTCTTACTATCTCCTAAAATTGCACCCTTGTTGAACCTGATGTTCAACACCTCAGTGTAATATTGGAAGACCTCTAAAGATGTGGGTTTCTTGCAGACAGAGGTCAACCTCCGGAGAAGGCCAACTTCCTTTGTGTTATCACCTAAACTACTGATTCTTTGAAGGGAAAGGGAGAAGGAGAATGCATTCAAATAAAGATTAAATTCTAAGGTGATACACCGAATTGACGAGGAATTATGAAATGAAAACAAGATGAACATGCACTGGGAAACTTAACTTCAACCGTTTCACATACTCAACACAACTTCTTTTAGACTTATGCATCAATCTTAATAGGATCGATCTACATACACATCTTAGGAAGGAAAGATAAATTTCACAACTTTAAGGTATGAATGTAGACTAATAAAACACAGTTAAAGACTTGCATAATCAAAAGAGAAATACAGAAATGAGAGTAGTACAAACATGAACACTAGCTTCCAAGGTAAACTCTGTGTTGTATTTCAGATTCTAGTTGAGTTAAAAAACATACATTTAGTCGAGAAAGGATTGATAAAAATCACTAACTCTTCAGAGTATATAATCAGAACTCCCTACAAAAAAGGCACAAATGCCTTATATATCAAAATGTGTAGGCCCCTTAGGGCTTACAAAATATCAATCATCGGGATAGATCATTCCTTAGATCTTTTCATATAGTTAATGTTGCATTCCTGCGTGTCCTTGTTGTCTATGTCGGTGAAGGAGTCGCCTCCAGGAGTGGTCTGCCTAAGATCTTTCTGCAACCACCACATTTACTTCCTAGTATCATGTTCGCCCTGAACCTCTTTAGTTGAGCTGCCTTCAATGCTTCCGACTTTAGAGCAGAAACGCATTGTCTTTGTTTTGTTGATCTTCTTTGCCAAGGTATCAATTAGTCAAAATGTCAATGGTTCATCTTTGGCTCCTTCTGATTGGTTTGTTCATTCCACGTGGATCCCTCAGATGGTCAAAAGCTCCTCTGATCAGAATTGCATCTCGGCGAGACACTGGAAGTGTCTCACCGATGTGATTATGCCCCTTGAAGCTATCGGCACAACATGTGGCAGTCGGTGAGACGTCTTAGCGAGCTTTAGAAGTAATATTGATATCGCTAAAAGCATCAGCAAGACAATCGGCATCAGTCTGAAGTCATAGCGAGCACCACTGAATCACACTGATACCACTTTTATTTGGCGATTCCATCGCTGTTGGCAAGAGATCGTGTGCTCGGGAAGACCTCATAGCGAACTACATATTTTTCGGTGAGAGCCCTTTTCATTTTATTTCGGCAAGACAAACATTTATCGCCAAGAGTTCACAGTGGGCTTCATGAGTCATGTCGAGACCCCTTTGTTGTCGGTGAGACATTGGCCTGTCGGCCAGACCTCTCGCCAGGCTCCTTATCTTTCGGCAATGAGTTTATCTTCCCCTTAGTCAAGGAGACATCACTAGGTCGGTGAGACCTCACACCAAAATCAACTTCTTTCCCTGAGCGCAACATTCCTTTCGATGTGACTTCCACCCTATCGGTGAGACCTCATACCGATCTCCTCCTTCTCTCACCGAGCTCACTCCTCTTCTCTAGGCTCGAGCTCCTTCTAGTCGGTAAGACCTTCCTTAGTCGCCAGGACATCACATTGAAGCTTTCATCCTCTTGGTGAGCTCCAATTCCACTTTCGCCCAGAGCTTGCTCGGGAAGACCTCATCTTCATTCTCTGAGCTCACCTCAACATATCGTCAGGCTCTTCATTCTTTGTCCAGACACCCAAGTGTCAGTGAGACGTTTTACCGAAGGCAAAACGTTACCCCAAGACCCCTCATCTTTGGCAGGAGTTGATTGATGTCACCCCGAACGCACTCCATTCTACCAAGCTCTTACATTTCTTTGGCAAGACCATGGCAAGTCGGGAAGACTTCATAGCGAGGTTCCCTAGGCATACCGATTCTCATTTTCTCTTTGGCGAGCTCCTTCAAGTCGGTGAGACTTCCCTTCTTCACCCAGACCTCACACCGAGGTCCTTTCTTTCGCCGAGTTGTTCACTGGCCGGCAAGACATCATCGGGTCAGGGAGACCTCTTAGTGACCCTTTCTGCTTTCTCCCCGAGCTCACTTGATTCTGTTGCCAAGACATTCCCGGGTCGCCGAGACCTTATGCCGAAAGCCAAATCCTTCGGTGAGCTCCCTTTTTCTGTTGGGGAGACACCCTTATATCGGCAAGACCCTTTACCAATGTTAAACTTTCTCGGCGAGGTCTTTTTTGTTGTCGGCAAGACTCCTGCTGAAAGCAAAACACATATTGAGGCCCCCTTTTATCCTTCGGTGAGACCATAAGCAGTCGGTGAGACATCATGCCGAAGGTGCTTTGCTTTGGTGAGGGATTATTTCAGTTGGCATGACTTTTCTTTATCGCCGAGACATCCTAGCGAACTCAATCTCCTGCGTCGATAGCCTTTAGAGTCGGGGAGACCTTATGACTTCGGTGAGACCCTACAGTGAAGCTCGCTTGCTTTGCCGATGCCGCCTCCCTTCGGCGAGACATTGCTCGTCGGTGAGACCTTCCAACGAAGCCCGCTTACATACGCCGAAGACATCCTTTCAGTGAGACCCTTAAGAAGTCGCCGAGACTCTATCCCGAAGGAAAAAACTTCCCCCGATATGCATATCCTTTTGTCGCCGGGACGATGATCGATGTCTTGCCGATAGGAACCTGCAGGCGAATTCCACTCGCTGTGACATTCCAGAGGTCTTGCCGATGGACAACACAGAAGCATATTTAACCAAATGCATTATGGGTCAGGGAGACCTTGATAATCTCATGCCAATAGAATCCCAATGTGAAACATTCAGACTTGATGGAACCCCTGCCAGTCAGCAAGACATCTGGAAGGTCTTGCCGACTTTCTCCTTAGAGGATTTTCATGCCGAACTTGAACAAGGGCAGGCTTCCAAGCTGAGTCCCCCGTAACCTAGCATCAGATTCATGACTTTTTCCCTTGTACGAAAGCTCCATTTGGCCTTCTCAAACCTCTGTCACATGATTTATCCTGCCTGATTGAGCCCATGGGTGAAAATTAGGTAACATTTCTGGCGACCTTTGCTGGATGTTTGCCTGCTAAACATGGAAAACCAGTAGCCTAGGCCTATCCATTGGGCATGGATTCATTGGGAAAATTGAGGAATGGACTTGAGAGCAGCCTTGTACATGAATATAGCACATTGTAACTCGAGGAAAAAATCACTTAGATAATTTATTGAAAATAGGAAAAACTGCTAAAAGGAAACTACTTATTTGTGATTGAACAACACTTAGGGAATGAAAACTGCATCTAAACCTACTCTATACTAACCAGTGAGAAATTGATCAAACAAACCCATTGACAGGTTGGGTAAAATAACTTCCCTTTCTAAAAAATTTATAATGTTTGCCACGCTGGAGAACAACTAAAGAGAAATGAAGCATGCATGGCAATTCAATAGATGGCTGCAAGATCTCTAGCAGAACATATTCAGGCTTACTAACCTTTTCATATGGAATGTAAACATTCCCTTTCTAAGGTGGAAAGGTAACTTGAGTGCGCTCCTCTTGAGCAGTACCCTCATGCTTGGATGCAAGATTCGTCCTTGGTGTTGTATTGGATTGCATCTGAGCTAGGTATCTGATTGGACAGCCTTTGGTAAGGGCAAAGATTGAGCCTCCTTTGATCTCTTGCTCATGAACTGCCATTTTATCACCTTGCTGGCTACAAAGGTATAGCCCCTATGGCTGACTTGATGGAAGAGTAGTAGCCTCCTCAATATGCTCATGCTTTCCCAACTGGACACCCATTTCTTCAACGGAGAACAAAGAGATAGCTTCCTCCATCACATCTTCAATCAACGCATCAGCCTCAGGCTCTTTTATGCACCAGAATGGAAGCTGCTTACAATTCTCATCATCACTGGAAGAGTTACATTTTGATTCAGGCTTGCCTTTGTCAATGCAAGGAGACAACAATTCAAGTGGTGATAAAGTCTCACGTTCCTCTATACAATGGAATGGAAGCTCCTCCAACTAGTTATGACTTTGTAAATCAGGCTCATTAGGCTCCTCCTGCTGTTTCAGCATTTGTTCAAGCTGTTGCTCCAGATCATCATGGCCATCAGCCTTTTCTAACTCTTTGTCATCCAATGTTGAACAAAACTGCTTAATTATATCAGTGTACACTTCTTCATATAGTTCAGCATCAACTTTCTCAAGCATAACATGCTCAAAAGTATCAAATCCAGTTGTACACTGATCCTCTTCAACCTCATGTTGTTGACTTATGACCAGATTTATGCTTTCCTCATCACACTTAATGGAACATGGAAGCTCAACAAATGAAGCTATGGACTTATGACCTACATGACCTCTTTTAGCCCCTTCATGCTATTGTCCCGATTCTTGAACCTGTAGCTGCTTGATGTCTTCTTGCTGCTTTGAGATAGCATTTAGAGTGGGAAAATTCATACCTTCTTCATTCCAAATTGTACATTTCTTTTCTTGGTCAGCCTTTTCCATCATTTCACCTTGTTGTCTTGTCAGAACATTTTCACCATCTTGTAGAATAGTGGGAGGATCATCAGCTAAAATATTGCTAGAAACATTTTGAGAATTCTTCTCTTGTTCAGCCTTTTGCAGCTGTAGTTTGTATTCCTCCATGGCTAAATGCAGCAAGTTTGCACTTCCATTCTCCATCATGTTGATTATGTTGTGCAAACCAAAAGTATTCTCTTCATCTACAACCTCATTTTCCTCCATTATCACATTTGATTTGTCATTCCCAAGCTCTTGTTCAAACATAACGAAAGCTAAAAGATTTGTTTCTTCCTCTACAAGCATCTCTTTTTTAGGTTGCTTTAGAACATAAGGGGTTGGTTGATCCTGCTTAAGGATAGGTTCCTGAGTTAAAACAAGATTACTTGGGGACTCAAATTTAACAGGCTAAAAAGGTTCAGCTTGCTTGAAGCTTGGAAAATTGGACTTGGAAACTCCTTTATTGACAGGATTGTTCAATGTTATAGGAAGAGTTGGGCTGAGGCTAGGATTGGAAGTTTCATACCTTAATTGGCATTGATAATCAAAATAAGCTTGACTACTTTGCGCCTGATAGACAGATACTTGATCTGCTCCTCTTTAGCAGCTATATCTCTTTCCAGGCTTTCCTCAAACTCCCTTACTTTTGTCACCCACTCTTGATCACAAATAAATGATAGATCAACCAACTCTTGATGCTGTAAGATGATCTTGCTTTGCTTTCTGATGTCAACCAACATCCGATACATATGTGAGAACACCTTACTAGTATCACTAATCTTCATATGTTCAAATTTTTGGCTTAAGGCCCACAACACATGGTCAAGATTTTGAATTAGATCCAATACATTCTGGTAGGGGTGCTCTTGAGGCTGATTATGCAAATAATCATGTTGGTTGGCATTAAAGACCTCTTCATGTGGTTGATTTTGATCATAGGTTGGTTGATATTAAGACTAAGCAGGGATGGGAGGGTGGAAAACATGATGAGGCTGCTGGTAGTCTGCTATTATAGGGACATTTGGTATGAGACCAACAAGCTGCTCTATGTGAGATGGTTGGTAAGAGGGCACCCATGCATGATTTTCATGAAATGGTGGGAAACCTGAAATATTTCCACAAAATGCAGACATATTTGTTCATTCAAGAGATTGGAAATTCACTAGAGTTTCTGGTAAAGCAAGAAACCAGGTCTGATTTTTCATAATAGCACTTTGTCTGCTTGAAACCATTTGATATCTCTCTGGAGTTGCTAGGTGTGTTGAAAATTCTCCTCCAAAAGGCTGAAACTACTACTGCACACACCAAACAACAGCAATAAAATGCATAAACATGAACTGAGAAGCAGTCCACTGTCCCACCGGGCATGCCAAAACTGTTATCTCCTGAAATTGCACCCTTGTTGAACCTGATGTTCAACACCTTAGTGTAACATTGGAAGACCTCTAAAGATGTGGGTTTCTTGCAGACAGAGGTCAACCTCCGGAGAAGGCCGGCTTCCTTTTTTGTTATCACCTAAACTACTGATTCTTTGAAGGGAAAGGGAGAAGGAGAATGCATTAAAATAAAGATAAAATTCTAAGGTGATACACCAAATTGATAAGGAATTATGAAATGAAAACAAGATGAACATACACTAGGAAGCTTAACTTCAACCGTTTCACATACTCAACACAACTTCTTTTAGACTTATGCATCAATCTTAACAGGCTCGATCTACATACACATCTTAGGAAGGAAAGATAAATTTCATGGCTTTAAGGTATGAATGTAGACTAATAAAACATAGTTAAAGACTTGCATAATCAAAAGAGAAATACAGAAATGAGAGTAGTACATACATGAACATTAGCTTCCAAGGTAAACTCTGTGTTGTATTCCAGATTCCAGTTGAGTTACAAAACATACATTTAGTTGAGAAAGGATTGATAAAAATCACTAACTCTTCAGAGTGTATAATCGGAACTCCCTACAAAAAAGGCACAAATGCCTTATATATCAAAATGTGTCGGCCCCTTAGGGCTTACAAAATATCAATCCTCGGGATAGATCTTTCCTTAGATCTTTTCATGTAGTTAATGCTGCATTCCTGCGTGTCCTTATTGTCCATGTCGGTGAAGGAGTCACCTCCAGGAGTGGTCTTCCTTAGATCTTTCTGCAACCACCACATTTACTTCCTAGTATAGTGTCTGCCCTGAACCTCTTTAGTTGAGCTGCCTTCAATGCTTCCGACTTCAGAGCATAAACGTGTTGTCTTTGTTTTGTTGATCTTCTTTGTTGAGGTATCAATCATTCAAAATGTCAATGGTTCATCTTTGGCTCCTTCTGATTGGTTGGTTCATTCCATGTGGATCCCTCGAATGGTCAAAAGCTCCTTTGATCAGAATTGCATCTCGGCGAGACACTGGAAGTGTCTCACTGATGCAATTATGCCCCTTGAAGCTATCGACACTACATGTGGCAGTCGGTGAGATGTCTTAGCAAGCTTTAGAAGTCATATTGATATCGCTAAAAGCATCAACAAGACAATTGACATCAGTCTGAAGTCACAGCGAGCACCACTGAATCACACTGATACCGCTTTTATTTGGAAATTCCATCACTATCGGCAAGAGATCGTGTGCTCGGGAAGACCTCATAGTGAACTACATATTTTTCGGTGAGAGCCCTTTTCATTTTTTTTCGGCAAGACAAACATTTATCGCCAAGAGGTCACAGCGGGCTTCATGAGTCATGTCAAGATCCCTTTGTTGTCGGTGAGACATTGGCCTGTCGGCCAGACCTCTCGTCGGGCTCCTTAACTTTTGGCAATGAGTTTATCTTCCCCTTAGTTAGGGAGAAATCACTAGGTTGGTGAGACCTCACATTGAAATCAACTTCTTTCCCCAAGTGCAACATTCCTTTCAGCATGACTTCCACCCTATCGGTGAGACCTCATACCGATCTCCTCCTTATCTTGCCGAGCTCACTCCTCTTCTCTGGGCTCGAGCTCCTTCTAGTCAGGAAGACCTTCCTTAGCCGTCAGGACCTCACATCGAAGCTTTCATCCTCTTGGCGAGCTCCAATTCCACTTTGGCTAGAGCTTGCTTGGGAAGACCTCATCTTCATTCTCCGAGCTCACCTCAACATATCGTCACGCTCTTCATTCTTTGGCCAAACACCCGAGTGTCGGTGAGACATTTTATCAAAGGCAAAACGTTACCCCGAGACCCCTCATCTTTGACAGGAGTTGATTGATGTCACCCCGAACGTACTCCATTCTACCGAGCTCTTACATTTCTTCGGCAAGATCGTGGCAAGTCGGGAAGACTTCATAGCATGGTTCCCTAGGCATATCGATTCCCATTTTCTCTTCGTTGAGCTCCTTCAAGTCGGCGAGACTTCCCTTCTTCGCCCAGACCTCACACCGAGGTCCTTTCTTTCGCCGAGTTGTTCACTGGTTGGCAAGACATCACCGGGTCGGGGAGACCTCTTAGCGACCCTTTCTGCTTTCTCCCCAAGCTCACTTGATTCTGTTGCCAAGACATTCCCGGGTCGCCGAGACCTTATGCCGAAAGCCAAATCCTTCGGCGAGCTCCTTTTTTCTATCAGGGAGACACCCTTATATCGGCAAGACCCTTTGCCGATGTTAAACTTTCTCGGTGAGGTCTTTTATTTTGTCGGCGAGACTCCTGCCGAAGGCAAAACACATATTAAGGCCCCCTTTTATCCTTCGGTGAGACCATAAGCAGTCGGTGAGACATCATGCCGAAGGCGCTTTGCTTTGGCAAGGGCTTATTTCAGTCAACATGACTTTTCTTTATCGCCAAGACATCCTAGTGAACTCAATCTCCTGCGCCGATAGCCTTTAGAATCAGGGAGACCTTATGACTTCGGTGAGACCCTACAGTGAAGCTCCCTTGCTTTGCCGACGCTGCCTCCCTTCGACGAGACATTGCTTGTCGGTGAGACCTTCCAGTGAAGCCCGCTTACATACGCCGAAGGCATCCTTTTGGTGAGACCCTTAAGAAGTCGCCAAGACTATCCCGAAGGGAAAAACTTCCGCCAATATTCATATCCTTTTGTCGCCGGGATGATGATCGATGTCTTGCCGATAGGAACCTGCAGGTGAATTCCACTCACCGTGACATTCTGGAGGTCTTGCTGATGGACAACACAGAAGAATATTTAACCAAATGCATTATGGGTCGGGGAGACCTTGATAATCTCATGCCGATAGAATCCCAATGTGAAACATTCAGACTTGATGGAACCCCTGCCAGTCGGCAAGACATCTGGAAGGTCTTGCCGACTTTCTCCTTAGAGGATTTTCATGCCGAACTTAAACAAGGCAGGCTTCCAAGTTGAGTCCCCCATAACCTAGCATCAGATTCATGACTTTTGCCCTTGTATGAAAGCTCCATTTGGCCTTCTCGAACCTTTGTCACATGATTTATCCTGCCTGATTGAGCCCGTGGGTGAAAATTAGGTAACAATTCTTTAATAGTTTTTGTCACATGTTTGAACTATTTTGGGCTATGTCTTGAACACTTGGAGGAAAAGCAACACCAATTGAATAAAATGGGAGGAGTCTAAAGTGACACAAGTAGGCATATACCTCGAATTTTAGAGTTCGCACGCCTATCATACAATGATGTCTTTTATTACATGACTTATAGTTCCTTACATCTTTTGTCCCCAATCAATTGGATTAGGTATATATTATCACTAATATTCTTCTACTAAATGAATTTGATCTATAATTAAAGATAGCAAATTTTTAAACATTTATATTTCTAATTAAAGATAGTAAATTTTTAAGTTAGTGACAAAAATAAAAATTTAGAGTCTTGGTGAATGGATTTAAGTCATTTGGACAAATCCTTCTACATCAAAATAGAGCCAAATATTCATCAAATTAGTTTAATTCAATTTTTGCATTTATTTGTCTTTTTTAAATTTTTTTTTATGATTAACCTTAACTTTTAAAATTAAAACATTTTAAAAATGAATTTTTTTTTATCATGTCTCATATTAAGGATATATTTTTTTAGGCATCCATGTTACTCCTTATGAGACTTCCAAAAACTCACATATAAGATTAAAAGAATAAAGAGTAACAAGGGTATAATGGAGGCTAAATACACTAAAAGTTGGAGTATTTTCATCATCTCAAGCCAACTTCTCACTTAGAGATGGTGCTTTATATGAGAAGCACATATTTTTGGTTTTTTTGTGTTTTCTTTTCTCTAGACGTTGAATACATATATTGTGAAGTTTACTTTTTGAAGACAAGAAGGGATTTGGTATAAACATGATATGAATTGTTTCCTAGAGAGTTTGAGAGTTTTTGCATCGCAACAATTATACCCATACAAGGTTAGTGATACAACTTGATGTAGCATTGTGGATGCAATTCAACATGGATTGTTGTTCGATAATTCAAGAGATCTGTCATTTGAGAACTCAAGGACGTGGTAATCTTGGAACTCAAGAATTACACTTTATGAGGGTTATGAGGCAACTTGATTGAGTTCTACTTGGTCCAATAAGTTTTTTGTCAATGAAATCTTCTAAAGAATATGCATTTGTATTTTTTGATCAACATATTTTGTTGTGTAATGTAAAGCATGTGGAGGGGTGTTAGAAAAATTAAAAAATAAAAGTTTTAGATCTATAATAAAGTCATCATAGTGACATATGTTAGTATTAAAATACTTTATTTTTATTGAATAATTAACAAAAATATTTTATATGTTAAGTATGCATGTCACGTTCTAATAATTTTCACCCAATTAGATTGGTTGGGAAGATTTAAATCATTTTATAAAGGAAAAACTAAAAACTGAATACATAAACAATAATATATAGTTAGTGAAAAGGAATTGAAATTGTAGAAGTCTTTTAGCATGTTGATCTTGTCATCGTAGCTATATTTAAGGAGTTTTTTTATCAATTGTAAATGATAATATTAATATAAGAGTATCGTGTTACAATTTATGCATATTTTGACACATCAACTTGAGTGGAGTAGGTTATTCGTACTTAAAGGGGAATTGCTTCTCCCAAGGTTTATATAAGTATCTCTTGTCACTCTTGGGTAACCCATAGGTTGGAATTTTTCTCTTACATTCAAGGGGTGTGTGCTCATCTAAAATCAATAGATTCGTTGTACATAAAAAGAGGATCTCAATAATTTTTTATTGACTATTGTTTTAAGGAAAAACAACAAAAATAAAAATCTAATTTCAACCTAATCTAACCAAATTTCAAAGAAAAACAAAAGAAAGAGAAGGATAGGGAAGAAAGAGCATAAATGTTCTTCTAAATATGTATAATCAAATTTCAACAACCTCCCTCAAAATGTTGCAAAAATCACCTAGATCAAAGCTAGCTTAGCATAGCTCATACACCAAGATGATGTAATCTTCTGAAGAAAAGAAAACAATATACAATAACTAAGAAGACCACCATAAATCATGCTCAAATAAATATATGCTACTCATGAAATACATATGATTAATCTTTTAGTTCTAAAATAAGTTGTTAATAAGAAGAAAACTTATTTAAACTATAATAAGCCAAATTTCACATAAGCACAATCCTAAATTGAGAAAAAAAGATAGAAAACAAATAGTATTATATTAGAATCAAGAAAATATAATGTACAATGTTGGATGTTTGCTTTTTCCTTCCATTTATCAACTCTATTCTCTAACCCTTGCATATAACAAATAGCTAGGTATATATATTCTTAGGTTAAAGAACAAAGTAATCTTCATACTAAATTTGACATACTTAATTGGTTATAGTAATAAATACTTGAAGACTTCCAAGGTGCAATAAATTTAATTCAAATTTGATTACTCAAATGAGATATTACATGACTATATTTATTTCTATCAGAAATATGCACCTTGAGATGAACATTCTAGTTTCTTCTCCAATAAGTAGTTATGTGATAAATCCATAATAAGGCTTCGTTAATTTTTTTGCAACAACCCCTTTCAAAAGGCTTTGTGTCCAAATACCAACTCTAAAATACTCTTTTAGATCTTTGATGGTCATCTTCATCTACTTGAGATAAGTGTCAAACATTGAAATAAACATCCAAATTTATCCAAGAAGTCAATAATATACCTACAAATAGAAGAACAAAGTATACAATTTCAATGACACAATCCAAATGATCTAAATAAATTTAATGTTTCTCACCATATTCCCTCCAACATTTATGTTAAAAGGGAAACATTCATTCTCTTTGATTTGGTCAAAAGGACCAAATTATATTTTTACAAATCCTTCCCTTTGCTGTAGTTTTTTGTAATTTTATAATTTGCATCATACTATTATCATGTAAATGTAACCTGATATTTCAATGTTATAGTTTAAGGTAAGGTTTATATGCAAAACCGAACTCATAATCATAGTCAGGTTCATAGTTTTAAAACACCTTTACCTAAGAAATGAACTATCCAAATTATTCACAATCAAATTTGTGTGGCACTCAAATGTGAACAAATTATGACACAACTATTTTTCTATGAAATTCAAAGACTGTTGTTCTAACTACCTAACAAAAAATAGTCAAGGCACTTTCCAAAGAAATATTGCATAAGAAACAACATCAAAGTAATACAATCAATGTTGATGAAAACGAAGATTTTAGAGACCCTACACCAATAATGAATTAATCCAAGTGATGACCTAGTCCCATAATACAAAATGCAAAACACTTTTCCATATCTTTGTTAGTGGTCCTATAGTGATCAAAATGGGGTTCGTCCCAACATTAGGGCCTTGATTGCCCCCTAGGAAGTAAATCCTTCCCAAAAAAGTGTTATATTAATGGGATGAATGAAACTAGCAACCATAACCCTAAGATTTTGACCCTACAATGGATAGCATAGGAGGAAGGAGAGAACACTAACCACTATGATAGCGTTATTCATTCCTCAGTGAGTAGGTGAGTGGTGAGTGTATTCCATTGTCCCAAATTGAAGTGTCACGTTGGTTTCATAACAAGGAGAGACAACATCTATCTTGTTAAGTAGGGTGAGATTGATCAACATTTTGTATTGGTTTGTATCAGTTGCATTCAACATTGAGTTTACTATATTGCAACTTAGAGTTGCATATAGTTGTATAGAACTAGAGTTCAAATTTTTTTTGAGTTGAGTTGAGATATCAAGAGGGTGAGCTTGACATTGGAGGCATCTTACAAGTCACACGAGGGTACGATTGGGTGGCTTTAATTTGGCATAAGGGTTGTCTTGGGTAGTGATTTAGGAAAACGAGGTGAGAGACTTAGGATTAACCTAGGAGTTAATGCTACAATGTTGAGACGTGGACATCTAAGGGGATCTAGGGGTGGGATTCCATTATTTATAAAGGAGTCTGAGCATTCTTGATTGAGTCTAAATTTGTATCCCTTGGTTTTCTTAATAGTTAAGGATTATTCTATATTACAATTAGCCTTGAGTCTTTTAACATCAATAAGGGAACCTATTACCTCTATATTAGTTATAAGAGGTGTGTGGAGCCACTCTAATGTATTATTAACGTGGTGATACTAGGTATACACACATATCAGAGGACCTGAGAATCCCTAACTGAACAATTCATTTTTCACAAGAGGGGTGCATTAAATTATCAACCAAGGAATCATAAAACTTTAGACAATGTTGAAAAAATATATGCATTCATAGATTCTAGACACATCCTACATCAATGGAGTATAGGCAAGTACATATGCACAAATACAATGAAAGCTAGAAATCAGAATAAATTGCTAATTCACAAAACAAGGGAAATGAATGTAAACTGTTACCTTATGTTATGGGTACCTAATGCTTGATTGTAACTATTAACCATCTAAACTGTAGTGTCCTAATCTAGTTAATCCTCTAGAGTATGAAACCAAACATTAAGATACAAAATCCAATTCATGAATTACAACACGTGTTCATAATTATATAACTGAAAACTACTAACTGAATTCAACAATGCATTATCTAATCTAAAAACAGAAACTAAAGTGGTTCATTAGTACCTCAAGTGGTCCTTGCTTGAGTTGCTTCTTCCACAAGATGTATCAAATACTCACTCAGAAAAATCATGATGTCAAACCAATTCTCTTTACTACATCTTAACACTAAACTCTTACATGAAATCTAACAAGAATATGCTAAAGATCTTTGTAATGTAACACATGCATTATATTGCTACAACTATTGAGTAATAATGGTAAATAGATAACTAGCTAACTATATCTCCTCCTCGACAAAAGATCCCACTATAGGGTTTGTAAAGAGTTTCATTATTCATGGGCTAAAAACAAACTTATGAAACTGTTGCCCGATTTTCACCTACAGGCTCGATCAGGCAGGGCAATCTATGTTTCAAATGTTCATGAAGGTCAAATGGGGACATTGTTGTATATGATTAAATCATACCCCTGATGCATTCCTCAAGGAGCTAATGGAAAGCCTCACCTTAGTCAGTTTTGGCAAAAAACTCATCAAAGAAGAGAGTCGGCAAGACCCTCTTGTTGTCTTGCCAACTAGCAATGCCCTCTATTTGTTCAAATGCACCAGTCGTCAGGGCATTTGGGTCGCCATGACTCTTTATGTGTCTCTCTGCATGGGATGTCTCGCCGAAGGTAGCTCACAAGGTTGGCATCAGGGAGATGTTTGTGTTCGCAGTGATGTCTCAATGACCAAGCACAAGTTTCGGCAAGATGGAATGATCTTCGGTAAAGGGTCTGGCCGACAGGCCAAAGTCTCGGTGAAGGAAATGAGCTTGGGGCAAAGGAAGATGAAGTCGCCGTGCAGTCTCGGCGAAAGCAGAAGGTCCTGCCGAAGAATGAAGGGCCTCAGTATAGTGTTTTTCCTTCAACAGGAGGTCTTGCTGACATATGGGTGGTCTCGTCGACTGAGTGCACAACGGTATAATAATGGAGGGAATTTGCTGAGAGGTCTTCCTGACTTGCCAGTGTCTTGCCGAACGAAGAGGTGGAGTAGGTTGAGATGTCTTGGTGACCATAGTAATGTCTCACCAAGACTGGATGCCTTCGGCGTAAGATGGTGGTCTCGGGGAGATGTCCTATCGTCAAGAAGAGGTCGCGGTGAAAGGAATGGAAATCGACGAAAGGTCTCGCCAACCGAGCAAGGTTTCCTCAATTGAAATGAGCCCTTGTGACACGGTGGCTTGAGCTAGCCGAATGATTTAGGGCTCGCCAACATGTTTCGCCGACAAGGCAAAGTCTTACCAAAATAAGGTATGAGCCCAGAGAGTTTTTGCATTCGGCGAAGGAAGCCTATCTCCCCGAAATGAAATGAGATCGCCAAAAGATAATGGGTTCAGGAAGAAGTCTCGCTGACAGAAAGGGGATCACAACAAGGTATGGCCGAAATGGAACCAGCTTGGGGAGAAATACTTGTATTCACTGGGAGGTCTGGCCGAAGTGTAGAGGTTTCACCAAAGGGTTTCGCCTTCAGTATGATGTCGAAAGGGAGCTATCTCGCCGACATGGAATGGTGGTCCCCGCCGGGGAGTCTCAATGGAAATTTTGAATTCGATGAAAGGTCTCATTGACCAAGATAGGGTCCCACCGAAACAAAAGTGAGCTCGAGGTGACTGAAATGAGCTCACCATGAGGTCTCACTGACCCGGTAGGTCTGACCGATACAAAATGAGCCCGGGGAGAAAGATACGACATCGCTATGAGGTCCTACCGACTCGGTAGGGTCCTGCCGACATGGATGTGCTAGCCGAGAGAGGAGGGGATCGATATAAGGTCTTCCTGAACACGTAATCTCTGGCCGACAGCGATGGATTTGCCAATGAAAAGGGTATCGGTGTGACTTAGGGGAGCTCGCCGTTGGCAGCTTGACCAATGCCGATTGTTTTTCCGATGGGTTTTGGTGATATCAATACAACTTCTACAGCTCGCTAAGAGGTCTCACCGACTGTCGTGAGTTACGCTGATAGCTGCAGAGGGGTGTAATCGCATCAGCGAGACACTTCTAGTATCTCACCGAGATGCGATTCTGATGAAGAGCTTTGACCGCCCAAAGCAGCTTGTGTGGCATCTATTCGACCAATCCAGGGGAGCTACAGGCAGACCGTTGGCAGCTTGACCGGTGCCAAGAGGATCAACAGGGGGAACACGATGTGGATCTGCCCTGGGCTCAAAGGCATTCAAAGCAGCTCGACTAAAGGAGATTCGAAGACGAGGGACACAAAGAATAGAAGTGAATGCGGTAGTTGCAAAAGATCAAGGAGGCCATTCCTGAAGTGATTCCACACTGACATGGACAGCAGGGACACGCATTTAATACAATGTTAACTTCATTCGAAAGATCTAGGGGAGATTTTTCTAAAGTCTGATATTTTGTAAGCCCTAGGGGGGCCAACACACTTTTGTATATATGGAATTTTTTCCTTTTTATAGTTAGTTCTTACTGGTATATTTTCTGCTTTTGGAGACTTCTTAGAATCCTTAGAAGAAAATATTGGATTTTGTAACTCATTCAGAGCATAATATACAGAGTTTACCTTAATCATTGTGGATGATTCAAATTACCATCTTGTTCTTGCAAGTCTCGTGCATTTCAGGTTAATGATCAAGTTATTTTGTGAATTCTTTCATTCCTTTATAACTTTATCTTGTATTTCATGCCTTCCTTTGCAAAAGTATCATTAGTGAAATCACAAATTGTGTTTACATAATCATGTATGGATTCTAGTCTGTAAAAAATATTTCTCTCTGGAAATGTGTGTGAATCAAGCCTGTTTGTGACGTATTAATGCATAGCTTATACAGATTTGATGTATAATCTTATGATCATTAACAATTTTCAAGTGTCAATCAAGTGTTCCACTGCTCTTATCAGTTAAGTGTATCACCATAGTGTTTAGTTTTTTTTTTATGCATTCCTCCCTTTCCCTTCACAAAGATCAATAGTTTAGGTGATAACACAAAGGAATCTGGCCTTCTTCGGAGGTTGACCTCTATTTGCAAGTGACCCACAACTTTAGAGGTCTTCCCATGTTGCACTGGATTGTTGGGTTTTACATTCAACAGGGTGCAAAATCCAGGTGACAACAGTTCTGGCACGCCCAGTGGGATTGTCGAACAGACAATTTGAAAATTACATGTCTATTATTGGTTTTTGATATGCAACTAGTAAGATTCAGGCCTTTCAGAGGTTAACATCAGCATATCGTGGTGACTCCGTGTACCAGTGCATCATTGAGGAATTCAAAATATATGAGAAATTTGGTGTTTTTCTCAACAATACCAGCCTTTGGAGGCAGCACAAATAGCACCATGGTGACTCCAATTTAATATCAGTTGGTTTCAGTAGCCTAGGTACCTACAGTTAAAGATGTTTTCTATCTAGACTTGCTTATGCTTCATATTTTACCGTGCAATGTCTAGTTATCAGCAATATGGTGGTTATTCTCCATTTCATGAAAATTTAAGTTTTGGGTCTCCAAACAACCTTTCTCCTTATTGCAACCAGCATTATCAGCAATTCTATCATGCTTTCCACCCTCCCACCCCTGCTCAATTCTGCTTGCAGCATATTAATTCCACTTCGAGCTAGCCTTGTAGCCTCCCGAGTCAGTCCCAAAATTCTAACAATGCGGATACCGAGTTGGGTAGCGTCAAGGAGATGTTGTAGTTTCAAAGGCAGATATTAGACATAGAAAGGGAAAATGAGTATAATATGCAGCAAGAGGAGCTTGCTAGTCAAGCTTATATTCATCAGCAGGAGGTTGAGACACAAAGAGAATCCTATTTAGTACAAGAATTTGAACAAATTCAGGCTAACTCTCCTGAAGAACAACTTTCTCAAATGCCCCAATCAGCTGCTACCTTTCTGAATCCTTTCTGGGAGGAAGGGCTTCACTTTCTGCAAATCAGTGTTCCAAGTTTTGAACATAATGAGTTTTCTGTTGAAAAGAAAATAGAGGAAGAGCAGCCCATTGATCTAGACAGCTTACTCCTGTGGGAAAGGATTAAAAAGGTAAATCCTTTACATTTAGCCATTAAGTGTCATCAATTGCAACAGCAAAGGATTGAACAACAAGAAGACATCAAACATTTTGGGGAGTTGTCGATTGATGACAGTCAGCAAAACAACAATAGCAAATGTGAAGATGATGTTGAATCAAATTCATTGCTGAACCCCTTAGATTTTGATTCATTTAAAAAATATTCTCATGATGTTTATAAGATGGTTGAAGCCAGAATGCAGGAATTGTCAGTTGAGGATCTTCACTTGCAGACAGAGGATGCCCAAGTTTCACTGGAAAATGAGCCACATAAAGAAGAACAAT
The DNA here is from genome assembly GCA_007258455.2 of Sequoia sempervirens. Classification (NCBI taxonomy): domain Eukaryota; kingdom Viridiplantae; phylum Streptophyta; class Pinopsida; order Cupressales; family Cupressaceae; genus Sequoia; species Sequoia sempervirens. The sequence continues at coordinate 459,456,063 of VDFB02193867.1, forward strand.
TGACTTCTTTATTTGACCAACTACCTGGTTATATTGAGCGGGTGGAAGAGAGCATGCAGGTTCCTGATTTACCAGTTGATTTGGAGCAGCCAGAGAATATCGCTGACTTGTTTGATCAACTTCCTCAATTTGTTGATGAAGATGAAGATCTCACATGCATGATAGCATCTATGTCTGGTATGGAGCAACTAAATGATAAAAATCATCTAGATTTAATGCAAGATTATGAGTTAGATGATATCATAGAATTTTTTTGTTCTAACATAGATGATGAGCTAGCATCATATGAAAGGGAAGCATGTGATCAACCCATTCAAGTCAGTGAGACTGTTGTAGAGGATAATGCCTTGCACCCTATGAACTTATTTGAGGAGCTGCCCCACTTTGTTGAGGAGGGGCTATATTTTGTCATTGACAAAGAGCATAAGGAACCACAGTTTGAAGATTTTTTTTCAGTTATCCAATAGGTATATCAGCTCCTTAGTCAAGAAGATCACACTGTAGCAGCCAATGAACAACCTGCATATTACCTCCAATCAACATCTTTTCAAGGAAAAGATGAAGTCTTTAGAGATCAATGAGAGGCCAGCAAGGAAAGTTCAATATTTTCCCTTACCAGAGGCTGTCCAATCAGGTACTTAGCCCAAATGGAGTCCAATGAGGCACCCATATATGAAGGTACAACAAAAGAAGATATCCAAGATGCACTGACAACCAAACAAGAGTATGTTTAGCTCACTTTTCCTCCTTTGGTTGACAATACGTATGGTCTATCCAGTGAGGTAAGTGAACTCATTCACCTCTTCAAAGAGGCAGTGCATCACCTTGGTAAACTTTTTTTTATTTTTTACTTTTACTCAACTGTCTTTAAACATGCCAATCATTGCATATTGAGAAGAAAGGGCAGTTATTTCAGTCATCTAGTGAATGGTTTTTTTTGAAAAATTTCATACTGGTTAGTGTAGGGTAGGTTTAGTTGTTGTTTTCTTTCCCTAAGTGTTGTTCTAGCACAGTAAGTAGTTCCCTTTCAGTTTCTCCTGTTTTATCATTTTTGGCAACTTGTTGTGTTCTATGAGTCTCAAGCGAGTTACAGCCATATACAAAGCTTCTCTTGATTTGTTTATGAGTTGTCCCAATGACATGTCCCAATGACTCTATGCCCAATGGATAGGCCTAGGCTATTGGTTTTCATGTTTAGCAGGCAAACATCCAACAAAGGTCACCAGAAATGTTGCCCAATTTTCACCTACGGGCTCGATCAGGCAGGGTAATCTGTGTTTCAGATATTCATGAAGGTCAAATGGGGACATTGTTGTATATGATTAAATCATACCCCTAATACATTCCTCAAGGAGCTAATGGAAAGCCTCACCTCAGTCAGTTTTGGAAAAAAACTCATCAAAGAAGAGAGTCGGCAAGACCCTCTTGTTGTCTTGCCGACTAGCAGTGCCCTCTATTTGTTCAAATGCATCTGTCGTTAGGGAATTCGGGTTGCCATGACTCTTTATGTGTCTCTCTACATGGGATGTCTCGCCGAAGGTAGCTCACAAGGTTGGTGTCAGGGAGATGTTTGTGTTCGCAGTGATGTCTCGACGACCAAGCACAAGTTTCGACGAGATGGAATGATCTTCGGCAAAGGGTTTGGCTGACAGGCCAAAGTCTCAGTGAAGGAAATGAGCTCAGGGCAAAGGAAAATGAATTTTCCATGAAGTCTCGGTGAAAGTAGAAGGTCCTGCCGAAGAATGAAGGGCCTCGATATAGTGTTTTTCCTTTGGCATGAGGTCTCGCCGACATATGGGTGGTCTCGCCGACTGAGGGAACAATAGTATAATAATGGAGGGAATTCGCCAAGAGGTCTTCCCGACTTGCCAGTGTCTTGCCGAACGAAGAGATGGAGCTTGCTGAGATGTCTTGGCAACCATAGTAATGTCTCACTGAGACTGGATGCCTTTGGCATAAGACGGTGGTCTCAGGGAGATGTCCTATCGTCAAGAGGAGGTCGCGGCGAAAGGAATGGAAATCGACGAAAGGTCTTGCCGACTAAGCAAGGTTTCCCTGATTGAAATGGGCCCTCGTTGTGACATGGTGGCTTGAGCTCACCGAATGATTTAGGGGTCACCAACATGTTTCGCCGAGAAGGTGAAGTCTTACCGAAATAAGGTATGAGCCCGGAGAGTTTTTACATTCGGCGAAAAGTCTCAGCGAAGGAAGCCTATCTCCCCGAAATGAAATGAGATCGCCAAAAGATAATGGGTTTAGGAAGAAGTCTCGCCGATAGAAAGGGGGTCACAACGAGGTCTGGCCGAAATGGAACCAGCTCAAGGAAAAATACTTGTATTCGTCGGGAGGTCTGGCCGAAGTGTGGAGGTTTCGCTGAAGGGTTTCCCCTTCAGTATGATGTCTCAGCGAAAGGGAGTTGTCTCGCCGACATGGAATGGTGGTCCCCGTCGGGGAGTCTCAGTGAAAATTTTGAATTCGGCGAAAGGTCTCGCCGACTAAGATAGGGTCCCGCCGAAACAAAAGTGAGCTCAAGGTGAGTGAAATGAGCTCGCCATGAGGTCTCACCAACCCGGTAGGGTCTGGCCGATACAAAATGAGCTCGGGGAGAAAGATCTGGCATCGCTATGAGGTCCTGCCAACTCGGTAGGGTCTTGCCAACATGGATGTGCTTGTCGAGAGAGGAGGGGCTCGATATAAGGTCTTCCCGAACACATAATCTCTAGCCGACAACGATGAATTTTCCAATGAAAATGGTATCGGTGTGACTCAGGGGAGCTTGTCGTTGGCAGCTTGACCGATGCCGATTATTTTTCCGATGGGTTCTGGCGGTATCAATACGACTTTTGCAGCTCGCTAAGAGGTCTCACCGACTGTCGTGAGTTATGCTGATAGCTATAGAGGGGCGTAATCGCATCAGCGAGACACTTCTAGTGTCTCACCGAGATGCGATTTTGATGAAGAGCTTTGATCGAACGAAGCAGCTTGTGTGGCATTTGTTTGACCAATCCAGGGGAGCTACAGGCGGACCTTTAGCAGCTTGACTGGTGCCAAGAGGATCAATAGGGGGAACACGATGTGGATCTGCCCTGGGCTCAGAGGCATTCAAAGCAACTCGACTAAAGGAGATTCAAAGACAAGGGACACGAAGACCAGAAATGAATGTAGTAGTTGCAAAAGATCAAGGAGGCCATTCCTAGAGCAATTCCACACCGACATGGACAGCAGGGGCACGCGTTTAATACAACATTAACTCCATTCGAAAGATCTAGGGTATATTTTTCTGAAGTCTGATATTTTGTAAGCCCTAGGGGGGCCAACACACTTTTGTATATATGGCAGTTTTTCCTTTTTATAGTTAGTTCTTATTGGTATATTTTTCTTCTTTTGGAGACTTCTGAGAATCCTTAGAAGAAAATATTGGATTTTGTAACTCATTCAGAGCATAATATACAGAGTTTACCTTAATCATTGTGGATGATTCAAATTACCATCTTGTTCTTGCAAGTGTCATGCATTTCAGGTTAATGATCAAGTTATTTTGTGAATTCTTTCATTCCTTTATAACTTTATCTTGTATTTCATGCCTTCCTTTGCAAAAGTATCATTAGTGAAATCACAAACTGTGTTTACATAATCACGTATGGATTCTAGCCTGTAAAAATTATTTTTCTCTTTGGAAAAGTGTGTGCTTCAAGCCTGTTTGTGATGTATTAATGCATAGCTTATACAGATTTGATGTATAATCTTATGATCATTAACAATTTTCAAGTGTCAATCAATTGTTCCACTGCTCTTATCAGTTCGGTGTATCACCATAGTGTTTAGTTTTATTTTTATGCACTCCTTCTCCCTTTCCCTTCACAAAGATCAGTAGTTTAGGTGATAACACAAAGGAAGCCGACCTTCTCCAGAGGTTGAACTCTATTTGCAAGTGACCCACAACTTTAGAGGTCTTCTCATGTTGCACTGGATCGTTGAGTTTTACATTCAACAGGGTGCAAAATCTAGGTGACAACAGAAACAACTATCAAATCTCCCTCAAAGATAGGAAGATGACTCAATTTGAAAAAAAAAAAATAACTGTATGAAGTAGTGTGATAGGTCGAAATAGGTGCTAGAAAACAAGCAACAAGCCAAAAGAGTGCAAACAAACAACTTAAAACAACCTACACTTCAAGATTAGCCTAAGTTGGAAACAAAACAAGACAAAGCCACGAAATGAAACTTTATACCTTGCGTTGAGTCGATCCTTTGGTTGGCCCTTCGATCTTGGATGTGTATGCTCCTTGGATGGCAAGATGCAAGCTAGATGAGGATGTGAAGATGGATGCAAGTGGATGAAAATGTTAAAATGGCTAAGTAAAGGTTGAGAAACAAAACTGCAAGAGTTTGGCTAGCACAAGTGATCTCCCAAAATGAGAGAAAAGAGGGGGTATTTATAGGATTTTTGGGAAATCCTAGGGGAAATGGACGGTTGAGATTGATCCACCAAATATCAAGATGTAGGGCTAAGGTGAGTTGAGAACTCACAAGCCCTCACATCTTGACATGTGATGAGATAGCCCTAAAAGGTGAAGTGGACATGAGGTGGAAGGAAAAGGACATGACATGGAGGGGGGTACAAAGTACCTTGGGATTGGACAAGATCTCCTCATAAATGAGGTACTTGTCCCCATGTGGGTGAGAGGACAAGTGGGGAATTAAAAATTTTTCAACTATTTTTATGGGGAGATGGGAAAGAATTTTAAATTCTAAAGGGTGCATTGGGGGATTAAAAGGTGAATTAAAAATTCACATGGAGAAGAGAGGAGCCTAGGATGAATAAAAAGGAATTAAAAATTCCTTGGGGGATGGGGAGAGTTGACTAAAGTGGGTGATTAGGATTGTGCAAGTACTTGATTAGATTAATTAATGAATATTAGAAGAGGGTTAGGTGGCTAAGAGAGATTAGAGGCCAACTTGCAAAAGTTGGAGGATGTGACACATCCTAATCAAGGATTAGGCATGTGCACATCCTAATGATGGGATTTAGAAGAAGGATTAAGATAAGATAAAAATGATGGAGGATGTGACATGAGGGGAATATTTATTTAATTCAATTGATGGAAGGAGGATTAAAGAGATAAGGTATTATTGATTAAATACCTTAGGGATTAGAAGAACTTAAGGATGTTAATTAAAGGGGATAAATTTGGATAAATTAAGTGTCCAAATTTAGACGTCTACATTTTGCCCCTCTTTGAGATGGTGTTACGAAGTAGCATCATTTCAAAAAATATTAAAACATAGAACTTAGAAGAGGATGGTTAGATTGGGAAAGATGCCCCAGTCATTCAAAGGAGTGACTAGGAAGGGAAAAAGGAAATGATGAAAATTAGGGATGAAGGATGCCCCCTCGAGAGGACATGCGGGTTCAGGAGAACACGAGTGTGCTCTCGAAATGAATGAGATGATGCAAGGGGAGTTGAAGAAGATGATGCAATGTGATGGAGGATTGGGAGGGGAGTGTGATGAAGGATGAATGGATGGGGGGGATTTGAGGATGAGAGATGAAATGCAATCTAAATGCAATGTGCCATCATCGGAGCACTGATTTTTGCTATAGCATAAGACATGAGACGCCAAGGTATGAAGAACCAAGGCAGATTAGTGTCTAATGCATAAAACAAACATAACAAACAAGAAGGCTATCCCAACACCCCAAAGTCATGGTGACCTTGGTCGGGCCAGGTATTGGGATAACCACAAGCACACAAGGATGCCCCAGCGTAACACAAGACCTTAGGGATCTTGGTGGGTACTACGTGGGACAACCAAAAAGATAAACAAAAGATCAAGATACACCCCTATGTTGACAAGTCAAAGCACACCATGATATGATGTATCAAGGCGACCATGACAAGTGATGATAGGGAGCTCAAATGATAAACAAAAGCCAAAAGCATCAAAAGATCACAATCAATTTCAAACGTCCTTTGCCATAGGATCAATCAAGGGATGGATGGGATTGATGAGGTCTGTTAGGAAGGATGCATCCTGTTGAGACCGATGATGGATACTAAATTAAAAGATTGATATGACGCAGGATATTCAAAACTGATTGGATTTGATGATACAAGTGAATCTCATTTGTTAAGATCCAGCGAGATAAGGGCATAGCTTGATGACACGACACAAGAGACATGACACAAGAGAGGAGACTAACACACCCTAGCAACCTAGGGGCTCGGGGGCCGATCAAAGATTAGCCTTGCCTACGTGGAAGCACAGAGCCCTCGTAGTTCGACAAAAGGCTGATGACAAACCATGATGGAGATTTTGATGGATGACCAAGATGGGATGGAGAACAGGAGAAAAGTGGACAATATAGATCAATGATGGATGGAACATGATAGATGATAGAGGATTGGATGGAACATGATAGAAAGACCGATGATGGAACCCCGGGGGCAGATCAAATGATCGACCTTGCCTACGTGAAAGCACAGGGGCAACGTAGTTCGATGGAAGGCCAAAGACAAGTGATGGATGAAAGATGACGAGATAACCCTAGATAAGGGGATAAAATGATGGAACTGACACAACGGAACAAGATAGACCAGATGGATTGGATTAGAGGATAGTGACTATACAAGCTCAGGGATGGGATAGTTATCCAAATCACCAAAAGATGAATTGGGAGGACGATATGATGGATAGATGGATGATGAGATAGGATAGGAGATTGAAAAGATGTGTAATTAAGAAGCAGAAGTGATGATGATGAGATAGATGGAATTGGGTTGTGTGGGGGATTATGAGATGGGATGAGGGGAGAGGATGGAGGGAGGAAAAGGATTGTTTAGGTGGATTGGATAGAGGGATAAGGATTTGGATGAGGAAAAGGTGACTAGATGGATAGATGAGAATGGATGTCATGATGGCAGGATAGGAAGATAGGGATGGGAAGATGGATATAAGGATTGTTCTGATGGAATGAATGATGTCTCCAAGGACTGTATCACAAAGGAAGATAGATGCCCCCACTCTAGATATGTCATGTGCGGGGAGGAATGAAGGATGGAAGACAAGTGGAAGACAAGTGGATGGGAAGATAAAAGAGTGAGATGGATGAAGATAGGATGCATGGATAAGGAAGGGAGATTGAGGGTGAATGACGGGTGGATAAGGAAGATAGACGAGTGCGAATGAGGATTAGGATAGTGTGTGGATGAGGGGAAGGTATGCTAAGAGGTGTCCAAAGCATGCTTATATGTTTGCCCCATTGTTATCAAGATCACAAGGAGGATGGACGGATTGGGATAAATGAGATATGCCAAGAAGGATGGAGGGGGTGGACAAAAATGATGTATAGCAATAAGATGGGTGCATAGCCAAAAGTGTAGCAAGAAGCATAGTGGATGGAGGGAATGCAAATCAGGAAATTGCCCCCAAGTGCATATGGGGATTTACGCATGACGCCTGTTTGCCAGGTTTTCATCATGGTACTTATCCAAGGCGCTTGTTTTCCAAGTTTTCACCATTGGACGGATTATTTCTCTTTACTATTTTTTTTTTTGATTTTTTTTTTGACTTTTTTGACTTTTTTGATTTTTTGACTTTTTGGATAGTATGCAGAAGGAGATGGATAAGGATAGGGAGGCGAATAAGTGGATTTAGAAGACATGAGATAAGGATATGGATGAAGGACTCAAGCATCAAGTTCTATACGAGGTATTAAGAGCTCATGTTGGAACTGACTATTGTATGTTGGTACAACCTTATGAGGAGAAATGGATTATGCAAAAGGATGAATTAGAGGGATTTGATGGGGGAGATATGTGGGGTAATGGGTGGGATGTTGAAAAGTGTATGGATGGAATGATGGGGTGGATGTGTGATGGGGAGATGTGTTCAGGACCAACATTGGCACATATGGTGATGGATGTGAAAAGATAAGAGGATTGATGGATGGAGAATGTGGGGATAATGGAGGAGATGGGATAGTGAATTTTGGGACATAGGGACCCAAAACAGACTTAGGAGATGAAAGGTGGGTATGGTTAGCTTTTGGATTAGCAACTTTGGATGTTCTTACAGATTTTTCATTTGATGGCATTGCATCTTTTTCTTTGGGATCCACATGGTTTTGATCTTTGCTTTGCTAGCTCTTCTTGAGCTATAGATTGGTCCGATTTGGGATTTTGTTTTTCTTTTCTTTACCATGTCTTTTAGAGGGACATGGGGAGCTTTAGATTCTGTGAATGTTTGGATTTATGCAGTTTTATGTTAGCATCCAAAGTGCCTTTATTAGCAATGGGATGGGTGTGAGGGATGGATGATGTGGAGCAATGCAAGTAGGAGTATGGGGATTACGTGTAGATGGGGGATGTTTAGGTATGTGCCTTTGTTGATCCTGATTATGGGACATGCGAGAGGGATGTTTATGATGGATGACATGGATAGGTGTTGGATGAATGAGTGAATGAGATGGAGGAGGTGATCTTGGGATATAAGGACCCAAGATGGATAGAGTGGGTGGAGGGACATAAGAACCCAAGATGGATGCAGTAGATGAAGGATGGGAGATTGTGGATGGAGGGATGTAAGGACCCAAAATGGATGGAGCGGATGAAGGAGGAATATGGACGGTTGTTTTGAGGTAATACGATAGAGGAGGAGGGATGGCAGCATATGATTTGGTGGAGCAATGGGAAGAGCTGACATTTCTTTTGGAAAAGGCTCGTTGAGGACGGCTAGAGGTTGTACCAACGTGTTTAGATTGTGAGTCTTGGGGAATAGATCCAAGACTTGCATGCAGATTTGTTCTTTCACTTGTATGGGCTCTAAAATACCTTGCTTGCTCATGAAGGCCTAGACCTTTTCCTTGATAGTTCATGTTCTTGAGCATTCGATCTATGATAGGATTTTTGTTATTCTGAAAACATGATGCGAGTCCATTATTAGGTGGGGGATGATGGGTGGTATATACACTGTGTTTTTCTTCTACAAGGAGGCCACCATGGAAGAATGTGAAAGTACCAAGGGGATATGCAAGCGGTGTGAGGATAGCATTTTTAGGCGATGATGGGGGATCCTGAGAAGGAGATGGTGGGATAGCAGCATTTGGATGGGTGGTATCGGGAGAGGGAGTAGGGGATATGATAGGATCTGATTTTTTGGTAGCGAACTCATGCGATGGAGACGGAGGTGGAGCGGTAGAATCCTGGATGTCAAGAGGATCATGGGATGGAATGGATGGGGGACTGTGACCTTGTGGTAGACGAGATGGGATGGTAGGATCTTGATCTGGAGGAGGGGATATGTTGGCATACTTTGGATCAGGCTCTTGGCATGACACATCTTGTGTGGATGGAAGGATAACAGAGTGTTGGAGAGACTCTTCAAGTTAGGGAGATGGAAGGATGGAGGATTTGATGCAGTTATCAGAATGGATTTGGGCGTCGTGGATGGGTTCAATGACTCCTGTAATAGGAGGTGGATGTTTAACGGATTCAGTAGATGTGATGGTAGGAGATGGGGACTCAATAGATTCAGAGGATGTGATGGTGGGAGATGGGGACTCAGTGGATTCAGAGGATGTGATGGTAGGAGATGGGGACTTAGTGGATTCAGAGGATGTGATGGTATCATCAATGATAGGTGTTGGATGGATAAGGGTCTCATTACTAACGACCATGGATGATGGGTTGGGATGGCATGGTTCCACGACTGCAATGTGTGGAGTGGGGGATGTTTCCTTTGTTATAAGTCCTTGGAGAAACTTGAATACACTAGGTTGAGATGGCGAGGTGGGAGTGGATGAAGGTTTATGGATTTGTGGGGGATTAGGACTAGGGATTGGTGGGCTAGGATTAGATAGTGGAATGGGATTGGATGCAGGACTGGGAATAGATGGGGGATTAGGTGAAGGGTTAAGATAGGGGTATTGGCATGGTATATTAGGACATAAGGAGGTGGGTGGTGGATTGTGGTAAGGGTATGGGGATGGTGGATTAGGATGAGAATATTGAGGTGGTGGATGGAGATAGGGAACTGCGGATGTCGGATTAGGATAAGGATAGGTTGGTGTGGATGTTGGATTAGAATAGGAAGGTGCGAATGTAGGATTAGGGTGAGAAGATTGATATGGGAGATTAGGGTAGTGGGTAAATGTGGATGAAGGATTAAGATAGGAGGATGTGGACGAGGGATTAGGATGAGGGTATTGTGATGGAAAACTAGGATAAGGGGATGATGTAGATGAAGGATATGATGGATATGATGGACATCCCTTGTCAAAGGTAGCATAAGGAGTGTGATTAGGCATATATGAAGACATGATGGGATAACTCGATGGGGTGATTGGATTTTGGAAGGTGGGTAGAGAAAGCTTACTAGCAATGATAGTGTCAAGGGGATCTATGTCGTATACCTCTTGGTCAACAAGACTTTCGTTATCGTCATCGACGTAATTAGGGTTTCCCTTGACCACTATTGATGGAGGATAAGAATTCATGATGATGAAAGGATAAAGATGATGGATAAAGATTTTGGATGGAAATGGACAAAGGCCCAAATCGGGATTTAGGACAAGCTCAGATCGGGATTGGATTAAAGCCCAAACTAGGATGATTGGATGACACGATCGGATTGATTTTGATAATTGGATTGGATAGGATTGGATTGATTGATTGAAAGGTCGGATGATGGATTGGGTAGGATGACGAAAGGGACTGCCAATCCCGTTAGATGACTTAGGATACTGATTGATCGGATTAAAGGATAAATGGATGATTGTAGCACCGAATCCACCTTGAGATTGAAGGTGAATTGATTGGGCTGACGATGATGATAAACTTAGGATGGATGACAACCCTAAGAGGATGTTGATGATGACGATCATATCAGACACTTCGGTCAATTTGGATAATAACCCGAGACAAAGTTCAGGGGATTTGGATGGGGAAAACGATGATTTGATTGGAGAAATGGATGATAGAAATGAATACTCCAAACGAGTAAATGATTGATCAGGATGGATGAACGATTACTCGGAATGAGTAAACGAATGATCAAAACGATAGAACAAGAGTTCAGAATGATGAAAGGAGATGTGAAATGGATGAATATTTGCTCGAAACGAGTAAACGGATGATCGGAATGATAGGACCAGAATTCAGAATGATAAAAGGATGTGTTAAATGGGTGAACGTTTACTCGGAACGAGTAAATGGATGATTAGAATGATAGGACGAGTGTTTGGAATGATGAAAGGATGTGTGAAATGGATGAATATTTGCTCGAAACGAGTAAACGGATGATCGAAATGATGGAACCAGAGTTCAGAATGATGAAAGGATATGTGAAACGGATGAATATTTGCTCGAAACGAGTAAACGGATGATTGGAATGATGGAACCAGAGTTCGTAATGATGAAAGGATATGTGAAACGGATGAATGTTTACTTGGAACGAGTAAACTGAGAGAATGGTAGGGTATACCGCCTTCAAGGAGGCAGATGATGAAGAAAAAGGTGCCCCAGCCAACTTCTCAAAAGTATGAAGTGGTATATATCATTGGAAAGAGCACAAAAAACTGAGAAGAATTGCCTTTGAACGGAGTCAATCAGATAAACGGTGTGGAAATGGCGGCCCCGGGAAGAAAGAGCACTGGGACAGGCCCGCCACCGGATTAGGACAGGCCCGCCACTGCACTAGGACAAGCCCACAACTGGATTAGGACAGGCCCGCCACTACACTGGGACAGGCCCGCCACTGCACAGGGACCGGTTTGGCACTGCAGAAGGACCAGTTTGGCACTGCACTAGGACCGGTTTGGCACTGCACTAGGACCGGTTTGGCACTGCTCTAGGACCAGTTTGGCACTGCACTAGGACCGGTTTGGCACTGCAGAAGGACCAGTTTGGCACTGCAGAAGGACCAGTTTGGCACTGCAGAAGGACCAATTTTCCATTGAATTAGGACAGGTCCACCACTGAATTAGGACCAGTCCGCCACTGAATTAGGACCAGTCCGCCACTGAATTAGGACCAGTCCGCCACTGAATTAGGACAGGTCCGACACTAAATTAGGATAGGTCCGCCACTGTACTAAGACAAGTTTGCTAAAGGATAAGGTCAAGTCCGCCGAAGGATGAGTTCAAGGTTGATGTTTTGATGGATGGCAAAGGCAAAGGACCCAAATTGTAGCAATCATACAAAGACTTGACCAAACTGATAATCACTGGTTTTTTGCACAAAAAAGACAGTTCAAACAGCACAACCCTAAGATTAGTAGAAACGGGTATGGTCAACAAAGTCTTCTACTCTAGGATGCACATGGTTTCTAAGGAGTCCTCGATATACACCCGGTACGTGAGGCCCGAACCGTGAACACCAACCCATTACAAGCGTGAGTCGGGAACCTTAGCGAGATACTAAAGGCTCGGACCAACTCTTCACGTCATCCCGACGCTTCGCCAATTACAACGTGGTTGGATTGAGGTACAACTTTCGCTCTCCCCCCTTTATATACCCCGCCGGTACGCGTGGTTGGAATCGTCCCTTGGGGTGATGAAATCCCCAAGCAGGTCCCACTAAGAAATTGAAAAAGGGTGATAGAAAAGGACTTGGAAAGCTACGATTTCTCATCACCCAGGATCGCCAAATGGCGCAAGGGGATTGGATACGTCAAATAGCTTTCCCAAACACGCCAAGTAAGGTTTATTGACACCTCTTTAATTAAGCTATGTTCCTATTTTACCAAAAGACAATTCGGGAAAACTTGAAATTTTTACCTTCTGTAGGACAGGTCCGCCACTCTGTTAGGACAGGCCCGCCACTGAATTAGGACAGGTCCGCCACTGCACTGGGACAGGCCCGCCACTGAATTAGGACCAGTTCGCCACTGAATTAGGACAGTCCGCCATAATCGAATTAGGACCACCCTCACCACTAGATTAGGAATTGCATCAAGATTCCGACCACCAATCGCAGAGGACAGTCCGCCATCAATTGTAACCATCAATTAGACCAACCACACGGATTAGGAACCAGCCCGGGCCACCTGTGACTAGTCCACCACTCCAGATTCAAACTTCACTCGCGAACCCTGGACCTTGAAAAATGCAAAAAATAGCAAATGTGAAAGAAAGAGACCCGTTTGTGGGTCCCACCGGGCATGCCAAAAATGTGATAGGTCGAATGTGAGCGTTAGAAAACAAGCAACAAGCAAAAGAGTGCAAACAAACAACTTAAAACAACCTACACTTCAAGATTAGCCTAAGTTGGAAACAAATGCAAGACAAAGCCACGAAATGGAACTTTATACCTTGCGTTGAGTCGATCCTTTGGTTGGCCCTTCGATCTTTGACGTGTATGCTCCTTGGATGGAAAGATGCAAGCTAGATGAGGATGTGAAGATGGATGCAAGTGGATGAAAATGTGAAAATGGCTAAGTAAAAGCTGAGAAAACAAAAACTGCAAGAGTTTGGCTAGCACATGATCTCCCAAAATGAGAAAAGAGGGAGTATTTATAGGATTTTGGAAAATCCTAGGGAAATGGACGGTCAAGATTGATCCACCAAATATCAAGATGTAGGGCTAAGGTGAGTTGAGAACTCACAAGCCCTCACATCTTGACATGTGGCATGTGAGATAGCCCTAAAAGGTGAAGTGGACATGAGGTGGAAGGAAAAGGACATGACATGGAGGGGGGTACAAAGTACCTTGGGATTGGACAAGATCTCCTCATAAATGAGGTACTTGTCCCCATGTGGGTGAGAGGACAAGTGGGGAATTAAAAATTCCTCAACTATTTTCATGGGGAGATGGGAAAGAATTTTAAATTCTAAAGGGTGCATTGGGGGATTAAAAGGTGAATTAAAAATTCACATGGGGAAGAGAGGAGCCTAGGATGAATAAAAAGGAATTAAAAATTCCTTGGGGGATGGGGAGAGTTGACTAAAGTGGGTGATTAGGATTGTGCAAGTACTTGATTAGATTAATTAATGAATATTAGAAGAGGGTTAGGTGGCTAAGAGAGATTAGAGGCCAACTTGCAAAAGTTGGAGGATGTGACACATCCTAATCAAGGATTAGGCATGTGCACATCCTAATGATGGGATTTAGAAGAAGGATTAAGATAAGATAAAAATGATGGAGGATGTGACATGAAGGGAATTAAATAAATGGAATATTTATTTAATTCAATTGATGGAAGGAGGATTAAAGAGATAAGGTATTATTGATTAAATACCTTAGGGATTAGAAGAACTTAAGGATGTTAATTAAAGGGGATAAATTTGGATAAATTAAGTGTCCAAATTTAGACGTCTACAAGTAGAAATAGAAAACCAAATTTAGATTTTATTCCTAACAGTTTAACCACCCATAGTAGAGACATGTTCACAAAACAATCTTGTAATAAATTAATCCTACCGCAAGTAGACTCCTTCTCCTAGCTATCTTATTTGGTGAGTAAGAGTGATATTCAATGACTCACGACTGATCAATAAATGATCACCTTCATTTCCTTCTGAAAGTGTCACACCTTAGCCATTTGACTTCTTCTTTGCAACAATATGTAGTCCTTATGTTGTGGGTTGAGAAGCTTGTTGTTGTGGATTGATAGTCCTTCTTGTTGCAAGTGTTGGTTTTATTCCTAAGACTTCCTCATCATTTACAATCATATATTAAACATAAAATCATACTAAATTTCATAGGCATTCATGAATTCATGCATACATATATCAACATAACATATTTCCATTTTCACATACTTAAAACTGCTTAAAAGTATATAAAAGGTACAAAAGGTTTTAGTAATATCTTGAAACTTAGTAGAAAGAGATGATGAAAAGTATTAAACAGTAAAAGGAAACTTAGCCAACTATAGGGCCCATCATTCCCCCCAACTAAAGCTATTTCTTTCCCTCAAGCAACTTTAAGGTTGAAGGTTATACTGCAAGGCCATTTCTCTGAAGTCCACAACACAATCCACTCCTTTACTCTTCTTTAAATAAAAACCTTATTGATTTGCTATTCTTGCCAGTCTTTTGTTCTTTGCTATTGCTCTTTCCTCTCATCTCATCCCCATCTAGTGTGGTGTTGGGAATAGGAGGAGAGGAGGATGGAAGGTGAGAGGGATCCAATCAATTCCGTTCTTGAAGGAAGTTGCAATGTATTTATGTGATCTTCCAATTAGTACAATGTAATTATAGACAAAATGAGGCTCATTCCTCTTAAGTTTTGGTGTGATTACATTCCATTTGGCTTGGGTAAAGTCAAATGCTTCTCTGAAAGTGCTTGATGTTAGTCCCTTCATTCTCCTATAATCATTTTCTCTACAATCCAAAAGCTTTTCTTTAACTCCCCTGTGTTATATAAGTTTTAACCATTGGTCTACCACTACATTTGGGCTTGGTGCTTCTTCTCTTAACTACAGAGGGAGTGATTTCTATCTCATGGTATTCTTGCATAAGTTGCCCCCTTTGATGTTCATTTCTAATGTAAGAAGGTAGGGCTTTGATCTAAAGATCTCCCACAAATATAAGTGGGTTACATGTAGTATCATATGAAAGAACAAAATTGTGCAAATAGAATTCACACAATTGATATTGCATTTCTGGTGTAGACCTCTGGAAAGTTTCTAAAAATGAAGATCTTCAATTCAAGGAAACAAGAAGATCACTAATTATTTTACTGAACTAAAAACATAGATTTTCTTTTGCAAAAATAAAGTATATACCCTAGCAGGGGCCTACACCTCATCAGTTGAATTGTATTATCTTCCAACTCTTCAATTCTTACCTTCAATCTTTTTATCTTTGTTTCCTACTTCTCACTTGCTCTAGCATGTGTGGATAACAATTCTTCTGTTTCTTTTTCCCAATCCTTTTCTTTCTAGGAAAATTCCTTTGTTTTCTTCCATAACTCAATGCCAAGTGACACAACAATGGGAACAATAGGGGTTCTTATGTATCCAATTATGGAAATTTGTGCCAATAATTCTAACTTAGATCCCTGCCTAAATATTTGGAGTATTTCTTCCAACTCCTTAATCTTTGTATCCCTATCAATATCCCTCTATTGGTATTCCTTCAATTGATCCTTTAATGGTTTTATCCTCTGCAATGCTTCTTGTAGTTCTTTTCTACTATTTCCTCCTTCCAAAAAGAATTCTTTTTCTATCTCCAAAACTGCTCTTCTCCTATCTCCTCTGAACACATAAACCCTTCTAAAAGAGGGCTCTTTGGATATATTCTTCTCTTCTTTTTAGCAAGAAAAATATCTTTTGAATATGATTCAGAAGTACTAGTTAAGTACAAGAGTTGCACAATGGGTGTTCTTTTATTATTATCATTAGGGATATTTCCCTCAGAATCTACATCAATTTCAATCATCACAACATTTTCCTTTTGATTTTTATCTTTTTCTTTTATGGGCCCCTTCATTCTCAGGTGATGTGATCGCCTTCTTGATTGTGTGGGACTCTTCTGCCTCTTCGTGAGTGCAGAGGTAGAGGCCATACTTTTCCTTTTCTTGGGTTTTGGTGGGCTCTTAGTAGAAGCTAGGGTTTCAAAATCCTCTTTAGTTGTGGGATTCCCAGCAAAAGCTGTAGGTTGAGTTTCTTGTAGTTTCTTCTCTTTAGGTACCTCCCTGTTGAGGGTAGGTATTGCGACAAGGGAACTAGAGGGTATTTCTCCTTTGTTGCAGTTGTAGGGGGTTCTACTTCTTGGCCTGACCCCTTTCTTCTTCATTATGCATTGGAATAATGTTGTTGATATTGTTACAATTCAAAAAATCTTCCCAAGATATATTGGGAAATTGAACCCTAAGACTTCTCTTAACCAACAAAGTAACTAAATATAAATGTGACAAAGTTGACTAATTTATTCTCCTCTTGTATTCTAATGACATTCTTTTCAACAAATCATACAAAAAATTTGGAATATCTACCACCCTCTGATGGCACAAATGCCTAAGCAACTTAAAATGTACTGCGTATAATAGTGATTATCTTTCATCACAAGTTAAATATCTAATAATGTGTGAATCTACAAAGGCTCAAAGCCAAGGTAAAGATAAACGTTTTATACTTTGAGGAAGAGTCCAAATTCTCACTAGGCATGGAGAACTCATTTCTGGTTGTAATTGTGTCTACCCTCATTAGAAACTCTTCTCCAACCCTTGGAAGACCTGATACCTTTGTGATAGAAGCCTCTGATGCATTGACCTTTAACCCCCTAACAATTGCATCATCATGTTGTAAGGTGCTCGCAAACTGTTGGGTCATAATTTTATTGAATTTTGTGAGTCTTAGGAAGTAATCTAACCAACTTGCCTACTAGAAGATAGGCACACATTGTTTTTCCTCTAGAAACAAATTATGAGTTGTCAGATCTATCCTTACTATGTCACCTCCCATTATAACTTCACCACTTATGATCTGCTTTTCTCCATTTAATCACCTAATTATGTTGTTCATTTTCTATGCTCTATGCTTGATCACATATGTGAGATCCTCTTCCCCATAAGAGCCACCCTACACTTTCCATTTATTATTTGTCATATGGTCAAAGCTACATCCTACACATTGCCATATTTTCTTCCACTTGTCAAAATCTTGTTCTTCCCAAAATGTGCTCACACATGTGTGAGCACACCTTACTCTCCACTTTTCATCTCCTTGTTCTTCCCAAGATGTGCTCACACATGTGTGAGCACACCTTGCTCTCTTCCCCATGCCACATGTCATAGTCACATGCCTTCACCTTGTGATGTAGGAGCATCTAGCGGTGTAGGGAAATCTCACATCACCCAAAAAAATGTTTTATTTATTTTCTTTAGTTGTTTTGAGTCCCATGATGGCACTTAAGGGGTTTAAGACTATCAGGTGTTAGAAATAACGAAAAACAGGCACTTTAGTAAGTCAGCCAAAACAGGCTCGTATGGACGTGAAATTTTACCCCAAGGAGTAGAGCTGAAAAACATCTCTGGTTGTGAAAGAATCACCTCAATACCCTGCACGGTTTGTGAGAAATTAAAGTTTGTCCCAAGAAATTTCTCCAATGCAACTTCAAATTCAGTTATAAAACTTTAGAGGCCTCAAAATAGCTCAAAAAGTGGTCGAACCGACCTATGGTCAATTCACGTGTTGTAGAGCTCATTGAGAGCTTTCCGACGATATGCAATAATTGCAAATCAGACACCCATATCAAAAGTTATGGCCCCGCGAAGTTTATCCTCTAAAAAGTGAATTTCATAAAAATTTCTTCCTAGGCCAGAAATCATTCGACAGGACTTTTGGTGCCAAAACAAAAGGGGAAATTTGATCTTTCTAGAACATTCTAGGGCGGTTATTGGGAAAAGTAAAAAGGGGTTAAGTGGGGGTTATAAAAGGTGGCCCTGGTAGTGCATATTCTGGCTCTGAATAGTAGTTTTTCTTTTCATAGTTGATTTTGTTGTAATGAATCAAGCCGATGAGGCTGTAGCATGTAAGCTTTGAATCTATAATTTCATTTTCTGAAAATAATTGAATGTGAATCATTTTTTTATCTCACATCTTCTGTGTTGTTATCTGTTGTTGTGATTTTTGTGGGTTTTGGGCAATGTGGCCCTCATCAAGTGGTATCAAACCGGGAGTTCCTGAGCTTGTAACAGAGCGTTGAACATGAGATAGTTGCAACAGGACCTGTGAGTGTGGGTTGAATTCAATATGCCTCCAAGACGTGCCCAGTATGGCAGAGGTGGAGGCTGAGGTGGAGGAGGTCCACCTAGAGATAGAATTAGAGCCCTTAGAAGGCAATTAGAAACCTTGCTACAAGAGGTTCGAAGAAGAGATGTGCAACGAGATAGAGATGAGAGTGAAGATGAAATGGAAGAGGAAATGGAAGAGGAAGAGCGGGATCCAATGGATCCTAGAGAAAGAAGATTGTTGCAAGCAATCTCAAGCATTAGGAAGAGACCTAAAATGGAGGTTTCAACTTTTAGTGGAAATTTGAATCCTGAAGAATTGATTGATTGGATCAATGACATGGAGGAATTTTTTGAGTTTGAGGAAATTGAAGATTCTCATAGAGTGAGGTTTGCAAAGAAAAAATTGAAAGGTCATGCTAGTATATGGTGGAAAGAGGTTCAGTTAGAAAGAGGAAGACAAGGGAAAGATAAAATTTCTAGATGGGATAGAATGGTGTCAAAATTGAAGAAACAATTTATTCTAGTTGATTACAAATTAGAGCTGCTCAAGAAGATGCAGAGCTTGAGGCAAGGGACAAGGACAATGAAAGAATACATAGAGGAATTTCACAAGGTCCTAATTCAAACAAGACATTCTGAGGTGAATAAAGAGAAATTTTTCCATTATATTAATGGGTTGAAGCCAAACATACAAGAAGAATTGGCATTGGTAAGAATGACCACCATTGAAGATACTTATCAGTTTTCTCTAAAGGTTGAAGAATGATTGAACAAGAGGTTTGAGAACAAGCAACAAGGTGGAGGCCATGGAGGAAAGACCGATGGACGGTCATATGGAGGTCGAAATGAAGATCAAAAGAAGGATGAAGGCTCCAGTAGCAGCCAGAACCAGAAAGGAGATAACACCTATCGTCCTCATGACCAAAATAATGGAGACTAAAGAGGAAGGGGAAGATCTGGATGAGGACCGAGAAGAGGAGGCTTCCATGGAACCTATTTCCAGTGTGGAGAAGAAGGACATAGAGCCTATGAGTGTCCTCAACATCAAGGAAGGACAAATAGAAGACCTGAGGGTAATGCACAAGTTGCACATGTTGAAAAGATGCTAAGTCTTCACATTCTGAGGATGCAGAAAGAGGAGAGGTTCTTGTTACTAGAAGAGCCTTGCTGAATGAGGAGAATGAGCCAACTCAAAGGAAGAATTTGTTTCACACCAGATATAAGTGTGAAGGTAAAGTTTGCAATGTTATTGTTGATGGAGGTAGTACTGATAACCTTGTCTTAGAAGAAATGGTTAGCAAGTTGCAGTTGGAGAGAAGAAGGCATCCAGACCCATACCGGATTGCTTGGTTGCAGAAGGACCATAAAGCCTTGGTAAATGAACAATGTCTAGTAAAGTTCAAGATTGGAAATTACCATGATAAGGTATTGTGTGATATTATGCCTATGGATGTTTTTCATATGTTGTTAGGCAGACCGTGACAGTTTGATCGACGAGCAATACATGATGGACATGCCAAACACCTATTCTTTGACAAAGGATGGAGTTTGTCATAAGTTGAAGCCCTTGAAAGAGGTAGAGGAAAAGGTATGTATTAATGCAAGAATTTGTTTGGTTGATGGAAGAAAGTTCCTAGAAGGTATGAAGCATGAGCATATGTGTTTTGCATTGATTCCTAGAGTTGATAAAGAAGATACTACTAAGGTGCCTGTAGAGGTTGTAGATTTGTTGAATGAGTTTCAATCTATTTTTCCTGATAAAGTACCTAAAGGTTTTCTTCTAGTAAGAAAGGTTAGTCATCATATGGACCCGATTCTTGGAGCGAGTTTGTTGAATAAGGAAGCTCATCGTATGACTCCAGTAGAGAGCGAAGAGTTGAACAGAAAAGTGCAAGAGTTGTTGCGGAAGGGATTGATTCGAGAGAGTTTGAGTTTGTGTGTAGTACCTATTGTATTAGCACCAAAGAAGGATGGGGAATGGTGGATGTGTACAGATTCTAGAGCCATCAACAAGATCACCATCAAGTACAGATTTATGTTGCCAAGAATGGATGACATTATGGATTGTTGAGTGGAGTTGAGTACTTCACGAAGATAGATTTGAAGAGTGGATATCACCAGATCCGGATTAGAGAAGGAGATGAATGGAAGACAACCTTCAAAACCAAGGAGGGCTTGTACAAGTGGTTAGTCATGTCTTTTGGGCTAACCAATGCACCAAGCATAATTATGCGGCTTATGAATGAGGTATTGAAAGAATTTTTAGGAAAATTTGTTATTGTTTATTTGGATGATATTTTGATTTTCAGTAAGACATTGGAGGAGCACTTGATGCATATCTGAAGAGTTTTTGAGAAGTTGAGGGAGGAGAAGTTGTTGATTAATTTGAAAAAATGTAATTTTGTGAAGAGAGCGTTGGTGTATCTGGGATTTTTTGTCTTAGCAGAGGGGCTCAAAATGGATCCAAAAAAGGTGAGAGCTATCATTGAATGGCCTACTCCAAGGAGTGTTATAAAGGTAAGATCATTTCATGGTCTAACAAGTTTTTACAGTAAGTTTATTAAGAATCTCAGTAGTATTTGTGCACCTATAACTGAAGCAATGAGAGGGGATAGAAAAGAGTTTAAGTGGACTACAAGAGTAGCCAAATTTTTTGATATGTTGAAGAAGAAAGTTATAGAGCAACCTCTTTTGGCACTTCCAGATTTCAATAAGGTCTTTTAGGTAGATTGTGATGCTAGTGGCATTGCCATAGGAGCTATTTTGAGTCAAGAAGGTAAGTCTATTGCCTATTTTAGTGAGAAGTTAAATGATGCTAAGAAGGAATATTTTGTATATGAACATGTTGGATGAAAATTATGTAATCAGCTTTCGATAGATTACACAACTTGAACTTCAGCCACAGCTATGTGAGATGTGAATCTCTCCTCTCAGAAAGGGGAGGCGCCCTTCTTACTACTAATAGAAGTGATAGTAAATCAAACAGATAATTACAAAATGTACACGCAATTCACGGAGTGGGGGGGGTGTGTTACATTCATCCTTCTCTCTTTTTTGAGAGAAGATGTTTACAATGCTTCACCATTGGAAGTTCACAATTCTTGATAACCTTAAACTAACAACTAGCAGTAATACCAATATCTCAATCTCATCAAAGCGAAGCGTAGAGATACCAGAAGTGATTAATAATAAACAAATAAAGTAAAAAGGGAAAGCTCACGAAGGCACAAAGTCGTTCAGTAGCTTTTTCAATGTTGGATCTATGCAGATGTACCGTTTGTCACGTTAGAAGCACAAAGTCTTCTTAGACGCAGCAATTCCTCGAACAGCATGAACGATTACAAGCACAAAGTCTTGTAGATCATCCAACCAATGTATCAAAAGTACGAACGATTACAAGCACAAAGTCTTGTAGATCCTTCGACAAAGGTATCCAAGAGTATGAATAATTACAAGCACAAAGTCTTGTAAATCACTCAACCAGAACATGCAAGAGCATGAATGATTACAAGCACAAAGTCTTGTAGATCATTCAACCAATGATAAACAGAAATAACAATGCAATCTAAATAATAGATGTAACACAAAGTTTACATAAACTACTTAGAGTCTTTCAGATTCTTCGAACTAATCACTACCAAATAAGATTAACTCACAAAAGTATCGAATCCAACGCAAAGTTTGGCTTGCAATTATTTTCTTTATTAATCGAATCTCATTCACAAAGCATGAACGCAAAGTTTCACAAATTTGCTTACAAAAGGGAAGCACTTCATTGCAAAAGGCTAAAAGATAAATTTACAATGAAAATCCCTCACATTATATAGAAAGAGGGATGAGCAAAAGAAGGAAATAGATTGAGGAAATCAGGGAAAATTAGGTGAGCGATTTTAGGAGATCTCACCTAATTTTGACCAAAGTCAAAGTGTAATTTGTTTTCAAAATATTACATCTTCGAGCTTGGTGTAATTACAATTTACAAAAAGACATTCAAAAATGTCGAGAAATATTTACAAGGTGCATAATGGGATGCACTGGAAATGTCTAACACTGGAGAATAGGGGGCTGCTTCATGTTTCTTTGCATTGGGCGCAGAAGTCTTCAAATTTCCTCCTAGTCTCCTGCACGAACTTCTCATCTGGACCAACGGTGTAATCCACAATGGTGTGAATTCTCGGATCGATCTCTATGGCAAATGAGTGAACCTTGCACCTCGCCAAGATGTGTCTTCGTTGTCCAATGTGAGCCTTTGTATCACAAATGATGTTCCCGAAGCTTCGAAGTCCGAACCTGGCCAATCAAATTCATGATGGCTTCTTTGAAGATCTAGCATATTTCTCCGGATCTTAAGATGTCACCTTTAGGATCACTTAATGAAATCTGGAGAGAAACTGCAAAGATGGTGAATCAATAGACGTTAGCAAAAAAAGTAGCATTGGGAAGTGTGAAGCGAGAAATGATGTTGAGCAAGCGTGAAACGAGTAACTAGGCACGAAAAACGATGCAGGAGCGAAGAAATGGGGTCCGGAATGGAAATAGAGCAATTTTGAAGAGACTAGGTTAAAAACTGCGAAAAGTGTAAAGGTGTTAAAATTCAGCATCATTGCACAAAAAATGACTAAGTTTGGAAGAAAAGTGTAAAGGTGTTAAAATTCAGCACCATTGCACAAAAAATGACTAAGTCTAGAAAAAGTGCAAAGGTGCGAAAATTCAGCACCATTGCACAAAAAATGACTAAGTCTGGAAGAAGTGCAAAGGTGCGAAAATTCAGCACCATTGCACAAAAAATGACTAAGTCTGGAAGAAAAGTGCAAAGTGTAAGGGCGCTAAAATTTAGCGTCCTTGCATCAAAAGTCAATTTTCCTGAGATGTAAGGGCGCTGAATTTTAGCGCCCTTACACTTTTTACAATCTTTTTCCAAACTTAGTCATTTTTTGTGCAATGGTGCTGAATTTTTGCACCTTCGCACTTTTGGCAGTTTTTAACCTAGTCTCTTCAAAATTGCTCTATTTCCATTCCAGACCCCATTTCTTCGCTCCCGCATCGTTTTCCATGCCTAGTTGCTCATTTCACACTTGCTCAACATCATTTCTTGCTTCACGCTTCCCAATGCTACTTTTTCTACTAACGTCTATTGATTCATCATCCTTGCAGTTTCTCTCAAGATCTCGTCAAGTGATCCCGAAGGTGATATCCTTTGATCTTGGTTCTTCCAAATAAAAAGTTCATGCAGGAGACCAGGAAGAAGTATGAAGACTCCGCGCCCAAGCAAAGAAACATGAAGAAGCTTCTTGTTCTCCAGTGTTAGACATTTCCGGTGCATCCCATTATGCATCTTGTAAATATTTCTCGACATTTTCGAATGTCATTTTGTAAATTGTAATTACGCCAAATCCAAAGATGTAATATTTTCAAAACAAATTACACTTTGACTTTGGTCAAAGTTAGGTGAGATCTCCTAAAATCACTCACCTAACTTTCCCTGATTTTCTCAATCTCTTTCCTTCGTCATCCCTTTCTATATAATGTGAGGGATTTTCATTGTAAATTTATCTTTAGCCTTTTTGCAACTAAGTGTCAGCCTCTCTTTTGTAAGCAAATTTTGTGGAACTTCAGCTCATGCTTTGTGAATGAGATTCGATTAATAAAGAAAAGGATTGCAAAAGCCAAACTTTACGCTGATTCGACACTTTGTGAGTTAATTCATTTTGGTAGTGATTAGTCTCAAGAATCGAAGACTCTACTTAGTTTATGTAAACTTTGTGTTACATCTATTATTTAGATTGCATTGTTATTTTTGTTTATCATTGGTTGAATGATCTACAAGACTTGTGCTTGTAATCATTCATGCTCTTGCATGTTCGGTTGAATGATCTATAAGACTTTGCTTTGTAATTATTCATACTCTTGATACTTTTGTCGAAGGATCTACAAGACTTTGTGCTTGTAATCGTTCGTGCTATTGGATACTTTTGTTGGATGATCTACAAGACTTTGTGCTTGTAATCGTTCATGCTGTTCGAGGAATTGCTGCGTCTAAGAAGACTTTGTGCTTCTAACATAACAAACGGTACATCTACAGAGATTCAACACTGATAAAGCTACAGAATGACTTTGTGCCTTCGTGAGCTTTCCCTTTTTTACTTTATTTGTTTGTTATTAATCACTTATGGTATCTCTACGCTTCGCTTTGACGAGATAGAGATATTGGTATTACTGCTAGTTGTTAGTTTTAGGTTATCAAGAATTGTGAACTTTCAACGGTGAAGCATTGTAAACATCTTCTCTGAAAAAAGAGAGAAGTATGAATGTAACACACCCCCCCCACTCCGTAGTTTTCGTGTACATTTTGTAATTATTTGTTTGGTTTACTATCGCTTTTGTTAGCAGTAAGAAAGGTGCCTCCCCTTTCCGAGAGGAGAGATTCACATCTCACATAGCTGTGGCTGAAGTCCAAGTTGTGTAATCTATCGAAAAGCTGATTACATAATTTTCACCCAACAATCAAAGTGTAATTTGTTTTGAAAATATTACATCTTTGGACTTGGTGTAATTACAATTTACAAAATGACATTCGAAAATGTCGAAATATTTACAAGATGCATAATGGGATGCACCAAAATGTCCAACACTGGAGAATAGGGGTTGCTTCACGTTTCTTTGCATTGGGCGCGGAAGTCTTCAAATTTCCTCCTAGTCTCCTGCACGAACTTCTCATCTGGACCAACGGTGTAATCCACAATGGTGTGAATTCTCGTGATCGATCTCATGGCAGATGAGTGAACCTTTTTGCACCTATCAAGATGCATCTTTAGGTTGTCCAATGTGAGCCTTGTATCACAAATGATGTTCAGCGAAGCTTCTGAGAAGTCTAAACTGTCAATCAAATTCGTGATGGCTTCCTTGAAGATCAGGGATATTTCTGTGGCCGGCAGGAAGATACGATTTTCCTCAAGAAGTTGACCAGGCAACTCTCTGATATTTTTGTCAAGAATGGTGCGATGCCCATCGACATCTTCCTGTACTTGGTGAAGATCTTCTATGAGAGATTGAACCACTTGAATTCTGTGTTTTAGTGATTCTCTTACCTCAATGAATTTTTCTTTGTCAGGAATTACCCCAACCTCCACCAATTTGCTGAGCTTTACCTGTTTCATTTCCGACCATGACAACAGGCATTTTTCCATGTCTCTGCGCTCTCGAGAAAGTACGCTCTTTTCTTTATCAAGCTTTGTGGTGAGCTTGGCCAACATGGTAGTTTTCTCATCCGCAGCTAGAATTATCTGAGATCCATGTTCGATGATCTTTTCAACAAAATCATATAACACCCTGCCTTTCAACGCGAATTTCTTAGCTTTCTTGACAGCTGGGTCTTCAATACTTACCACTGTCAACAGTTGTGCATTATTTGGAGAACCGGCAAGTCTCTTTACAAGAGTGGCATAATGCTCTGCCCTCTGTTTGTACATGTTACGAGCTTGCTCTACTTTATCCAGCCTTCCTGCCAAGATATCCAAAGTGACTTGCGCATCGACTTTTGCACTTTCGTTGGTAACCTTGCCAAGCTGGACCTTTGTTACTGTGTAGTCCTCCATATTGACATCACCTTGTTGATTCGGTGGTATGCCAATTTCAACATACTTGTGGCCAGACTTATCAACGTTCAGCCTTGAGTACACTTTTGCCTTTTTCTTCCCTTTGGCTTTTGGAAGAACTATCTCTTCAAGGTCGAGCTCCTCTGGAGAAATAATTTTCTTTTTGCGCTTCGACACTTGAGATATTAGCCAAGGAGGAAGAAAAGAAGTGTGAACTTTTGGATCTACTGTCAATTCGGTCGCCATTGCCACTTCTGAAGTTATTGTCACATCTGAACTCACCATTGGTATTGTGACAATTGGAGAAGTATTTGTCATCATTGCTCCTGTAGTTGACACATTGAGCTGATCACGCATTGACTCATTCATGAAACGATTGAATTCATTTTCAGAAGTGATATCATACATTGGCGAAGACAAGCTAGGAATGGACGATGAAGGGCTTGACAGTATATCAACCATATGGATGCTTGTTACTGAAGGAGTATCAAGCTAGGTTGATGCTGCAGGGATAAGGGATATCTCAGCTGCAGGAATGCATGTGGTAGGGATAGGTGATGAGGGAACAGGAGGTGGAGTTCTTGAATTTGGAGGGGTATGAGGAACGTTTGAAGTCACAGGTGATGATGTTTTGGGAATTTCCTCAATTACATTCTTAGGAGGAGTAGTTCTTTCTTGATCATGCCCAGGTTCCTATTGATCACCCTCTTGTCTCTCCGAATCTGGTTCACCTTGAAAGTCACCTTCAGATCCTTCTTCAGAATCTTCATCAGACTCTTGTCCGCTTTCAGAAACTTCTTCGGCATCAGAGTCTGCTTCTGCTGAATTTTTATCTTCAGCGGATTGGTCGCTTGAAGTTTCTTCTTCATCAGAATCTATCTCCTCCAGAATAGGCTTTTTACCTTTAGGACGAGATGGACGAGATTCCGTGATTTCTGTCTCTTGGATAGCTTGGGTATCTTTCTTACCAACAGTGAACTTGATCCTAGGACCTCTTCGCAAAGAAGTGGGAACGGCCGCTGGTTTGTTTTTGTCGCGGAGTTCTTGCTGTTGGCGAGCTTCTGCTTCGGACTCCTCTCTTTTTGAGTCTGTTCTAAAACTTTTAATTGCATAACCATGTTTATATAACCATTCCTCTATGTTGGCTAGGATTGGTCTCAGCCTTTCTCTCATGCTGGTAACCTCTTTCCTAGACCAT
Source organism: Sequoia sempervirens (assembly GCA_007258455.2). Classification (NCBI taxonomy): domain Eukaryota; kingdom Viridiplantae; phylum Streptophyta; class Pinopsida; order Cupressales; family Cupressaceae; genus Sequoia; species Sequoia sempervirens. The sequence continues at coordinate 459,483,536 of VDFB02193867.1, forward strand.
TGTATTGCAGGCAATGGCCTTTTAGCAATGCCTTGCTCATCATAAACATCGTTCATGATATCACCTGGATCCTCAAAATCCTCAGGTAGGTCAACGATACCAAGATCTCTGATTTGTTGAACTGTCAATCTGCAATAGTCCATTTTGCGAATGGCTTCTTCATCTCTACAATCTACCCAGATGTCTTCAAAATGGTACCTGGTTGGTGACCTTTTTGCAACTTTTTCCTGACATCTCGGTAGTCGAAATCAAACCTATACCTGTAGGTTTTGATGGTCATGATCTGCATTTCAGCATAGACAGACTTAGCTTTTTGTGCAGTTTGGATAGTATATCGGCCGATGGTCAGTGGGAACTTGAACCCACGCTTGTGGTTGCTCCTTCGTTCTTTCTGCACTGACATCAGCTATCTGCATGTTTCCATGAGAATCCACTTATCCGAAGGATAACGTGGTAGCATGTAGGGACAACTAGTGTAGCAACCTACTCTCAGGTAAGTAAACGTTGGGAATTGGAGAAAAATGCATCCAACTTTACTTACCACCTTATAAGCCTCATCAGATACTCTTCTTCTTTCCAAAGATGGATCAATGTTGAAGAGTAGAGGCGCAAAGAAAGCATCAATGACCCGTCTGAAATGATGAAAGCTCTCCTTTAGCTCCAATTGATAGAAATATTTGTACACAGGGGCCATCATTCGATTCCCTTTTGTAGATAGACCTGGGAATTGTTTCATCACAGCCGCTGCATACACCAGGTAAGAAGTCATGTAGAACTTCAATGTAGAAGGAGCATTGATCAACTGCTTGTGCATCTCATCACTGATTTGTTTGCCCCAGTCAATATGCACCTTCTGCCTTTTTATGATCCTGATGTATTCATACATCCAATTGTGAAAAGTGGATGATTCCGGCAAGCCCTTCACCCTGCTTAGAAACGTGATCATGTCCTTGACGTCATCTTTGAAGTCACTTCTTAGGAGTCCTTTCGGCCATCTAGAAACAGATGATCTAGGCTTTTTGAGCCATTGAGTGTTTATTAACTGTTTAGCTTTATTGGGATCAGCATCGAAGATCTCCTGTGCTTTTGATATAGAGATGTGAATGTATTTCTCCATATGAGGGACCTTGAAGACAATGTCAAAGAAATCGGGGTCGAGTCTCAGAATCTCGTGCCCGGAAGAGTCGATCACACTTCTGCTTTCTCTGATGTAATGAGACGCAACTTGAAGAACAAACTCAGTATTGTGCGCAGCTGTAGGGAACATCACCACCAAGTGGAGGTTGCTGTGTACGATAGCTCTCATTGAATCAGGAAGAGGCTTCATCTTTGTTAGCTTTGCGAAGTCAACCAAATCTTGATGACCAACTTCTGTATCCTTTATCTCTTTGACTTTGGAAAGCACCATAGTTGGCGGATAGACGCCTTGATATTTGTATTTCATCTTGCTTTTTGCTTTTGAAGAAGAATGCGGCTGAGTAGTAGTCATCAAAAGAACTGAAGCTCTGATCAATCTTGATTTGACGATCTTTGAAAGTAGACTGCAATCCGTTTAGTCAAAACAAACATGAATTGTTAGGACACATGGGAAAGCGCAAAATAAGCACAAGGATGGGAAATCATGAAGCGGATTACGAGGCACGCAAAACGATGCACAAATGCAGAAAAATGAGGCTCAAGAGTGCACTGGTCAAAAATGAAGTTCATTTGGGAAGGATTAAGGAAAGCCTGAAAAAAAGTGTAAGGGCGCTAAAATTCAGCGCCCTTACATCTTTGAAAAATTGCCTTTGATGCAAGGGCGCTAAATTTTAGCGCCCTTACACTTTACAGTGTTAGGCATTTTGACATTTCCAAAATGTCACACCGCTAAAATTCAGCGCTTTTGCATTTTCTTGACAATTTTGAAAATGTAAATGTAGGAATGAATGGCCAGGGCGCTGATGGTTGGCAAAGACAATTTGTTTGAAACATGAAAACTTTTGAACTTGTTTCCATCCCATTTCATACGCACTCAAAGGTTAAAGGAATTCTCTTTCTCAATGATAAATCTTTCCAATGTTCATACCAAAACGTATAGAGAGGGAAACAAAGAGATTTCAACACAAACGCATTGGATAGATACCAATTCTCAAAAAAAACATTGCGTATTGAGGAGAATGGGGAAAGAAACGCGAATGGAGAGAAGAAATGAGCGTTGAACATGAATGAAGAACACTACGCGTAAGGATGAAAGACGCGAATGAAGAACTTAACGCGTAGGGAAACAAAGAAAAGAATGCGTAGGATAAGAAAATGGAAATGAAGGAAAGAAAACACGCGAAGAGAAACAGAAAGAACAAAAACAAAAATGCGTATAAAGGGAAGAAGACAAAACAAAAATGTGTATGTTAATATCGAACACATACAAATGAAAGAAGAATAATGGCAAAGCAAAATGACTTACCAGAACCAAAAAGTGAAGCTTGCTGAAGGAAGAATGGCAAAAATCTTCAAAAACGCGATTTACAGTTGAGAAGCAAACTCACACAGCAACAGGAGAGAGGAGAAAATAAAATGTAAACAACTAAAATGGCGAATTCATTCACTTAAGTGAAAATGAAAATTAAAACCTAACTCAAGTCGAGCAATAAATTTAGGCACGAAAAGTGGCACGATTGATGAAAAATGCAAAAACATGAAGAAACGTGCCAGAGTCATGAAAAAAGTTCAAGTGTTGAAGAAAAATGTAATGGCGCTAAAATTTAGCGCTATTACATTTTTTGGAATTTTCACTACATGCAGGGGCGCTAAATTTTAGCGCCCTTGCATTTTCTGACTTAGCCAATTTTTGGCTTCAGGGCAGGAGTGCACTTTTATAGTGCGGCTGCATTTTTCATAATTTGCTAAGTATGAACAGTGAAACTTCGCGAAAGATCTCGTTTCGAAGGTCTTTGCGAGGCGAACATGGGGGAATGCTCGAATTGACTATTCGAGGCTTGGGAACGCATTTCGAGGTGGCTTGAAAATCACTTCGTTATGCATGCTTGAACTTCACGAATCCTAGAAAACAGACAAGTTTCATAGGGGGGTTATCCGTGGAACGAGCGCTGCTAGATTCCGTGATACAATGTGCTCTCTCAGATAAGAGCAGCAAATAATATTATAAGTTTCTGATTTTTACTTGTCAAAATCGCCCTTGCTCAAGGCCGTACCATTCTGGAACATTGGGAATTGTGCTAAGAAAATAATACTCATCATTTGTTGTTGTTTATTCATCATGGAATGGGCGCCTATCTTCCAGGAGTTCATTGCAACTGATTTCACGTCATTTGGAGGTAATTTGACCAAGTTATGAGCATTTCATGTTGTTCTCTATTAGCTGCTCAGAATTTCTAGAACTCAGATTTTTACATTAGATTGTAGTAGTTTTCTGTTTTGGCCTATTACTTCAGTTTTGGAGTGTTAAATCATTGTTATAATTCATTCTCCTCTTCTTAGCTTCATTCTCTATCATTGTAATTAGTAATCTGCAGAGTTATTGATTGTAAGGTTGAGATTTAGTAGTACTAATCCAACCATTTTACTTTCTGCAATTACTTGTTAAATTCCATATTAATTACCCCTGGATGGTTTACCACCAGTGTGGAGAATGAACATTGTAGCTCTCATTGTACCCACTTTCAAGTGGTGAATCCCCACTCTTAAGTGGATGCCTGCCGCAGCGGATGAATTAGATAGATGTATCTCATGGCTGGTTATCCGCCTAATTGTTCAGTTTCAATTAATAACTCCATCATATGTTAGCACCTCGCCCTCAGTGGGATCTTGAGTGCACATTCTTGACGTTGAGTTTGTTTCATTTCAAGTTATTGTTTTTAGTTTCTCCGCCATATGAGAACACCTATCCTTCCTTGGGATTGAGTGTGCATTCTTGGCGTTGAGATCTTTCAAGCTTGGATTTCAATTTTAATGCTAACGCTAATTCAATTGGCGAAGTGTTGATTGTGTGTGAAATTTTCATCGAAAAAATTGGTTAGCATATTTCATTCGGGATTCCAGCTATGGACAGAATGTTGTACAAGTCTAAAGAAAGGGCTGATAAAATTTATGCCTCATCTTTCGATAGGTGTGCAAAGAGAATCAACACATCATGGATGAGGAAGCCAAAGCCTCCTGGCGCCAAGTTGCCAAAGCAGCTTATTTCAGAGGAGCTGAAGCAAGAGTATTGTGATTTAATCATGATGCTCAGCCGGGTGAATGGCAGCCCACAAGCATATGCTTTTGAGCCTTGGATGTTCTTCTACATCAGCGTGGTGTTAGAGGGGAAGGAGTATGTGGATTGGGCAATAATGATCAGCGACAACATAGATGAGCAATTTAGAAGCCTGAGGAGAACGGAGACATTTTATATGAGCTCGTATGTCATCTATATGCTAGCTCGAATGACGAAGTATAAGGGATTGACATACTAGGAGCCGATTGGATGTGGTTCTGGTCAGTTTAAAATCCATGAAGCTTGTAGGCAGCTGCACTTGACTAATACCTCCAGCTTCAAGAGAGTGAACAATGCTTTCACTATGCACATCACTAGGACTCTTCAACGGAGAACACATCAAAGAATATCCAAGGATGCACAAAAGTTGATTGAACAGTACGGGTATTGGTTTATCCAGTTCCTGAAATTCACTTACATAAGGTTGTCGGGGTTCCATTCATACGCCTACAGACTGCCAAGGTACCCCACAGACAGGATGGCAATGCTTGAAGTATCTAGGCAACTCATGGCTTATGATAAAATCATAAGGAAAAGGAAGAAAGGAGGATTGCACTTCCCTATTGTTATGGGAAATTCACTTGAGGAGTGCCCATCTTTGTAGGCAGCCAAGGAAGCAGAGGAAGAATTACAATTTTACCACCTCACTCTCCACACGGGCCGACAAGACTTTGATCCTCACAGAAGGATTGGAATGGTACAAGGTGAAGAATATCGGCACAAGGATCATGTAGAATATTTTTGGGCGAATGCGGAAGATGAAACTGAGATCAGAAGGAGGATGTTCTCCAGATTACCTCTGAAACTGATCAGGGAATGCGAGGTTGTCCAGGTTCCAGATCAGGTGGATGAGGACGTCCATGTTACACAACCTAATTATGAATTAGTGAGAGGCATGCTAGTCCCACCACCTGATTGGGCAGAACCGAAGATCACAGACTTAGACACATTGTCTATACCTGTCTTAACATTTACAAGGGGCTAGGTGAATAGACATGTTCATAGGCTTAAAAGCAGATCAATTGCCCTCACGTACAACCTCATGGGAGATCACAGGCCACCGACATCAACAAGAAAGAGAAAACAGGCTGCCCAAGCTACAGAGCCATAGGAGGAGGAACCAGTTCAGCCTGAACCTCAGAGGACAAAGGGAGCATCACCTACACATCTATTGGCTCACTCTTCCAGCGTACAAGAAGTTTCAATATTTGCAAATTAGAGGGTTAGAGTGAATGAAGAGCAAGAAATGGAAGAAGTTAACCAGCCATCGCCTAGGGAGCATGATAGTCTAGCGCTAATGCTCCTAGGAGTGCTAACCATCCGGATGAAGATGAGGAAATAGAAACAGACACTTGCCTGGATCATGCAATCGAGGCAACCTTTGAAGATGAGGACATTACGGAGCCTGAAGTTCGGGGTCTTGAGGAAGATAGTCAGCACATGGAAATGGATGAGCCTCAACCGAATGTTGCTGAAGAGGAACTTCATGAAGTAGAAGCAACGGAAGAGAAACTGCTTGTCGTCTATAGCGCTCAACAAGATGTCCCAAATTGGCTCACAAGTGCAATAAGAAGAGATCAGGAGGACGACACCGACCCAGCAATAGAGATGGAAGAGCTCATTAATAGAATAAGTGGGTCACCTAAGAGGAAGAGAGCTAGAAAGTACTCCCAGATGGAGACAGACGAGTCCAGTTCTTGCACTATTCATGTTGCGGTTCCGAGAGAAGAATGTGATCTAGATGAAGTAATCCCTGAAAATTACACGATCACTACGATTGAATTGGGGCACCCTACTGGAATACAAGTAATCGAGGAAGCTGAAAACTCCTTCCAGGCACTGAAAGATAGGCTACTTCGAAAGGGAGAAAAATACAAAGGCTGAAAAGAGAGCATAGGGCATTAGTTGGGTATGTGCAGCATCTAGCACGTCCATGTGCTCAAGAGAACCCAACGGTGGAACTTCCAGCGTTGCTTCCACGAGAGTCAATTAGTGGGCTCGAGGAGATGAAGAAGACAATTTAGGAAGGAGACAAATGGATTGGCGGTGTTCGTGCTGAGGCTGAGAGATTCATTGTGGATCTTGTCTCCTCCTTCCAACATCCTCTCCCGTATGGAGAACATTGAGCAGGCATGGAATGATACTCACATATTTCAGGACAAGACTATTCAACGCCTAGCTGCTCTAATGCATATGCTAGTGCAGACTTTGATTGAAGGAGGGGTAATTCAGGCTGGAGATAGATATGATTTTCCATGCTAGTATTCTGCTGCATTCACTGGCCGAGGTTTCTTTGACACGGTAAGAACAAAGTCGGCCAAGATCAGGAAAGCCATGGGAAATATTCAGGAGGGCATCTTCAACACGCTGGAGGCATTATTGACAAAACGGCCAACTCCCGAGGAGGTGACGGTGGATGAATTGAAGGGAAGATGGCAGCCATTCTTCTCTGAGATGAGAGTATTTACTCGGGTTGACTTCAAGAATATCTCCACGTTCTTTGCAATTATTCATAGCACGCAGGAATCCATCGAGGCCTGGAGAAAATCTTGTATCCGACAGGAGCAAACAGTTGTCGTACTCGAGTACCAACTTAATCTTACCCTAGCCATTTCTAAGAAAGAAGTTGATGCGGTGCTGGCCCGGTTTGTTGCTATTGCGGTCAGAGAAAAGAACAATGGGAACAGGATCTTGGACGAGAATCTTCTGGAAGGATAGTGAGCATTAATTGCCCATAGTGGTCAAAGGAGGAATCTGCCATTTTTTTGCTCATTAATTGCACCACTCCACCTTCTGGCGGTTTTTAGGGCATAATCTAGTCTAGGGCTGATGTGGCTCAATTTGAGCCATCCAAGGTAATTTAATATGGACCGTCCATTGAGATTGGCCAGATATATAAAGGGGACTCCCCTCATTTGTACATTATTAGACTAGAGATTATAGATCAGAGAATAGAGCATAGAGAGACAGTTTAGAGTTAGCATAGTTTCATTGCATAACATAGTTTGAAGGAGAAGGAAAGTTTTCCCTTGAGAACTTTGTAAGGAATTGTTGTGAAAACTATCATAATAAAAAGAGTTTCATTGATGATGATTTTGTCTTTTGTTATGAGCAGCTAGCAAGATTTCTTTGTCCTTCTACTTCAAGTAGGACTTAAAGTAGAGTAATTTTCATTTTCATGCAAGTAGTTAGTTGTGGATTGTGGTGTTTGATTGAAGCAGCTTCGCTTAATCCATACCACTAGTAAGCTTGTTGATGGTAAGCTTACCTTGTGTGGTCAACTGGAATCCTTTTCAAACTTAACTTCGATTGCAATTCATGTGTTTGTATGCGTCGTCCTGATGATATTTGCATATTGAGTTGTAATCTGAATACCTTTCGTTGCTCCTTTGAAGATTGCACCGACTTTGTTGAAGTTGTCCAACACAAGGCAAGGCAAAGTCCGGTTGAAGTTTGTTGAAGTCAAACCACGCACATCTTGCATTTAGACTAGGACATAAATCTTCTAAACTCTGCACTCATTTAATTTCAGTACATTTCTGGTTAGTTTTAGGAAAAAAAGTACCTTATTGTAGAATCATTCGCAATGCATGAAAATCCCCTTCTAATCATAAACCTGCTGTCAGCTGCAAACATTCTAAACAATTGTGTAAGTCCCCTCGTGAAAACAACAGATCACAACGAACCAACTGAGGGTATTCCATTGCATTATCGGAACCTTGGAGTTGAACGTACGATCTTTCTTGCAATCTTAGCGTACAGGATACTTTGATCAAGAGAGAATGGAGTAGCCGTTGGACACTTTATTCTGCTGTTTGGTGTTGGTCACAAAAATCACATCAATAGCTACCTTTTAGTATTTTGCAATGAAGTGCTGCCTTTTTGAAGCAAAATTGTGAAATTTTGTGTTCATGCTTTGTGAATGAAATCTGATTAATAAAGAAGAAGATTGCAAACCAAACTTTGTGTTGGATTCGATAGTCTTGTGAATTGATCTCATTTGGTGGTGATTAGTAAATGATATCTAAAGGGCTTCAAGTAATTTATGTAAACTTTGTGTTACATCTTTTATTTGGATTTATATTTGTGTTTGGTTAACTATTGTTGGATGATCTACAAGACTTTGCGCTTGTAATTGTTCATCCTATTTAGATACTTTGGTTGAATGATCTACAAGACTTTGCACTTGTAATTGTTCATGTTGTTCGAGGAATTGCTACATCTAAGAAGACTTTGTGCATCTAATGCAACAAATGATACATCTCTCACAAATTCACCATTGAAAAAGCTACATAACGACTTTGTGCCTTCGTGAGCTTTCCCTTTTCTTTTACTTGTTTATTGTTAATCACTTCTGGTATCTCTACGCTTCGCTTTGACAAGATAGAGGTATTGGTATTACTGCTTGTTGATCGTTTAAGGTTATTGTGAATTGAGAACTTCCAACAGTGAAGCATTGTAAACATCTTCTCTGAAAAAAGAGAGAAGGATGAATGTGACATACCCCCCCCACTTCGTAAGTATTGTGTACATTGTGTAATTACTTTATTTGTTTTACTATAGCTTCTGTCAGCAATAAGAAGGGCACCTCCCCTTTCTGAGAGGAGAGATTTATATCTCACATAGCTGTGGTTGAAGTCCTAGTTGTGTAATCTATCGAAAAGTTGATTACATAATTTTCACCCAGCACACGTTATGAATCATAACTCTTGAAGGGATTTATCTATGGTTTTGGGTATTGGCTCTATGGATTCACCTACCTAGGGCACTCCTTTGCTCTTGGTTTCATAATTTTTGAGGAATTTGTTGATTTTCTAGCCCTGGTCGCCCATTTCTTGGAGGCCGTACCACTTTATTAGATGCATTGGGAAATGTGCAAAATAAATCAAAGCTGTTTGGATGTGTTTCTCAATTTGTTCTTGGTCACCCAGCTCCTAGGCACTATTTGCTTTTGGTTTTAGGCTAATCGGAGGTGATTTGACAAAGTTACGAGCATTTAGATGATTTCTATGCTTGTTGGTTTGATTTTCTGTTCACTGCATTTTTATATCAGACCTGATATTTTCCTCCATTTTGCTATATTTTACATATTGGATATCTTGTACTTGCTTGGAGATTGTTCCCTAACATTTTGGTGATCACTGGATACGTATATCTTCTTGTAGTGTAGCGTAGCTTCATACTGTAATGCTGAATCAGTAGTACTAATCAACCTTTATATATATTTTGCACTTTACAAAAATGTTCTACCCGCTGAAAAGCGGAAGAGGTCAGTTTGCCGCCTAGATATTTCCTTTCATGTATTGTGCTTTCAGTTATACCCGCGGAAAAGTGGAAGGGGTCAGCTAGCTGTCTAGACATTTACTTTCCAATACTTTACTTTTCATTGTAGCCCGCTGAAAAGTGGAAGAGGTCGGCTTGTTGCCTAAGTACTTTCAATTCCTAGTTGGTTGGCTAAGCCGTCAACACTTTGTATTTCCAGCTTTTAGTATTTGAGTTAACGAGATCTCCTTTCCACCATATGCTCTCACCTTGCCCACACTGGGATCTGGGTGATCAGAAAGTGAAGGGTTGCATTTCAATATTGTTAACTTTCATATTTCTAACGTTAACGGGTGAAAGTGCTTGTGTAAAATTGAAAAAAAAGTAATAGGGATATTTCATATCAGGGCTTCCAGGTGTTCCAAGAACCCTCGAAACCTTTGATTTGTTCCCGACTAAAGGAAAACCTTCAATTTCTTCTAGCTTCACTGTTTTTTGACCAATTTCTTCGAAATCTTAAATGATGACACCCATTTTGGAGTTCTTCAAGGTAGGACCTTTTGCAAATCTTGAACTTCAGAAAATAATTTAGTTTTTTAGCATGACATTCAAATGACAGCAAGAATTTAGTATGCTATTGGTTTGTAGGAAAGCTCAACTAAACTAGACATTGCGGGAAGACCCAAGTGAAGTGTCTATTGAATCAGTTGGAGATGAAAACCCCACAAATGGATAATTTTCTCATTTTGATGGATTTTAAAGAACTTTGAAAGGAACATATGTTTAATTTTCAAAGTTCTTTCACTTTATAGTGAATTGATGACCATTGAGGTAACTAATTTGAGACCTATTGATGGGTTTTTTATGACCGCACCAACACAGAAGAAAGTTACCAACGGTTACTCTATCCTCTCTTGATCAAAATATCCTGCATGCTAAGATTGCAAGAAAGATCATGCATTCAACTCCAAGGTTCCTTTATGCAGTGGACGTAGTCTCAGTTGGCTCGATGTGATTTGCTGGTATTTCAAGGGGACTTACGTAATTGTTCACTCCTAAGAAAGGGATTTTCAAGATTCAAAGGATTTATCAGTGAGGCTCGCGAAATATGCTAACCAATTTTTCAAGGAATTACACAACAAAACCAGAGATAGATAACTGGATTAGCATTAGCATCAAATTGAAACTGAATTGAATTGAAACTACTCAACGTCAAGAATGTGCACTCAAGATCCCACTGAGGGCGAGGTGCTGACATATGACGGAGTCTAGAAAATTGAAATTATAAACTGATAGGCGGATAACCAGCCATAGAAAACATTTCCACGCTACCACCAAACAGTGGGGGGAAAAATTACAATTAAGAACAATTCATCCGCTGCGGCGGGCATCCACAGAGCTGTGGGGATTCACCACTATGAAGTGGGTATAAGAGTGTTACAAACAGATTGTCCACACTGGCGGTAAACCATCCAGGGGTAATTTAATGTTAAAACAGAAAGTAAATTGCAGAAATGAAAGAATGGTTGGATTAGTAATGCTTAATCTCAACCTTACAAATAAAACTCTGCAAATTACTAAGTACAATTGATAAGGAATGAACCTTAGATATAAGTATGAACTTTTACAATGATATAACACTCAAATACATGAAATAAATGCCAAAAACTGGAAATTGCAACAATCTGATATAAAAATCAGAATTCTGGAAACTTAACCAGCAAACTGTGAAATCATAAAATGCTCATAATTTGATCAATTTACCTCCGAATGATGTGATATCAATTGCAGATGTATTCTAGAAGTGTGGCGCCCAAGAAGCAATCCAAAAACCATCACTAATGTCTCCAGTTTATTTAGCACGCATCCCAATGCCCATTTAAATGGTACGGCCTCCTCTAGAAATCGATTTTGCAAGTAAAAAATAAATACTTGGAATTAAATTCCAATTTTCTGTGGAAGGTGGCGCCTTGCATCAACAATTCATTTGCCAAAGTACCCAGAATGAAAATAAAATCACCCAAATAGATATGAGCAAAAATCAGCTTCAGCTGTAGCAAAACCAGGAACTCAAAACTGTGAAAATACTCCAAAATTTTTCAATCTTTGATGCTCAATCTGCTAGTCTGATGTGAGAAGCAGCAATGTTCCAACTAGGTGTTGTATTTCAAACACGAAATTGGGAAGGGGCTAGGAGGTAGCATCCTCGAAGCAACAACAAAATGTCCATAGTCATTTTGACAGCATAACAGTAAGGTAAACAATGGATACCAAATGCTGGAGCAATGTCTTCATTTTATAAAAACTGAGAACTCATCATCTTCCAAGCAGTACGCCAAGAGACACCTTTTTGAATTCTTCTTATTTTTAAATTTCATAAAATATAACTCCTCACCAAAGGTGGCGTCCACTTTCCTCCAAGCATAAGTTCAAAAATAAAATATTAATATCTCCTTATGACAAGGGCGTACCCTTCATGACCCCTTTTTAAAACAACTTACAAGTTATATCCTTAGGCCAAGGGGTGGTCAACTGAAAAATATAACACTTATGCCTTTAATCAATAAATTTCATCAATTAAGGCTTGAGAAGAAAATATTGAAACAACAAATAACATGCTCAACTGAAGAGATGACTGAAGACAACCAACTGCATACTGCCATAAAAAGAATTTACTATAAATAGTAAATAATGTGAAATGCCACAAAACTCCAAGCCAAGAAACCCTAATTTCACCTCATTCCAGTCTACGGGTTCCGGAATAGACTGATGAATGGCAATGCTGATCACTGATGAGAAGGGGACATTACAGTCCGCCCTCCTCGAAATTGCTTGTCCTCAAGCAACTGAAAAGATGGGTGCAACAAAATCTGATCACCTTCCCACGTGGCATCTTCAATAGGCAAATTTCTCCATTTAATCAAATATTCTTTGATTGTCCTTCTCCTCAAAGAACGTTCTCTAGTATCAAGGATTTCTTCAGGAATCAACACAAACTGACCTTCCTCATCCAATGGAGGTAATTCTGATGTAGCCACCACATTGTGTCCAATTGCGTTCTTGAGGCGAGACACATGAAACACATTATGTATTTTGCTTTCAGCGGGAAGTTCCAACTCATAAGCAACTTCACCAATCCTTTTGGTGATTTTGAAAGGACCATAAAAGCGTGGCTTCAACTTTTCTGCACCACTCTTCTTGAGAGAAGATTGTCTATATGGCTGAAGCCTCAAATAGACCATGTCCCCAACTTCAAAAGACCTTTACACACGCTGCTGATCAGCGTATAACTTCTGCTGATTTTGAGCTTGTTGCATATTTTCCTTAAGAGTTTTCAAGATGTCTTGGCTTTGTTGTAACATATCCAGTGCTTGCGGAGCTCTACTATCACCAAACACTAAATCAACAAAATTAGTAGCCTCATAACCATAAAGTGCCTTAAAAGGAGACATCTTAATTGACATGTGATAAGAAGAGTTGTAACAATACTCTCCTAAATGAAGCCATTTAATCCAAGCTCGCTGCTGTCCTGAAACATAGTTCCTTAGGTAGCCCTCTATCCACTTGTTAACAATTTCTGATTGCCCATCTGTTTGTGGGTGATAACTTGTGCTTGGAGTAAGCACTGTCCCACTCAATCTGAAGATCTCCTACCAAAAAACACTTAGGAACTTGCTGTCCCTATCACTGACAATTGTTTTAGGCAACCCATGCAAACGGAACACCTCTCTAAAAAACAACTCAGCCACTTGAGCTGCTGTAAATGAAGTGGTAACAGCAAAGAAATGAGCAAATTTCGATAGTCTATCAACCACAACAAATATACAATCACGTCCTTGCACCTTGGGCAACCCCGTGATAAAGTCCATGGCAATACTTTCCCACTTCTGATTTGGAATGGGCAAAGGCTGAAGTAGACCAGCTGGATAAGAGTGTTCATTTTTATTTCTTTGACAAATAGGACACTCTCTAATGTAGTTCAAGACTTCTTCTTTCAACCCTTTCCTAGTGAATCTTTCACGAATCTGCTTATAAGTCTTGAAAATCCCTTGATGACCAGCAAGGGGAACATCATGAAACGATTGTAGAATCTTCTTCTTAAGCTTAGATTCTTGCACTAAAAAGATTCTATCTTTATAATAAATTAATCCATCAACCAACTTATACCTTTCATCAACCAAATGACCTTCTAACAAGCTGGTTGCAAACTGATTTTTAACATAATCAGCAGCAATTAATTCCTTCCAATCTGCTGATAACTCACAAATTGACTGCAAATGAGGCCTTCTTGAAAGAGCATCAGCCACTATATTATTTTTTCCTTTGACATATTCAATGTCAAAGTCATATGCTTGGAGTTTACTTACCCACTTTTGCTGCCTTTCATTCAATTCCTTTTGGCGCATGAAATGTTTAAGACTATTGTGGTCAGTCTTAACAACAAATTTACTTCCCACCAAGTATTGATGGAATTTAGACAAAGCATGCATGATGGCAAGCATCTCTTTGTCATAAATAGAGTAAGTTTTTTCTGCCCCTCTCAACTTTCGGCTCTCGAAGACAATAGGGTGTTTGTCTTGCATTAGGACAGCTCCAACACCTTCTCCTGAAGCATCACATTGTAATTCAAAAGGTTTTGAAAAATCCGGAAGTGCCAATACTGGACACGAACTCATGATTTGTTTAAACTTATCAAAAACCTCTTGTGCTTGCTTAGTCCAAAGGAAAGCTCCTTTCTTTGTAAGATCTGTGAGAGGTGCTGCTTGATGAGAATACCCTTTCACAAATCTTCTATAGAATCCACATAACCCCAAAAACCCTCTCAAATGAGAAATATTCTTTGGAGTTGGCCAATCAAGAATGGCCCTTATCTTTTCTGGATCCACTTTCACACCCTTTGAACTGATAATGTGGCCAAGGTATAAAAGTTTTGTCATCCCAAACTCACACTTTGATTCTTTGGCGAACAAACATTCCGCCTCTAAAATGTTAAGCACTTCTTCTAAATGCTTAAGGTGCTCTTACCATGACTTACTGAATATGAGAATGTCGTCGAAGAAGATGAGCACAAACTTCCTCAACTGCTGTCTAAAAATCTTGTTCATACAAGATTAAAATGTGGCTGGAGCATTTGTCAAACCAAAAGGCATGACAAGAAATTCAAAATGCCCAAAATTGCATCTAAATGTTGTCTTCTCAATATCCTCCTCCCTCATTCTGATTTGGTGATAGCCCGAACGAAGATCAATCTTTGAGAAGAACATTGCCCCATGGAGCTCATCAATAAGCTCATCAATCCTAGGGATAGGATATCTATTCTTGATGGTTTTCTGATTTAATGCGCGGTAGTCAACACACATACGCATTGTACCATCTTTCTTTTTGACCAGCACTACTGCAGAAGCAAATGGACTCTTGCTAGGTCTAATGAACCCACTTTCCAACAACTCCTTGATGGCTTTTTCAATTTCATCTTTCTGCCTCTTTGGATAGCGGTAAGGTGTAGTAATGACCGGTTTTGCTCCCTCTTCTAACTCAATCACATGCTCAGAACCTCTTTCAGGAGGTCTTCCAGGAGGTAAGCTTCCAAAGATTTTGCTCTTCTTTGAAAGTAAGGCTTGAATATCAGGATGATATTGCCTTTTTTCCTCTACCGGATCAGCTGGTAAAACCATACATTCAGCAGCCCATTCAACCTGATCGTGGCGGATCAGCCTTTCCATCCTTTTCAAAGACACAATTCGAGGGCCTCCATTTGACATCCCTCTTAAAACAACCTTCCTTCCATTAGACTGAAATTTCAGCTCCATGGTTTGCAAATTCAATGTGATCTCACCAAGAGATCGCAGCCATTGTATGCCCAACACAATATCAGTGTCTCCAATTCCCACCACATAAAAATCATCTTTAATTTCATGATTCCCCAATTGCAAAGAGAGGTTAGGAATCTTCCTTGTGCAAGACATAGTAAAACCATCAGCAACCATTACCTTGAAACCATCAAATTCTTCAGTCTTCAATCCTTTTCTAGCAACTAGTCCTTCATCAATAAAATTGTGAGTTGCTCCCGTATCAATTAGGGCAACTATCCTTTGTGAATTCACAACTCCATGAACCCTAAAAGATTCATTTTTTTGAAAGCTTGATAGTTGTGCAAAAGCACTACCATCTCCCACCTCTTCGGACTTGTCTTCTGGAGCTTCTTCACCTTCACTACTTGCTGATTCGTATTGCTGATCAGACGAATCAGATTCTGATCCATAATCAGAATAGCCCTCCATTCGATTAGCTTTGCCTCTTCCATAGCAGCGATGACCCTTAACCCAAGGATCACGGCAAGTGTAACAAACTCCATCCTTTCTAAGCTGTTCTTTGAGCTCTTCGGACAGCCTTGGTGGAAACTTCTTGGGCAGATTTGAAGAAGGCTTTTTATCTTTCTTATGGCTGAATGGTTTTGAGTGAAATTTAGGCCTTGGGGCTGCCAACTCCATGCTCCTAGCTTTCTTGATAGCTTCATCTAGTGTTGGAGGATCAAATGCTTTGACCCAACCCTTCAAAGGCTCCATTAAACCTTCAGCAAAAAGAACTACAAGTCTTCTTTCAGTAATGTTTGGCACCATTACTGACAACCTCTGAAAATCAGCCACATAGCTCTCTAAAGATCCTTGCTGTCTCAATTGTGCCAATTCTCTAAATCTCAATTCAGGATCTTTGGTGTCAAATCTTTCAATCAGCTTATTGGTAAATTCTCCATATGTGCGAACTAGGTTATGGCCAAGAGTGACCAAACCATGAGTCCACCATTCATGAGCTATGCCATCTAAGTGCAAGGTAGCAAATTTGATAGCATCTTCTTCCGGCATAGGTCTAAGAGAGAGGTAGTTATCTAACTTTTGTACCCATGACCTGGCTGTACACTTATTACTACCATCAAAATGTTCCATAGTGATCTTTCCCAATGCTTGGTAGAAATCATTTCTAGGTGCTGTAGGAGGACGTTGATCATTCCTTCCACCATTTCTCCGACTCCTTTGATTCATGTATTGATCAAAGGTCCAAGTACCCCTCAAATCAAGAGGTAAAGAAACGTACTCCATGTAAGCTTGACGAGCATCATCAACAAAGTTTGGAGTAGCCTCAACTGGTTGTTGCTCTTCCCTTGGTGTGAAAACGGGAAAAAGGGGTCTAGAGGATGACCCACTATGAATTGCAGTATGCTGACCCACAATTTTGTCTCTAGTATTCACCTCAGGACTGCCACTATTATTATTTCCATTAACTCCACTACTTTCTCCAGCTGAGTTATTTTGGGGCTGAATAATACTCTGAGCTGCTTGCTGATCCAACTTGGATAATAAACGGGACATCATGTCTATCATCCCGTCAAACTTCTTCTCCACTCTATCCCTCTCTTCATTATCTCTCCTTACAGAATCTGACATTATTACAGCTGTGTGATCAACCACTTCCACTGAATTATCTGAACCTTCCACTGTTTTACCAAGATCTCTTAGGACTTCTGAGAAGGTATCTCACTGAACAAAGTGAAATCATGTTGATTTCTGTTCGACTTCCGTATGGCCTAGTGTCTTTTTCACTCATCAGTTAACTACTGCAATTTGCCACAGGATGGCAGGGTCTTCTGCTCTGATACCACTGAAATATGCTAACCAATTTTTTCGATGAAGTAACACAACATAACCGGCACTTAACCAACTTGATTAGCGTTAGCTCCAAATAGAAAACCAAACTTGAAAAGAACTCACACCAAGAATGCACACTCAATCCCAATGAGGAATAGGTGTTGTCATATGGTGGAGGAGCTAAATGAAAAATACTTGAAAGAAACTACTCAACGTCAAGAATGTGCACTCAAGATCCCACTGAGGGCGAGGTGCTAACATATGACGGAGTGTTGAATTGAAACTAGAAATGAATAGGCGGATAACCAGCCATGAAGAGCATTTCCACACTACCACCAAACAGTGGGGGGAAAAGATTACAATTAAAACAATTCGTCCGCTGCGGCGGGCATCCACAGAGTTGTGGGGATTCACCACTTGAGAGTGGGTACAAGAGTAATACAAATCCAATTATCCACACTGGCGGTAAACCATCCAGGGGTACTAATGTGAAATTAAAGAAAGAATTGCAGCAATAAAGGACTGGAACAGTACTACTGTTTACAGTCTTACAATATGGAAAAAGAGCTGCAAATTACATGAAAATTACAATAGATTCAATGTACCATGATACTGGATGATTCCATGTTAGACATCAACAATAAATGATGAAGAAAGGACTGAAGATTCAAACTTAAACAAGTCTGATGTAAAATAACAATTCTGGAAATTCTGATCAGCAACTGTGAAATTCAAAGAAATATTCACAACTCACTCAAAATACCTCCGTTTTGTGTGAAACGAAAACCAATGAGCTGCTGGAAGATAGGCGCCCAACATTAGATGAAGAAACAGCAACAAAAACTCGTAATTTAATTCTTACACGAATCCCAATGCAGCAAGAATGGTACGGCCTTCATGAGGGGCGATTTTGACAAGTAAAAATCAACAACTCAAAATTAAAATCTGAAACTCTCCAAAGATGGTCGCCTTGGGTGTAGGAATGGATTGGAAAAGTACCCACAAGCAAATTAAATTCACACAAAAAGTTGTATGCAAAAACCACTTTCAGCTGTGACTGCATCAGCAACTTCAAAACTGGAAATATCATTAAAAACTTCAACTGTTGAGCTCAATCTGCTAGTCTGGATGAGAAGCAGCAATGAAAACCAACTAGGTGTTGTATTTCAAACACGAAATTGGATTGAAACTAGGAGGTAAGCATCCCTCGAAGTAAAAACCAAGTTGTCATTTCGACAGCATAACATTAGCATAAATTCATAGATAATCAGCTCTTCAAACAGCAGCAATATATAAGCTTTTGTTGGCAAATGAAGCAACAAGAACTCTTCAAATTCCAAGAAGTTGAATCACTTCAACTTCCAAAAAGGACGCCACCTTTTTGCCTTATACTTTTTGAAATAATAAAATATCATTCAACTTCCCCTTTAGGCATCCATTTCATATTGCAACAATAAAGCATTTATTAAATAATTAAATGCTCACTTGACCCCTTTATGTCCCTTTCTTTAAAACAACTTGAAGTCATCAAGCCTAGGTGTGGGGTACAACTTCAAGATATGAAAATTGACTAAATCAAACTTAGTCCAAGGAGAAAACCAAACCCAAAGCCAAACTAAGACTGATGGATAACAAGATGACTTGAGTTGAACTGCTGATGATGCCACTGCCAAAATTAGACTTACTAAAAATAGCCACTGCCAAAATAGTAAGTTTACCTCAAAACCAACAAAAAGCGTAACTACCGAAGCAAGACTTAATGAAACAATAACCGAACTACATTATTGAAAATTAGTATTTACTAAAAATAGTAAATACCTAGAAATGCCACAAACCTCCAAGCAAGGAAACCCTAATTTCACTTTTGATCAACCTACGGATTTCCGGAAATAGGCTATCAGTCAAAGAAGAGCGTATGGCCAAAATGGGGACATTACAGTCCGCCCTTCCCAAAATTGCTTGTCCTCAAGCAATGCCACAACACTCCAAACTGATCCCACCAAACATATAGGATCCCGGGGTCCCATGTCCATCTCTGAAAAACCCCACCATGCTGATGCTGCTCTACTCCGATCATACAAATGAAATCATTGCACCAAAACTGCACTAACCATCCTTGCAACCTCAAAGTGATAACATGCCTAAAATTCAAGTCAAACAACATAGAAGGAATTGAATCAAAATCTAGCAGCGTCTCATGCTCAATAAACTCTGAGGAATTAACATCTGCAATGTCAATGTCAATCACCATTCCGAGAACAAAGAAGAATAATCTAAACAACTCAAAAATATTCTCATCAACATCACTCCTCAAAGCATCAAACCAAATCACAACAGCAAATGTGATTCCATCATAGCTGTTTGCAAAGGAAAAAACAGCTCTTTGCAAAGTCATAGCAACTGCATCCTCAAAGCTCCTTAAGGATGTATAATGCCTCCTCTGAGTAATTCTGACATATTCAAGAAAAACTCTGAAAACTTCCACCAATCTCTCCCTCAAAGTCTCAAAAAGTTGAACCAAATCAAGCAAAGGTTCGCTGCCCCAAACACTAGTGCAAGAGATTGTACAAAGAAAGCCACTAGAACATAACTTGAACACCATCCAATACTGATCTGAATCACTATGAAACACCATTACCCACTTTTGAAGCCAAAAATCATCATTGATAAAAGATTGTGAAAAGAAAAAATGAGTGTACCAGCTGCCCATGAAATTTGAAATGAACCACTTAAAGTCTGATTTGAGGAAAATCAGTGTGCAAAGAATTGAACAATTGCTGCAACACTGAAAATCAGTGTCCATAATAGCACAACTGCTCAGGCTCAAGGCTGGAAACATCCTCTCAAGAAACTCCAACCCAACATTAAACCTTCCTTTGTTCAAAATATCTCTCCAATTCACCAGTTGATGAGCAGAAAGAACCATCAAATGGTTGGTAAAGATGGGGGCCGCATCAAAGATTCTAAGAATTGAATCCTTATTTCTCCAAGTATCCTTTTTTCTACTTGCAACAATCTCCATCAAGCCATGTTGAGAATTCCAAGCGTGAATTCCCAACTGCAAATAATCTCCAACACATTGGGAAGAATTCCCAACATATCTCCAAGAGCCATAGTGAAAGTCTCGAGCACACAAATCCATGTAGTCAACTGCAACCATCAAAGCAAAGTTTGAACCTTTCATGACCAGCATTTTAGAATAATCCCTCATCAACAATGCACAATCTAGAAACCAAAGGGGCAAGTCTGAAAGTTCTCCCACAATTTGATGCATCTCTCCAAGACCTGACCTCATCAACCATTTTAAGATAGGTGGTACTCTTCCATTGGTTAATGCTGAGTGAAAACCAGCCAGTTCAAGTTTGAACACCATTAAATGCTCATTTACTATCCATCCCAAGAGAGTGTTGCTTGACATATAGAATGGATCCACCAACATTATCTTATGCTTGACTATAAAATTATGCATGTCAAAAACATAAAACTTCTTACCAATGCCATCCACATAGAAATTGTCAATCAACTCATAATTTAACAAATCATGTGAAGATGGTGGATTGTTGTACACAATCATAGAAACAATATTTCCTTCATCCCTTTCGTTGGTGTCTTCATAAAATTCATGCACATTTTCTTCAACTTGAAGATGCCCATCATTAGTTGCTGATCCATAGAATTTAGTGTGATGAATATCACACACATTACCAGTCATCACATCTAGCTCATGGCTGCAAGCTATCCCTTCTTGAGGCAAATTCTCTTCCCAACTCAAGAGTTCACACTCTTGATTTACCTTCCAATCACTATCAACATAATGAATCTCTATGGCATTATGCATTGTTTCAACATTATGGATTCATTTATTCCTTCAACTATTTGCTTGATCTCCATTAGCCTTGTATTAGCTTCTTGTTCCATAAGTGTGGCTGACATAGATGATTGATTTTCTATTTTGCAAAAAGAGTGATGAGCTAAGGTAAGATCAAGGCAAAGACTATCAACCTCTTTCTCCTTCTCTTGATAGGCATCATAGGTTTCCTCAGCAAACTTAATGGCATCATCTCTATCTGAGAGCAAATGCAAATAATCTGTTTTTATTGATTCCAAAGCTTCTTTGATGGTTCGCACCATGGAAAGAGTGTCTCCACCCTTAACGCCATTCTGTCTCTCTTCAAACTGCAGCTCCCAGTAAAGTTCTTCAATACAATTGTGTGTGCTATCAAATCTTGATAACACCTTAACAATTTTCTCTTCTGAAACCAATAAGTTATCCTTCAAAACTTGCAGCTCTTTAGGCCCTTGATCCCAATCAGCAAAGAGACTACGCTCATCAAACATCAATTTTTCTGATTTGTTTTCATTGTCATGATTTTCAAAATCAGCTTCCTCCCTTCTTTTTTCACTGCATAATTCTTGAATAGAAGGCTTGTCAACAATATCTTCAAGCAATGAATCATTATTGATTGATGCTCTTAAAGTCTTGGTAGCAACATACTCTGCTTTAGTGGCTACAACCACCTCGAAGGAATTTTTATGGAGCTTTGCCAAGCAAGCTTCTTCAAACAAATTAGTTCCTCTATCTTGACCTTTCAAGTTCTCATACTCTTCTTGTGCGTAATTCTGAAAGGCATCCAAACCATTTGCTGATTTTAAAACATTCTTCTCTTCAACATAAGAAATCACGTTCTCATTAGCCATTGCTGCAACTTCTCCTCCAAAGATCACTTCATTACTTGCATTGCAAACTGATTTTTGAACTTCATCAGGATCAAAGGGGAATTTATCCCACTCCGGTTCTTTATCATACCTTGGTGACATCGCGCCCGGATCCCAAATGTGAAAGGTTTGATTGCAATGATCAATAGGAAAGAGATCATCATGCTCCTCTTGAACTATTGACTCTTTGAATGAGTCACTCCTCAACCCACTTGAACTGAAATCTTCATCTATAACTTTCTCCACAGATGTAGTTTGATAATCAAACCCACTACCACCCAAGTCACTAGCATTATATCGGATTAAAGAATCATCAAAGCTGGTTGCTTTGAATATTTTGTCATTCTTTTCTTCAATGAAATTATCTTGAGTAGATGTGTTGCTGATTTTATCATTAGTGCCCACATACATACCAAAGAAGTCTTCTTGGACACTTGTCAATAATTCTTCATATGGAATTGGCTCAACATAAAGTAGAGAATTATCCTTCACTAAATCTTCAACAAAAGGAGATAAAAACACATCGGAATTACCATCAACAACCTCACTTTCGTAATGGTCATAAGCTGGTTCAAAGACACCATTAGTATTTGCTTCATCTTGCTCTTCTTCAACGTACTTATCCCACACAACTGTTCCACCAGCATCTTTTGAGAAGCCATTTGTCTCAAGATCTTCATTGCTTGAATCCTTATTAGGACTCAAGACTGCTGTAATGATCTTCTTACCATAATAATCTTCATTATTTCCCATCCCATGCAAGTCTAGGGATGTATTTTGGGACTCTAACTTAATCTCCTCATTTGCCAAGGTATCTTCATCAAGCTCACAATCATTTTGAGGTGACATGTGCATCTTGTTTGTGTCTTCTTCAATACTAGTTGACTGATTTTTCTCTTCAACTTGTTCATTTGTGGGCTGCAATCCACAAACAGGCACTTCTTCTTCCTTCCTTGCACCTACAACCATGACATGTTCTGCTTCCTCTTTAATCATTTTCTTGATGTAGTTGACCATAGACAACTTTCCAGGGTTATGAATCACCGCACAATTCAAAAAGGTGTCAAATGAAACATCATTCTTAAACTCATCTGTCATGTTCTGATATTCTTTACGGAGTATGGAAGCCTCATGTTCACACTGCCTCTTGAACTGACATTCTTCAGAAGCCATAATCAAATCTGACTTCTCACGATTCCTGGACCTCAAAAAATGCAACATCTTAAGAACTTCTGAAAGCTAAACTGAACTTAGGTGAAGAATCTGATTTCTCTATCACTCATCTGTCAACTGACTCTGTCTTATTCACAGGATGGCAAGATCTTCTGCTCTGATACCACTGAAATATGCTAACCAATTTTTTCGATGAAGTAACACAACATAACCAGCACTTAACCAACTTGATTAGCGTTAGCTCCAAATAGAAAACCAAACTTGAAAAGAACTCACACCAAGAATGCACACTCAATCCCAATGAGGAATAGGTGTTGTCATATGGTGGAGGAGCTAAATGAAAAATACTTGAAAGAAACTACTCAACGTCAAGAATGTGCACTCAAGATCCCACTGAGGGCGAGGTGCTAACATATGACGGAGTGTTGAATTGAAACTAGAAATGAATAGGCGGATAACCAGCCATGAAGAGCATTTCCACACTACCACCAAACAGTGGGGGGAAAAGATTACAATTAAAACAATTCGTCCGCTGCGGCGGGCATCCACAGAGTTGTGGGGATTCACCACTTGAGAGTGGGTACAAGAGTAATACAAATCCAATTATCCACACTGGCGGTAAACCATCCAGGGGTACTAATGTGAAATTAAAGAAAGAATTGCAGCAATAAAGGACTGGAACAGTACTACTGTTTACAGTCTTACAATATGGAAAAGAGCTGCAAATTACATGAAAATTACAATAGATTCAATGTACCATGATACTGGATGATTCCATGTTAGACATCAACAATAAATGATGAAGAAAGGACTGAAGATTCAAACTTAAACAAGTCTGATGTAAAATAACAATTCTGGAAATTCTGATCAGCAACTGTGAAATTCAAAGAAATATTCACAACTCACTCAAAATACCTCCGTTTTGTGTGAAACGAAAACCAATGAGCTGCTGGAAGATAGGCGCCCAACATTAGATGAAGAAACAGCAACAAAAACTTGTAATTTAATTCTTACACGAATCCCAATGCAGCAAGAATGGTACGGCCTTCATGAGGGGCGATTTTGACAAGTAAAAATCAACAACTCAAAATTAAAATCTGAAACTCTCCAAAGATGGTCGCCTTGGGTGTAGGAATGGATTGGAAAAGTACCCACAAGCAAATTAAATTCACACAAAAAGCTGTATGCAAAAACCACTTTCAGCTGTGACTGCATCAGCAACTTCAAAACTGGAAATATCATTAAAAACTTCAACTATTGAGCTCAATCTGCTAGTCTGGATGAGAAGCAGCAATGAAAACCAACTAGGTGTTGTATTTCAAACACGTAAATTGATTGAAACTAGGAGGTAAACATCCTCTAAGTAAAAAAACCAAGTTGTCATTTCGACAAAGACAACATTAAAGTTAAATTACAGATAGTCAAATTTTCAACGGCAACAAAATATAAGCTTTTGTTGGCAAAATGAAGCAACAAGAACTTTCAATTCCAAGAAGTTGAATCACTTCAACTTCCAAAAGGACACCAATTTTTTCCTTTACTTTTTTTAAATAATAAAATATCATTCATCTTCCCCTTTAGGCATCCATTTCATATTGGAACAATAAAGCATTTATTAAATAATTAAATGCTCACTTGACCCCTTTATGTCCCCTTCTTTAAAACAACTTGAAGTCATCAAGCCTAGGCATGGGGTACAACTTCGAGACATGAAAATTGACTAAGTTTGAAACTCAGTCCAAGGAGAAAACCAAGCCCAAAGCCAAACCGACCGTATGGATAACAAGATGACTTGAGTTGAATCGATGATGCCATCGGCCAAAAATTAGACTTTACTAAAATAGCCATCGCCAAAAATATAAGTTTATCCTCAAAACCAACAAAAGTGAATCGAGCCGGAAGCAAGACTTATAATGAAATATAACCAACCATCATAAAATTAGTATTTACTAAAAATAGTAAATACCTAGAAATGCCACAAACCTCCAAGCAAGGAAACCCTAATTTCACTTTTTGATCAACCTACGGATTTCCTAAATAGGCTATCACCAAAGAAGAGCGATGGTTAAATAGACATTACTTGTTCTCGATTATAATGATTTGTTTAGTTCGACTTACAAAGAATGAAAATGTCAGAGATATTCAAGGATATCATCCACGACATCGTGTCAGACTTCTTCAACTTGGCAGCTCATGAAATGTTAAATTTATATTTTAATGAGGAGACCACCTCATAAAACTTTTCTAACTCATTTTTTATTTTGAATGCATTTTGTATTCAAGGGTGGGAAATAGTCAACCCAATTCATCTAATATCTACTTGACCCTTGATAATTTATATTGCAAAGTGGTAAATTATCAAGGGTCAAATAGATATTAGATGAAATGGATTGACTATTTCTCACCCTTGAATACAAAATACATTCAAAATTAAAAAAAATGAGTTACAAAAGTTTTATGAGGTGGTCTCCTCATTAAAATATAAATTTAACATTTCATGAGTTGCAAAGATGAAGAAGTCTTACTTGATGTCATGGATGATATCCTTGAATATCTCTAACGTTGTCATTCTTTGTAATTCAAACTAAACAAATCACTATAATCGAGATCAAGCCTATTGGTTGGAAATGTTTCTATCAACTGTTCAATGACATCATTAGGAATGGTGTCTATCAATTGAACACCAAAACCTCACACAAAAAATGTTGGAGAGATGACAATGCATGGATAGCAATCTAGCTAGTACAGAAGGAGCAAATGTATTATTGCACATTCACCATCAAACTCAAAGACATTGGAGTACCAATCCCATGCATTGAAGTGAATGTCATAGGTTGCATGCAAGGAATCATGTTTGCCAAAATTCATCCCCCACCCATACCACCGTGTTTGATTAGCAAAATGTAGGAGAAATAAATTGTCTGCAAAATAGTGGCATCCCTAGAAAAACTTGGTCAAGATGATTCTTGGCTAATATACACAATATTTTGCAAAAATAGAAAAATGAAAGAAAATAGTAAGTTTGTTAATAATAACATGATGCAACACAATATAAATTGTAGATGAAGTAAAATAAAAAATAGAAAGATCAAATCTCTTACGTTTTCAAATTCCATTTTGTGATAAACACCATTTTCCAAATATATTTGTTGTTTTGCACAGATCCTATGAAAATGGAATACTGTAAATTGCAGCATATTGGATCTATAAATAACAATAGTATACATTATGTTGGATAATTATGCTAACTGTGTAGTGGAAGATAAGAAAATTGATGGAAATACAGTTGGAACTACTCACAAAGAAATTGTAAATTAATTTTTAGCTCTTTTGGTAGTTTATATGGAATTATAAATTTCTTGTTTTTTTTTTGTTTTACTTGCTTTAAAAGTTATGCATGAAAATGTATCTATTTTAGGGGTTCTAATATGTATAAAAAATTCCCAATTTTGTTTATTTTGGAAGTCTGAGGAATACCACTATTTTGAGGTGCATCATCATGTAATCCAATTATGAATAGAAGACTTCTATATTGTCTGACAAAACAACATTTAACTCAACATAGGCATGAATAAACACAATGTATTGCAAAGTGGTAAATTATCAAGGGTGAAGTAGATATTACATGAAATGGATTGAATGTTTCCCACCCTTGAATAGAAAATGCATTCAAAATAAAAAATAATGAGTTACAAAGGTTTTATGAGCTGGTCTCCTCCTTAAAATATAAAAATTAACATTTCATAACCTGCCAAGTTGAAGAAGTCTTATTTGATGTTGTTGATGATATCCTTGAATATCTCTGATGTTTTCATTCTTTGGAAGTCAAACTAAACTATTCATTAGAATCGAGAACAAGCCTATTGGTTGGAAAGGTTTCAGTTAACTATTCAATGACATCATCAGGATTGGTGTCTATCAATTGAACACCAAAACCTCGCAAAGTAAATATTTGAGAGA
Source organism: Sequoia sempervirens (assembly GCA_007258455.2). Taxonomy (NCBI): domain Eukaryota; kingdom Viridiplantae; phylum Streptophyta; class Pinopsida; order Cupressales; family Cupressaceae; genus Sequoia; species Sequoia sempervirens. The sequence continues at coordinate 459,510,542 of VDFB02193867.1, forward strand.
TGAAAATGTGTGGATAGCAATCTAGCTAGTAGAGAAGTAGCAAATGTCTCATTTCACATTCACCATCAAATTCAAGGACATTGGAGTACCAACCCCATGCATCGATGTGAATGTCACAAGTTGCATGCAAGGAAACATGATTGCCAAAATTCACCCCCCACCCATACCACCATGCATCATTAGCTAACTTAGGAGAAATAATTATCTGTAAAATGGTGGCATCCCTAGAAAGGCTTGGACAAGTTGATTTTTTGCTAACGTAGACAACATTTTGCAAAAAAAAAAAAAAAAGTTAAAAAAAAAGATTGTTAATAATATACATGATGCAACACCATATAAATTGTAGATAAAAAAAATTAAAAATACAAACATCAAATCTATTTTAGGGGTTCTATTCTGTATAAACAGTTGCCAAAGTTGTTTATTTCAGAAGTCTAAGGAATACATTTATATTGAGGTGCATCATAGTGTAATCTAACTTTTGAATAGAAGACTTGTATATTGTTTGTCTAAAACAACATTTAATTCAACATAGGTATGAATAAACACAATGCATTGCAAAGTGGTAAATTATCAAGGGTCAAATAGATATTACATGAAATGGATTGACTATTTCCCACCCTTGAATAGAAAATACATTGCAAATAAAAAAATTGAGATAGAAAGGTTTTATGAGTTGGCCTCCTCCTTAAAATATAAGTTTAACATTTCATAGGTTTTCAAGTTTTTGAAGTTTTATTCAATGTTGTGGATGATATCCTTGAATATCTCTTACGTTTTCATTCTTTGTAAGTCAAACTAAACAATTCACTATAATCGAGAACAAGCATATTGGTTGGAAAGATTTTTGTCAACTATTAAATGAGATCATCAGGAATGGTGTCTATCAATTGAACACCAAAACCTCACACAATAAATGTTGGAGAGACAACCATGTGTGGATTAAAGTCTGGAAATTAGAGAAGAAGCAAATGTATCATTTCACGTTCACCATCAAATTCAAGGACATTGGAGTACCAACCCCATGCATCGATGTGAATGTCACAGGTTGCATGCAAGAAATCATGTTTACCAAAATTCAACCCCCACCCATACCACCATATGTCACTAGAAAAACTTATGACAACTACATTGCCTGCAAAAATCCGCCATCCCTAGAAAAGCTTGGACAAGTTGATTCTTGGCTAACATAGACAACATTTTGCAAAAAAAGAAAAATTAAAGAAAACTATAAGTTTGTTAATAATATACATGATGCAACACCATATAAATTGTAGATAAAGTAAATTAAAGTATAAATTATAAATTAAATTGTAATCTATAAAGTATAAATTGATTATATTGACTACATATCTGTGTTGGGTTGATAATACATCAAACATAATTGCTTACTATACATAAGGGACCCTCTCTTAGGTACGCCACTCCAGGATGGATGATTAACACCTGTCACATGGAGCCAAGAGGGATGTAGCATATTCTCTTGGGATTAAGAGAGGAGTTGGATGTGATGAGGGGGAACTGGCAATAGGACACCTCACTGGGTATGCCACTCCATAGTGGATGCTTAACACTTGCCACATGGAGCCAAGAGGTATGTGGCATCTACTCTTGGGCACAAGGTTGAGGGTCTCTTGGACACCCTATCAAACCATCCTATCCCAATTCGCTAAGAATGGAATAACAAAGAATGTGAAAGTCATTTATGAACTGATTTTATCAACTTTGTCAATTGTAATATAAATGTTAACTAACTCATTTAGCGAACAAAATAACAAAGAATATGAAAGTCATTTATGAACTGATTTTATCCACTCTATCAATTGTAATATAAATGTTAACTAACTCATTTGAAGGTCTTCAACAAGTAACTGTAACACTCATCCTAATCTCTTTGATATATGTTCTAATTTTATAAGTATTATTTCATAAATGTCTCTAATTTTGTTTTGCAAGGAATACTATCTAGTAAAGGTACCTCCTAAAACTCAATTACTCATTTTAGGATTGGTGAATTTAAGTTAATTTAGAGCTTTCATAAGTAGAGGACATTACACAAGATGTCCAAACTCCTTTGGAACAAAACCTGACTAAAGATTTCTTGAAAGATTCCTATAGTACAAAATTTCAATTACAAATTTAACAAACAGACATCCCCAGTCTAATGAAATTTCCCTTTTCATTCCCTTTTCAATAACATGATTTGGGATGGTCTCTTTATTGACTTCATGAGTTGAATAATGAGGAAATTGAAGAGGATTTTGATTATTATGGAGGCATCGAGGTTGATGAGGGTCGATGTCATGAAGGAAATGTTGATGATAACATAGAGGTTGGTTCATCGGAAGGCCAGGTGTTTTCTAATCCTTTTTTCTTTCACTTTAAATTGCCTAGCTATAGTGGATTACATTTTTTTTGTCATCAAGGTATATTATTTTATTTATGTCGAATTGTTTGTTCAGGCTTGCAATGAGTATAAACATGAAGTAGTGGGTGGAAAACATGTGTATATCTACGTATGCAGGGATTATGGAAAAAAAAGAACTCTACACTGGTCTCACCAAGATTATAATATCCATATAAGGGATAAGCACAACCTTCCACCTATTCTGGAAGAAAAACGCAGGAGAGCTCCATCTGGGTTACCAAAACAAAAGCCTCCTCCCCCTGAAAAATAAAAAATGTACAATGAAAAGAGGACGAATGATCTTGAAAAACGTATGACAGGCTTGTAGAATTACATGCTTTCTTTTTCTCTAGGTTTTGCATTATGTCCTTCCTCCCATTCTCAACAGATTTAGGAGTGTCATAAACAACCATTATTGCATTAATTTTTTCCTTTCCTTCCTCCAAGAGCTCCTCAACTTTATTTTTGTCATTCTTGCTTCCCTTCTTCCCAACTCTTCTTGGCTACGCCAAGCATTCTGCTCTAAGACTCAAATGCCATCAAAAGTTCTTCACCATCATCTGGAGTGCATGGTGTCATATTTCACTTAGAAGCTTTATCTGCACTCATCAAGCCACTGGAGATAGGCATGAATTGGAATTCACCAAATCCTTAAGATGACCAAACTGCATTATAACCTTCTCCTTTTGAACTTGTTGTTGGAAGAACTACTCATGTAAATTTTCTATAGCAGACCTTGTGCTTCCATCCAAATCTTGTGTTAGTTCATAAGCACCAGAGGCTTTATCTCTTTGGGAATCAATTGAGTCCATCTCATCTTTTATGGTCTTTGTACAACTTGGCCATTTCATGCAGAATTGAAATAATATTTTATCTTCCGCCAAACAATCATATACACTCTTGAGATTATCTTGAAGTTTGTTGTGTGCGGAGGCACACACTTCTCAATCCTGTCCAATAATCTCTTCTCATTTACCTTTTTGTCCATCTCCTTCTCCAAGTTCTCCTTTAATCCACTAGAATACTCTTTGAAGGAATCAACTAAAAACTTTACATTTTGCATACCGAATAGAGAATTATCAATACTTACTTCAGGTATGCTCTCCTGTAGAATCTTTACTGCTTCATCAATCATCTCTGCACTCTTTTGATGTGTCTCAAAAATTTCTTTCTATGTAGAAGCATGAAACACATCACGCAATTGAAGCTTGTGAAGTGGAGAGATTTGTCCATGTCTACATGTCCCTATTTCATAGGAAGTTGCAATAATTAGGCAAATACAACCGGTTGAAACTTTAATTGCATACTTAGCAAATTTTTCAAAGGATCTCTGGAGCAACCAAAGGATTCTCCAACCAACTTTGCTTTATCTTCTGCAACATTTTCCTTCAAAGCCAAAAGGAGGAAATAGAGTTGTATTATTATTATTATTATTATTATTATTATTATTATTATTATTATTATTATTATCATCATCGAATTCTTCTTTATATTCTTAATATTGATTCTTTTGTAATGTCCATAGTAAGGATTTTGAGGAACTAGAGCCATCTCAAAATTATAGAGTATGCTAGGATGGTTACCTTAGAGTGGGAAGATTAGTTTATCCAATACCTTATGTTTACATACTTCTAGACATGTTGATTTAATTGTTTTCAATCAATATTATTGGCACTTGGAAAAGGTACATTTCATCTTTAGAGGTTGACATAAGACGTGTACAATTCCTTGATTAATTTTTTTCATATAAATATTCTTGGACATTAGATGCTAAAAAATATGGGTGTGGAAATTTCTAATTTAAACTTATAAGTTTTAAGATAGTTTTGGTGTCTATGACACTAAAGGCTATATTTTTGAGAGGCTTGGCCCTCTACATACCCATTTGTGACAAAGAAGACTATCAGACAAATTGTACTAATAAGTACAAGGTCAAAAGAAGGAAATAGAGTTGTATGCATTACACCAATCAGCTTCCTACACAACAAAAAATGTGCCTAAATATTTGGCTGATTTAGAAGAAAATATTTTATCACCACACTTCATATCATAGACCAAATTGATCAACAACCATTTCCTCCTATTAATTGGACTATAAAAAAATTAGCTAAAATATTGAATAAGGTGATCATAGATAGGGCCAAGAAATTTTTGGAGTATAAATTGGCCAAACAAACTACTAGAACAAACAAGGGAAAAAGTACAAATCCTTGAAATTAGTCACAAGAAAAGATGACACTTTCAAGTTAAAAAACATCAATTTATATTAGATACAAATGCTATGGAAGCTAGCAATGGAGATAAGGAAGGAAGAAAAAGTTGAAAGCCTCTTGTGATATGGATAACACTCCAGAGGTTGTCAAGATCAAATTGGTAACAAATTAATACCTTCCCAATACTCCAACTATGGGCATTGTCTATTAAAAGCCTCTCTTCTCTTATATTGTTCAACCTAAAAAGAAAAATTGACAACACCAAACTATATGACAAGTAGTAGACCATATGAAAGCTGTAAATTTTAAATAAAATACAAAATTGCCAATTAATGCTGCCACTAATCAATTGCCCCAAATAAAGGAATATATTTCCTTCACAAATGTTGCTAATGATATCAAACATCCCATTTCCAAATGTCCTTGCCTCTAATGCCTAGTTACTCTATTCAACAAAGAAATCATGATGCTCAATTGATCCTTGAAATCACCTTGCAGTAGTACTTCTAGAGATACTTTTGGTCTTTAAGGCTCGAGCGATCACTCCTTTTTTATAATGTCTTTATTCTCGATTAGTCACCATTGAGATAATTTAATTAATTAAATATTAAAATGTCCTAAAATAATATTTGAGGACGTTTATATTTAATTAATTGATAAAACATTAAAATGACTTTATTTTATAATATGCTCAAATATTAAATAAAGTTACTTTACGTTGGAAAATTATTTAATAATTAAATATTAAAAAGGTGGTGGACTATAAAAGGTGGCAAAAAGGAATTCATTGTATCATTTGAGCTATTATCTTCAAGAATTGGGAATTTTGGAGAGCTTGGATTTTGGGACATGGAGGACGAAAACCCTCAAGTCCAAAGGTTTGGACAAAATCCTAAATCCTCTTATAGGCGGATTCAACTCAAGATTCACACAGAGTTTAAATGGATAGTTGATCGTTTGTGGGAAATTTGTGAAGTCTCTTGCACAGACAAGTTTCACAGTTTATTTGCAGTTGCAGAGATATTGGTATAAATAAAATAATATTCCATGACAACAATTGAATCATTCTACCATACCATTCCAGGACTGGGTGAGAATTTTTTAATATCATTTATTACTAGTTTGGAGGGTGGAGATATTTAATACTAAAGAGCCTAGAGTATTCTGTAGAATCCCAACGTGAGTTTGAAGGAGCCATAATTTTCCTATGATTGTCATAGAAAGAAGAGGACATAACAGTGTGAAGAATATATTAAATGATTTAGCCAAGGGAAAGAGCATATGATGCAACAATTTATGCAAACCCAACAACAGTTAATCACAACCATTGGTCAAATGTCTTAGGACATGAATTCTCTAAGAGTGAATAGGACTGCTATAGGTGAAGGTAGCATTGCAGGAAATGATAACCAACAAGAAACTAGTACTAGTGGGTCACAAAGACCTTTCCAACCTACACTCACACCTAGGGAGAAGGAAGAAGAGGTTCCACAGGAAGAGGAAAAACCATTGGTGGATGAGGTAATGGAAGTTTATGATGAGTATCACGCCCTTCCACATGCCACTAGAAACAAAATAACCTTGAACTAGTATATGAATCAACGTAAGGATAGGAGGATACAACATGAGGAGAAACCTAGAGGCTTGCACAGGGAGTATCAGCATGTCTTAATTAAACTCAGTCTTTCTAACTTTGATGGTAGCGGAAAAATTGTAGCACGTGCTTGGATACAAAAGTTGTACACATACTTAACTATCAAGCCTATACCAAAAAATGATGATTGGTGGCATCATGGTTTGGTGACACAAAACCATATGTTAATTTAGTCCTATGATGAATTTAGAGGCAAATTAATTGCTAGATTCAATAGGAAGGATGTGGAGATGTACTTTAGGGATTTGGCTATGATTAGATAGCATGGGGATGTTGATAGTTATATCAACAAGTTTCAAAAGATGGTTGTTATGGCTCCAAACATATCAAAGAAGAGGGTAGTAATGTTGTTCACAAAAGGGTTGCATCATAATCTGAGAGGTTTGGTGAAAGCTTTCAAGCCTAGTACCTTACAGGATGTTATCCAATTAGTGCTTGATCTTGAGACTACTTAGCCTACACCTTCGCCCCAAAGGAAGAATTTCAAGGATAAACCAGAATACAAACCAAAGGGAAAAACTCTCAATTAGGCTAAGCCTAAGCTACTTAATATGGATTTTGAAACAAGGAATGAATTGCGTAGGAAGAAGTTATGCTTCACATGCAAGGAACCATGGGAACCTGATCACATGTGTCTTATGAAAGGCAAAGCACATTACATAGAGGTCATCTCAGACATTGATGAGGAGGTTGTTGACACGAGTTTGCAAATGGAACATGAGGAGTGACCAGTAGAACACAATGATGCTAATACAAGAGGATTAGCACATGGGACAATTGCCTCATTATTAGGAGTTCCTAAATACCATCTGTTTAGAGTGAGGAATCTTGAATGGACAATGAGTTACCTATTTAGTCGATAGTGGGTGACTCATAATTTCATTGATGAGAACCTTGTGGTGAGGAAAAAATTGCAGGTTGAGGACTTCCTAGGATTTAGTGTCCTAATAGATGATGGTTTCAAAAAGAGTTGCACTATATAAAGGTTCCGCAATTGAGCATTTAGTTGAGTGACTATGTAGTCACTAATGACTTCTATGCGATTAGGATCAGTGAGACCAATGTTTTCTTTGAAATTTAACGGTTGCATTCACTTGGTAGATACAATTAGGACTTCTAAACGATGGAGTTAGAGTTCTTGTCATTTGGGAAGAAGATAGTGTCGAGGGCGTTGACGGATGGTGCATCAAAGGTAGTGACAACAACGAAAATGGAGGCTTGATTTGGTTGTGATGAGGTCGTAAGGGAAATGCCATACCTTTTCTTTTTTGAATCATCTTTGAGTGATGACAAGAAACACCAGGTGGATGAATTTGGTGAGATTCACTAGCTCATTGATATTACAAATTTACTAGCCAAGTATGGAATAGCATTGGAGAATACATGGTTGATGCAAGGAATGACATTCTATGGATAATTTCAGAATTGGTTCAAAGATTCTCATCCCATGCAGGGATGTCTAGTGGTTTTCCAACATTGGTGAGCATAAAATTTCCAAATTTGTTGTTTGGGACTGTAGTTGATCACTTGGGTCTATGTGCACGAAATTGCCACTTCAACACTTGGAGTTTGAATGATGTTTTTCAAGCTTTGGATTCTACTAGTGATCATGAAGATCACTGGGCATTCCTGATTGGTAGAGAGACCATGAGTTCATTACTTGAGAAAGACATAAGCGTAACCAATCAAGAAAGAAAGGGTAATCGTGGATAGTTACAGTAGCAACTCGATGGTAAAATAAACCATTAATATTTTCCTATGTAGGAAGCAGATAATGAGAGGAAAAAAAAGGACTATTTGTTCAGGGAAACAAAAAGAGAGAAAGATCAGCTTGAGGATAGTCAATAGAGAAACGGGTAGAGGTCAATTCTCCAAAGTTTGGTCACAAAGGTGAGGTGACCAAAAGATAGTCACTAAGGTTCCTTGAAATTGAAAAGGAATAGGAGATAGAGAGAAGTCAAGAGATAGAAGATAACTCTAGCTTTTTGTTTATTGATGTATTATGAAATCAATAAGCCTATCATAAGCCATAGTTGGCAAGGCATGTGAGATTGTTTGTGATTCTTGAGCTTGGCCTATTGTTTGTGATTCTTGAGTTTGGCCTATTGTAGCTTGTGAGGACATATTATCTTTTGAATTAATAAAATAGTAATGTTTGGCTTCCGTATCGCAAGTGATTATGTGGTTAAGGCTATAGGTTCATAAGTAGTGTGGCCTTACATTGGACTGTCTTTGCTAGATTGCACCATAGTTTTGGCTAATTATGCCTATTCCTCAAATACTCCATATATGCATTCCTTGTTGAGGGCTACCTATGAAATTATAGATTAATTTCAAGAATCAATAAGAAAACCATTAGAGGTAATGTAAATTACAAGGAAATAAGTATGCCTTGACAACTTTTAGCAATCCTAATTTTCTCATATGGATTGCATAATCGTGCATAGAGGATGCAAATGTAACAAATTTCAAAATTTAGGAACTAAGAAATTGGAAAATACAATCTTTCAAATATATGAGAGCAATGAAAAATTATATAAGCACTTGCAAGTACAACAATACTCCAATAATTCTATGTCTTTGACTCTATATGTGCATAAATAAAAATATAAAATTATGTTGACATGAAATCTAGTATCCAATACAATGAAACAATTAGAGAAAAAACATCTTATCCTTATTGAATAGGAAATAAAAAGAAAAAATTACTTTCATTGTGTCGTTTGATTGACTACCTACATGCACAAAACTGATAAAAAATGAGAAATTGATTTCACATATTATTATTTTTAAGTGAATAGTTCCTTTCCAAATTCACCTTTCAAGCCTTTGAAAAGGAAAGTGTGTTACGTTGTAAGTTTTTGCAACAATTGCCCCTCTATTATTTCTATTTTTTTTACAACTAGTTCTAACTTTGATGATCAAGCATCTTCCATCTAACTTAGAAGTGTCAACTTCATAACTTTTCCAACCACAGTCATTGGGATAGCTCTACACCACCACTTATATGCTTACACTAGAAAGTGGTAAGCTGCTAAAGTCAAGGTCAACCCTAGACCTAGAGCTAAACCTCGAGGATTCATTCATGATGACCTTACCTACATATCCCTTTTGGGAATTAAAGTCTCCTCAATTTGTACACCAGTGGTAGAGAGAATTCATTCTCTCCTCTTGTATGAGGTCTATGATCTCAATCTTAATTCATAATTATTCATTGTGTTTATTCTTTCAAGTTAGTCCAATCACAATAGAATGATAAAAAACACCTTCCCATCAATTTTTGCTTCTAAAACAATCATCAGTGTACAAACACACTAAAAACCACATAGGGACCATATCATACCAACATTCCTTGTTCACACTGTGATTGCATTAAACATACATCATTTATATACAAGGTGACTAGCTCATTCACACATCATAGGTACAACAATGACTAGCTTTGTACACACATCACATGCACAACAATGAATGATTCACACATAACTCACGTATACACGATATAATAATTTGTTCATGCATAACATATGCATAGTGTGACTAGCTCAGGCACTCATCACATTCACACTATGAATAACTTACCATCACATGTTCACATTAAGATAACTGATAAAATGGAAGTGGATGCAATCCACTACATGCATCAACCCACTACTTGGTTCATGGTCACAAAATCCCAAAAGTAAATCCTATCTAGAAAAAGAATTTCGATGCATCCCATACTACATTGTGGGTCCCAAGAAGGAAATAGAGTTGTATGCATTACACCAATCAGCCTCCTACATAACAAAAAGTGTGCCTAAATATTTGGCTGATTTAGAAGAAAATATTTTATCACCACACTTCATATCATAGACCAAATTGATCAACAACTATTTCCTCCTATTAATTGGACTATAAAAAAATTAGCTGAAATATTGAATAAGGTGATCATAGATAGGGCCAAGAAATTTTTGGAGTATAAATTGGCCAAACAAACTACTAGAACAAACAAGGGAAAAAGTACAAATCCTTGAAATTAGTCACAAGAAAAGATGACACTTTCAAGTTCAAAAACATCAATTTATAGTAGATACAAATTCTATGGAAGCTAGCGATGGAGATAAAGAAGGAAGAAAAAGTTGAAAGCCTCTTGTGATATGGATGACACTCCAGAGGTTGTCAAGATCAAATTGGTAACAAATTAATGCCTTCCCAATATTCCAACTATGGGCATTGTCTATTAAAAGCCTCTCTTCTCTTATATTGTTCAACCTAAAAAGAAAAATTGACAACACCAAACTATATGACAAGTAGTAGACCATATGAAAGCTGCAAATTTTACATAAAATACAAAATTACCAATTAATGTTGCCACTAATTAGTTGCCCCAAATAAAGGAATATATTTCCTTCACAAATGTTGCTAATGATATCAAACATCCCATTTTTGAATGTCCTTGCCTCTAATGCCTAGTTACTTTGTTCAACAAAGTAGTCATGATGCTCAATTGATCCTTGAAATCATCTTGCAGTAGTACTTCTAGCAATACTTTTGGTCTTTAAGGCTCGAGTGATCACTCCTTTTTTATAATGTCTCTATTATCAATTAGTCATCGCCGAGATAATTTAATTAATTAAATATTAAAATGTCCTAAAATAATATTTGAGGACGTTTAGGGGTTCGCCTCACAGCCCGAACAGTTGGTATGGTTGAGCTAAGGCTTTGGGTTCGTCCCATATAGGTCCAAGGTTTGATTCACACTAGCCGGGTTAACCCAAAGGAGTCCTATTGCAGGCTCGGGGCTTCTCCCTAGGGGGACTAGTTTCGCCTTGGCTCGCCCCACCACCACCCCAACTTGGCAGCAAAAAGTAAGCCCGAGGCAAGGTCTGGTGGGAATCGCTAGGCCTTGGTTGGAGATACCTCCTGAGTATCAAAAAACTATATATATTTGAGGACGTTTATATTTAATTAATTGATAAAACATCAAATTGACTTTATTTTATAATATGCTCAAATATTAAATAGAGTTACTTTACATTGGAAAATTATTTAATAATTAAATATTAAAAAGGTGGTGGACTATAAAAGGTGGCAAAAAGAAATTCATTGTATCATTTGAGCTATTATCTTGAAGAATTGGGAATTTTGGAGAGCTTGGATTTTGGGACCTGGAGGATGAAAAACCTCAGGTCCAAAGGTTTGGACAAAAACCTAAATCCTCTTATAGGAAAATTCAACTCAAGATTTGCACAAAGTTTAAATGGATAGTTGACCGATTGTGGGAAATTTGTGAAGTCTCTTGTAGAGACAAGTTTCACAATTTATTCGCAGTTGCAGAGATATTGGTATAAATAAAATAATATTCCATAATGACAATTGAATCATTCTACCATATCATTCCAAGACTGAGTGAGAATTTGTTAATATCATTTATTACTAGTTTGTAGGGTGGAGATATTTAATACGAAAGAGTCTGGAGTATTTTGTAGAATCCCAACGTGATTTTGAAGGAGCCATAATTTTCCTATGATTGTCATAGTAAGGAAGGGAGATATCACCTAGCTCATGTGGTAAGTCAAGAAGCAAAAAGGAGAAGCAATATATTAATAATTCTTTAGCCCGATAGCTTCAGATTTACCACGATCGTTCAATTTATTAGCCGCGTCATTTTATGGACTCGCAGCCTTAATCTTCAGACTGTCTTGTCTCACTTGGAGTCTTTCATATGCAACAATGAGGAGTCTTCCATGGCATATGTGGCCAAGCAATCTATGTCAGAATTTGGACTCTAGCGACAAAAGATTGAGTCCCTGTATCCCCTTTTTAGTTAGTAGATATTTAATATTAAATTTGGTGTGAAGACTTTAGGGAGTTGTGTGTATTTTGGGGAAGTCAATCCATTAATATTTTCATCCATGCATCATTCTCCAAGAGGACATGAGCTTGCCTTAAGGGGAGTCAACAAGAATGGGTGATATGATTCTTCCTCATCCGCTAAAGCCTTAGTCACCACTCAACAAACAATTGGTTGTATGAATGAGCAAGTGCTAAAGATTAAAGAGTAGTAGCCATACGATAAAAGATGCACTTTGGGACAAATTGGACATGCACAAATTTTAATATAGTCTTCCATTTGGGGTCATAGGTTAGAGTCGTAGAAATTTGTTATGTATTCATAATACTACTGATATAAAATCCAAAATGTAAATATTTGATTTAAAGGCCATTTTGTTGTTGTTCCTTCAATTCTTCATCTTGTATTGGCAATATATATCTATATTTTGGGTCATTAAAATAGTGAGTAGTTTATGTGATGAATACATTGTGAACAATAATCAAATATTGAAACTCAACTAGAAACAAACTCAAAACTACAGGCAGAGTTAAATGTTTGACAAAATGTTTGCATTGTCAAAGATGGGAAAATCATTAAAAAAAATTGTTTCATCTTAGTTAATTATATTGCAGTGGTATTAGAGCCACATTCTTGCCAACCTTAAGGGTTAATGAGCACTAGTGACAAACCTAGAAGATATTATGAAAGAGATCAAAGAAGAACGTAAATTCAGTTTGCAGGTCCATATTTGGAAGAAGATACACTTTCAGCGGTACTTGTAGCAAGGTAGCCACTTATAGCTATAGCAAAGATTGAAACAATGAGTGGCTCAGGTAGCGAGAGTCCTTGAGATACGATTGAAAGAAGAGGACATAACAATGTGAAGAATATATTAAATGATTTAGCCAAGGGCAAGAGCATATGATGCAACAATTTATGCAAACCCAACAACAGTTAATCACAACCATTGGTTAGATGTCTCAGGACATGAATTCTCTAAGGGTGAATAGGACTGCTATAGGTGAAGGTAGCATTGTAGGAAATGATAACCCACGAGGAGCTAATACTAGTGGGTCACAACATGAGTAGAGACCTAAAGGCTTGCATAGGGAGTATCAGCATGTCTTAAGTAAACTCAATTTTCCTAACTTTGATGGTAGCGGAAAAACCATAGCACGTGCTTGGATACAAAAGTTGGACACATTCTTGACTATCAAGCCTATACCAGAAAATGATGATTGGTGGCATCATGGTTTGGTGACACAAAACCATGCATTAATTTAGTCCTATGATGAATTTAGCAGCAAATTAATTGCTAGATTCAATAGGAAGGATGTGGAGATGTACTTCAAGGATTTGGCTATGATTAGATAGCATGGGGATATAAATAGTTATATCAACAAGTTTTAGAAGATTGTTGTTATGGCTCCAAACATATCAAAGAAGAGGGTTGTAATGTTGTTCACAAAAGGGTTGCCTCATAATTCGAGAGGTTTGGTGAAAGCTTTCAAGCCTAGTATCCTATAGGATGCTATCCAATTGGTGCTTGATCTTGAGACTACTTAGCCTACACCTTCGCCCCAAAGGAAGAATTTCAAGGATAAACTAGAATACAAACCAAAGGGGAAAACTCTCAATTAGCCTAAGCCTACGCTACTTAATATGGATTTTGAAACAAGGAATGATGTGCATAGGAAGAAGTTATGTTTCACACACAAGGAACCATGGGAACCCGATCACATGTGTATTGGGAAAGGAAAAGTGCAATACATAGAGGTCATCTCGGACATTGATGAGGAGGTTGTTGACACGAGTTTGGAAATGGAACATGAGGAACGACAAGTAGAACACAATGATGCTAATATAGGAGGATTGGAGTTGCCTCACTATTAGGAGTTCCTAAATAGCACCCTTTTAGAGTGAGAGGAATCTTGAATGAACAAGTTACCTGTTTGGTTGATAGTAGGGTGACTTATAATTTCATTGATCAAAACCTTGTGGTGAGGAAAGGATTGCAAGTCGAGGACTTCCCAAGATTTAATGTCCTAATGGATGATGGTTTCAAAATGAGTTGCACTAGAAAGGTTCCACAATTGAGCATTTAGTTGAGTGACTATGTAGTCACAAATGACTTCTACGTGATTAGGATTGGTGAGACCGATGTTTTCTTTGAAATTTAATGGTTGCATTCACTTGGTAGATACAATTAGAACTTCTAAACGATGGAGTTAGAGTTCTTGTCGTCTGGGAAGAAGATAGTGTTGAGGGCGTTGATGGATGGTGCATCGAAGGTAATGACAACAATGAAAATGGAGGCTTGATTTGGTTGTGAGGAGGTCATAAGGGAAATTCCATACCTTTTATTTTTTGAATCATCTTTGAGTGATGACAAGAAATACCAGGCGGATGACACTAGTAGATTCACTATCTTATTAATATTACAAATTTACTAGCCAAGTATGGGATAGCATTGGAGAATACATGGTTGATGCAAGGCATGAAATTCTATGGAGAATTTCAAAATTGGTTCAAGGATTCTTATCCCATACAGGGATGTCTAGTGGTTGTCCAACATTGGTAAGCATAAAATTTCCAAATTTGGCGTTCAGGACTGTAGCTGATCACTTGGGTCTGTGTGCACGAAATTGCCACTTCAACACTTGGAGTTTGAGTGATGTTTTTCAGGCTTCAGATTCTACTAGTGATCATGAAGATCTTTGGGCATTCCTGGTTGGTAGAGAGACCACAAGTTCATTACTTGAGTAGGACATAAGTGTAACCAATCAAGAAAGTAGATAATGAGAGGAAACAAAGGGATTATTTGTTTAGGGAAATAGAAAGAGAGAGAGATCGGCTTGAGGATAGTCAATAGAGAAAAGGGTAGAGGTTGATTCTCCAAAGTTTGGTCACAAAGGTGAGGTGACAAGAGGATAGTCACTAAGGTTCCTTCAAATTGAAAAGGAATAGGAGATAGAGAGAAGTCAAGAGATAGAAGATAACTCTGGCTTGTAGTTTATTGATGTACTATAAAATCAATAAGCCTATCGTAAGCCATAGTTGGCAAGGCATGTGAGATTATTTATGATTCTTGAGTTTGGCCTATTGTTTGTGATTTTGAGTTCGGCCTATTGTAGCTCGTGAGGACATATTATCTTTTGAATTAATAAAATAGTAATGTTTGGCTTCATTATGGCAAGTGATTATGTGGTTAAGGCTATAGGTTGATAGGTAGTGTGGCCTTACATTGGACCCTCTTTTCTAGATTGCACCGTAGTTTTGGCTAATTATGTCTATTCCTCAAATACCCCATATATGCATTCCTTGTTGAAGGATACATATGAAATTATAGATTAATTTCAAGAATCATGAAGAAAAACCAGGTAATGTAAATTACAAGGAAATAAGTATTCCTTGATAGCTTTTAGCAATCCTAATTTTCTCATATGGATTGCATAATCGTGCATAGAGGATGCAAATGTAACAAATTTCAAAATTTAGGAACTAAGAAATTGGAAAATACAATCTTTCAAATATATGAGAGCAATGAAAAATTATATAAGCATTTTAACAATACTCCAATAATTCTATGCCTTTGAGTCAATATGTGCATAAATAAAAATATAAAATTATGTTGACATGAAATCTAGTGTCCAATACAATGAAACAATTAGAGAAAAAACATCTTATCTTTATTGAATAGCAAATAAAAAGACGCAATTGCTTTCATTGTGTCATTTGATTGATTCGCTACATGTGAAGCTGATAAAAAATGAGCAATTGATTTCACATTTTATTATTTTTAAGTGAAGACTTCCTTTCCAAATTCACCTTTCAAGCCTTTGAAAAGGAAAGTGTGTTACGTTGTAAATTTTTGCAACAATTGCCCCTCAATTATTTCTATTTTTTTTACAACTAGTTCTAACTTGGATGATCAAGCATCTTCCATCTAACTTAGAAGTGTCAACTTCATAACTATTCCAACCACAGTCATTGGGACAACTCTACATCACCACTTATATGCTTAAACTAGAAAGTGGTAAGCTGCTAAAGTCAAGGTCAACCCTAGACCTAGAGCTAAACCTCGAGGATTCATTCATGATGACCTTACCTACATATCCCTTTTAGGAATTAAAGGCTCCTCAATTTGTACACCAATGGTAGAGAGAATTCATTCTCTCCTCTTGTATGAATATCTATGAGCTCAATCTTAAATCATAATTATTTGTTATGTTTATTCTTTCAAGTTAGTTGTCATGTCCCCAAAATTGTAACACTAAATATGAAATGTGAAGACAAAAATAAATAAATAAAATATCCAAATGACAACCATGTCTCAAATAAATTAAAAAATAAACAATAAAATATAAAAATATATTACCAATCTTATTATAATTATCAAGATAATATAATAAATATAAATTAAAGGTATTTACAATTATCATCTATAATATTAAATTAAATCATGTTATGTGTACCATTGATAATATTATAATATTAAAATCATATCGTATGTATCACTATTAATATTATAATATTAATTTAAAATCATGCTAAAGATAACCTTATAATATTATTTTATAGATATAAGTTTTCCTGATTATAAGCATAGTATTAAATAATAGAGTAACAGATAAATACTAACTAATAAATATCCTAATTACTAACAGGCTAAACAACGATTATGAGTATGAAAAATTGCATGGACCGATGCATAAAGCTAACGATTCATTTAAGTCCTGTGGCTCTTGGGGATCGGTCCAAGACTGGGTCAAGACCATTAAAAAGGCACGGGAGAATAAGTCTAGAGGAGGATCGCTAAGTTAGAGAGGATTTGTGACATCAAAAAAAAAGATACATAAACTTTAAACAGGTTGGGTTCATAAATTTTAGCATGTTTCAGTTGCTAAGCTATCTAAGAAGACTAGCTAACATGGAGACTCATTGCTGGCCAAAAATGCTAGTAAATGAAAAATTAGATAGAAGAAAGAGCACGTGGATGAAACAAAATGTCAAATGGATGATATGTGCAAGGAAATTCCAAAGAAAGCATGTGGAAAGGGCCACTTGGGAGGAAGAAGGAATACTATGTCAAACATTTTAACCCTACACATGACCATACACAAAAGACCTACATCAGAATGGAACTAAAATTGAAAGCAAAAAATGTTGATAGCTCAGATAAGAACAAGTTCACACCAGCTTAGATGTGAGACCAGAAGATGGATGATACCTAAAGAGGAGTGAGTAGACAAAAGGTGTAGATATTGCACTCAAGAAGTGGTTGAGATGGAATGACACTACATCAGGGAATGTTCAGCTTACAAGGACATCCAAATCAATTATATTGAGACATTAAAAGGGAACAAGTTGGGTGATTTGTTTGAAGAAGAGAGGATAATAGGGTTTGCAGATTTTTTGGTCAAGATACACAACAGAAGATCCAAGATGCAGAAAGAAAAAGAAACATAGGTTTTTGCATCTGGGGTTCAAGTTTCTTCGCTGGCTATCTGTGGGTACCATAGGTTGCTTGGCCTCGTGGACGTGATTAAAAATATTCATTCATTCAGTCCTAGTTTGAGTCTCAATTGTGAAAAACATTTAGGAGAGCATCATGAGAAATGGGCCATTGATTGTGCAAAACATATAGGTAGAAAAGAGAGATGAGAAATGGGGCATTGATTTAGAACCAAGAAATGACTGTGGCATGGCACACACACATTTGGTTGATACTACTAAAGAAAATATCAAATCTAAAATATTACTCTGTATAAACTCTAATTGTTGTAAAGAAAAACATTTGATTGGATCCTACTAAAGAACATATCAAATCTAAAACATGACTCTAGATAAACTCCAATAAACTCCAATCACTGTAAAGAAAAAATATATTGTGAAAGAATAGGAAATCTGCGCAGTTCCCCGTCTGTTTCTCCAACCATCTTGTTACACAAACACATAACACACTCTCTTTTTCTGCACTTGTTTGCTTTATAAGTGAAGGGTTGCTCCTCACAGCCTTACTCTGTGGCGCCCCCGCTTATATAGAGGAAACAAAGCAGACCCGCCGGGTATGTGCGCATAGACAAATAGGCCAGTAGACGAAATCAAAATATAAATAAATTCAAAATATATATTATAAAATTATTTAATAATAAATAAATCAATAAAAAACACTTAAACCAACATTATTATAAATATTTTGTTAAAATATTTGAATTTCATTTCTATAAATAAATTTCAAATAAACATATTATAAAAATATTTAACAATAAATAAATTAGTAAAAAAATCACTTACATAAAAGTGTAACCAACCTTTATTCCCTATTTTAAAATTTGACATGCAAATTAAAATTTATGTGAAATCATTTAAAATAAGGAAGAAAAAGAATTTGAATCTTCATGTATTTAATGATAGAAAATTTATAAATTTTCTCTTTCATTAATGATCACACTTTCCACTTTTATGCTCTTCAATCATAAAAAAAATTGTTTAACTCTCTTATAACTGCACTATAGAATGATTGTAGACAAAAATGAAATATAAAAAGAAAAAAAACTTTTGTACAAATAAACAATTTATAAAAAATAAACTAAGCTACAATAATTTATTAAAATTTTAAATAATTATAAAAAAATTTAAAATTATAATTTTCAAACTTAATGTTTTTAATATTTACTTGCAATTATAATTATAAAAAATCTTAAAATTAAAAATTACTCATTTCCATAGTGGAATCTTGCCCTTGTCAATTGCATTAAGTGGAAAACTTGTATGATTTAAAAATATGTAAATTTTTAATTAAAAAAAAATAGTTTGAAACCCTCACAAGGCACGACTGTCTCCAACAATAGTACAACCATTTAAATTTTTTTGCACATATTCTTCTCAAGACTCCACAAAGAGAATAATTTTTAAAAAATAAAAACCAAAAGTCCAAATGTGTACCCCCAGCCCCTAGTTTTAATCTTTCCTTTTTTATTTAATCAATCCATGTTTTCCTATTTTCCTAATTTTCTTCAACAAAAAATGATTTATAGAGCTACTTGTATGAATAGAAAAAGAGATAAATGTACTTTTCAAATATAAAAAATAAAATTTAAAATTCAAACTATACAAATAGAAAGTAATATGTTAAAATAAAAAACTATGATTGGTTGATGTTGCATACCAAATATATATGGAACAAATGCAATAGTAACCTACCAAATATATATGGAACAAATGCAATAGTAACCTTACCCAAGAACTAAAAAAAGTAAAAAATATTTAGATTTATTAAGTTTTAGAATTAAGAATATTAAATTGGTAGTTGTTTAATTGAGTTGCAAGGGCTTTATGTCATGTGTTATCTAGGGTACAATTAGGTTAAGGTATCAAAATTAAAACCATTAAACCATAAACCAACAATCAAATACAATTCAACATAGAAATACAAACATAAAGCAAATATTACCTATGTTGGTTGATTCTCCTCCATTATCCTTCTCCATTTTGCTAGAATATGATTGCAATAGTCGTAATGACAATGATAACAAATATTGAAGATTGTGTGTGTCTCCTTTGCGGCATGTACTTGTGAATAAACTAAATTTGTTGAAATGACAATGATAAGTGTTTTTTTATAGAAAACCAAATTGGAATGAAGGGTTGAGATTAAATGTCAATAAGATATGTCAATGAATGGCCAAGAATAAAAGTTTTAGTATGAAATAGGGTTAGGGAAAAGTTAGGGCAAATATAAGAAATGAATGGCTGAGATTGAATTATAAAATAAATCAATCAAGGGTTGAAATTAAATGAGATGTCAAGAGATAAGATTGACACGGATAGAGAGAAAAGCATCGATAAAGAGGTTGTTGGAGGAAACTAAATAATTCTAAAAATTATTTAATTTGGGATGAAAAGTGAATAATTAAATAATGGAAACATTATTTAATTATAGAAGACATGTGACAATTGAATTTTTGATTAAATAATAATTTAATTCAAAATTGGGAGAAAAATGACAAATTAGTAAGTCATTATTTAATAAATAAAATTTATTTAATTTGTGGCAAAGACTAATGAATAATTAAATAATTGAAATAAACATTTAATTATAGTAGAAAGATGATGATAATTAAATAAATAAATTTTATTTAATTATGAAGGAAAAGGGCATTAGTGACGTAAATAAATAAACAATTAATAATTAAGATTATTTAATTAATCAAATAGAAGAATAAAAGGATAGAAATGAAGTAATTAAATAATTAAGATTATTTAATTAAAAGTGGAATTATGACATTAAACAGTCATCAATTAATTAAAATTATTTAATTATTTAAGGACAAATAGAGGATAAAATAGTGTTTGTAGGCCTAGGACCATTTTTAGTGTCTACATTTTGCCTCTTTGATACAATGCAATTTATCACATTGTGTCAAAGAAATTCAATCAAAATATGTCCTGGTGTAAATAGGGTGGACTTATGCCCCCTCAGAAGAAAAGAAATTGAAATTCAAAAATTGAAAATTGTTCTAATAAGCTAAATTAATAGCCAAAAATACGTTGGTGACAAAAGATTTAACTTTCAAGACCTTCGAGGTGATCAAATTAAGGTTTCAAACCTCTCATGGAGTGTAGCCAGTACAAACCCTAATGAAAACCCTAAAAATTCAATAGGTATAAATAGGAATTGAGTGGTAACTTTTCTCATTTGTGTATTTTGACCTTAGAGATTTGGAGAGCTCTAGAGTGATTTGCTTCCAAAATGTCATTGATTCTTCACGATTCTCACCACAGTTTTCAAGTTCGGACATTCAAGCAGCTAGAGGGCTCTAAGGATCCAATAAGTACTCCAAACCCACTTCGTGTTTTTTTCATTTTTGCGTAGATTTAGGGCTCCGAAGTTAAGCAAGAAAATGTGGTGAATGCTAGTCATTGCAACTGCTATCGCATGGACTGCATGTGAGGGAAATTCACTGCAATCACATGATGTACCACAACTATAGCTAGGGTTTGAGCAAATGCAATGTGACACAACTACAAAGTGTAGCGCATTTGCTTCTACACCAAATATGTGGTCAAGAGTAACACAAACGCTAATGTAAGTTGCATGTAATAGACGACATGATGCATGTAAAAAATGGCAACACAATTGATGAGGGGTTGACTGCAAGTGACTTCGATGACACATATGCTAAGATGTGCAATGTAAGTGTTGTTGTGCAATACATATGCAAGAAGTGGCACATTTGATGTGTGTGAATCATGTGCTAGGTAGAATGACGCAATTTCCTAACTAAAAATTTCCCTAGTTTAAGATGAATTTTCTTGTGTAATTTAGGTTCAATAGGTTTGACTAGGGTTTTAGATTGATGCAATGACTTTTACTTGTAACCACAGGTTGTACTTGCCTTGATCTATACACAAGTCATGAGCATCCACATTTTGACTTCAGGATCAGTTATCTGACATTGAGAAGCATCAATTGATACATCTTGGTTTGCATCATGTGACCTACATTCCTATCATTAGGGAAAACAAGGGATTGTTGATTACACTTGCAGAGAGGTGGCACCCAGAGACATATTCCTTCCATTTTCTAATCGGGGAGGCCACAGTGACTCTTGAGGATGTCTACAGGATTCTCAAGCTATCGATTTGCGAAGAGATGGTGAGGTGTGATCCAGTGTGGGGATACTAAGCCATCGAGGAGCATTATGAGTATGATGGCGTTGTAGAGCTCGACGTGGAGGGATATGAGATTCAATGGGAGGTCCTAGCAGAGGGATACAAGAGATGGGATTGAATTTCATGCACTTTGATTGGTGGGATTGTCCTTCTGGATTGCAAACGCCATGGATTCCCAATTGGATGGGGAGAGATGCTCGTGGGGATGATGAGATGGACAATCTATATATGGGGGCCCTATTTATTGGCCATATTATATTTCTAGTTGCACGACATAGCCTACCATGATGGCCATTCTATGAGTTGCAGTGTGACCTCATTGATGGTATGGGCATGGGAGCACATCGTCATGTTTCATCCTCCAGTGGGTAGGTAGTTGGGTGATGGGATGCCATATGTTTATTTGTATAGAGGGATTGTGACTCAGACCCATGTAAAAGACACTAGTTACTAGCGACATGGGATCGATTTACTTGTGAGCTTCATATGGAGGCCATATAGGGATTGCCAACAATGGCTAGATGAGGATCAACATTTATCGTGGTGTAGGTTGGTGAGGTTTCTAATTACGTGGTTAGTTTAATCACAAAATATTATAAAGAAATACCTGCCAGATCGAGTACGAAGGCAATTTGGGGAGTCACAGGATATACCCAAGGAGACAGTAGAGTTTGCATGATCATCACGAGCTGCAGCCATGGGGATAGATGCGTTGCAGCTAGTGCAGTTAGGATGGAGGGATGGTGATGCTGATACAGGTACCATAGTAGAGTATGATGCATGGTGGGCCACTCATAGGCCAGAGGCTTTCATAGATCCAGATCAATTGATGCTAGTAGAGTGTCAAGGCAAGGGTCCACG
Source organism: Sequoia sempervirens (assembly GCA_007258455.2). Classification (NCBI taxonomy): domain Eukaryota; kingdom Viridiplantae; phylum Streptophyta; class Pinopsida; order Cupressales; family Cupressaceae; genus Sequoia; species Sequoia sempervirens. Next base: position 459,533,173 of record VDFB02193867.1, read on the forward strand.
AGGCTGGAGGGGAGATTGGGGATAGAGAGGAGATGCGGGATGGGGAGACGGAGGGAGGGGTGATGATGGTGGAGATGGATAGGGAGGTAAAGGAGGTCGAGCTCGACAAAGGAGGGCGAGGAGATAGCAAGTGGTGAGACCTTAATCACTGAACAAGGAGGAGGGAGAGCATGAGGAGGAGCGATAGGATGATGAGCCACTAGTTGATGCGAGGTAGCATGATGTGACGATGGACGAGGCTGAGATGGAGGAGGAGAGGAAAGATGATGAGGACATCTCTGAGGCAGAGTGAGTCCTCCAAGAGAGGAATCGTGATGGGTGTGGATGTCAGAGAGGGATTGGAGGAGATACGGATCAGAGGGGGAGATGGCACAGTAGACTAGAGGATAGCAGATCTGTAGGCCTGATTAGATAAGGTGACAATTAGGATACAGGCTTTAGAGGCCGAGGTGGGGACTCTGAGGACTGAGAGGGATGTAGTAGTGATTGGTAGACAGTGGATGAATCAACGATGTTTAGACTTCATTGCGACTATCATTGGCCCCTCAGTTGCATTTTCTCATCAGTTATTTGAGGTTGGTTAGGAGGCCAGATATTATAGGGATTTTTATGAGAAGTGGGTGCCATAAGTTGAGAGAGCACGCTCTTACACCCAAACATGGAGCTAGTGCAAGTCACATTCCTGCCATAAAAAGTCATAAAGCGATGGGGGTGTGTCAAGGCCAATATTATTGGGACCCTATGATAGACCACCCTCAGACCCCTAGTCATTAGGATCACAGGCAAGGGAGAGACAAGAGTTCCAACAACCATTGCCACAACCATCACCCTCATGGGATCAAGATAGCTTAGGCTAGAGCACATTTTGACATTGTATGGACACACTTATATTTTTGACCATTGAGCTTGTGAGCTCTATTTTTGGGAGACATCTTGGCATTGTACTATGACACTTTTTTTAGTGATATATATATAATACATGATTTTGGCAATGAGTATATGATATGCATTCCTATGAACATATGATATCGTGTGATGATGCTATGTGTGTTTTTATGATGTTTATGCATTCTATATGATTATGCAATCCGATGCAATATGAATGCCTAATGTGTGTTTTATGCTTATATATGATGTGTATATGGTGGATGGATGCATTTAATTTTATGATATTATTTTCTTGATGTGATGATTATGAAAGTCATGAATATGTTGTGAGATGTTTAATTAATGGATTATGGATGAAAAATGAGATGGTGTATGGTATAATATTGTTATGATATGTAATTTCTATGGATATGCAATGTGACATATATGGTAAATTATGAATGCAATATTATACAATGTTTATATGATGCAAATGTAATGTATATGCGATGTAATATGTGATTATGAATTGTGATAATTGATTATGAGCATAAAATGATGTGAATTTGATGACATGCTAAATGTGATGTATAATACAATGCATGATGACTTGTGTGCATACATATGTGATAATTATGTTAAATGTTATGCAATGATATGTATTATCTTCATATGCTATATGGATACAAGATGTCATGAGATGCATATATGCTATCTATGTTTTTGTATTTTCAAATGAAATATGGATGATTTAGCATGCATTTATGATAATCCCTATATGCTTCTAGCATGATTATGTATGCAGGATATTTTTGTGTGTCACAAGATGCCATAAAGATGTTGATAGAAGAAATGTTAGCATGGAGGACATGGATGTTAGTGTGGACTGAAAAATAATAGAAAAACCCAAAAATAAATTCAACTAAATGATTTTCCCAATTTTTGGACAAGTGCGACATTCTGGCTAACAACTGTGGTGCATTGGCTTTTGGTAAATGCATTGTTCAAGCTTGTGATTGCAACCTACAAACCTGAAACTTCAAAATTTCTAAAAAAAAATTCTAAGTCTAGTTAGACTCACATCAGGTTCACCAATGTAATATAGGGTAAAATTTAGGTTAAGGTAATAGAACATCAAAACTAAAACCATAAAGCCCTAAACCAATAATGAAGTACAATCCAACATAGAAATATAAACATAAAGAAAATATTACCTAGGTCATGGTTGATTAACCTCCATTGTCCTTCTCCATTTTTCTAGAATATGCTTGATGCCCTCATATTTGAGTATTTGAGTATGCAACAATAGCCTAATGACAATGATAGTAAAATATTGAAGATTGTACTTGTCTCCTTAGCAACATGTACTTATGTATAAACTAGATTGTTGAAATGACAATGATTGGAGTGATCCCACAATAGTGGTTTACGATTTTTGGCCAAAATGGACATTGAAATAATTTTTTTTTAACTAAATCTTCACATTCGGGCACCTATAGTGGCTAAACCATGAGGAATTTGAAGATGATGCAAACTAAACTCTCATCACATTTTGTTTGTAGATTCTAAAAATATTTGTTTTCAAAATTTTTGGAATTAGATTGCACTTCTTTTTCCATCTCCCATGAAAACTAGTTTTTTTTTCAGAAAACAACATTTTTAAGAAGTAATGTACACCGTATAATGCATAACCTTTTTTCCATGAAGGATAAAATTCTAATTCTTTCAAATTTAGATTTGTAACTCTGATATTTAGTGCTTCCACTTGGTTATATAGTTTTTTATTGAATATTTTTTCTTTAATCAAGTTTTGAAGTCAAACCAATTACAATTAAAACATAGCTTGACCATATAATGCATTTTTTTTTTGAATATATCAAAATTTTATTTTTTTGTTGGATCAAGGACTTCAATATCTAGTGAACTCATATTTTTCAATTTTTTTTTGATAATCTGCTACTTTTCCACATGTGCAGAACAAAGACCTTCATTTTGGATTAAAACCTATGTTTAATAAAATTGAAAAAACAAATACATATATTAAAATTATATTCATTGGATAGCTCGTTCTAAGGACTACTTGATTCTAGTTGGGTTCATGAAGTCTCCTCCATTTTCATCCTCAACCCAAGCTTTGAAGGGAAAAAATTTTGGTTTTTTTGTGTCAAAGAGTAGGGAGGTGGGAAAAGGGGGGTTCACTAGAACTAGGGGGTTCTAGCGAACCCTGGTTTATTTTAACCCCCTTTCAAAAATGGGTTTTCATTTTTTTTTGTGTGATGGGGTCCACCTTGCATTTAACTAGTTCACACGAACTAAGGTTCATTTGAACCCCAAAAACCAATTTTTTTGGTATGGGGTCATTTTTTGCCACTTTTCCTTCCTCACTCAAATTGTAAACCACTTTTGTGGGTTTACCCATTAGTGTCTTTTGTAAAAAGAAAAATTGAAATGAAGGATTGAGATTAAATGTCAATAGGATATGTCAATCAATGGCCAAGAATGAAAGTTGTAGAATGAAATAAGGGTAGGGAAAAGTTAGGGTAAAGATAAAAAATGAATGACTGAGTTTGAATTATAAAATAATTCAATCAATGGTTGAAATTAAATGAGATGTGAAGAGATAAGATTGACATGGATATAGAGAAAAGCACAAAAAAGAGGTTATTGGAGGAAACTAAATAATTCTAAAAATTATTTAATTTGAGAGGGAAAGTGAATAATTAAATAATGGAAATTCAATTTTTTTTTTTTGTATATATCGAAATTCAATTTTATTTTTTTTGTTGGATCAAGGACTTCAATATCTAGTGCACTCATATTTTTAAATTTTTTTTTGATAAACTGCTATTTTTCCACATGTGCAGAACAAATACCTTCATTTTTGATGAAAAACCTATGTTTAATAAAACTAAAAAAATAAATACATAATAAAACCAAAACATATTAAAATTATATTCATTGGATAGCTCATTCTGAAGACTACATGATTCCATGTTTGGTTGCTAAAGATTCTCCCATTTTCATCCTCAACTGGAGCTTCAAAGCGTAAAAAATTAGGTTTTTTGTGTGAACAAATTAAAATATTGGGGAAAAGAGGGGTTCGCTAGAACCAGGGGAGTTCTAGCGAACCCCCAGGGGTTCTAGTGAACCAATGTTCATTCGAACCCTAGTTCATTTGAACCCCCCTTTTATAAGGGGATTTTTTTGGATTTTTTGGCAGGAAAGTATTGAAAGGGTTTGCCCGAACCCAAGTTCTAGCGAACCCCTAATTGGTTTGATCGAACTGGTAGGTTTGTACGAACCCCTAAAATCATTTTTTTTCCATGCATTCATTTTTTGTGAGTTTTCCTTCCTCATTTCAATTGTAAACCACTATTGTGGCTTCACCCTTCAGTGATGGTAGGGTTAAGACCCTTAAATATGTTTTACATATTCTAGGACTTGCTCGAAATGTACTTTTTGTATCTATGTTCAATGATTTTGGAATGCATGTGACATTTGACAAAGGTGGTCGCAAATTGGTGAAAGGGAATATGGTGGTTCCTAAAGGATCTCAGAAAGGGACTTTGTTTAAGCTTGATACCTCCAATTTGAATAAATTAGCCAATGTAACTGAAGCTGAAAATACATGTATATTGTGGCACCATAGATTGGGCCACATTGGTGGAAAAGGTCTTAGGACCATTCTTAATAAGAAATTGGTTGACAGTATTCCTGATTATAAGATTGGAAAAATGATTTTTTTGAGCATTGTGTGTTTGGAAAGCAATCTAGATCTTCATTTCCTAATGGAACAAATAAAGCTAAAAGATTATTAGAGATTATTCATTTAGATGTTATGGGTCCTATGGATATTGAATCTATTGGAAAATCTAGATATTGTCACATTTATTGATGATGTCTCAAGATACACTTGGATCTATTTTATGCATAACAAATTTGATTTGTTTAATAAGTTTAAAGAATTCTAGGCTTTAGTTGAGAAACAATCATATCATAAGATAAATGTGTTGAAATTAGATAATGGTGGTGAATATTGTTCTAAGAAATTTGATGATTATTGTAAGCATGCAAGAATTGTGAGACATAAAACTACATATACACCTCAAAAAAATGTAGTACCAAAAAGGATGAACCGAACCTTAATGGAAAAAGCTAGGAGTATGTTAAGTAGTGCTAAGCTAGATTGGTTCCTTTGGGACGAGGTTGTAAGTACTTCTTGTTATTTAATCAATTGTTCTCCTAGTTCATCGATTGAACATAAAACCCCTTATGAAATGTGGTTAGGTAATAAAACTCGTGTTACACATTTAAGGATCTTTGGTTGTGAGGCTTTTGTTCATGTGCCTAAAGAAAAGTGGTCTAAATTGGATCCAAAAGCACAAAAAATGCATATTCATAGGTTATGGTGAAAATGTAAAAGGTTACAAACTTTGGAATTCTCTAACCTGAAAAATTACTTTATCTAGAGATGTGATTTTTCAAGGAATTTAGATCTTATACAGGAGAAGAACAACCAAAGGAGAAGAACAACCAAATGAGAAGGATACTTCTCAAAAAAAGCATTTTAAGACAAAAATTGAGAAGCATGAAGATGCACATGTTGAAGAAAAATTGGATGGATTGGATGAGGAGAGCTCACAAAGTTCTGAGATAGATGCTCATGATGAGCATATGAGGAACAAGAAATTTCTTTGAGAAGATCCACAAGACAACAAAATCTAATTGATAGGTATAGCCCACCTAATTTCCATTGTATATTTGCTTTTATGAGTACTAATGATGAACCTAATTCGTACAGGAAAGCTTTGTCTTTTGATGAGAACATGCTTTGGTCACAAGCTATGCATGAGGAAATGGTTTCCTTGGATACTTGTGACACATGGGATCTTGAGAGTTTTCCCAAAGGAAGAAAGGCCATTGGTTGTAAATGGATCTTTAAAAATAAAATTGGAGCAGATGGTAATTTTAAAAGGTACAAGGATAGATTAGTAGCCAAGGGCTACTCCCAAAGAGAGGGAGTTGACTTTAATTAAATCTTCACTCCTATTGCTAAATTACCTTCTATTTGATTCTTCTTATCTATTGCTAGTGCTTATGATTTTGAGATAGAGCAAATGGATGTGAAAATTGTTGTCTTACATGGGGATCTTGATGAGGAGATTTATATGAGGCAACCTGATGGTTTTGTTGTAAAAGGAAAATAATTATTGGTTTGTAGGTTAAAGAGATCTTTATATGGATTGAAACAATCACCTAGAATGTGGTACCAGAAGTTTGATGCTTTTGCATTGAAAATTGGTTATGTTAGGAGTGAGGAAGATCATTGTGTTTACATAAAATGTATTGATGATCAACTTTTAATTATTATCTTGTATGTTGATGACATGTTTATTGGTAACAACAAGGTGATGATAAAATAATTGAAAACAAAACTCTCTAGCACATTTGAGATGAAAGGTCTAGTGGCTACAAAATATATCCTTCATATGGAGATCAATAGAGATAGAGGTAATAGAAATCTTTTCTTAAGTCAAAGAAACTATGTTGATACTATTTGGAAATGGTTTAATATGTAGAATAGTAAACCAATTAATATTCCTTTACTAGTTGGCACGAAGCTAAGTTCAAACATGTGTCCTCAATCTGATTTTGATCATAAGGAAATGTCTAAAATTCCATATTCTAGTGTAGTTGGTAGTTTGATGTATGCAATTGTTTGTACAAGACCAGATATAGCCCAAGCAATGGGAGTTCTAAGTAGGTTTATGTCTAACCCTCGTAAAGAACATTGGACTCATGTTAATAGGGTGTTTAGATATTTATGAGGTACTTTTGATTACTATTTGGTTTATCATGGTGCTAATGATATTGATATTATGAACAGATCATTAGACATACATGGTTTTGTTGATTCAAATTGGGTAGGAGACCTGGACAATTATAGGTCGACAAGTGGCTATGTGTTTACTTTGTTTGGAGCTGTAGTTAGTTGGATGAGTAAGAAGTAGCCCACGGTTGCTTTTTCCACCATAGAAGTAGAGTATATGGCTAACTTGGGAAAGGTATTAGTTTTAATTGCAAGCAAATTAGACTTGAATGTGATAGTTAGAGTGCTATTTGTTTAGCCAAAAATACTATGTATCATGCTTTTACTAAGTATGTTGATATTTATTATCACTTTGTGCGAGAAATGGTTGAGTGGGAAGGTATTGATTGAGAAAGTTGACACTTTGATCAATGCTACATATTATCTTATGAAACCAGTTCCTACAGATAATTTCTCTTGGTGTAGGAGGGCCATTGGCCTTGCTTCTTGTACTTGATTTATAATAATGATTCCTTGTTTAAAATAATTGCAATGTATAATGTCAAGTGGGAGAATTTTGGGAATAGGATGTCATTTAATTGCAATCCTAAACATATTTCATGTATCTCCTAAGTCCTTGGAAAGTGTTCCCCAACACTAGGATTAGAAAGAGATTAAATTCAAATGAAATGAACATGTAAATTGACATTTTTAATTATTCCTAAATAATAGGAACATGTGGGGATGTCTAAGAAGAGCTCCTACAAAATAGGATTGCATGGGGCACCCACATGGAAGGTGGGACCCACCTTGCTTCAGTTAATTGTTTGGAGGAATTGATAACACTTTAGTAATGCATGTTTAGATCCTACAAATTAGGGATTGACATTTACATGATTGGAGTGGCACTATTATTTCAGTTATGGTTCAGTTATCTTTAGATGCATGTAGTTATTTTTGAGTTGAATGCTAGTTGATTGAATTGACTTGAGTTGCATGACTACTGACTTTAGTTGCATGACAAATAACAGGCGGATACTTTCAGTTAAGTGGGGATGATCAATCATGCATAATGTTTGCATGAATTGGTGGAGAGATATGTTTCAGTTAGCTAAGATTGACTGGGGACCACCTTGGGCGCCCAAGTTGGCATCTTTCAGTTAACACCTTTTGCATGAGAAGATATTTGCAAGGCTCAGTTAAGTGGGCCCATTCTTGGGTGCCAAATTTGAGGTGAAGCTTGCAAGATATTTTCTTGACCAAAGTTCAGTTAAGTGTTCAATTTGGGGTGCCTAAATTGAGGAAGACTTTGGTTTGACTTTAGGTTACATTTTGGAACTCTACTTGCCCAATCTAGGCATAGATTTTTGTGGAGAGATTTATGCTCTTGTGTTGTACAACTCTTAGGAGTTTACAATGCTCATAATTGTCTATTAATTGCAACAAGTTGAAGAGAGTTCTATGAGAGTTTATTTGATGCAAGGGAATCTACCAAAAACACCAAACATCTAGGGTACTCAAGACCCAAACTCAATTGAGAAGATAAAATTGAACAAACACCATTGATTCACTTAACTTTTCAACCAAAAGAAATCAATTTCCTTTAACTTTCATAAGGATACCAATAATCCCAATCACCAAACCATTATTCAAGACTTTCATCAAACTCCAATACAAATTAATCCTTCATCAAATTAACTAAAACATTGCAAAAACCTGAATAAAGAACACTTAACCAACTAGCAAAACCAACATTCACCAAATAACATCTCTTTGCAACTACGATCCAAATAAGGTAGAAGAACTACCTTCACTCAATCTAACTTATAATCCTTTATCTGAAACTAATTCATTGTTACCATCATCAAATTGGCTAAAACAATTACCTTGAGAGAAACCTCTGAAACACTTAAATTGATCCACATGCATCCTCAAACCATCACTTTGCGACATGACTTCACATAGTTCAAATCACCAAGACAAAAAAATTGCTTTCTAAACACTATCTAAGAATTGGAACATCCTTGACAACATCAATTAGGCAGTTTCCAAACAAAATCCATCACTCAAATCATTGTTCCATCAAAATCTCAGTTTCTTGCATGCAAACACCAATATTCTACTAGCCTTGCAAAAAAACTAAAATAGGTATATCATCAAGCCCACATTAAAACCCCATAATCTATTCACAGATCTAGAAACCCATTTTTCTTAAACTTAACATACTTTAAAATCAATAGCACTTGTTTTGAAAAGAATGTTTGAAAACATGATTGTACTGCTGGAAATGCACAAAATTAGGTCACTTTTGTGAAGTAACCAACAACAAAACAACTCCAAATCATTAATTAACCTCAGGAAGCATTGATTCAAGTCTCAAAACCTTCAAATCAACCAACTTTATAGATTAGAAGTCTCTTAATAACATCAATTATCAAAACCCTTATTTCTTGCCATTCTAACACTAGCAAATAGGGTTTTAAGGGAAATCAACCTTCCAAATGATATTTTACTTATCCTATGACTCAAACATCCCTCAAAAGGTCTGCAAAAACTATTGAAACTGATTCCCAACCCTCACATAGGCTTTCACATCAAATACCACCTTGGAGCCATTTTTTTATGAGGAAAATTCTATTTTTTTGTAGGAACAACTTTAAACTTGATTTCTTGTCTTCCTCTACATTTATTAACACACACACAACATTCACATAATAAATAGATCCTACTCAATCCATCCCATTGACCAACTAAACCTAAATTGATGGGATGGAGGAATAATTCCTTAAAAGACTCTCAAAACCCCTATTCTAAGGTTATAGACCGAACTACAAAGAATGCACTCAAACAATTGCTTTACTTAATAAAATCTCTCCCAATTGGATTTAAATGAATGTTGAATCTTTGTCCTATCAAGAATAATAATATTTAAATCCCTATACTTCTATACAAACCGTGCAAATTGAAGAATAATAGAAAGAAACTCTGAAAATTACTAACAAGGTACTTTTATTGGTAATAAATGTTCAAGAATATAAAAGATGATCTTTTTATTGCATTCTACAAGATTTTATAGATGTTTCCAAACAATTAATTACCTTTCCAATTTCTTTCACCAACCACAACCTTTCTTTTTCCCTCATGACCCTTCAACTTCCTAATTTTTGCTTTTTGTTGCATTTTACAATATTGCATTGACAACTTTAGCAATTTTTGCAAGTTTTTGCTTTTTCCACTATTTTGACCACCTAAGACCTATTTGATATTTAAATACATCAAATATGACCTCTCATGACCTATCTTTCATGACCCCTATTTTATTGTTTGAATTTTACGAGGTTTAATTAAAATAATTTGTGGTGAGATAAAAGTAGAATGAAATAAAAAGGGAATTAATTATATTTTAATTAGAAAACTTATTCTTCAATTTATCAATAATGCTTGTTATTTAGAATAATAAATTTAATTACAATTAAATGAAAATACTGGCTATTTAGGAAAATTATTTATTGTGCAAGTAATATTTCATTATTGTTTATTTGAATAAACATATAAATTGAAAATTAAAAAGGCTTATAAATACTTCATGTGTAATTAAAATAGGCATTCCTTATTAATATTTATTGGGATAAATATTGTGCATGAAATAAAATTTATTAATTCATTATTTTCACGATTCGATTATTGGAAAAGTAGTTTTTTCTTCTTATGTCTCCTGGTTATGTCTCGAATGGGAGGGGAAGCTTGGAGATTCATTTTTATTTGGGGGTTTTGGATTTTTTTCTTGGTGGTTGGGAGTTTTTCTATAGATTTGAGGGGTTTCTTTATATTAGGATTTTTGTAATAAATATAATTTTGGATTGGAGTGAAGAACCAGAGCTGCAAACTTGGATTTGGAACTAACATGGATCTCCAACTAAATCAGTCGAATAACCCAAGTTCCAATGTTTCTTTCTCCCTATTTTGATTCTACTCAAGAAATGAATTTTTGCATGTTCATGCTGTGTGAAGATAAAAAATTTCTTTGATTGCTAGAATTATGAAATGAAATAAGAAAGACAAAAGGTGTTCTTTGTAATGAATTCATTTTTTTCTTTTTATTTTAGCATCTCTTCCATGCATAACCAAAAGACTTTGAAAATTTCATTCAGTTTTAAAAGGGCTATCAATCAATTTTGTGCAAATTCTCTCTATTGATTTATGAGGTCTTCATTTTATTAACCCTTGAAACTTCAAATGGAGGCTTACAATTGGCATTTTATTCTCCAAATAAGTCATGAAAACTGCAAATTACTTACTTTGTGCCTTATATCCTTTGTTGTGTTTCCAATATTTGTGCTAAATGTTTCATCTTGCATTAGTTCTTATAGTTTTATACCTTTTGAGAAGTCGTGGTTTACATAAAATTTTACCAAGATTGAATTCTAATGAAGTTGATTGGTGAGTGCTAGCTAGGCATTCGATTATCTTAGAATAGTTCTAAACATTTGTTGTAAGTAAACACTAAATGAAATTTCTAACTTGGTATGATGCTATAGACTGCCCTCTTAAAGCTTGTTTCACCTTGCTTGGGCCATGGATACCTTCTTATCCAAGCCTTTTCTACCTTCTAAGATATATGATGTAGGTTTCTTTAACTTTGGCTAAATTGTATTCACTCTTACCACCCTCTTCCTGATAGCAAATAATGTTGGGTTCTAATGTTAATGTATTCCTTCGATAGATTTTGTTTAGGTATCTAAGGGCACAATGATATTTGTGTTGAAGACATATTAAAATGAATGCATCCATACCTATTTCCATACTTTAAAACATGTAGAAACCGACTCTGAAACATATTGAAATCGATGTTTGCTACATATAAAGATCGGATTGCTTTCCTCTTTTTTTGCTGTGCTCGAGCCAATCCCTCGCCAAGTGTTTATCAATCATGGTCACAACTGTGTTTACTTCCCCAACATTTTTTTTTCTGATGAATTGATTTAACTGGATAGGTTGACTTGAAAAACTCATTACCCTTTATCAGCTGGTATTAAATGACGAGGATAAAATTTAAGGTAATTCGTTTGATATTTAGAGTGTGAATATGTATATAGAGGAGCTAGTCCTATCAACTCACCCTGTGTTGAGCAGTATCACAGAGATACCTGAGCTAGTGACTTTAGATAGTAGTCAATAAACATTGACCGATATACTTACCTTGTTCATGTCACAAGTCAATAAATATTTGTGTGTTATGTTCACTATTTAAAATGTCCTTGGATTGATAGATTTGAGGGGGGAGTATATGATTGAACAAATGAGTACTATGAGAAATCATAGAGAATATGATATTAAATTAAATACTTAAGAATGATAAGTCACATAATGGCATGAGGTGGGCTTTGTGTATGCTCTTACATGGTAATTTTATAATACCACATGGATATGATGGTTAAACCACCAATCACAACATTAAAGGCTAAATTGGTTATATGTCTAATACAAACTGACCTCACACTGTGACCTAACATATATTTCCGTATGATGTACTATTGTAGCCAACATATATAACTCAATGACTCCAATACAAAGTACTGTAACTGTGGTGTTTGTTTACAATCTCTATCCATCCCAAATCGGGAACTTCATAAGATTTTATTAAGTGTTGAATTGAATAATGAAATTATATTTTTTTTAAGAAGTTAACACTTTGAGCATTGGTTTTGTAGCTGCTTATTAATCCATAAAATAGAACTGAAGGGTATAATTTTTCCTAACTTGTCCATCTAATATAACTGAAGGTCCCAGGTTATTAATTTGTTATCTAGTTGTAACACTTCTTTAGCAATATTCTCTTATTTGTTGAAAGCTCTATGAATCCATGTGTTTAGAAGTAAGCATTCTTGTTATAATTACTTCAATATACGTGCATTCTAGCAGTGTAGGGAATACTTTCAAGAAGCTTAATGTGATTGGCTTATGGATTTCTTTGTATTTGTGTGATATTTGAGAGATCATTGGAGAAAATGGCCTTATATGAAAATACTTGGGAGCGATTCATGATAGATTGGCATTACCCTTAATTTCCTATGTAGGGATGATACTTTGGTGAAACTTAGTAGATTATTTCATGTTATTAGGTAATTGTTCTCACTTGAACTTTAATTTATTGACATCATTATTAAGGCAATAGTGAGTAATTCCCTCACACATTTTATTGTATGATGATTCATCGTATGGAATATTTGACGATATGAATAATTTCTTTCTCTCTCATATTATTGTTTGTTTTTCTTTACCTAGCTGTCTAATAATCTTCATGAACTTGTGAGTTAGCCTCAAGAACATGTTGATAATTAATATGAAGGTATGCATCATAATGTGATCACTCTTCATACATTTATTTTATTTCAGTTCATTTCAAGCTTTGAATACCAAAACAGGGTTTGACCAAGGAAAACCCCTATTCACTAACATTTTCTTGCAGGTCTAGTATGTCGACTCATGGATGAGCGAGCCTTTCTTGTGGTTGCATCATTAGATGGGTCAAATATGAGTTACCTATAAGTTACTTACTTTGAGTAAAGAAGATGCTTAGTTATACTGATAAATCATTTTATCTTATTTGATAGACCTTGATTCATTGATGAGCATGTTATTCCATTCTTATAAGTGATGTGAATTATATATTTATTCCTCTTAATTCTCATGACTATATAATTATTTGGTTCTATTAAATTATTTTGAAATTGAGGATTATAATTGGTGAATGAGTTAATCTCAAGCCCTTACACTATCACAATTCTCTTACACTTGAAAGTTCAATTTTTTACAAATTTTCCAATTAAAGGCATCTAGTGAGCAAGGTGCTCTTGCACCATTATTGCAGGTTGTGAAGAAGGATTGTTGAAGGAAGGGAAGCATATCAATCAAGAATTGATACAATATTATTGTAATCTTGTTCTAAGGTTAAATAACACAAGCACTATTGATTCTGGTGGATTTTTTTCCTAAAAGGGTTTCTCCATGTATATGTTATGTCACTTCTATCTTCTTGTCTCATTTTTCTACAATCTTTTGTCTCTTTCTACAATTGGTAAAATTGATCTAAAAAAATTAATCATACACAAAGAATTGTGACAAAGAAAACTAAATTAAATCTACAGTCTCATAGTTTTACAAGTTTTAAGCTACAATATTACCTTCAATTTTCAACATTTAGTTCCTATCACATTCTTGTTTATTGGTCTTGGGACCGGTTCCAATGTTTGATTCTTCTCAATATACCTCAGTTCTTCTTCCATAGATTTGATCCAATTTTTATCCCTACATGATTCAATTACTACTTTAGGTTCTACTTTAGATAGTAAACAAAATTTTACTTGTTCCTCTACCATAGTAGCTTTTCTTCTTATTAGCACACCTTTACTTTTTTCTCCAATTATTTAATCCTCAGAATGATTCTTCTATACATACTTAGGAGTCTTACGATTCTTTTCCAGGGTCTCTTCCTCTTTTACTAGCATCTCTCTTTCTTTTTCTTTCTCTTCTTCTCTACAAGATGGTTCATTAGATTCATATCCTTCTATCAACATTGAGCTCTAATGTGATTCTTCATCTAATTTGACACTTGCACTTTCAACTATCTTTTTTAGTCTTTTGTTGTAGCACCTATATGCCATGCTCTTTGTAGAATATCCAAGGAAGATTCCTTCATCTGATCTTGCATCAAAATTTCCTAAGTTTTCATCATCTCTCTTGATATAACATTTACTTTCAAACTCTCTAAAGTATTTCATAGCAGGAAGTTTTCATACCCTAGCTCATAGGGGGTATTTGAACTATTCACTCTTGCTTTTCCTCTATTGAGTATATACACTACAGTATGAATGGATTCTCTCCAATAGAAATATGACATATTTGCTTCCTTCATCATGGTTCTTTCTACCTCTTGAACTATCTTATTTTTCCTCTCCACAACTCCATTCTTTTGAGGAGTCCTAGGAGTTGATAAATTCCTTTTTATCCCGTGATCTTCACAAAAAAATGTTAAAATCATTGGAGGTGAATTCACCACTTCTATCAGACGTTAAACACTTGATTTTAAAATCCATTTAATCCTCAACCATAGATTTAAATACTTTTAGCTTATCTAGAGCTTCTGATTTTTCTTTGAAAAAGGTCACCAAAGTCATTCTAGAGTAATCATCTATTAATATAAAATACATGTTACCTTGAGATATTCTTGTTTTGGTAGGTCCACATAGGTCTGTATGCACCAACTCCAAAAGGTCCTATAGTAGAGTATTTTTTTTAGATTTGAACCTCTTCTTTATTTGTTTTCCAACTTGAAACTCTTTGAAATTTTTTTTGATAGGATTTGTAATTATTGGCATGTCTCTCACAACATGAGTATAGTTGATCTTCACTAGGCTATCAAAATTGATATGACACATTCTTTTGTGCCACAACCAAATTTCATTGATTTGATTCATAAAGCACTTACCACTAACACCTTTGACCTGATAAACATTCCCTTCTATCCTTATTCCTACAACAACCAAAGGTCTAGAGCTTCCCTTTCTGATTTCTCAACTATCATCCTGAAACACTAGATTGTATTCTCTGCTACACATTTTTCCTACACTTAGAAGATTATGTCAGAGACCCTTGACATAAAAACTTATGCTTTCTATAAAAACTAATTGAACCTTTTCTAAAAATATTAGTAGATGTGTCATCACCAAACTTAACAAAACAACCATCATATTTCTCAAATTTAACAAACTTACTCTTATCACCTGTCATATGATTTGAGCATCCACTTTTAATTATCCAATATTTTCTCTAATCTCTTGTATGAAAGGTAGTCAACACAATTTCTCCAATATTGTGACATGTTTTCGAAGTAATTTCCTTCACACATCTTTCAAGGTTAGTAGAATTAGTTCCAACATTCAAAATCATGAACAAGCACTCATTATTTCCACCATCTAGATAGTATGATTCCTCATCATAAGATATACCATTATCTTCTTTAACATAATAACTCTTCTTGAAAGATTTACCTTTATGAACTTTATTTTTGTCATTTGAAACTTTGATTGGACATTTTGAAGCATAATGGCCTATCTTTCCACAATTGATACACTTGAAGGGTAACTTGCCTCTATATTTTCTAGTGCCCTTTTTCAATCTTCTTAAAAAATTTGCTTCCACTTCATCAAGATCATTTGGATTATATTCATCATACTTCTCTTTTTTTTTTTTTACTTTAAATATAGTTTCCTTTTTTGAATCATTTGAAGCATACTTAACTAGCGGGTTTATGAAGTCCTTTATTGTCAATTCCCTTCTATCATACTTTGCACCCGTTCACTCCATCACAATTTCATTTTTCACTGACTTGAGCAGCGGAGCTGGTCTAGTTGAGCACAAACCAATGACAACCCTAATAGCCTCTTTATTGAACAAATGTGGTATATCCAACCAAAGAAACTTGTCATGAATACAACCCAAAGTCTATCTCACCCATCCATCTACATAACAAAAGATGGGGAACCTATTCCAAACATCGAGTTTCTTCTCCACCAAAATCTCAAACTCTGATTTCAACTCGAGATCATCTTTGGTGAGTTCTTTGTACCACACATTACTCAGCTTTGTATCATTATATTCTTCCATCTTAACATGAATGTGTAGCCTAACATCTTTTGTGTGTAAAACACCATATAGGATGTGCAAAAATGCAACATCTAAATAATCCATTAGATATTTGTCAAGATATCATTTAAATTTAGCACACAGAGAATCTATAACCTCTCCAACCTATGTATACATTTTTCTAGAAAATTGAAAGTGCTTTCTCAAACTAGGAAAAATAGAAACTGTAAAATACCTTTGAATTGCTTCCAGCTAAGGTTTCGCTTGTAGCAAACCTCAATTGCTTCAATCACTCCACTTCGTTCTTTCACTATTTTTCTCTTCTCAAATGCTTGTTTGCAAATGACTCAAATTGTGTATGAAAGTCACTAATAAACCTTTTAGAAATTGACCTAATTTCACATGAATACTCAAATTGAAAAGTTGGCAAAAAAAACCTAACTATATGAACAATCAACTTCAAATGCTCCAGAAATTTGTATATCATTATATTTTTCACCAATTCTTTGTCCAATAGGTCAAGCATATTAACCCACGTCTCATACAAATGTGTTGAAGTATCAACACCATTTCTCTAGTAGGGGATAAATTATTTTCTATTAATGCTCCCCTAAGAAAAAGCTTTCTTCTTTGTTTCTAGAGGAAACATCTACACAAAATGCTAGTACAAACTCAGGCTTAGTTTCACCTTCTTCCTTCTTTTTCCAAATCTTGTCAATCTCTTTATTTATCTCTACTAGATCTACCTTTTTCACCAAATCATTCTTCTTTACCAAGTTGTTCTTCACATTTGTACATCTGCAAAACTTAGAGATATGTTCAGGCCTACTGCAATCGTAACATATGGCATTCTTTTGAATAGGCTTACTTCCATTCATTTTAGATCTAAATATGACATTGCATGCATAACAATAGCCATTAAAAGATTGCAACTTTATACCATTGTTATAGCCTTATGTCCAAACCTATTGTGAGAAAAACATAAACCATTAAATGATGGGAACCTTTGTGCATTTGGTTGTATAATAGGTGGTCGTTTGACATCCCTCCTTTGATTCCAGAACTGTTTTCCATTGTTCTTCTCATAGTTTGAGAACTCTACGAGTCCTGGAAAAGACTCTTGGGACTCGCAAGTCCTAGGGATTGCCGAGTCAACTCACCAAGGACTCCTGAGCCGACTGTCAGAGAGTCTAGGATAAGACTCTTGAGTCTTGGCAAGTGACTCATGCGAGCCCTAGAGTCGGAATCCCGAGTCCCAACTTAGGACTCTTGGAATCGCATAGAAACAATGAGTATGAATATTTAAAACTTATTTTTGTTTGTTTTTTTTCATTTGAAAGTTTGAAACTATGAGTATGAATGATGAAATTTCAAATATTCAGTGTTTGAAGATTATATAACATGTGTAATATTTGAATTATGAGAATTTAATAATCAAATTAGGCTCTTATGTTCTCTAACAACATTAATTTATTTTTGTTTTTTTATGAAACTACGATTTTCTTCTTTCTTGAGTCCTAGCCGAGTTATTTGTCGAGTCTATGTTGAGTCCCGAGTCCAAGTCCTATTTTTGGCTACCAAGTCTGAGATTTTAAATTTTGGTTCTTCTTCTCCTTCGTCTTCTTTGTAGCTTGATTCAAAGTTCAATCTATCTTTGAGCTTTCCCCTTTCGCAAACCCTAATTCTTCTTTGCCTTTAGATCCTTTCTGATTTGCAATCATTTCATCAAGGTTTGTAGATCTCATCTAGAATTTGTCTTCATGACTCTATGCTTTATCCAAATTTGATCTCATATTCACAACTTCTTCAAGTTTTGAACACTCCTCAAATTTTCTTTTCACTTTGGCATTCAAACATTCTTCAACTTGCACTTTCAGATTGGTAATTGTTTCATTTCCTTGCTTTAACTACTCACTAATATCCTTATGTCTTTCATTGAATTTCTTGATTTTCTCTCTCAACTTTTTGATACATTCATCTGCTTCTTTGACATTTTCTTTCATATATTTTTTCTCACTTTCAGTCCTTTCCAGATCTTCAAGGGCTATTCTGAATTCTCCATTCATGTACACCATACACTCTTCTTTTGTGAACCCACCAATAGGTATCCCTTCCAGAGGAGTAGGAAATCTTCTAATAGCCATGTGTTCAACCTCCAAGATCTTCCCCAACCAATTAAGCTCCTTCCAAATAACCAAGCTTTGATACCAATTATTGAACACACGGAATACTGAGAGGGCGGGTGAATCAGTATTCTTTTAAACCACTTAACATTTAAACATTCTTTCTACATAGCTTATTCAATTTGTAGTAAGAAAGTAAATAATGAAAGCAAACACATAACACAAAATACACCAAAATTTTAAGTGGAAAACCCAATGAGGGAAAACCACAGTGGGGATTAGCTCACAACGTAATGGAATATAGTTCCATTGAAGCTCAATATACTAACTTTACACTCTTCATATTGATCTGCACTAACACTTTGTTCTGCTTTGCTTTGGCCTTATACTTGCACAATTCGCATGAACTACACATCACATCGCATCTATCTCACCAAAGCACCAATATCCGCTTCATCCACAAAAACATACAACAATTAGATTGGCCCAATAAGATGTATCACACAAAAGATAACTTGTCAACCTAATAAAATTTATCAGACAAAAGATAACTTTTTTGATTTCATGAGTAGCTCCAATTGTACTGCCATCAATTTTCTTATCTTTCACTGCACACTTAGCATAAATATCCAACAAATTGTATACTACTGTTATTTATAGACTCACTATGTTGCAATCTACAATCTTTAATTTTCAAATGATCTATGCAAGTAAACAAATATATCTAAAAAATGGTGTTTATCATAGAACGAAATCAAAAAACATAAGAGATTTGATCTTTCTAATTTTTAATTTACTTTATCTACAATTAATATGGTGTTGCATCATGTATATTATTAACAAACTTATAATTTTCTTTAATTTTTTTTTTTTGCAAAATGTTGTCTATGTCAGCCAAGAATCAATTTGTCCAAGCTTTTCTAGGGATAGCACCATTTTCTAGACAATTAGTTCTCTTAAGTATAGCTAATGATGCATGGTGGTATGGGTGGAGGGTGAATTTTGACAAAAATGATTCCCTACATGCAACCTGTGACACTCACATTGATGCATGGGGTTGGTACTCCAATGTCCTTAACTTTGATGGTGAACATGAAATTATACTTTTGCTCCTTCTTTACTGGTTATACTACTATCCACACATTTTCATCTCTCCAACGTTTACTGTATGAGGTTATGATATTCAATTGATAAACACCATTCTTGATGATGTCATTGAATAGTTGACAGAAACCTTTCCAACCAATAGGCTTGATCTTGATTATAGTGAATTGTTTTGTTTGACTTACAAACAATGAAAACATCAGAGATAGTCAAGGATATCATCCATGACATCAAATAAGACTTCTTCAACTTGACAACTCATGAAATGTTAAATTTATATTTTATAGAGGAGACCAACTATTAAAACCTTTCTAACTCATTTTCTATTTTTAATGCATTTTCTATTCAATGGTGGGAAATAGTCAATCCATTTCATATAGTATCTACTTCAACCTTAATAATTTACCACTTTGCAATACATTGTGTTTTATCAAATTTATTCATACTTATGTTGAATTAAATGTTGTTCTAGACAGACAATATACAAATCTTTTAGTCATAAATTGGATTACACCATAATACACCTCAATATAGATGTATTCCTCAAACTTCCAAAATAAACATTGGGAACTGTTTATACATATTAGAACCCCTAAAATAGATAAATTTTTATGCATAACTTTTAAAGCAACTAAAGCACAAAAAACAATAACTTTCCAATCCCATATAAACTACCAAAAGAACTAAAAATTAATTTATAATTTCTTCGTTAGTAGCTCCAACTGTATTGCCATCAATTTTGTTATCTTCCACTGCACACTTAGCATAATTATCCAACAAAATCTATACTATAGTTATTTATAGACTCACTATGCTGCAATTTAAAATCTTCCATTTTCAAAGAATTCGTGCAAAGGAGCAAATATATTTGGAAAATGGTGTTTATCACAAAATGAAATAAAAAAATGTAAGATATTTGATTTTTCTAATTTTTAATTTACTTTATCTACAATTTATATGGTGTTGCATCATGTATATTAATAACAAATTTATAATTTTATTTAATTTTTCCTTTTATGCAAAATGTTCTCTATATCAGCCAAGAATCAACTTATCCTAGTTTTTCTAGGAATGCCGCTATTTTATAGACAATTTAATTCCCCTAAGTTTTGCTAATGACGCGTGATGGTATGGGTGGGGTGAATTTTGGAAAACATGATTCTTTGCATGCAACCTATAACATTCACATTAATGCATGGGGTTGGTACTCCAATTTCCTTGACTTTGATGGTGAACGTGGAATGATACATTTGCTCCTTCTCTATTGGCCAGATTGTTATCCATGCATTGTTATCTCTCCAACATTTACTATGCAAGGTTTTGGTGTTCAATTGATAGACACCATTCCTAATGATGTAATTGAATAATTGGCAGAAACCTTTCCAACCAATAAAGCTTCTCGATTACAATGATAGTTTACTTCGACTTCCAAAGAATGAAAATGTTAGAGATCATCAAGGATATCATCAACAACATCGAATAAGGTTTCTTCAACTTGGCAGCTTATGAAATGTTATATTTATATTTTAAGGAGGAAACCAACTCATACAACCTTTCTAACTCATTTTTTTTATTTTGTATGCATTTTCTATTAAGAGTGGGAAATAGTCAATCCATTTCATGTAATATCTACTCCACCCTTGATAATTTACAACCTTACAATACATTGTGTTTATTCATACCTATGTTGAATTAAATGTTGTTTTACAAAGACAATAAAAAAGTCTTCTATTCATAAATTTGATTACACCATGATGTACCTTACTATAGAAGTATTCCTCAAACTTCCAAAATAAACAACATTAAGAACTATTTATAAAGATTAAAACCCCTAAAATACGTACATTTTCATGCATAAATCTTAAAACAATTAAAGAACAAAAAAACAAAAACTTTATAATCTCATATAAACTACCAAAATAACTAAAAATTAATTTACAATTTCTTCGTGAGTAGCTCCAACTGTATTGCCATCAATTTTCTTATCTCCACTGCACACTTTGCATAATTATCCAACACAAGGTATACTATTGTTAATCATGGACTCAATATGCTGCAATTGGCAGTCTTCCATTTTCAAAGGATTTGTGAAAAGGAGCAAATATATCTGGAAAAATGGTGTTTATCACAAAACGAAATCAGAAAACTTAGGAGATTTGATCTTTCTATTTTTTAATTTACTTTATCTACAATTTATATGATCTTGCATTATGTATATTATTAACAAACATATAATTTTCGTTAATCTTACTTTTTTTGCAAAATGTTGTCTATGTCAGCCAAGAATCAACTTGTCCAAACTTTTCTAAGGATGCCACCATTTTGCAGAAAATTTATTTCTCCTAAGTTTTGCTAATCACACATGGTGGTATGGGTCAGGGGAAAATTTTGGCAAACATGATTCCCTCTATCAATTTTGTGACATTCACATTGATGCATGGGGTTTGTACTCCAATGTCTTTGACTTTGATGGTCGATGTGAAATAATACATTTGCTCCTTCTCTAATAGTCAGACTGCTATCCGCGTATTGTCATCTCTCCAACATTTATTGTGGGAGGTTTTGGTGTTCAATTGATAGACACCATTCTTTAATGATATCATTGAACAATTGATAGAAACATTTCCAACCAATAGGCTTGCTATCAAATCTAGTGACTTGTTTAGTTCAACTTACAAAGAATGAAAACGTCAAAGATATTCAAGGATATCATCCATGACATCAAGTAAGACTTCTTCAATTTGGAAGCTCATGAAATGTTAAATTTATATTTTAATGAGGAGACCACCTCATAAAACTTTTCTAACTCATTTTTTTAATTTTGAATGCATTTTCTATTCAAGGGTGGCAAAAAGTTAATCCATTTCATCTAATATCTACTTGACCCTTGATAATTTATATTGCAAAGAGGTAAATTATCAAGGGTCAAGTAGATATTAGATGAAATAGATTGAATATTTCCCACCCTTATATACAAAATGCATTCAAAATTTTAAAAAATGAGTTACAAAAGTTTTATGAGGTGGTCTCCTCATTAAAATATAAATTTAACATTTCATGAGCTGCCAAGATGAAGAATTCTTACTCAATGTTGTGGATGATATCCTTGAATATTTGTAACGTTTTCATTCTTTGTAAGTTGAAATAAACAAATCACTATAATCGAGAACAAGCCTATTGGCTTGAAATGTTTTTATCAACTATTCAATGACATCATTAGGAATGATGTATATCAATCGAACACCAAAACCTCACACAAAAAATGTTGGAGAGATGGCAATGCATGGATAGCAGACTGGCTAGTACAAAAGAAGCAAATGTATTATTTCACGTTCACCATCAAAGTCAAAGACATTGGAGTACCAACCCCATGCATCGAAGTGAATGTTACAGGTTGCATGCAGGGAATCATGTTTGCCAAAATTCGTCCCCCACCCATACCACTGTGTCTGATTAGAAAAACTGAGGAGAACTAAATTGTATGCAAAATGGTGGCATCCCTAGAAAAGCTTGGACAAGATGATTCTTGGCTAACATACACAACATTTTGCAAAAATAGAAAAATTAAGAAAATTATAAGTTTGTTAATAATATACACGATCCAACACAATATAAATTGTAGATAAATTAAATTAAAAGATAGAAAGATTAAATCTCTTACATTTTCTGATTCTGTTTTGTGATAAACACCATTTTCCAGATATATTTGTTGTTTTGCACAAATCCTTTGAAAATGGAAGATTGTAAATTGCAACATAGCCAGTCCATACATAACAATAGTATACATTATGTTGGATAATTATACTAACTGTGTAGTGTAAGATAAGAAAATTGATGGCAATACAGTTGGAACTACTCACGAAGAAATTGTAAATTAATTTTTAGTTCATTCGATAGTTTATATGGAATTATAGTTTTTTCTTTTTTTGTGCTCTACTTGCTTTAAAAGTTATGCATGAAAATGTATGTATTTTAGGGGTTCTAATATGTATAAACAATTCCCAATTTTGTTTATTTTGGAAGTCTGAGGAATATCACTATATTGAGGTGCATCATCGAGTAATGCAATTATGATTAGAAGAATTTTATATTGTCTGACAAAACAACATTTGACTCAACATAGGCATGAGTAAACACAATGTATTGCAAAGTGGTAAATTATCAAGGGTGAAGTAGATATTACATAAAATGGATTCACTATTTCCCACCCTTAAATAGAAAATGTATTCAAAATAAAAAATAACGAGTTAGAAAGGTTTTATGAGTTGGTCTCCTTAAAATATAAAATTAACATTTTATAAGTTACCAAGTTGAAAAAGTCTTATTTGATGTTGTTGATGGTATCCTTCAATATCTCTAATGTTTTCATTCTTTGGAAGTTGAACTAAACTATTCACTAGAATCGAGAACAAGCCTATTGGTTGAAAAGGTTTTTGTTAATTGTTCAATGACATCATTAGGATTGGTGTCTATCAATTGAACACCAAAACTTCAGAAAGTGAATATTTGAGAGATGAAAATGTGTCAATAGTAGTCTGGCCAGTAAAGAAGTAGCAAATGTCTCCTTTCACATTCAGCATCAAAGTCAAGGGCATTGGAGTACCAACCCCATGCATCGATGTGAATGTCACAAGTTGCATGCAAGGAAACATGATTGTCAAAATTCACCCCTACCCATACCACCATACGTCATTAGCTAAACTTAGGAGAACTAATTATCTGTAAAATGGTGGCATCCCTAGAAAAGCTTGGACAAGTTGATTTAGAAACTGTTTTGGAAAAAAATTAAAAATTAAAAAAACTTATGTTTGTTAATAATATGTACATGATGCAACACCATATAAATTGTAAATAAAACAAATTCAAAATAGAAACTTCAAATCTCTTACATTTTTCAATTTCGTTCTGTGATAAACACCATTTTCCAGATATATTTGCTATTTTGCACAAATCCTTTGAAAATGGATGATTGTATATTGTAGCATGGTGAGTCCATAATTAACAATAGTATACATTATGTTCGATAATTATGCTAAGTGTAGTGGAAGATGAAAAAATTGATGGCAATATAATTGGAGCTATTCATGAAGAACTTGTAAAAAAACAAAAAAAATAGTTCTTTAAATAATTTATATGGGATTGTAATTTTTAATTTTTTTTTGTACTTTAGTTGCTTTAAAACTTATGCATGAAAATACATCTATTTTAGGGGTTATAATTTGTATAAACAGTTCCCAATGTTGTTTATTTTGAAAGTCTAAGGAATACCTTTATATTGAGGTGCATCATGGTGTAATCCAATTTATGAATAGAAAACTTTTGTATTGCCTGTCTAAAATAACATTTAATTCAACATAGGTATGAATAAACACAATGTATTGCAAAGTGGCAAATTATCAAAGGTCAAGTAGATATTCCATGAAATGGATTAACTATTTCCCACCCTTGAATAGAAAATGCGTTCAAAATAAAAATAAGGAGTTAGAAAGCTTTTATGAGTTGGTCTCCTCTGTAAAATATAAATTTAATATTCCATGAGTTGTTAACTTGAAGAAGTCTTATTTGATGCCATCGATGATATCTTTGAATATCTCTAATGTTTTCATTCTTTCTAAATCGAACTAAACAATTTACTTGAATTGAGAACAAGCCTATTGGTTGGAAAGGTTCCTATCAATTGTTCAATGACATCATCAAGAATGGTGTCTATCATTTGAACACCAAAACCTCGCACAGTAAATATTGGAGAGATGAAAATATGTGTGGATAGTAGTCTAGCCAGTAGACAAGGAGAAAATGTATTATTTCACATCCATCATCAAAGTCAAGGACATTAGAGTACCAACACCATGCATCGATGTGAATGTCACAAGTCGCATGCAGGGAATCATGTTTACCAAAATTCAACCCCGACCCATACCACCATATGTCATTAGCAAAACTTATGAGAACTATATTGTGTGCAAAACTGCAGCATCCTTAGAAAAGCTTGGACAAGTTGATTTTTGGCTAACATAGACAACATTTTGCAAAAAAAAAAAAAAAATTCAAGAAAACTATAAGTTTGTTAATAATATACATGATGCAACACCATATAAATTGTAGATAAAGTAAATTAAATTATAAATTATATAAATTGATTATATTGACTACATATCTATGTTGGGCTAATAATACATCAAACATAATAGCTTACTATACATAAAGGACCCTCTCTTAGGTATGCCACTCCATGATGGATGCTTAACACCTACCACATGGAGCTAAGAGGGATGTAGCATCTGCTCTTGAGCTTAAGAGAGGAGATGGGTGCGATGAGGGGGAACAGCGATAGGACACCTCACTAGGTACACCACTCCATAGTGGATACTTAACACCTGCAACATGGAGCCAAGAGGGATGTGGAATCTACTCTTGGGACTAGGGTTGAGGGTCTCTTGGACACCATATCAAAATAGCCTATCCCAGTTCGCTAAGAATGGAATAACAAAGAATTATTTTATCAACTCTATCAATTGTAATATAAATGTTACCTAACTCATTTAGTGAACGAAATAACAAAGACTATGAAAGCCATTTATGAACTGATTTTATCCACTCTATCAATTGTAATATAAATGTTAACTAACTCATTTGAAGCTCTTCAATTGGAAACTATAACAATCATCCTAATCTCTTTGATATATATTCTAATGTTATAAGTATTATTTCATAAATGTCTCTAATTATGTTTAGCAGGAATACTATCTAGTAAAGGTACCTCATAAAACTCAACTACTTATTTTAGAATTGGTTAATTTAAGTTAATTTAGAGCTTTCACAACTAGGGGACATTGCACAAGATGTCCAAGCTCCTTTGGAATAGAACCAAACTACAGATTTCTTGAAAGATTCCTATAGTAAAAAATTTCAAGCAGCTCATCCATTTCATGTAATATCTACATCACCCTTGATAGTTTACCACATTGCAATACATTGTGTTTATTCATGTCTGTGTTGAATTAAATGTTGTTTTAAAAAGACAATAAAAAAGTCTTATATTCATAAATTTGATTACACGATAATTTCAATATAGAAATATTACTCAGACTTCCAAAATAAAAACAACATTGGGAAATGTTTATACAAATTAGAACACCTAAAATAGATACATTTTCATGCATAACTTTTAAAACAACTAAAGCACAAAAAACAAAAAGTTTACAATCTCATATAAACTACTAAAAGAACTAAAAATTAATTTACAATATCTTCATGGGTAGCTCCAACTATATTGCCATCAATTTTCATATCTCCACAACACATAGCATAATTATTCCAACAAAAGGTATACTATTGTTTATTATGGACTCTCTATGCTACAATTTGAGTCTTCCATTTTTCAAAGATCTATACAAAGGAGCAAATATATTTGGAAAATGGTGTTTATCAAAAAAAAAATAAAAAAATAAGAGATTTGATCTTTCTATTTTTTAATTTACTTTATCTACAATTTATATGGTCTTGCATTATGTATATTATTAACAAACATATAATTTTGTTAATCTTACTCTTTTTGAAAAATGTTGTCTATGTCAGCCAAGAATCAACTTGTCCTAACTTTTCTAGGGATGCCACCATTTTGCATACAATTTAATTCTCCTAAGTTTTGTTGATCATGTATGGTGGTATGGGTGGGAGGCATATTTTGGCAAACATGATTCCATGCATGTAGCCTATGACATTTACATTGATGCATGGGGTTTGTACTCCAATGTCTTTGATTTGATGGTCAACGTGAAATAATACATTTGCTCTCCCTCTCTAGTGATCAAACTCCTATCTACGCATTGTCATCTCTCCAACATTTATTGTGAGAGGTTTTAGTGTTCAATTAACAAACACCATTCCTTAATGATGTCATCGAACAGTTGATACAAATATTTCCAACCAATAGGCTTGTTCTTGATTATAGTGATTTATCTAGTTCAACTTACAAAGAATGAAAAGGTTAGAGATATTCAATGATATCATCCACGACATCGAGTAAGACTTCTTCAACTTAGCAGCTCATGAAATGTTAAATTTATATTTTAATGAGGAGACCACCTCATAAAACTTTTCTAGCTCATTTTTTATTTTGAATGCATTTTCTATTCAAGGGTGGGAAATAGTCAATTCATTCCATCTAATATCTACTTGACCCTTGACAATATAAATTATCAATGGTCAAGTAGATATTAGATGAAATGGATAGACTGTTTCCCACCTTTGAATACAAAATGCATTCAAAATAAATAAAAATGAGCTAGAAAAGTTTTATGAGGTGGTCTCCTCATTAAAATATAAATTTAACATTTCATGAGTTGTCAAGATAAAAAAGTCTTACTCAATGTTGTGGATAATATCCTTGAATATCTCTAACATTTTCATTCTTTATAAGTCGAACTAAACAAATTACTATAATCGAGAACAAGCCTATTGGTTTGAAATGTTTCTATCAACTATTCAATGACATCATTAGGAATGGTGTCT
Source organism: Sequoia sempervirens (assembly GCA_007258455.2). NCBI lineage: Eukaryota > Viridiplantae > Streptophyta > Pinopsida > Cupressales > Cupressaceae > Sequoia > Sequoia sempervirens. Next base: position 459,561,235 of record VDFB02193867.1, read on the forward strand.
ATCAATTGAACAACAAAACCTCACAAAGAAAATGTTGGAGAGATGACAATGCATGGATAGCAGTTTGGCTAGTACAAAAGAAGCAAATGTATTATTTCACATTCACCATCAAAATCAAAGACATTGGAGTACCAACCCCATGCATCAAAGTGAATGTCACAAGTTGCATGCAAGGAATCATGTTTACCAAAAATCGTCCCACTCATACTGTCATGTCTAATGAGAAAAACTTAGAAGAACTAAATTGTCTGCAAAATGGTGGCATCCCTAGAAAATTTTGGACAAGATAATTCTTGGCTAACATACACATCATTTTGCAAAAAAGGAAAAAATTAAAGAAAATTATAAGTTTGGTAATAATATACATGATGCAACACAATATAAATTGTAGATGAAGTAAATTAAAAAATAGGAAGATCAAATCTCTTACATTTTCTGATTCCATTTTGTGATAAACACCATTTTCCAGATATATTTGTTGTTTTCCATAGATCCTTTGAAAATAGAAGATTGTAAATTGCAACATAGTGAGTCCATAAATAACAATAATATACATTTTGTTGGATAATTATGTTAATTGTGCAAATAGAAGATAAGAAAATTGTTGGCAGTAAAGTTGGAACTACTCACGAAGAAATTGTAAATTAATTTTTAGTTCTTTTGGTAGTTTATATGGAATTATAATTTTTTTTTTGTGTACTTGATTTAAAAGTTATGCATGAAAATGTATCTATTTTAGAGGTTCTAATCTATATAAATAGTTCCCAATTTTATTTATTTTGGAATTCTGAGGAATACCACTATATTGAGGTGCATCATCGTGTAATCCAATTATGAATAAAATACTTTTATATTGTTTGACAAAACAACATTTAACTCAACATAGGCATGAATAAACACAATGTATTGCGAAGTGGTAAATTATCAAGGGTGAAGTAGATATTACATGAAATGGATTCACTATTCCCCACCCTTGAATAGAAAATGCATTTAAAATAAAAAATAATGAGTTAGAAAGGTTTTATGAGTTGGTCTCCTCGTTAAAATATAAAATTAACATTTCATAAGCTGCCAAGTTAAAAAAGTCTTATTCAATGTTGTTGATGATATCCTTGAATATCTCTGACGTTTTCATTCTTTAAAAGTCAAACTAACCTATTCACTAGAATCGAGAACAAGCCTATTGGTTGGAAAGGTTTATGTTAATTGTTCAATGACATCATTAGGATTGGTGTCGATCAATTGAACAACAAAACCTCGCAAAGTAAATATTTGAGAGATGAAAATGTGTGGATAGCAGTTTGGCTAGTAGAGAAGTAGCAAATGTCTCAATTCACATTTAGCATCAAAGTCAAGGACATTGGAGTACCAACCCCATGCATCAATGTGAATGTCACAGGTTGCATACAAGGAAACATGATTGTCAAAATTCACCCCCCAACCATACCACCATACATCATTACCTAAACTTAGGAGAACTAATTATCTGTAAAATGGTGGCATCCCTAGAAAAGCTTGGACAAGTTGATTTTTGGCTAACATAGACAACATTTTACAAAAAAAATAAAAATTGAAAAAAAATATAAGTTTGTTATTAATATACATGATGCAACACCATATAAATTGTAGATAAAACAAATTCAAAATAGAAACATCAAATCTCTTACATTTTTTTATTTTGTTCTATGATAAACACCATTTTCCAAATATATTTGCTATTTTGCACAGATCCTTTGAAAATGGATGACTATATATTGCAGCATAGTAAGTCCATAATTAACAATAGTACACATTTTGTTGGATAATTATGCTAAATGTGTAGTGGAAGATAAGAAAATTGATGGCAATACAGTTGGAGCTATTCACGAAGAAATTGTAAATTATTTTTTAGTTCTTTAGATAGTTTATATGGGATTGTAATTTTTTTTTTGTGCTTTAGTTGCTTTAAAACTTATGCATGACAATACCACTATTTTAGGGGTTCTAATCTATATAAACAATTCCCAATGTTATTTATTTTGAAAGTTTAAGGAATACCTCTATATTGAGGTGCATCATGGTGTAATCCAATTTATGAATAGAAAACTTTTGTATTGTCTATCTAAAATAACATTTAATTCAACATAGGTATGAATAAACACAATGTATTGTAAAGTGGTAAATTATCAAAGGTCAAGTAGATATTCCATGAAATGGATTAACTATTTCCCATCCTTGAATAGAAAATGCATTCAAAATAAAAAAAATGAGTCAGAAAGGTTTTATGAGTTGGTCTCCTCTATACAAAATAAATTTAATATTTCATGGGTTGTTAACTTGAAGAAGTCTTATTCGATGTCGTTGATGATATCTTTGAATATATTTCATGTTTTCATTCTTTCTAAGCCGAACTAAACAATATACTTGACTTGAGAACAAGCCTATTGGTTGGAAAGGTTCCTGTCAATTGTTCAATGAAATCATCAGGAATGGTGTCTATCATTTGAACACCAAAACCTCAAACAATAAATGTTGGATAGGTGAAAATATGTGTGGATAGCAGTCTAGCCAGTAGAGAATGAGAAAATGTATCATTTCACATTCATCATCAAATTCAAGAACATTGGAGTACCAACCCCATGCATTGATGTGAATGCCACAAGTTGCATGCAAGGAATCATGATTGCCAAAATTCACCCCCAAACCATACCAACATGCGTCATTAGCAAAACTTAAGAGATTCTTGACTGACATAGACAACATTTTGCAAAAAGAAAAAAAAATTAAAGAAAATTATGAGTTTGACAATAATATACATGATGTAACACCATATAGATAAAGTAAATTAATAAATAGTAAGATCAAATCTCTTACATTTTCTGATTTTGTTCCATGATAAACATCATTTTTCAGATCTATTTGCTCCTTTGCACTTATCCTTTGAAAATGGAATACTGTAAATTGTAGCATAGTGAATCCATAAATAACAATAGTATACATTTTGTTGGATAATTATGCTAAGAGTGCAGTAGAAGGTAAAAAAATAGATGGCAATAAAGTTGGAGCTACTTGTGAAGATATTGTAAATTAATTTTTAGATCTTTTGGTAATTTATATGGGATTGTATATTTGTTGTCTTCATGTGTTTTAGTTGCTTTAAAAGTTTTGCATTAAAATGTATCTATTTTAAGGGTTCTAATTTGTATAAATAGTTGCCAAAGTTGTTTATTTTAGAAGTCTAAGGAATACTTATATATTGAGGTGCATCATTGTGTAATCCAATTTCTGAATAGAAGACTTTTATATTGTCTATCTAAAACAACATTTAATTCAACATAGGTATGAATAAGCACAATGTATTGCAAAGAGATAAATTATCAAGTGTCAAGTAGATATTATATGAAATGGATTGACTATTTCCCACCCTTGAATAGAAAGTACATTCCAACTAAAAAAATTGAGATAGAAAGGTTTTATGAGTTGGCCTTCTCTTTAAAATATAAATTTAACATTTCATAAGTTGTCAAGTTTTTGAAGTCTTATTCGAATTCCGTGGATGATATCCTTGAATATCTCTTACGTTTTCATTCTTTGTAAGTCGAACTAAACAATTCACTATAATCGAGAACAAGTCTATTAGTTGGAAAGGTTTCTGTCAACTGTTAAATAAGATCATCAAGAATGGTGTCTAGCAATTGAACACCAAAACTTCGCATAATAAATGTTGGAGAGACAACAATGTGTGGATTAAAGTCTAGCCAATAAATAAGGAGCAAATGTATCATTTCACGTTCACCATCAAATTCAAGGACATTGGAGCACCAACCCCATGGATCGATGTGAATGTCACAGGTTGCATGCAAGGAATCATGTTTACCAAAATTCAACCCCCACCCATACCACCATATGTTATTAGAAAAACTTATGAGAACTACATTGCCTACAAAATGGCGGCATGCCTAGAAAAACTTGGACAAGTTGATTCATGGCTGACATAGACAACATTTTGCCAAAAAAAATAAAATTAAAGAAAACTATAAGTTTGTTAATAATATACATGATACAACACCATATAAATTGTACATAAAGTAAATTAAAGTATGAATTATAAATTAAATTGTAATCCATATAAATTGATTATATTGACTACATATCTATGTTGGGCTGACAATACATCAAACATAACTGCTTACTATACATAAGGGACCCTCTCTTAGGTATGCCACTCCATGATGGATGCTTAAGACCTGCCACATGGAGCCAAGATGGATGTAGCATTTTCTCTTGGGGTTAAGAGAGGAGGTGGATATGATTAGGTGGAACAACAATAAGAAACCTCACTAGGTACACCACTCCATAGTGGATCCTTAACACTTGCCACATGGAGCCAAGAGGGATGTGACATCTTCTCTTGGGCCCAGGGTTGAGGGTCTCTTGAACACCATATCAAACCAGCCTATCCTAGTTCGCTAAGAATGGAATAACAAAGAATGTGAAAGTCATTTATGACATTGTTTTCTCAACTCTATCAATTGTAATATAAATGTTACCTAACTCATTTAGCGAACGAAATAACAAAGAATATGAAAGTCATTTATGAAGTGATTTTGTCCACTCTATCAATTGTAATATAAATGTTAACTAACTCATTTGAAGGTCTTCAATGGGTAACTATAACAATCATCCTAATCTCTTTGATATATGTTCTAATTTTATAAGTATTATTTCATTAATGTCTTTAATTCTATTTTGCAGGAATACTATCCAGTAAAGGTACCTCCTAAAACTCAATTACTCATTTTAGGATTGGTGAATTTAAGTTAATTTAGAGCTTTCGTAAGTAGGGGCCATTACACAAGATGTCCAAGCTCCTTTGGAATGGAACCAAACTAAAGACTTCTTAAAAGATTCCTGTAGTACAAAAAATCAATTAAAAATTTAACAAATAGACATCTCCAATCTAATGAAGTTTCCCTTTTCAATAATATGAGTTGAGATGGTCTCTTTATTGAATTCAAGAGGCAAAATTGTATAATGAGGGAATTAAAGAGGATTCTGATTATGATGGAGGCATTGAGGCTTATGAAGGTCGATGTCATCAAGGAAATGTTGATGATACGACAAAGGTTGGTTCATCAAAAGGCCAGTTGTTTTCTAATCCTTTTTTCTTTCGCTTTAAATTCCCTAGCTATAGTGGATTACACTTTTTTTAGTCATCATGGTATATTATTTTATTTATGTTGAATTGTTTGTTCAAGGCTTGCAATGAGTATAACTAGCACTTGTACCTGTAGGAGGTTCAAGGGGAACGCCGATAGGAATTTAAAGAAAATTCGTAAATGAATTGTATCAAAACATAATTGGTTGTATAGGAAAATATATGTTTACACAATGCAATCTCTTTGAACAATTTGTATTGAGTTTGCAATAGTAAAAGTTACATAAGAATATTTATTTGTCTTTTTTGAATCTCCTCTTTTCAAATTGAAACACAATGTTGATTAGAGTGCTTTGAACAAATTACTATCAAGTGTACATAAATCAAAGTAAAATAAGAGCTTCCCAATGTCTTTTTTAAGGTCCTCTTTTGACGCGCTGAAATCTGTATAGAGTGAAACACAATGTTGTTAGATGAGGAATCTGCAAATTGAAAGATACAATATGTAGAAGAATTTAAAGAAGAAAATGCAAATATATTTAAAAATCTGATAATGAAAACATTATTTTTTAAACTTGAACTCATCAATTTTAGAATCCATCAAACTTGAACTGAACATTAAGATTGACCAAACATACAAAAAGGAAATACAAACTTCTATAAACCAACATAAAATCCAAAAACAACTAAAAAATAATCAACCGAAATATACCAAATTTTAAATCATCCAGCCACAGTTATATTCAACATTTATTGAAGTAAAATAAATTATGACACTAGAAGCCTAAAATGCAATCTGGTAAGTAAAGAGCATTTTCTGTTTGAAGGGAATGCAGTGCAGTAACAGTCAAACAAGAGAAGCCTAAAATGCAATCTGGTAAGTAGGAGCATTTTCTGTTTGAAGGGAATGCAGTGCGGTATTGTACAGTAGGATACAAAATAGATTGCAGTGCTCTTAAGAAATATTGTAACTTTTACATTATTATTTTGTTCCCTCGCAAAAATATTTTACTTTTTTTTTTCCGAATTAACATTTGACTTCACTTGCCATTCGAATTACGTCCTCAACTATGATTTAATTTGACTACCCTTATTTATGTTACCCCTTAAATCCAAATTAGTCGATCAAACAAGAAAATGAGTGTTTAAAAAAATGAAGAGTCCACTGGAGAAGCAACGGCCTTCTACTGTCTGCTAAGAACAAGTATTGTTTTTTGGCATTCAGCAAACTTCCCTGCAGCAGCAGCTTTGTACGTTTCCTAGAAAATAAAGTCCTACTATTACTCCAGCGAGTACTTTCACAAAGATTGTTGCAAGGAAATATTTTGGCAAAATAGGTGATAGGAAAATGCATCTAACACATCATATTTAAATTTACGCTAACCAAAAACATTCCTAAGTAGAAAGCTAGGATGAAGGATCAGAAACCTCTCCATGAAGAATAGAAAACTATATTGCCAAAAAGAGTCCTCAATTCAAATCGGTGCACATATTTGTGCCCATTTCTTCACTATTCTATAAATAAATTTAATGTTTTTAATCTCAAAGTGAACAAAGAACTAAATGAAATCACCAACATCCAAATCCTTCATATTAAATTTAACTGTGTGGTTTCCCCTTACAGATCTATCAATCTCTCCATGTTAAAAGGAGACAAAGCTGTTTGTATTAGATATCCGCATCAGAAAACTACCATATTTCTCTTGATGTATATAGTTCCTTATGGGCAGTGCAGCCTCATTCAGGGCATCTGTACTTAAATCGTGTGGGTATTCATGCTAGATTCTTGGATATTGTGGAATCTGCTTTTACTTAAAATAAAACAAGACAGGAGAAACATGGCTTCATTCCAAGTAGATTTTCATTCTAAATCTTACAGTTTAAATCTCATTGTGATGATAAAACAACAAACATCAGTGTACTCCAAACAAGCAACATAGTTACAAATACTTCAACATAGATATAAATTTTATATTGGTTGGGCATGGAAAATAATTAGGAAGCAAACAAACAGTAGTAATATGCACATAGCTTTGATTGTATATTTCATAGCAAATAACAAAAGAACATAGATCAAATATGAGTTAAGTACCAAGAACTTCTAAGCTGGGTAATACCTGTCTCTTTCTAATTTCTTCCTCTGATACAGAATTTTTGGAATACTCAGAAATTCATTCCTCCCTGGTATTCAATAAAAAATAATCACATTAGTTCAGAAACCCAAGGTCTAAAACTGCCTACATGCATGTTGAAGAAGGTAGAGGAATGTTTATAATGTGCTCAATATATCTTAGGAAATCAACATATACATCAAATCTGGTATATAGTCATGGAAACAGGATTGTGGTATTTTACAAACCTTTGTAACTGCTCCTGCAAAACCGTGCACTTGATAACTGCATCTTTGCGTTGCAAGCGCTCTTCCAAAGCTCCAACTCTAAAGCATCCACTTTTCAGACAACCCTTTCATCTCAAATTTGTTGCCTTAAATTGAGTTTCGAAATAAGAATTGAAGCCCTAGCCCTAGCTCCTATCCCTTCCCTAAAACCCTATATTTAAATTACTATATTCTACTGAAAGCACACAGGTCACCTGTTATCCAGTGGCAGCCATGAAATTATTGACCAAAAATATAGAAAAACAGGCAGAAAATAAGATTCGTTACTTACCCTTGAATTATATCCATGGACCAAGATGAGCGAGAACAGATCTGTTTATGGGTACCCTTCAATATCTTCTCTTGGGTATTGATTTGAATCATTCTAGAAAGGTCCAACCAGTCCTGACACTGGTGAGAAACTATTGACTAATGTTCTTGTCTCATATTTCTTCTCTCCTTCACCGACAAGGAAGCTCTGGCAAGGAACCTTAGAGAAAGAGAGTAAAGAATGTTACGAAACCCTACCAAAGCAGAACCAATCTCCCTAAAGCAAAATAAAACTAACTGAAACCATGGCAAGTGACTAACCTCAAGCGTAAATTGGGCCCGCAGAAATCTTCCTATGCAGCGGCGGTGGTGGACAACAGAACTGAAGCCTCAAACCAAATTTTGTTGTGAACTGATCGACAACACAACCTATTTATAGGCGGAGGCGATGATGAAGGGTGGGTGATCTTTTCTTGACATAGAAGATATCTGCTGGATTTAGTTTTAATGAGATTAGACTGAAAAAATGATTTGCACCATGGAGTGTTTGGACGATGGAGTGCTTGAATTATATTTGCATTCAATGAAGCCACTGCCTTGGCTCCACGTCCTCCTTGCTTATCTACAAAAGTAACCTCAGACCATTAGAGACAATCATTATCTCCTTGTTCTGTACATAGCCAGCAAGCATACCTGCAGAAGAGGCGATCAAGTCACTGAGACGACAGCTACTATCATTAAAGATAAGCAACCCTAGCTATCATAGTATTGTTTACCGGTCACCGTAGTTGCTCTTCAATTCTTCCTGCGCAGCCTGAGCACCTAAGAGGGTGGTTTAGCGGTGGTGAAGTAGTTTGCAGGCCATGTGAGACAGGATTTCCGATGGGCTGTGGACTGGCAAGTCCACAATTAAAAGCCTATCGGCTAAATATGAAGTGGTGGGTGGCAAATGAGTCTATATATGCATATGTGGGGATTTTGCAAAAAAAAGAACTCTACGATGGTCTCACTAGGATTATAATATCCATAGAAGGGATAAGCACAACCTTCCACCCATTCTGAAACAAAAGTGTGGACAAGCTCCATCTGGGTTAGCAAAATGAAACCCTCCTCCCCTTGAAAAATAAAAAATGTACAATGAAAAGAGGACGAATGATCTTGAAAAGTGTATGACACGGGCTAGTAGAATGAAATTGCAATGTACAAATAAGAATATCCTCTTAGAGGAAGGCAAAAATACAGTTGAGGAGCTCTCAGAGGAAGGAAAGGAAAAAATTAATGCAATAATGGCTACTTACGATGCTCCTAAATCTATTGACAACAAGAGGAAGGACATAGTGTAGAACATGGAGAAAAAGAAAGTATGTAATACCTACCCTATTTTTGGATTATTAATTTTGGTAAAATCATTTTCTTTTTTTATCAGTAATAATTTGATTTTATTAATAAAACTAATATTTACAATAGATCCAACATTTATCTAAGTCCAAAATAGGTTGTTCATTCGCACAACATCAACCTCTTCATACCACAACCCTATTCAAAACCCAACCTAAGCTAGATTGGAAGCTAAAACACAAACTTCTATCCCTTACCCTACAGCCCCTTTCATGCATATATCTTCAGATTTTCACTGTATTTACATATATTTTCCATCTATCTATAAAAAAAATTGAATGCAATAGGCCCTCCATGAAGGCAACAAACTACTTAAGTCCTAAATGCAAGCATTTACAATGACACCATAGGACTCATACCAAAAACTAAAGTGCATAATCAACCAAAATTAGGACAATGACCTTGAATTCTTGAGACAAAATTTGAAGCAACTCATCAACAATTAGAAGCAACATTACCCATCAGTGGAGTAGTGGTGCCAGGGTTTAATAGGACCATTCATACATTCTTTGTTTTACCCCAGTTAGCTCTGAAGCCAACTTTTGGAATGGTTGCATGGAATGGTACCCATTGTAGCAGATACTATTCCAGAAGTTGACTTCAAAGCTAACTAGGGTCAATGGAGGGATGTTAAAAAAGAACATGATTTTACCAAAATTACTAATCCAAAAATAGGGTAGGTATTGCATACTTTATTTTTCTCCAAGTTTTGTATTATGTCCTTCCTCCTGTTCTCAATAGATTCAAGAGTGTTGTAAACATCCATTATTGCATTATTTTTTTACTTTCCTTCCTTTAAGAGCTCCTCAATTTTATTTTTTCCATTCCTACTTCCCTTCTTCCCAACTCTTCTTGGCTAGGCCAAGCATTCTACTCTAAGACTCAAATTCCATCAAAAGTTCTTCACCATTATCTGGAGTGTAGGGTGTCAGATTTAACTTAGAAGCTTTATCTGCACTCATCAGGGCATTGGAGATAGGCATGTATTGGAATTCACCATATCCGTAAGATGACCAAACTACATTATAACCTTCTCCTTTTGAACTTGTTGTTGGAAGAACTGCTCATGTAAATTTTCTATAGCAGACCTTGCGATTCCATCCAAATCTTGTGTTAGTTCATAGGCACCGAAGGCTTTATCTCTTTGGGACTCAATTGAGTCCATCTCATCTTTTATGGTTTTTGTAGAGCTTGGCCATTTCATGCAGAATTGAAATAAAATTTTATCTTCCACAAAGCAATCTTGTACACTCTTGAGACTATCTTCAAATTTGTTGTGTGCAAAGGCACACTTCTCAGCCCTGTCCAATAATCTCTTTTCATTTACCTTTTTGTCCATCTCCTTCTCCAACTTCTCCTTTAATCCACTAGAATACTCTTTGAAGGAATCAAGTAAAAACTTTAGATTCTCCATACTAAATAGAGAGTTATCAATACTTACTTTGGGTATGCTCTCCTGTAGAATCTTTATTGCTTCATCAATCATCTTTGCACTCTTTTGATGTGTCTCAAAAATTTCTTTTTGTGCAAAAGTATGAAATTCATAGTGCAATTGAAGCTTTTACAACAGAGAGATTTGTCCATGTCTACATGCCCCTGTTGCATAGGAAGTTGCAATAATTGGGTAGATACTACCGGTATACTACCGGTTGAAACTTTAATTGCATACTTAGCAAATTTTTCAAATGATCTCTAAAGCAACCAAAGGATTCTCCAACCGACTTTGCTTTATTTTCTGCAACATTTTCCTTCAAAGCCAAAAGAAGGAAATAGAGTTGTATTACTACTACTACTACTACTACTACTACTATTATTATTATTATTTGATACTACAAGGGTGTCCCCGTGACCTAGCCTAGTGGCCCAGCAACCCTTACCTTGGGTATCTAAGGCAAGCTAGGGAGAGTAGTCCCCTACGAGCGAGTTCCCTTGTCTGCAAGAAGTCCCACCTCTTAAACCCGAGAGCGAAGTCAAGCCCAAGATCAATGGGGAGCAAACACACTACCCAAGCAAACCCACTAGAGCCATCTCAAAATTATAGAGTATGCTAGGATGGTTACCCTAGAGTGAGTAGATTAGTTTATCCAATTCGTTATGTTTACATACATATAGACGTGTTGATTTAATTGTTTTCAATAAGTATTATTGGCACTTGGAAAAGGTGCATTTCATCTTTAGAGGTTGACATAAGATGTGTACAATTCCTTGATTAATTTTATTCATATAAATGCTCTTGGACATTAGATGCTAAAAAATATGGGTGTGGAAATTTCTAATTTAAGCTTATCAGTTTTAAGATAGTTTTGGTGTCTATGACACTAAAGGTTATATGTTTGAGAGGCTTGGCCCTCTACATACCCATTTGGGACAAAGAAGACAATCAGACAAATTGTACTGATAAGTACAAGGTCAGAAGAAGGAAATAGAGTTCTATGCATTACACCATTCAGCCTCCTACACAATAAAAAATGTGCCTAAATATTTGGTTGATTTAGAAGAAAATATTTTATCAACGCACTTCATATCATAGACCAAATTGATCAACAACCATTACCTCCTATTAATTGGAATATAAAAAAATTAGCTGAAATATTGAATAAGGTGATCATAGATAGGGCCAAGAAATTTTTGGAGTATAAATTGGCCAAACAAACTACTAGAACAAACAAGGGAAAAAGTACAAATCCTTGAAATTAGTCACAAGAAAAGATGACACTTTCAAGTTCAAAAACATCAATTTATATTAGATACAAATGCTATGGAAGCTAGCAATGGAGATAAGGAGGAAAGAAAAAGTTGAAAGCCTCTTGTGATATGGATGACACTCCAGAGGTTGTCAAGATCAAATTAGTAACAAATTAATTCCTTCCCAATATTCCAACTATGGGCATTGTTTATTAAAAGCCTCTCTTCTCTTATATTGTTCAACCTAAAAAGAAAAATTGACAACACCAAAGTGTATGACAAGTAGTAGACCATATGAAAGCTGTAAATTTTAAATAAAATACAAAATTGCCAATTAATGTTGCCACTAATCAATTGCCCCAAATAAAGGAATATATTTCCTTCACAAATGTTGCTAATGATATCAAACATCCCATTTTCGAATGTCCTTGCTTCCAATGCCGAGTTACTTTGTTCAACAAAGTAATCATGACGCTCAATTCATCCTTGAAATCATCTTGTAGTAGTACTTCTAGCAATACTTTTGGTCTTTAAGGCTCGAACGATCACTCTTTTTTTATAATGTCTCTATTCTCAATTAGTCAGGACTAAGATAATTTAATTAATTAAATATTAATATGTCCTAAAATAATATTTGAGGACGTTTATATATTTAATTAATTACTAAAACATTAAAATAACTTTATTTTATAATATGCTCAAATATTAAATAAAGTTACTTTACGTTGGAAAATTGTTTAATAAATAAATATTAAAAAGGTG